>NW_004624734.1:13924673-13940443 GCF_000247695.1 Heterocephalus glaber
GTGCATATATGAGTCAATGAGTCTCAGCAAGGCAGCAGCAGACCAAGTACAGTGGTCTGATGTGCCTTTAGTGTAGAGATTCTCTTTACTTTTCCCCTGAGCTTCAGCTTTTATTTAGGAGCCTGAGAAGCCCTCTTTCTGTTACTAACTTCTGTTCTATCTTGTGGCACTCAGGACAAGGGTCTTTATAATCTCCTGTGCCTCTGTAGTGTGGGACCAGGTAACAGAAAAGCCAGAAGGCCAGAGGCGCAGGGTGGGGGGAAATTGGGCCTTGCAGGCACCCATGCGGCTAAGAAGACCTCACCGTGTTGTGGGCAGGGCCTGGGACAGCAGCAGAGCTTCAAGCTGCTTGTTTCTCCTAGCTGGCCGCGTTTGGAGAGCGTCAGATGGGGGTGGGGCTCCAAGTCGCCCCTGGGACCTTACCGTGGCGTGGGCAGGGCCTGGGATGGCCAAGGAGCTTCATGCTGCTTGTCTCTCCTGGCTGGTCATGCTTGGAGCCTTCCAGCATGTTTCTGAGCTCATCTATTTTTTTCTCTGTTTCTCTTCTAGAGCCTCTAATCATGTCTTTCACTCTGCTCACCATCTCTGTAGTTATCTGGGAGATTATTTCTGCTTTGAATTTTTCTAGCGCTTCATTCATCTGTTTTGTTACATCCTGTGCTATCAGTTCAGGGTGTCCAGGTGGTTGATTATCAGACTTTTCTACCTCGCTTCCCCCAGAATTTTCCTTTTGTGGGGTGGAAGTCTGAGTTTGTGCCTTGCTTAAATGTTTTCTCATTTTTGTTTTTGTACTGTTCTTGGTTTAATTCCTGGGTTGATACTTTGAAGTTGCTTATTGTAAGTATCTTTGTTGCTTGTATTTAGAACCCTTATGGAATGATTGCTTCTCAGAGGTGTCTTCCAGATATAGCTGGTGTTTAGGTTTTGAGTCTCTAATGGCTCTGAGGCTGTCTCATTTTCATTATACCAGGAAGGACAACTGATTAGATCAATCACAACCCCTTAGCCAAGTGATACAATCAGCAACACCATAGCATCAAGTACATCTTAGAAAATGATAATTTGTGGCAGTTATTAATCTATCACCTTTAACTGTGTGAATTAAATCAAAATCGAGGAACAATCCAATATATGTTTATAGTGAATAAACTCTTCAACATAGCAACTTTTCCCTTCGAGGTAGGGAGTAAGAAGGAGTTGGGGAGGGTGGGATAGGTAGGGAGAAGGATAGGGGAAGGTTTGCAGTGAGGCCAGAGGACACAGGCAAGAGAAGGAAAAACAGAAGAAAAGAAAAATCAAGAAGAAATTCGAATTATGGCCAGAACAGGAACACAAAGGGAGATGAAGAACAATGTGGGACAGCAAGGGAGTGAGAGAGAGAAAGAAAAGAGAAAAGCAAGAAAAAAAAAGGAAGAGAAAAATAAAAATTTGAAAAGGGTAGAAAAAGAAAAAATAATTAAAAATAAGAGCCAAAAAAATAATTTTGAAAATAACAAATAAAAATGAAGGGCCTCCTTCAGGGTATGTCTCTGCTGTCACAATAGATAACGTGGGCAGCAGTGTGCAGATAGAAATCAGTGAGTCTCAGCAAGCCAGATGCAGACCCATGAAATTCAGGCAGATTTCTGGCTGCCAGTCCCAAGTTGAACTCCCTGTCCTCCTGCAGGGTTGAACTCTGCAAGGCTCTGCTGCAGGTTCCAGCTGCCCTTCCCCTGAAGATAGTCCAGGTTCCAATGGGAGGTGATGATCCCTCCAACTTACCAAGTATGGTGGTCTGGTGTGCCTTTATTGTAGGGATTCTCTTCACTTTTCTAATGGGCTTCAGTTTTCATCAAGTAGCCTGAGAGAAGGCCTCTATCTGTTGTTCACTTCTGCAGCTCAGGACAATGGCCATTGTGCCCCCCTGTGCCTCTGTAGTGTGGACCCAGGTAGCGGCACAGCCAGGTCAGAGGCAGGGGTGGGGGGATTTTGCAGGCACCGTGGCTAAGCTGCTTGCTGGTGGGTGTGCTGAGGGTTCTTCACCGTCTCACTGTTCGCAGGTGGGTGTAGCGAGCCAGAGAGAGTGGGTCTCCAGATGGCCAGGGGCCTCCCAGCCTGGGCGCCTAGAGCAGCATTGCTTTTGATCATCCTCAACAGACATTCACAAAAAGGACTTCCAGAGCTACTTCAGAAAGTGGCAAGAAGCATGGGATGTTTGAAGTGAGGGCAAGTATCTTGACCAGGATTAATGGCAACCTGTCTTTTATTATAATAAATTAAAAAAATTTAATCATTCATTGTATAGTTTGATAGCACCTTGTATGTAATGAAATGTTTCTGGGTAAAATTCTACAGTGCCTACCTGAGAAGGAGGTAGTGAGTGAGAATTTAGATGAAATAAAACAGGTCATGAGCTGGCTGACCTAGGTGACTCAAACATGTGAGTTCATTACAGGGATCACACTAAGTTCTTTTTAGTAGGAATGCAAAGTAGGTTTAACATTAGAAAGTGTTGTAATTTATTAGATTAACAGATTGAAAGAAAAAAGTTATAATTCCATTCTAAGAGATGCAAAAAAAGGCACTGGTGAAATCAGTCATGAAAAAGGAGAAAAGAAACTACCTCTTAGCAAACTAGAAGCAGAAGAAAATTTCTTTAATCAGATATTAAAGGATATCACAAAAAAGCGAAAGCCAAGGTCAGCAAACTACAACATCTAGGCCACACCTGTCCCTTTGTCTTTTTTAATTAATATAGTTTTAGTGGAAAACAGCTAAGCCAAATCATGTACGCATTGTCAGTGTTTGCTCTCCAGTGACAGAGTAGTTGTGACAGGGACTGTATGGCCTGACAAGCCTAAAATTTTAACCATCTGGTTTTTGATAGTAGTAAACATTCATATACCCTAACCTACAGCAAAAACCTTACCAAAAAGTAAGGATGCACCAAAAATGAAGTACCTCAGAAACACTTGTTTATAGAACAATAAAACTGCTGGGCATGGTGGTGCACTCCTGTAATCCCAGGACTCTGGAGGCTGAGGCAGGAGGATTACCACAAGTAAGAGGGCAGCCTGGGCTACATAGTGAGTTCAAGACCAGACTGAATTACAGAGTGAGACCCTGTCTCAAAAAAACCCCAAAAAAGTCAAAACAGTAAAACTACAATCTTACCTTTTGGAGAGTGTTAAAAAATGACTTGAAATTATTTTTAGAATTGGCCTGAATTGAAGATTTACTTAATTTAAACTCTCTTTCACATCGTGCTAATTCCTTTTTGAGCTTTTCTCTCCGTTGTTGGTCTGTATCTAAAGAGGAAAACAAACTTTTAAAGATACACAACAAAATAGAAGAAGTAACTTTTTTGGTTTTGTTAGGCTAATGGAATGGATCATTTTTCTTACTAAAAATCTTTACACTATGATATGTAAATAAAATCTACCTTTATTTTTTTCTACATAGATACTTTATAGGAATTCTAAGTGGATTGACTAAAGAGCACAAACATGATGCGACATATTGAGCAAGACCAAGGACATAAGAAAAGAATTCTTTGCAGATATTTATAGATACATAAAGATTTGAAATGCTTAATTAACTAATTTGTTTGTGACTATGTAACCACTGAATGTGTAGAGTTTGTCTACAGACTTCTCCCCCAAATGAAATATATTATCAACAGTGTTATGTGCTATTAAAATATTAAATGTTATATGACTTTAAAAATGAGATTATGGTCAGGTGTGGTGGCACATGCCTGTAGTTTCAGCTACTTGGGAGGCAGAGGCAGGAAGATCACCTGAGCATAGGAATTCAAGGCCAACCTGGGCAACATAGTGAGACCGTGTCTCAAAACCAACAATAACCAAAACAAAACAAACAAAAAAACTCAAGAAAATAGCCTGACCGCTTCTTAAGAAGTTAAACATGTTGTAATAGCCCTCTGATCTCAGGGGGATTCATTCCAAGACCCCTCGTGAACGACTGGAGCTGTGGATGTGAGCTGTATATCTTCTATGTATACATACCTATGATGAAATTTAATTCATAAACTAGGCAGTGTAAGAGATGAAAAACAGCAGTAAAAATAGAACAACTGTAACAATATACTGTAATAAAAGATTTCATCACATTACTAAGAATGGTGTAATTTAAAAAATTATGAATTGTTTACTTCTGGAATTTTTCATTTAATATTTTTAGACTTCAATTGACCATAAGTAACTGAAACATCAGAAAGTGAAACAGCAGAAAGCAAAGCAGCAAGTAAGATGTGACTACTGGGGGCCGGGGATTTAGCTCGGTGGTTCTGTCACCTGCCTCACAAGCGTAAGGTCCTGAGTTTGATCCCCAGTACCAAAAAAAAAAAAAGAAAAAAAGATGTGACTACTGTATTACCATATGACTCAACATTTCCACTCAGTAATGTAATTATTTTTCAATAAGACTGCTATAAAAAGTAAAGCCTCTATGGTAGCCTATAAATACATACAATTTTTATGCCAATTAAAAATGAATAAATATTTAATTGAATGTCTAAAAAGAAAATAATTAAGACATGTTCCAATAATAAAAAAAAATAGTAAAGCCTATCTAACAAAATATAAAAATAGTAAAGCCTATCTAACAGTTTTGATACTATGAAGACTGAAATGATGAACTCATCAGTCGACTGTGACAGAAAAGTGTAGGGAAAACAGAGATGGGATCCGGATGTGGCTACTGGGAGGCTGAGGCAGGAGCTCCAGGCCAGTCTGGGCAACTTAGTGAGACCCTGTCCCAAAATAAAATGGGAAAAGGGACTGGGGTGCAGCTCAGTGGCACAGTGCTTGCTAACATGTACACGGTCTTCGTTCAATTCCTAGTTCTGTAAATGAAAGCCAACCAACTAAATAGTAAGAGCAAAAAACAGAGATGGGTTAGATCCGCATTTATTTCCTTTTTTATATGTTATAAAAACTGCTTCTACATTAGCCAAATTGATTATAAAGAGCTCTACAGTGTAAGGAGTTATAATGATTTATTATTATTATTATTATTATTATTATTATTTTGGTTTTTTGAGACAGGGTCTCGCTATGTAATTCAGGGTAGCTTTAAACTCACTAGGTATCCCAGGCTGGCCTCAAATTTGCAGTGATTCTCCTGTCTCAGCCTCTCAAGTGCTGGGATTACAGATGTGTACCACCACACCTGGCCAACGATTATTAATTATACTTTATTTGAAGATTATAATCTTTGCAATTCTTCTAGTTCTAGTCATCATAGTTTTTTTGTCTAGCAAAAAAGGAAAACAAAACTCATGCCTTAACTTAGAGTAGAAAATATCATGTACAAACAGTAAATCTAAAATTTAAAACCAAAAACGGAAGGAAGTCTTTAAATAGCACTTTTATGCTGTCAACTCCCAAATTTTCATCTCTGTCCTGGAATTTTCTCCCGAACTCCAGACTTGTATTCTAACTCCCTCCTGTGGCTCACCAATTGGATTTTTTTTTTTTTTTTGGTACTGGGGATCGAACTCAGGTCCTTGTGCTTGTGCACCAGGCGGCAAATCGACTGGATTTCTAATAAGCTTTGATTTCAACCTCAAAAATGACCAAGATTGAACTCCTGATTCATTCTTCCCTCAATCTATTCCTATCACATTCCTTACTCTCACAGATTGTAACTCTTTCAGGTCTTAAGCAGTAACGGTCATCCTTGACTCATTCATTCCTCTTTTCCCTCTCTCACCTTATCTTCATTAAATCCATTAGTAAGTACTATTGACACATGGGAAGTGTTTCCAGAATCTAACCATTCTACTCCATCTCCCCTGCATTTACTCTTCTCACCACTATTTCTCATGTGGATTACTGTCTTCTTACCAGTCATTCTGTTTCTACAATGGCCCTTTACAGACTATTCTCAACTCAGTAACTAGAGATATTTTTAAAAGTTTAAAAATCTGACTCTTCAACTCCTATATTCGAGACCCTCAAATGGCCTCCAACTTCATTCAGCACGAAGGCCAAAGTCCTTGTGATGGCCACAGTCCTATATGATCTGCATTCTTTCTGTCCCCTCTCAGTCACCAGCTATATAGCTCCTCTTACTGTTTTTTGAATTCACTAATCACGATGCCATTTCAAGGCTTTTATACTTGAGGTTGCTCTCTCCCTAGATAGCCATGTGCCTCTCAATTCTTTGAGGTCTCAGCTCAACTGTCACTTTGTCAGTAAGGCCTTTTCCGGGAAAACTTCATGGGACTCCCAATTACCTTTATCCTGCTACATTTTTCCCTTTGCATTTATCACTATCCGACATATTCTACTGATTTGTATTTGGTTATTGTTTGTCTCCTCTAACTACAATGTAAACTCTAAAAGCAAGAAATTTGTTTTGTTCACCTGTTTAGCTCCAGTCTTTAGAATAGTGTATTGCACACAGCAGGGACCCAATAAATATTTTCTGAATTAGTCAATGAATAAACTCTAGTGAACTACAAAAGATACTATGTAAAATGACTGATTTCTTAATTGGTGAATTTGGATTTTAGGTTTAAATTTTGTTGTTTTACTTTTAATAGAGAAGACGTATCTCATCATATTAAGGAACACATAAAGACAACAAGCAACGCATTTTCCTTTATCCACTATTCATAGTTAAATAGCTGGACAGCTAATACGTGAATGCTGGTCTGAGTCCAAAAATTGAACACTCCATGGAAGGAGCTATATACAATAATCTTTTGTGCAACTTAACCTTTGAAGAGGATATTTTGTTTCCAAATTTTGTTTCTGTGTAGCCCAGGCCAGCCCAAACTTGTAATCTTCCTCCCTCAGGTTCTGAGAGCTGGGATCACAGTCAAGTGCAATCATGCCTAGCTTTAGTACTATCTAAATTTTTACATATAGGAAAAACAAAATCCAAAGACACTAAATAGTTTATCCAAAGTCACAATGCAAAGCAATGTAGTGGCAAATTATGGATTCAGTTCTAAGTTCCCAAACTTAGAAATACAAAACAAGCTTCTGTTATTTATAATTTTTAAACATTAGAAAGGCTTTCTCAAAAGACAATATGTCAATACCCTCTAAAATGGTTACTATCAAAACAGAAAAAAAAAATACAAGGGTTGGGGAGGATGTGGGGAAATTAGAATAGTTGTGTGTGATTGGTGGAATGTACAATATTACAACTGGTACAGAAAACAGTTCCTCAAAAACTAAAAATAGAATCAGCATGTGATCCAATAATTCAACTTATAGACACATACTCAAAATAGTTGAAAGCAAAGTGTGCTAAGTAAGCTTTCCATTACTGTGACAAAATAGCTCACATGAGTGACCTTTACACAGGACTTATTCTTGTTCATGGATTCAGAGATTTCAGTCGCTGGTCAGTTGGCTCCACTGCTTTTAGGCCTGTGTTGAGGCAGAAACATCATGGTGGAAGGGCTTGGTGGAAGAAAGGTGTTCACCTCACAGTAGCCAGGAAGCAAGGGACAGGCAAAGAACCCTAGAGAAATGGGCCAGGGACCAGACACAGTCCTCAAGCTCACAATCCTCTGATTCACTCCTTTTGCCTAGGCCCCACCACCTGTTTCCATCACCTCCGAACACTGCCATCAAATTTTGTCAATCTGTGAATAAAGCTAGAGCCCTCATTATCCAAACATTTCCCCAAAGTCATCAGCAACCAAGCCTTCAACACAGCAAGCATTTTTGGGGTGATACTTTGGATCCCAACCATAATACAGGGTCTCAGAGATATCTGTATGCCTATATCCATAGCGGTGATATTCAAAACAGCCAAAAGGTGGAAGCAACTCAAGTATTCATCAACTGATGAATGCATAAACAAAATGTGGCATATGTATGCAGTGACATCTTATTCAGCTTTAATGAAAGGAGATTCAGATATATTACGACATGAATAAATCTTGAGAACATTATGCTAAGTGAAATAAGCCAGGGACAAAGGAACAAATGCTGAATGATTCTACTTATTTGAGAAACTCAGAATAATGAAATTAATGGAGACAGAAAGCAGACTGTGGAGAGAAGTCAAATTCATAGAGAGAGAAAACAGAATGGTGGGTTCCGGGGCCTGGTTGGAGGAGTTATTATTTATCTGGTACAAGATGAAGATACTCTGGAGACAAATGATGGTGGTGGTTCTACCAAAATAAAAATGTACTTAATGCCACTGGAATAAACACTTAAGAATGGCTAGGATGCTAAATTTTATGAGCTGTGTATTTTACCATAATCTTTTTAAAAAAAAATAGATGTCAAAAAGTAACTTACATTTGATGCTGGCACACAAGCTTACTGGAATTGAGCAGTCAACAGCAGCTGAAAGATAAAATTTTGTTGTTTAATAATATTTTTGGTATTTACAAATGGCAACAAATATCAAAGTGGAAATCACAAATAGTTCCAGAATATGCAGTTTCTTGTTTGATTTTTATTGTACTTCTGAAAATAAAAAACAAAATATCTTTGATAAAAAAACACACTGGGATTAGCTCATTACAGTACAAAAGAAAATATTAGTGAACCAGCATTCCAATATTATTCAAAATGAAACAGAGGGGAAAAAAAGACTGAAAAGGAAATGAACAGAGCATCACTGACCTAGTAACATACCTACATTATGCACCTTAACATACTTGTAGCTGGAGTCTTAAGCAAGAATGGAGAACTTACACTACATGATTTTAAGGCTTACTGTGATCTTATGGTAACAGAGGAATATGGTATGGGTATAAAGATGGACATATAAATAGATGAACAGATTCAAAGATTAAATCCAGATATAAACCCACACATATGGTCAAATGACTCAAAAAAGCACCAAAGTAATTCCATAGGTGAATGATAATCTCTTTAATAAATGGTACTGGAAAATTTGAATATGAATAGGCAAAAAAATAACCTTTGTGTCATAGCATATACAAAAACTAGCTCAAAATGGATCACACATTTAAATGTTAAGAGTTAAACGTATACAACTAGAAGAAAACTGATTTAGAAAAGTGTAGTGACCTAAGATTAGGCAAATATTTCCCTTCTCCAGACCCTTTTTGGTGGTACTGGAGATTGAACCTAGGGGCTCACACATTCTATGCAAGGGCTCTACCACTAAGCTATATTACAGGTCCTTTTATTTTTCATTTTAACACAGGGTCTTACTAAGTTGCCCAAGCTGGGATGGAACTTGTGATTCTCCTGCCTTAGCCTCCTGAGTAGCTGAGATTACAGGAATGTGCCACATCCGAGTAGGTAAAGATTTCTTAAATAGGATATTAAAAACACAAACTATAAAAAACCTGAAAACTGAACTTAACTTCATACAATTTTAATGCCACAAAATACTAATCTGTTGATTTTTCCAACCATTTTAAAATACAAACATCATAAGATTTGAACTAAAATTTAAAAACTTCAGCACTTGGAAAAGTTAAAAATTAGTAGAAACTGCTGAAATTCAGATAAGGTCTGCAGTTAACAATATTTTATCAATATTAATTTTCTGCTTTGATAATTATACTATGGTTTTTAAGATTTTAACATTAGAGGAAAGTAAATATATGGTAACTACTATTTTTGAACATTCCTGTAACTCTAAAAATGATTCCAGAATAACAATTATAAATTGTAATTATAAAAATAACAGTAATAAAAATAAAATGAAGGCTCAGTGTGGAGCTCAGTGCTTGCCTAGCATTCATGAAACCCTGGGTTTGATCACCAGAACTGGGGTGATAGGAAAGAAACAAAAAGACCCACTATCATCTGGGAAAAAATGTTCGCAAAACATATACCTGATGTAAGACCTGCATTTAATATACAAAGAACTCACAGCTTAATACTAAAAGGACAAAAAAAAAAAAAATCTCATTTTTAAAAAATAGGAAAAGGTCTGAACAGGCATTTTACCAAAGAAGATATATAGATGGCAAATGAGTATAAGAAAAGTTGCTCAATATCACTAGGCATCAGGGAAATTTTGCAAATTAAAATGATGAAGAGATACTACTACATACCCATTAGAATGGCTAAAAAAGAATGATACCAAATGTTGGTGAGGATGTAGAAGTAATGGAAATGCTAAACTGTACAGTCACTCTGGAAGATAATTTGGTAATTTCTTAACGAGGTAGACATACTTATATTACCTCACAGCTTACTCCTAGCAAATATATTTACCCAAATGAAACAGAAATACATATCCAAAGATTATATGAGACTGTTTCTAGCAGCTTTATTCCTAATAGCCAAAAGTGAACTGGTGAATCAAAATATCAACTGTGGTAGATTTATTAAATGGAACACTACAGTTAGCAATAAAAAGGAAGAAACACTAACAATAAAAACTACAAGATGGATTCGTCTCAAATGTGTTTTGCTAATTGAAATAAACCAGGCCCCAAAGGATACAAATTATATGATTTACATGAAATTCCAGAAAAGGCACAACTGTAGTAAAAGAGCATATCACTGGCTACAGGGACTTGAGGTGAGGGGCCATGCCTGTAAAGGATTAAGAGGAGCTTTTTGGGGTGATGGAAATACTCCATTTTATGGATCAGCAAACTTTTTCTGTAAAGAGCCAGAGAGGAAATACTTCCGGTTTTACAGGGTGATGGAGTCTGTCACAACTAGTCAACTCTGCCATTTAGTGCAAAAGCTGTCGTAGACAGTATTTAAAAGAATGAACATGATTGTGTTTACAACTAAAATTAGAATTTCATGTTATCAGATGTCACAAAATATTGTTCTCTATTTTTTTTGGTAACCATTTAAAAATATAAACACCATTGTTA
This sequence comes from Heterocephalus glaber, assembly GCF_000247695.1. The sequence continues at coordinate 13,935,469 of NW_004624734.1, forward strand.
GTTCATGAGCTGTATAAAAATAAGTAGCAGGAGGATCTGTTCTATAAGCTGTAGATAAACAGTCCCTGTTTTATAACATGACTGTGGTAGCAATTATATATACATTTTTCAAAATATTTAACTATTCTCAAAATATTTAACTTTATAATTAGTATATTTTATTGTTTTTAAATTGTCTCTAAATAAAGTTAGCAATGAAAGAAAAAAAGAAAAAAGAATAATAGCATCTTCTTTGTACAACTTCCTTGGTTGATTTGAAGACAAAATGTAGATTGCGAACTTACATTAAAAGCAAAATCTAACAACAAAATAATATCAGACATAACAGATAAAATGAAATAACCTAGGCATTATGACGAGTTCAAATATTGACAACAAAGATGACATTTTGATTTTGCCACAAATACAGACAACAATTGGTATTTCACTATATCAACCACAAATTCCTCTACAAACAATGCTCTAATTTTTCCCACAGATTTATCCTAATGAGAGGTGACGTTAGGGGTCTGAATTGGGGACAGAAAGTTTACATTTGTACATTTTTACCTTTGGCTGAAAGGATTTTATTATAGTGAACAGCCATGTGGTTCTTGATCAGCTGGAGAGTGGTTAGTCTGAGAGAAGAGGAGTCAGTGCAAAAAGCTAAAAATCAAAACATATTTAAACATTATATATTTAAAATTAACATCATCACCACGAGATAAACAGGTTACTCATTATTAAACTCGTTCTTAAACAATGTTCTGAAATTCAATCTTTGTGATGCCGAATATGTCCTAGCCTTGATCTTATGCCGGAAACACTAATAAGCTATTCGTTTTGCAGTTCTGAAGATTTGAGAAAGAGATTCAACAATATAATCTATTACTATATTTTAAAAATTATTTTTTATATCTTTTAATCTTGTATCTAAAAATCTTTAGCTACTTTTTTGATTACAGAATGTTACCATGCTACTATGTAGTTAACAATCCGTGAAGTTTGGGAAATCAAACGTCCCAAACCATAAAATCTTATGCAAGGATTCTACTCTGAGAGGTAAACTTCTAACTTTTTATCTGAAAACAAGATCTATACATCTGTTTACTGAAGTCTTTTGGAAATACTAATACTAGTACTTAAGATAGCTTAAGACAAGTACAATCATGTAAAAACTCCATGGCATTAAATTCTTGATCTTCATCTAAACTATTTAAAGGAAATACTTAAATCATTAAACATTTATATTCAAGTATATATTCAAAGTGCAAATATAGTCATAACTTTTTTAAACATTAAAAATAGCTTTTGAGAGAGGAATAAAGATATCCCATGTTCAGGAACCTAATAACCCCAGTTAATGTAAACACTCTATGCCATAACATGAGCTATGACAAATAATATCAACAAGTATTCAAAAGGGGTTAGGGGAACCAGAGGAGGAGGGGGGAGGAGTAGGGAAGGGAAAGGGGATTAAAAAAAGAAGAAAGCTGTAAGATGTACATGTAACCACTCCCCAAGATGACTGTAAGCTGCAATGAATTGCAAACATGTACTAATAAAATAAAATAAAATAATTAAAAAAAATCAAAATAGAAAAACACCCCTAGCTTTTGCGAGGTAATACATACATAGGTTTAAAAAATGAAAAAAACCTTAACAGCTAAAATAGCATGCAGAAATTGAAAAACAAGTGACTTTTCTACCGCGAATCTTAATTTCTTCTCCCAGATACATACTCTGCTACTTTTTAGATATCAATCTATGCATAATCAAGCACACAATTATAGGCCTTATCGCTACTAAAAACATTTCTTCAATAGGTACCATTTGCCAGGCATTGTTCCAACTCTTTACAAGTAAAAACTTTTCTAGTCATTATTACCACCATTTAATAAAAGCGGAAACTGAGGCACAGAACTATGAATTAGGTCTTGAGCCACATTCCTGGTAGTGTTTGGAAGTAAACCATGGCAGCCTCATATTTATAACCACAATAGCTACACCAGCTCTGCATTTACCTTCTTAAAACAGAAAAAGTTAGCAAACTTTATGTATTGTTTTTCATCATGCTTTCCTATATATCTATATTTTAAATTTACTTTTGAATTTCTATTTAAAACTTATTTTTCAAAGTTTATGATGTTGGTGTATGATCTCTCTACATATTCTAATACAAAGAAGACAGCTGGGGATTTAGCTCAGTGGTTCCGCCGCCTGCCTCGCAAGTGCAAAGACCGGAGTTCGATCCTCAGTACCAAAAAAATAAATAACTAAAAACCAAAGAAGTAAGTAAGATAACAAAATAAAAACAGTGATCCTTCACATTTGAAAGTAACAGTATAAAAAATGTTTTGTGTAAAGAAGAAAGGTTTCAATTATTTTGTCTAAAAAATCAATCTTACAATTTTCAAGCTATAATTATACATTTTTATTTTAAAGTGAACATTGAATAAGAATTTATTTGAAAGTATTAAAATATAAAAACATCATAGGGCCTAGCAATCCAGTTGGAAAAAGAGGTCTACAAACATTTGCTAGGGATATAAAATGCGTTATTCAAGTGCTCGTTTTCCCTGCATAGGCCTTCATTTTTAGTGCTGGTGTCTCTAACACCTGGTAAGCAACCTTCTAACAAGACAGCCTGCCTCAGACCACCGCAGCCTGCTGGCAAAAGCAGAGCTGGGCTGCAGCGGTGGCAAGCAGGGGGCAGCTGAGTCCAGAGTCAGGGCATGTTAACAGTTTGAAATCTCTAACACATTCCTATAGTATTCAATTATAATTAATAGAATGATGTCCCAGTATCTATTCAGTGAAGTAATTGTTTCATTGTGTCACATGATTTGCACATACAGGAAACAATCTTTTAGCAAAGTTATCATTTCAAGTACTTACCATTACTTTTGGTGCTCAAGTGTCCTTTAAATAGGCATGGTGGACCACATCTGGGCAGGACAGGGGTTGCTCTGACTTTTAACAAAAAAACACGAATTAGGATACATGAAACACAACTTTCGTAAAAGACAGTATTGAATATTTTTAAAAGAATAAACATCTTTAAATAGAATCAGTCGTTTAAGGGCCGGGGATTTAGCTCATTGGTGCTGCACCTGTCTCGCAAATGCAAGGTCCTGAGTTCGATCCTGGTACCAAAGCGGGGGAAAATCAGTCATTTAAAAAGTTTTCAGTCATATTACTAGCCAGCAATAGTCTGTCAGCCAGCAAAAATTCTCTAGTCATAGATTAAAAGTCATGAAACTAGCACAGTTTCTACTAGGAAAGAAGGAAGGCCTACTAAATATTAAAACAAACATATAATCAACAAACTTTCAAGAAAACCAAACTTTTTGCTTGCTCAGAACTCAGTGCCTCTTTCTCTAGAAAGAACCTCATGTTTCCTCCAGGGAAAATGGATCCTACAGTTCAGGGCTAGGTACAGAACCCATATCTAGTCAGCTGTGTTGACTGAATCAGCTATGAATACGTGACCCAAGTCCAGCCAGTGAGACAAAATCCGGGGACTTTTATTAGGATTATTAGGGAAGGTGGTCTCTCACTGGGCTTGCTATGTCCAGTATAGGACATCTGCTGATGGCCGTCTTGGATCCTGTAGGGGACCTTGTCTAACAACAAAGCCTGCACAGATGAAAGTGGAACCAAGATATTCCATTGAGTAGCTGGAGCTGACCGTGTTTGAAGCTTTACGCTCTTTAGACTTTACATAAGCCAAAATAATTCCCATTTTAGCTCGCAACAATTGTAGTCAAAATGCTAATCTTATTGAATACTAACCGTGCCAGACACTATTCTAAGCACTTTGTGACTATAAATTCAGGCAAGTGTGGCACCACTGAGCTAAATTCCCAGCCCCATACTTTGTTTCTTTATGTGACTCATGATTTTTTGTTTGAAAAGAGAATATTTTAGGTAATGTACTGTAGCAACTTGATAGACAATCATCTTGTAGGGTCGTTTTTATTGTTCATTTGGTGACTTGTTTAAACAATTTAATGAAGTCTACTTCCCAGAGTGAAACCTCTGATGCATTTCCCTGAATCAAAACTTTGGGCATCTGCATCTCATTTTCCAGTGAGGTCTGAACCCGTCTTTGGAAGGAAGCCCCTCGCAAATCTGTCTTTCCTTGAGTACTCTCCCTAGTTCTAGGGTACTATACAGAGTTTTCTTTCTTTCTTTTTTTGAGATGATCCCAAACTAACCATTATTTATTTATTTTCTCTTAAATCCTTTTATTGGTACATTGTAGGTATACAATATTTACATTCATCATTGGGATTTGTACCTTTACATGACGTATCTTGGTTCTTATTTTTTCCCCATCCCCCTCCCCGCCCTTCAACTCCTCCACCGCTCCCTATTTACAACTTTGTTTCTATTTTTCCATTTTCCCTTATTTATTCTTTTCCATTCTTTCCATTCCCCTATCCTTCCCACTTCCCCTAACCCTTTGGACCTTTTCTTCCTATTTCTAATTATCAATTATTCATTTTAATCCTTATTTACACTTTGTTTCTTATACCAGAGAAACTATTCAGTATTTACACATTGTGTACTATTTATTTCTCTTAAGAGTATGGCCTCAATGTGCATCCATTTAGCTATAAATGTCTCTCTAATTTATCACTCTGTATGGCTGAGTAGTACTCCATTTTATAAAAAACACATTTTCTTTATCCAATCTCCAGTTGATGGGCTCTTCGGCTGTTTCCAAGCTTTAGCTATTATGAACTGTGCCGCTATAAACATGGGTCCACACATATTGCTGTGGTATGATTCTTTTAGTTCTTATAGGAAGATACCCAGTAAATGGGTCAAATAGGATCTCTAATCCTAGTTTTTTGAGGTATCTCCTATTGATTTCCACAGTGGTTGCACCAGTCTGCACTCCCACCAGCAGTGGAGCAGGGTTCCTTTCTCCCCACAACCCCGCCAGCATTTGTTATTGGTTGATTTCTTGATAGCAGCCATTCTTTCT
>NW_004624734.1:13962210-14017788 GCF_000247695.1 Heterocephalus glaber
CCAAGATGCATTATGTAAAGGTACAATTCCCAATGAGAAATGTAATTGTGTTGTATACCTACAATGTACCAATAAAAGAATTTAACAAAAAAAACCCCCAACTATATGCTTCTTTGCAGATATCAACAAGCTGAATCTGAAATTTGGAAAAGTGAAAGAACTAGATTAGTCAAAAGTTTCTGTAAAATAAGAGCTAAGTTGGAAGACTTGCACTACCCAATATCACAACTTATTCAAAAGCTACAAGATGGTGGCATTGGTGAAAGGATAGAACATAGACCAATGCAACAGAAGAGTCCATAAATAGACTCATACAAACATATTCAATGCCTTTTAAATAAAGTTGCAAAGTTGGCTCAGTGTAGAAAGAATCATTTTTATTAAACGGTGCTGAAACAATTGAACATTCATATAGAAAAATTAATATAGACAAATAACTTAGGTCTTATATAAAATTAATTCAAAGTAAATCACAGATCTAAATGTAAAACCTAAAACTATAAAACTTCCAAAAGGAAACTGGAAAAAATTTCTGTGATCTTGGGTTTATCAAAGCATGACATCAAAAGTATGGTCTTAAGAATAAAATAAAAGTATGGTTCATAAAAGTAAAAATTTTGATAAATTTGATTTTATAAATTTTGTTTGCTTTTTTGAGATAGGGTCTTGCAATGTAGTTCAGGCTGGTTTTGAACTAACTATGTATACCAGTTTAGCCTAGAATTTGAGATAATCCTCTCCCCCCAGCCTCCCCAGGGCTGGAATTATAGAGATATGTCACCACACCTGGCTTAAAATTTTAAAACATCTGCTCTTCAAAAGATACTTTCAAGTGAATGAAGAGTTGAGCCATAGACTTGGAAAAATATTTCAAATCATATATTCATAAAGATCTTATATAGAGAATATATAAGGAGCTCTAACAAAAAGAACTCAATCCAATTAAAAAATTGGTAAAAGAATTGAGTGTCCACCTCACCAACAAACACATAAAGACAGCTCATATCTGCTGGATAGGGTAATGAATGGGAAAGATAGTAACTTTGCAATGGAGAAACTTTGTAGACACAACCTTAACCAAGTGCTAGGATTAAAGGTGTGCCTGGCTCTAGTCAATGATCTTTTAGGTCACATTTCTCCCCAAATACTGTAATTTGTAAGTTTGGTGAGGTATAGAATGACTTGTTTTTATTTTAATTCCAAGGTAGAGATGAAGGTTTATACTTTTATATTCCCAGCACCTGGTAGAATGGCTACCTTAGGGAACATGCCCAACAAATGTTTGTTGGTTGGGATAGCATTTCCATTTTAGCCATGAATGTTCTTTACTTCCTTTTTACTATCTTCTCCAAAGCCATAGCAACATGCTAGTATGCAACAACCCAACTGTTTTTCTCCATCCTTCTCTAGCTCAGGGTAAGTTCTTAGAAATAATCAGGAAGGGCAAAGAAAGGATGATCAGAAAGGTGGGCTCTTGCATGCTGTAGGAGCCAGTACCGGCTAAATGCTGCCTTCCACATTTCAGGGGCCTTATATCATTGACATTTATGTTTTTTTGTATAAATCAATCAACAGGGGTAGTAGTGTGGGCCAAAGGAGTTCTACCCAATCCTTCAAGGATTTGGCTTATGGAGGCTCCTCCACAATTCTTCAAACATGATTTTAACCTTATCTGGGCATGGACATCACTTGGCGGGTGGAGAAGGTGAGAGGGAGGAGGATGACCAACAGAGGTTTATGTAGACTGGGCCTGGAAGTGTCTCATGCCACTTCTGTTCACTTTCTCTCAGTGATAAGCTCAAAGGAGCACGGGAAATACAGTGTAGCTATGTCCCTAAGAGGAAGAGGTTATGGATTTGATTGTCTATACATTGATGTCCAAACATGAAGTCATTTGTAGTTCAGTTTGGACATTTGAGAAATCCTCATAAAACATTAAAACAGCAGATCAGCTGAACATTTTGGCATGTGCATGTAATTCTAGCACTCTGGGAGGCTGAGGCAAAAGGATCTCAAGTTCAAGTCCAGTTTGGGTTACCTATCTCAAAATAAAAAATATGTAACTCAGTGCAAAGAGTTCAATCCCCAGTACTGCTTAAGCAAGCAACCTAACAAACATCAGCCAAAACAAAATAAATCTCAGCGGATCTTTCCTTCTCAAAGTCAGTTGGAGAGAATCTCTCACCTCTCTCTTGGTGCTCTGACAAATGCAGGGGGATAAATGAACATAAAAATGAGCAAAGCTGCACTTGTGTCAATAAACCCCAGCTGTCAGGACACATCTCTGATATGCAAGTACTGATCCTAAGTGTTTCTCAGAAGTGATCTCTTTAAACCAAACCAAGCCAGCACATACTTAGCATTCACCATTTCCTGCTCTTATGTAGAGGCCATGTAACTATAGTAGGAGTACTGTGGGATCTTTTCAGATGCTTTGTTATTGAGTAAAAAACACATTTGTTTGGAAAAAAGAACGAGATGGCAAATTAGAAAGGAGATCATAAGCCTATGGCTGTCCTTGTAGCTCAAGTGTTCTCTTTTGAAGCTAAGCTCACAGTGAGGCAGGCCACAGTCTAGGGCCTACCATACCCAGGGCCAGAAAAACCCATAGGTGTTCACTCAAATCAACAGTTTCCCAGCTTAAAGTTCATGGAACTTGGCCTGATTTCATTTACAAGTGAGGTCTGCCTTAAAAGGTGGACTATAACAGATTCAGAAACTAGGGACATTATTTCCCTCCTATTTAGGAGAAGTTTACTAATGAGTTTTATTCTCATACTCCCAGTGGAGAGGAAAGCATGGCAATGAGGGATATTAGATAAACTATCAAGAGCCTAATAGCCACTACTGCTCTTAGCAACATTGCCAACTAGTAGAAGCTCCATCTAACTTTGCTAAAAAGTCTGCCATTAGGCAAGGTTCCTGATTTACCTTTTGGGTCAAGATACCCAGAGTAATTCTTCTTTCCTGATAAGTAGAGGAAGAAGGGTTTTCTCAATTCAGGTATTTGTAGGGCTGGAGCCTGAGTGAGGGCATACTTTATTTCCCAAAAATCATTGTTAGTTGCTTTTGTCCATTCCAAAGTCTCAGAATTCAGGACCTTTGATAGTCTCACACAGAGGCATTGCCATTAGCCCAAAATTAGGTACTCAGATTTGGTAGAACCTGGCCTTCCCCAGGAAAGAATGAAGGGGGCCTAAGATCATAGATAACCTGGATCTGAAACCAGTCAGTTGTCATTCTCTGGGTGTAAGAATGTATCCTAAAGATTGAACTCTCAGAAGCCTTTTCTTTTGAAAGCTCACATCTATTCAGCCAGAAAACTGAGAATTTGGATAGTAGTATAGTTGGATAACTCCCTATTTGTGATGCAGATTAGAATATCATCTGCATATTGTAGGACAGTCCTAAGTAAGCTCCTTTCCCAGTGCCTGAACAAAAAGATGGGGACCATCTCAAAGCCTTGTGGGAGAACAGTCCAAGTATATTGCTCTTTTTCTTTTGAGATGGAATTTTTCCCATTCAAAGGCAAGCCAGAATTGGGAGTCTTGATGGAGAGAAATAGAATAGAAAGCATCTTTGAGGTCCAAGACTGAGAACCAATTTGTGTCTTCTGGAATTTAAGAGAGGGTTGTATATGGATCTGCCATGACAGGATGTATTGGTATCACAGATTCATTAATGAGGTTGAGGTCTTTTACCATCTGATACTCTCCTGAAGGTTTTATGACAGGAAGAATGACTGAGCTAAGGTCATGTGCCTTGATGTGGTTGATAATGTTAATCACATTCTGTAAAACAGTGTTAAGCTTCAGTGATTTTTTTTTTTTTTTGCTAAAAAGCATTTCTCTATGGATGACATAGTGTGTGGATTCACATTTAGAAGAGACCACTTTGATCTGAATAGTGAAACCAGAAAGCCATTCAGTCATAGAAGCCACTCTGTCCATGCATATACCAACACAAAATGACCAATTCAGTTTTCCTGATATGAAATCATTCAAAGACTTGAATAGCAGCATACAGGATCAACTTTTCACCAATGGTAAAGGGCCTCTTAGCTTTAACAATGCAGTTAGCCACTAAGAATGATGCTGTCAGTGCAGAGACATTGGATGAATTGTGACATTCAATACTTGCTTCTATTTTTTTGTGTTCACATGTTTTAAAAAATTAAAACTGCCAAAGTCTTTTATTTTAATGCAAGGTGCTTGGTCCCCATATGGCTATGCAGTTTTGAAGGATTCATGGCTTCATTCAATAGCTGGTCACCATATATTATACAAAGTGGGCTTGTAGAATGTGAATCACTTCTTGCAATGAACCTGTCACTGGTATTTTTCTTTTAAAGGCTTTCTTTTGTTGATGGTCTGAGAGTCTTCTGCTGTCTCATAACTGGGTCTTCTATCTTTCACAAAGAAGCTCTCCAGGGATGATTTTTACTCATTTTGATTAGGGTTAGCTTGTGGGCTTACTAAAACTGTAACTAGAAAAGTGGCAGTGTGAGATAGAGGCACAAGTGTAGGTGGTAAACAAAATAATAGGTGAGCCATGTGTGGACTAAAATAAGTGTATGATTCTGACTTAAAGCCTGCCACCAGGCAGAATTGTACAGGTGTACAATTGAAGTGCATCAACTCACTTGCTACTATAAAGTCTGCCATCAGATGCAGTTGAATTATCACTTGCCAGTCACTGATAGTGGTTTTTTTTTTGGTACCAGGGATCAAACTCAGGTCCTTGCACTTGTGCAACAGGCGGCAAAACACTGATAGTGTTTTTATATGAGCCTGCAAACGATTTATTGTGGTTTCTCTGCAGTCAAACATCTCTGCTAATGCTAATCTGCATTTGCAGCTGCTCTCCAGGGCTAGCATCACTGCCTCAGCTCATCAGGCATTAGAGTCTCATACGTAGAACACAACTTGGCTCCCTCACATGTGCAGTTCACAGTAGAGTTCTTATTCCTATGAAAACCTAATGCTGCTGCTGATCTGAAAGAAGGTGGTGCTGAGGCAGTAATGCAAGTGATGGGGACCACTATAAATATAGATGAAGTTTTGCTTGCTCAGCTGCCACTTACCTCTTTCTGTGCAGCTGGTATCTAATAGCCCATAGACCAGTATTTGTTTGTGGTCCAAGGGTTGGGGACCACAATAAATCACAAATTTATACAGATTGGAATGGAAAGATCTCCATAGTGAGTTGGGTGGGAAAAGCAGGTCACAAATATCATGGAGAGTATGGTCACACATATACAAAATCATTAAGTCATGCATGTGCTGTATGCACAGGGATGTTGGAATGATGGTCATCATAGTCATCTCTTGCCTCTGGATGACTTGGGCTGATTTTTACTTTCTTCCAACTTTATGTGCTTCTAAAATGCATGTATTATGTATTTGAACATATATTGGCTTTATAATTTGAAAAAGAACCCATAAAGCTGTTTTCAATGGGAAGTAAAAGAAAAATAAAAATACCCTCATGTTTCGTAATTTAATAGTGTTACTTGGGCAGTATCATTGTCCAGAATCCAATTTTATTTTTTATTATTGACCTGACTGCCAAGTTGGTACCTAGTTGTACCTGCAAAAAGCACTACTCTAGTACTCCTCACTTTTTCCATCTCTCTTTCTAGAGTTTCTAAGACTTATCACAGAGCTTTATAATGAAACAAGGCAGTAAATAAACGAACAAATAACTTTACTCTTTCCCTAATTGTAGGGCTCATGCTATCATAAATAAAATTTTCCTAAATAAAAGTAGATGACTAATTTCATGTAAAGCAAATCTGTCCTTAAGTAATATCTGAACAAAACAGATTTCCTGCCTTATGATTAAATAATTTTAAGGACTACCAGGGAAGATACAGAATGTGTTTTGTGTACTGGTTGCCATGGTTTTCTCTGAGGATGGGATATTTAAGCTCACCCTTAATTTGGATAGGCACGAGTCTTGTTTTGGAGGGTTAAAAATGGTGCGAAAGGCAAGGATGTTTTTAGATTGGATGGGCGCCTGGCTATAGTAACAACTAAAAATAAGGTCCAGTTCTTGATTAACCTTTCAGCTGCCGGACTGAATAAAGAAATTAATTATTGTAGATTCTTTTTGGAAAATAGGTGGCATAACAACAATAACCACAACAAAGCTGGTGTCTAATTACATGGGCATTTTTGAACAAGCATCTTGATATTAAAGCAATACTTGTATATATTTAAAAAGCTCATTTTTAGCTTTACAAATCAGCTAGTCAGTTCCCATGGCAGCTTTACTCTGTTGAAGGATTCCAGATTGTGATCAGTTTAATGATTTTAGCTGGTAATTTCCTTTTCCATTTGCAAATAGCACTTTGGAGTAAACAGGAGGTGGACTTTCAATAGTTTGTCCTTTATTCTATTATCCATATCATTTTATGTAGCATGCCAGGTGTTATTAAAATGCAGATGATTTCTGTATCAAGGACTTTAACCACTGATGCTAAGGGAATCTATGAAGGGTGGATAAATAAGCATCCAGTGTTTCAGACTGAAGATTTTCAATCACTCTCATTGGAAAGCACAGGGGCTCTATTCCATCCCCCCAGTGCTGGAGATGCACACAGAGTCCTGTAAACTTGGTGAGTGATCTATCACTGAGCTCCATCTCCTGCCCCACTGGACTCTTTGATAGGCACATTGTAGTTGGAAAGTCCATTTAAATTAGAATCAGAAGATGAAGTTTCTAGTTTAGGGTTGCACTTGGCTAGCCATGGGATTTGGGGCAATCACTTAACTTGCCAGAGCCTCAGTTTCTTTGATTGCAAACTGTTCAGTTATGAGGATGTTTGGACCAGTTGAATTATCTACTTTAAAGTTTTATTATTTCCTATTTTTAAATAACTGAATGATATTTTTCAAATAAAATCCTCCTGGGAGTCCGCTGTGAGAACAGAAACTGTGGAGTTCTGCTTATGTTGTCATGGGGTTGGAAGGGCCCTGAATGTTTCTTTCTCATCCCTTCTCTGATCACCTTGGAAGCATCAAGCAGGAGCCACAAGGCTCTTTGGAGCACAATTTGAGGTCCGTTGGTATGTTTTGTTCAATTTAAAAGTCAATCTGTGGTTCTGAGAAAACCTCAAAAAATGATGCCACAAAAAATCATGCCATAGAAAATGGTGCTGAGTATTTTTAGAAAGTAGGAATCTCTATAGTACACCAACAAGATAAAATAGAGCAACTTCCAAAAGATAGTAATCCTTGTTTACAGCACTAAGGGTTTGAAAACTTGCTTTGACTTTCCTGATATTTGACATCCAAGGACTTTGCTCCTCCCTATCTGTTATGAGATCTCAGAATAAAGTGATTTGCTGCTGGATACTGACCTCTGCTATTTTGTCTTTTTACCAATGTCTACTCATTGACTCATCATGTCATAATTTTTTTTTTTGTACTGTGGATCAAACTTGGGTCCTTGCGCTTGCACAGCAGGTGGCAAAACCACTGAGCTAAATCCCTGGCCTCATAATTTTTGAATTTGTATTTTCTTTAGGATTCCTTATGTCTTTGCACAGCTCATAAACCCCATTATTCTCAATCATAGAGTGCTATGTATGGTGATGACTTTGTTTACTGTCAACATTAGTCTAACCTTTATCAGAATTGATGTAGAACACTTTTATTTACAGAGGTGGAAGGATTCTGGTTGGATCAAAGATTATGGATTTACCTAAAGGGACCTAGAGCTTAGGTCCCCAAATATTAAAATCTAGCCAATGGTTATTCTACATATACAAGGTATAGACTACCAATGATAGTTTGAAACAGTGATAGTTTGAGAAAGGATCACAAACCTTCTCAGACTTTCTTCACTGTTTCAAACAAGATTTCAGAACCAACAATGAGGGCTGATCTGTTAATTTCCTTCATGAAGTGTCTAATAGCTGATCTTCAAAGGAAACCATTGTAATATAATCTGTACCTGGAAATATAATCTGCAGCTGCACAAAAATAAAGTGGAGTAAGAGTACTCTGACTTAATAATGTGATCTCTGTGAGAAAAACATACAGTGCACAGCCCCAAGTGCTTAAAACTGATATTTACATTGTGCTTCTTCAACCACTATATAAACCATTTATCGAGTAGTCATATCAACTACCCACCACCTGTTAAAATACAGCAAGTATTTCAGCATTGAAAGGCAACTTTATAAACCAGCGAGAGAGTTGAAAATGGAAGGAAATGACAGGCTGGAGACCTAACTGATTTCTTCCTTGTTCATTTCAAACCTTAAAAGTGTGATCGATATTTAGAGAAATCTATGCAAGTTCCAGCTAGCTGGATTTTACCAACTTAACATGCTGGTGCAAATGGCACCTCTATCAAGAAATAGCCTATTAGCAAGTCCTGCTTTTGCTCCATCTGGCCACCATCCTTCTCCTAAGGTTACCTGATATCTTGTGTTCTAATAGCATAGAATTATTTTGTCCTATTTTAAATTTTTATGTAAATGGAATAATGTGATATACATTCTTTTGGGTCTGACTTCTTTCATTTAAATTTGTGTTAGTGAGACTCATCCATGTGGTTGTTTGCCATTGCTGTTTTTCCATTCTATTAAAGAATGTTACATTGTGCAACTGCACCTTAATTGGTAGATGAGTTCTGTTGATTATTGTCTGTGTGTGTGTGTGTGTGTGTGTGTGTGTGTGTGTGTTACTGGGGGTACCATTAGCTTTCCTGCTGGTGAGACAAAATACAGTGGACCTTTGACTTACCAACTCAATTTGTTCTTTCATTTCCTCAATAGTAAAACATGACTGATGAATGAATGTGGGCCAGTGTCCCCTTAAACACATTTGGCACATAGTGAGTGCTATGGAAATGCTGGCTATGTGTACAGCTAGAGTAAAGTTCTAAATGTAATGTGTCAATACAGATTTCTGAGCCAGGGATTTAGCTCAGTGGTTTCACCACCTGCTGTGAAAGCACAAGGACCTGAGTTCGATCCCCGGTACCAAAAAAAGCCAAAACCGAAAAAAACCAAACCAGATTTCGAATTCAAACTGGAAGAGGCCAAGGGTTTAAAAAAAAAAAAGAAAGAAAGACAAAAAACAAATTCAAACAGGAATAATTCCATACTATTTATTGCCATGTCTTATTTCTTGGTGTTACCTGTATTTCTGATGTAGTAAGGCCACTTTTTGTGTTGCTTCTTCCAACACTTTTTCATCTTGCAGCCACCCCTGAAGGAAACACACAGAAGTACATGCGTACATTTCTTAGGAGGAATCCTTGCTGCTGTTATTGACTCTCCATTCAGGCAAAAATCATGACCAGTATTACTATTTGGGAACTTGGCTTATCTGTGTAATTGTGATCTAAGGAATTAAGTGGCTTCTGTTCAGGAGCCAAGAAACTTGCCCTCCCTTTTCAACTCATCCCAGAGAAAATTTGAGCTGAGTTATTTCAGGTTGGTGACAGCTGCCAGCCAGTTCTGACCCAGCGTGAAAACACCTTGTGCATTCTCTGGCTGGTGGTGTAGATGCTCAGAAGAGCGGGCCATACAGTTTTCTCGTCACCTCCATCAGTGACAACTTTAAAAAGCAGAAGGCAATGTCTTTTTTAGATTGCTGATAAGAAGTCAAATTCATTTCAATATCACCTTTGTGAGGTTCCAGGCCTTCTGTTAAAAGCAAATCCTCTATGTGATTCTTAGAAGCTGAAAACAAATCCCCCTCCTTAGACTCACATTCAAAAGAAAACAGCAGCGGCTGCAGACTTCAGTTTCTGTAAGTTCACAAGTACCAAGAAGACTACAGTCGGGCAAGAACTGACACTGCGATGTTTATACGAGGGAACTGAGTTCTTCACACTATTGCAGCCTAGCGAGTAGACACCACGGGGACTTCACTGCAGGAATTTCTAAGGGCCTTTTACAACAAGGTCCAATGCCAAAAGAAGACTTACCACAGGAAATAAGGCAAATTTCTGAAGAAAGTCCTGGGATTCATACTGATCAAAGTCACCGAAATCAGCTATAGAAAATGACATATATTCACATGTTGATTATGTTTAATCTGCATAGCAGAATGTGCATAACAAAATTCAATAGGCAGTACAGGATGGTGTGCTTATGACTCAGAAGTCAACTCTGCCTGAAAACTACAGAATGTGTATTTAAAATACCTTTTAAAAATGTTAATTAGGTAAGTTCATGCATCTTATCTTGGAAAAATGCTTATGACTCAAGTATTTTAAAGTTACAAACTATATATAATACACTCTGGTCTTAATAATTAAAAACCAACCAAACCTGTCCTATAATGGTGTATGTATGGGTTTGGTTTTTTGAGACAGAGTCTTACTGTGTAGTCCAGGCTGGCCTTCAACTCACTGTGTAGTCCAGGCTGGCCTCAAACTTGCAGCAATTCTCCTGTCTCAGCCTCCCAAGTGCTGGGATTACAGGCTTGCCCCACCACACCTGGCTCTGCTTTCTTATGCACATAAAAATGTCAGGAAGAAACCAAGCTGGAGAATGGAATTCGATCATTTGTATTTGTTACAGAAAGATGTACAGTGGATCTTTACTCACGAACTCAATTCATTCCCGAGAGTTGGTTGTAACTCAAGTTGGTCAAATGAAGGCTCAGGCTCCTCTACACAACTTTCTCCTGTATACAGGCAGATCTCAATGTCATTAGAGAGACACTGGCCCAGGATTTCTCAATTAACCATGCACAGGAAAGAATGTTGTAATGTTCCTTCCAGAACTCTCTAAGGGTTAAATCTGTGCCTGAGATCATCAAGAAGCATAAGCGGCCAGTATTCGGGTTGCAACTCAAGACTTTGGACGTAAGTTAAAACTAAAACTCCACTGCTATCCCAAGTTGTTCATATGTCAGGCTGATCGTAACTCGAGGGTACATTGTACTCAACACCCACAACTTAAAGAAAAAGTGGTTCAATTTGGCTCATGGTTTCCAGGGATTCACCCATGGTTGGCTGGCTCCTAGGCAGACACATCATGGCAGAAGGGTGTGAGGGAGCAAAGTTGCTTATTTCATGGCCGCTAGAAAGCACAGGAGGGGAACAGTGCCCAAGAGGAAAGAGCCAGGGTCCATATGTAGTATCCAAGGTCACATTTCCATGACCCACCCAGACATATGGAGAAATGTACTTTGCTAGTCCCCTAGGTGGTTACCAAGCTAATCAAGTTGACAAGTAAGCTTACACGTCACAGTGGGGATCAATCCCAGGGCCTTGACATTGGGCTATATTCCTAGCCCATTAAAAACAAATTTTCTTTGAGATAGGGTCTTGGTAAGTTGCTAAGTTGTCCAGGCTGGCCTTGAATTTATGATACTCCTACCTTAGCTTCCCAGAGTGCTGGGATTACAGGCATGTGTTATTACACCTGGAAATTTTTGGGTTTTGATTGCTATAAATTGTGCTTCTAATGAACATTCTTGACCATATCTGTTGGGTATATATCTGGGAGTGAAATTTCTGTATCATAGTATAAACCCATGTCCACATTACTAAGTACTGCACATGATTTTCCAAATGACTGTCAATTTACCCTCTACAGAAGTGAATGAGGGCTGGATATTTAGCTCAGTGGTGCTGCTGCCTGCCTTGCAAGTGCAAGGTCTTGAGTTCGATCCCTGGTGCCAAAAAAAAAAAAGAAAAAAAAGAGAAGTGGATGAGAAACCTAGTTGCTGCGTATACTTGTTAACACCTAACCTTCTAGTGGGTGGATAGTGGTGTATATTGTGATTTTAATTTGCAGTTCTTTGATGTCTCATAAAAATTGAACACTTTCCCACACACTCATTGGCCATTTGAGTAGCCATGTTCAGGGGTTTTGCCTGATTTTTTGTTGGACAGCCATCTTTTTCTTACTGATTTATAAGAGTTGTTTGTATATACTGGATAGTTTCTTAATTTTCTTGTATACAATATGATTTTAAGTGCTTAGATTTATGCTAGGTATGTGTTTTTGTTTTCAAGTCTTCTGTTACTATACACCTCAGATCACTGTATATTGAAATCTGGAAAATGTATAATAATACTTAGTGTGTTAGCTTTTCATTGCTGTGACAAAATACCTGAGATAATTACTTTAAAGGAGGAAGCCTTATTTTGGCTCATGGTTTTGGAGATTTCAGGCGTGGGTTGGTTGGTTCATTGCTTTTGGAACAGGCAGTGCATCATGTGAGGAGCAAGTAGTGGAGCAAAGCTGTTCACCTCACAGCAGTTGGGAAGCAAGGAGGTAGAGGGAAGGGCTGGGGCCCCAATATTTCCTTTAAGGGGACTCTCTCCTAATGACCTAACCTCTTTCTGCTAGGCCCTACTTTTTAAAGCCTCCACTGCTGCTCAGCAGCACCACAGGCTGGTGATCAAGCCCATAATGCATGGGCCTTTGGAGGACACTCTAGACCAAAGGAAAGCACACAGGAACAAAAGAATTGAAATAAGTGTATTTGAAATTTGTATTTGAATTGAAATAGGTGTATGTAATCAACTTCCCTAAAATGTATCATAATTAATAGCATTTTAAAATCATGATTATTTGTAATCTTTTCATATTTGATTCATTGCATAAAACTGAATATGAAAGTAAGAAAGACAAAAAGACAAAGGAGAAGATAATCTTACTTTGACTTTGCTAGAATAGATCTTGATGTCTCTCATTTGGGGAAGTTATCTATGGTGAAGTTCATAAAGAGATTAAATGTATGGGTTTGGATTTTAGTTTTGTAACTTATTGGTGTTTCTTGGTCAAAATGGCCCCAAGATCATTATATGTTGGGGAAGAAATTTGCCATTTTGGGCTGTCCAGTATGCTCCTTTTGGTAGCAGCATTATCTGTCATCCACAGTTGACTCTATGGGTTGACTCCACCATCAGCTCCAGCAGAAAATAAGGCACTGATTCAGACCTGGCCACACAAATGTAACATTCCTTGGGGCACAGTCATTCGTTCAAAGATGGCTATGTGACTCACTCAGATCCACTGACATGTAGCAAGACCTGTACTAGGACTTCAGAGAAGGACGGAGCCTCATCCCTAAGAATTTAACTTTAGGAGAATGGGCCGTGGAACTGTTGCAGTGGCCTTGCAACTTTGAGGAGAGATTCTATTGAAAGTAGACCCACCCCAGAAAATGTGAAGCTGAGAGTTAGGGACAGTTGGAATATTTTGAGTTCTTTGGATCAAGCCAAGGCTGAAGCTAATAATAAGAAATCTTTTCAGTAATGTGAGCCTGTAAATTTCTTGTCTGCTTAAGATGGTTGGGGTTGGGTTTTCAGACACTTGAAACCTAAAGGGTCTTGGTGGATGCAAATACCTGGCCCAGAAGGTGTTTCTGTCATTACACAAAGTAAGGCAACAATATAGCGTTAAGCAGAACTTTTGCCCTGAAACACTGCTTCAAATAAAAATAGTTTTATAACTTAGAATACAGGACTTAAATGTCCTCAAGGGTTTGTGTGTGGAATTAAAAATTTATTATCATGAAAATATTTAGTTAGGATTTATTTGATATGGGGAGGTAGGAAAAGAAAAATATGTGTCTCTGTCTATGGCCATGAATAACCACTGTGCTTAATGACAGCGGTTCCGAGACATCTGTCCTTGTGCTTGCTCTGTCAAAATTGCTTGGAGATCTTGACACAAAAGCAAATTTTTGGGCTTCACCCCTAGAAATCTAGAATGATATTTAGTGAATGTATTTTTAAACAAACCCTGAGATTTGGCAAC
This sequence comes from Heterocephalus glaber, assembly GCF_000247695.1. Next base: position 13,975,955 of record NW_004624734.1, read on the forward strand.
CGATTTTATTTTTTATTGTAGAGCTCCCTTCCACACCAAATGTTGGAAACTTATGGCTCTTGTTTTCCTTCTTTCAGGAATTCTGAAGTATACAAGGGAAGACACTGAGCAGGAGGTAAAATTAGTGAAGGGAGAGAGAAATGCACAGAGGTCATTAGACAAACATAACTGCTAAAAGAGTGAAGATGGCTGGAGTGGGTGGGGGTGGAAGAGAGACTATGTTAAGATTATTTTTAAAGAATCAGAGTTTTCTATAAATAAAAATAAATTGATCTGGGAATATGAAGGTGCATCTGTATTTCTAATTCCTCCTGGATGATTCATTTATGGAGAAGAGAATGAGGAGAAGATGCTAGCTCTACTTTCCTGTGACAGTGCTGAGCCAAAATATATAATCACATCATTTTCTCTTTAGCAGTTTATACAATAGATGAAAAACAGCTATTATTGATTGCGATAATTAATTGATTGTGTCAGCTTGAGTACGAAACGCCCAGCTAAATTGGCTCAGCCTACTAGTCTTGGGTGTGGAAGACCCACCCTTGGAGGATTGTCACCAGAACAGTATAAAAGGGAGCTGAAGAAGGAAGGGTTGCTTCTGTGTCTTCAGAGGAGCTCCAGGCTTCACCTTCATCTTGGATGCTGTCTCCTGGCTTCTGACCCAGACCCTTCAGCCTTCTATCATAGAACCTTTGGCCTCCTGATGTGGACTTGCGTGAGACACTACACTGAGCTCCAGGCCTTCAATTGGATCCTTTGGATCCCCAGTGTGCAGTTGGACCTTTTGTACTCTTCCACACCCGACTCAGTGGGCAGCCGTTGTAAGCCACTCTTGTAAATTCTTTTATATTTGAATATCTTGTATTCAATCTATTTCTCCAGTAAGCATTGACTAATACTTTGATCTTTTCCAGGTAAAAATTTTCTAGTTCTTTCAACTCTAATACCATGTAAACCATATATACTGAAACATACAGGTAATTTGAGGATACACGATGATTTCTATGTGAAAAGACTATAGGCTTAGTTCTTACATGATATAACAAATGCCCAATAAATGATTATTGAAACTACTTACTTTATAAATCTGGCTCTAGGCTGAAGAGTTAACTTTTCTCTTACAGTCCCTGGAGCACTATATCACACTTCACTATTGCAGTTATAGCTTAGAAGGAAGGAGCACATAATTTGAACTGTTCTATATGAATCCCTGGTATGAAGAACTATTGTATTTAATACTGATAAAATATTTAAAAAATTAAAAACTGATTTAAATTTAATTGATTTTGTTAATATTTAAAATTAATATTTAATTTATTTAAATACAATAGAAATAAAAGCTGAATAGACAGGCTATGGAGATTATCCTTCTAGTATTAGTAGTTTATGTTATAATTTAAAATGTAAGCAAACAGATTCTTTTCATTGTCAAGGTGGAAAAGTGTTTTTCTCATCATCAAACTCAAGTCCTTCAGTTTAGCAATTGGCTTGGATCCTTGTTTTGTGCACAAATTATTATTTACTCTCTTCTTGATAAACCACAACAAGAAGCGTTACATGTGACCACCAGATATTCATGTTTTGCTTTCTCCCTTGGTGGCCAGCCTGTATGATACTGTGTTACTGTGATGTGGTAGGACCTTTAGGAGGTGCGGGCTGGTGGAAGGAAGTTAGGTTATTCAGCGTGTGCCCTAGGAGGACTCTCTCTCTCTCTCTCTCTCTCTCTGTCTCACTCCCCATGTTCTCCCTGCCATGAAGTTCTGCCCCAAAAGCAATGGAGCTGAATGATCACAGAATAAAATCTCTGAAACAGTGAGCCCAAATAAACCTTTCTTCCTTCAAGATGATTACCTCAGGTATTTTGCCACAGTGATGGAAAGCTAATTAACACCTTCTAAATGAATGTGTTTATAATATTATGATCCCGCAGTTTCTCTGCATCTGGAAGTGTAATGTGTAGCAAGTTAATAGCCTAACCATCTCAGTTATCTTGCCGAGGAAAAATCACGGCCTTAGGAACTTATCTGGGTCTTGTTACTAACCAGCTGAGTGATTTTTGGCCAATCCCTAGGCTACCATGGCCCTCTATTTCCTATGATAATTCTATTATAAAAGAGGCTGAAACCAATGACACATGTAAATAAGTCTTTAAATATTTTGGGGAGACATAGCCGAGGACATAATACATTGTATCTTCTGGCCAGAAACCCAAAACTAAGAAATAAAATATTAACTACAATAAAATTCACAATTTCCTGATGACATAAAGCAAAACAAACAAGCAACATTGGTCATCTTTGAAACCGGTATGTAAAGAGAAAGAATTAAACATTTATCCTGTTTCTCCTGTATGGACTGTGTCTCAAGATGACCAAATATGAGCAAATGTTCTTTTCACAAAAGTTCCAGTTAACAAATGTAGAAAGAATATCAAAATTAGACTATCATTTTGCAACCTCAAATAATGATCCAAAGCAGTGTTAACAAATGGATATAAAACAATTAGGGAAAAAGGGAATGGGGAACTTTATAATGAGTGGGTTGACCTTACCTGAAGTTGTAGGGCCACACAAAAAGTCACCCAGACATGGCAATGATGAGATAGAAAATACGAAATCCCACCCATGAGGTAGTCTTGCCAAAAATACTGTATCTGAATCTCGTCTAGATCTGACTTCCAGTTTAGAGGAAACACAGGTAGGAAGGAACTATTAAAGTCACTGAAGGATGAATTAAGATCTGAAAAATTCGACAGTGCAAACAATTTGACCTGCTTACTTCAACAAATAAATAAGCAGAAAAAAAAAAGAAGAAGGGGCTTAAGACATAAAAGACATAGTTTAAGACTTAAGAGACATAGCAAGCAAATTCAGTGTGCTGACTTTATCTGATTGCGGTTTCAAATGAACTAACTGAATAAAGAAATCATATACATATCAGAAAATTGGGGAAATTTGAATACTGATTAGGTATCTAATATTATTAAATATATTTTGTTAATTTTTATAAGGTATACGGTATTTTGATCAGGTAAAAAAGGAGTCAATACTTTTTAGAGGAATATACTGAAGTTCAAAATAATACAGTAGCCGCGAAGTGAGTAGGAGCATGAATGTAACTGGATTAGTCATGGATTAACTATTGTTCAGAATGGGTTTGGGGAACATGAAAGTTTATATTACCTTCTCTACTTTTGTGTGTGTTTGAAATTTTCCATAATTAAAAACATTTTTTAATGGGAAAAGGTAAGAAATACTTTGTGATGATGCATTAAACTGTGCATTTATGTGCAGGTTTTTAAAAAAAATCTGTGACTGCATTAGTCTCTTGTGACTGCCATAAAAATCATTACAAACTGGTGGTGTGAAAGAAGAGAAATTTACTTTCTCACAGTTCTGCAGTCTAGAAGTCTGGAATCCAGCAGAGCCCATCCAGAGCCTCTACAGGAGAATCCAATCTTCTCTTTTAGCTTCCAGTGGCTGTTGGAATTGACTTCTGCTTGTTTTACTCCAGTCTCTGCATCTGTGATTACATGGCCTCTTCTACCTGTGCAGTCTCTGCCTCATGCTTCACTGTTCTCTTTTTTTGTTTGTTTTTCGAGAGAGAGTCTCGCTATATAGCTCAGGCTGGCCTTATACTTGGGGCAATCCTCCTGCCTCAACCTTCTCAGTGCTGGGATTACAGGTGTGCACCAAAATGCCCTCTGCCTCACTCTTATGAGGATACTTGACATTGGATTTAGGACCCACTGGATAATCTAGGATAATCTCCTTATATCAAGATTCTTAATTACATTTACAAAACCCTTTTTCCAAATAAAGAATAATTCACAGGTTCTTGGGATTAGGACATGGCCATATCTCTTTGGGTGCCACCATTCAACCCACTGCAATGACGTATTTCAATACAAAGTTTGTTTTTGTCTCTATAAATTTAATATTAAGGAATAACTGCCAGAATTATCCTTGGTAATAAATGTACAGATATTCTTAATTCTTTTCTTTCCACCCTGCCACATAAGCAAGTTCTGTTATTTTTATTTCCAAAATTAAATCAAATATCTCTAATTCCTTCCATTTATACTCTCAATGTCTTAATCTTATCTACCATATTCTATCATGCTCTTACTGGTCTTTCTGATTTCCAATCTTGCCTTATTCCACATAGAAGCTAGGCAGAGTAATTAAAAACAGAACAGATCATTGCCTCTTCTTTGCTCTGCCTTTTTTTTTTTTTTTTTTTTTTGGTACCAGGAATCAAACTCAGGACCTCATGCTTGCCAGGCAGGCGTTATGCCACTGAGCTATATCTCTGGCCTGGTCTGCCTTCAAAATGGTGGTCTTTTGCTTCCAGAATAAAATATAAACACTTATTGGCTTCAAAGCTGAGAGTAATTCATCTTCCAACTCTTCATCTAAGCTTATCTGAGCCCATTCCCTTTCTTGCCCACAAATGTCTGGTCTCACTAGCTTCCTTTCAATGCCTCAAACACGCCGAAGCCAACTCCACCAAACAGATTCCAGAAAGAAATAAAGCAGACAGGCTTTACTTCTAGAATCCTATTGATCATTGGGTAAATTGTTGTTTTAAAAATGAAAACAGTAATTTATGTTAGATACAGGTACATTAAAAAACATGTAAAGGTGTAAATATTTCCATCCCACCCTTTGAGATAATGATATTTCAGTGCACACCCTTTCAGAATGTATGATTAATTTCATAAATATATATTTGTATAGCTTGGTGACTTGTTTTTTCTACTTAACAAAAAATGAGATTATGTCTCATGTTATTTCATATACAGCATCATTATCATTTTTTTAGGCTTTGATCCATGTCCTCAAATTGCCTTCTTTTTTTTTTTGGTCCCGGGGATTGAACTCAGGTCCTTGCGCTTGCGCAGCAGGTGGGGAAACCACTGAGCTAAATCCCTGGCCCCTCAAATTACCTTCTTAAGGATTGTACCAATCTGCCTTCTCCAGCAGTGCCTCTGAAAGTTCCCATTATCTCATATCCCTAGAAATCATCTTAATCTCTGCCAATCTGAAAGATGAAAACCAGCATCTATTGTTCAGTTTCTCAGATGGTAGTGAGGGTGAGCTGCTTTTTTCCCTTCTGATACAGATTACCTGTAGTCCTTCATAATTGTGTAATTAAAAGTGCTTGCTTACACTTTCAAAAGCAGCAGCAAAGTAGCTGAGGCAGCCATTCAGTACTGTGTTACAGCAACCACACCACCATGACTTGCAGCATGGTTTCATCCAGCTGTTTGCTTTCCTGGATCTGAGTACATAGCCTGGGCCTTATAGCCCTCATTAAAGAAGTTTTAATTTTCTTCTTGTCAAATGTGAGTCAGAGAAAATTCTCCATGATTCATTTTAAAAGCTTGTTTCTTGTATTTTCTGAAAATACTTCTGAGGGAAATAAACATGATCAGATTTAGAGTCTAAGTTTCAGAATGTGACTCAACAATTTTCATTTGCCACTGTCTGGGGTTTTGATCTCCTTTAAGTTTCAGCTTGGAGTTCAAATAACTTGATTTCTCAGATTATTCAGTCATAAATTGTCCAGTTATGTTTATTTTAGAAAGCTCAGAGAAAAGTATAGGTAAGCCCTCATCCTCTATACATTATTTTGGAATAATCATTTACTTTTTCTTTGTCTGAGAAGACAACAGCAAGCTATTTCCAGCCACCAGTTCTGATATAATGCTGTAGATTTAAAAATGCACCGCAAACTTGCTTAGGAGGCTAGTCCAGGCCTTACAGTGTACTTTAACTGTCCAAGGTCCTGAAATATCACATATTTTTGTTTTACAACCGTATGAATTATTTTGAACTTTAGAGTAATTTATTCATTGAACAGGCACTTTCTATCACTCCATGGAGCATATGCCTTCTTTATTTATGGTTGTCTAAAGTTAATATGTTTGAATATGGATCAACTGATTGAATAGAGCAATTTTATAAGTGATAAACTACCATTTGTTTTCAGAGCTATGTTTCTAAAAACATTAACCAGAACAAATAAATATGATTATAGTGAGACCAAGTATCCTCTAAACAATCTCAAAAACATAAATCAACATGCCTCAAACCATAGCTGAATAGAGACCTAACTGCAAAATAGAAACTTTAAAGAAAGAGAGTGTCAGATCAAGCTGTCAGGAATAAAAATGAATAGTATGACTTGATAAAATGCAAAAATCAAGAGTACTATACTTAAAGTTGAAAAGAACCTGAAAAACAAAAGACACACATGGAAATAATTTTTAATGGCAAATATAGAGGGCCAAGGAACGGAATGTACCATTTCATGGGAAGGAATCGCAACACAGGAAAGATAAAATTTGTAGTATTGAAAAAATAGTGAATCTTCACCAAAATCAAAGCCCAGCTATGATCAGATATGTGGCTCATGTGCTATCCATAATGGGAGGGGGCAAAGGCAAATAAAAGCAAGAACCACACTTGTGTCAGTGTTTATTGAATGAGCACACAATGCAGCTTTATGAAATAGATCCAGTGCAAAGAGAAAAATAAATTAGAAAAGATGATTAATTCTTTAAAGAGATGGGGTACACATATGAAAGTACTCATTAGACAACGAAAGCTCAGGAAGGCTAAGTGACAAATTCACATATTTTTATAAGTGGTAAAGTTGAGACTAGAAATTGGTAGTCTCCACCTCTATCATAGTTGTCTCTCCACTCTGGGACAGCTATCCCCTATGCAAAAATCTTAATATTCATATCAATAAGTGTGCACTAAAGTCTGACAGAGAACTAGAGAAACAGAGTAATAAAGTGATCAAATGATAAAGTGAGCAATATGGGAGAGAACTGTACAATGTAAGGGAGACATGTTTGGCTTATATGAGTTTTCAGTATGGGAAGAGTGTTAGCCAAGTGGCATGAGGAAAACAGAGATAATGACAGGCTGAAACTTACCAAGGGGAGCCCAGTAAATCATATGCAAGCAGGATATTAGGGTGGGGGAAGTCAGAAAAAAGATGGAAGAATTAATAACCAGGGTGTCATAAATACTTGATTAACCAGATACATCTGAAATGAAGAGTTTGGGTAACTGAAATTTATTTATTTGCTCTCTTCATAACCCCTAATGTCCATGATGGTTGAAAATGTTTCTTTAATAAGTTAGTCCATTGTGTAAAGACTTGGGCCCAGTCATAGTATTCCTGTTCCAGCCCCTGCTCTGTCAGACCAGCTGTTTGATCTCAGGAAATTCCCCTTAGCTCTCAGAACTTCACCATACCCAAGAAACGAAGGGTTCCAGGACATCAGAGCTTCCTAGACTTTGAGAAGCACCTTGTGCTCTTGTGAGAGAAACAAGTCCTCAAGCTCCATCATAGACCTACTGAAACAGGGTCTCTGGCGAAGACACAAGGACCTGGGAATCTACTTCTTGTCATCAAATGCTATGGTTTGAATATGTTCCCCCAATTCACTAGTGGCAAAATTAATCCCCACAGTGGGGGTGAGTAGAACATGTGGGCAATACATGAATCCATTCATACATTAATGGGTTAATGGGTTCTCTCCAGAATGGCTTTGTTATAAAAGCCAGTCTCTGGTTAGCTTGCATTCTCTTGTCACATGATGCCCTCTACTTTGTTATGATACAGCAAAAATGTCCTCACCTAATGCCCAGCTCCATGCTTTTGCACATCCCAGGCTCCAGAACTGTGAGCTAAATAAACATATACTCTTTATAAAGTACCCAGTTTCAAGCACTTTGTTATAGCAACAGAAAACAGACTGAGACACCAGGAAAATGTTGGAAAATTCTTACTACACAATCTCTGCAGTCCTTTCTAATGATATATTTATGATTCAGCTTTCTTACCAAGGAAACTCAGGATTTCTAAAGGAACTGCATCTCTGATCACTGTCAATGTTATACACATTTTAAGTCCCTCTAGCTTTCCATGGAGAAAAAGCAAGAGAATGGACAAATACATTAATTAACTCCAGATTCCTTCCTTCTGAATATAAAATTCAATAGATGAAATTTCTGATGTCAGGTTTTAAAACTCTATTTGCCAGAAAAACTCTATCTTAAATAAGCCTATATTACAAATAAAAGTCTTAGCACCAAAATCAGAAAAAATGGGTGATACTATCTCCTAGGGGTACAGTAGAGCAAAGCAAAATAAAACATCACTACAAATGTATGAACTTCATATCCTCTCACTAGTATTCTTAATAAATAACAAGTTACCTAACTGGTCAGAAGCAGGCTGTAGCTCTCCACCCTCAGATAATTTAGAATTAAATTTATTATTTCAATCTTTCATGGCTCAAAACCGAGAATCATTATAATATCAAGTTCAAACAATGTTATGATTTCAAGAAAGAACATGGTTATGATGTTGCAGGTTATGATATTTTGATTTTTTGTAACTGAGAAAAATGAAACCTAGGAAAATGAGGTACTGAAAATGTCAGAAATGACAAAGAGAATAATATATTTTCTCCTTCAAAATTAACCTAAAATTAATCTAAATTCATTTAAAGTATAAAGTACCTTAATTTTCCCCTTAAAATTGACCTCAATTGATTAGAATTCATCATATACTCCTGCTCATTGTAGCTGTCTGTATATCTTACATAAAGGGACACAGCATAAAATTGTTCAGTTTGTGCATCGTACGCAGGCACCCAGCTGAAGGAGTTAGTGGGGGCTGAAATCCAGTCCAAGGTCTAGACACACTGCTGTGCTTCAGGGGATCAGCTTGTTCTTCCTCTCCCTATCCCCTTCATTCATAGAAGGTGTCCTCTCTGCCAGGAGCAAAGAAAAAAGGGCCCTGCGTGTAAATCAGGTCAGGCCGTGGGGCTCTTCTACCTGAAGGGGGCGCCATTCTCCAACTGCCATATAAGCTACTGGTTTTAGTGACCTTGCTTGTATAGGCTAGTCATCACCCGGGCTAGCAGAGGTCATCTAGGTTTGCAGTGACCTTGTTTACATACTAGCAAATATGGCATTTGACTCTTTCAATCCATTATCAGTGGCAGATTAAATAGGGCGCGTTCTAACTAACGGATATTTTGCTCTGGTGTATTGGATAGTGGGACAATAATTGATAGAGTTATTCTAAAAGTGTTGGGTTCCTTCTAACAAAAGATGATGGTCACCTCCAACTTTTTGGAATCTAAAATTGGTTCTTAAACTCTTCTTGAAAAATAATGACCCAAATTTGGAAAGAAATGAAAAAGAATTACATTGCATAAGAGATACATTTAAGACTCCTAAATATTACAGTTGTCATTTTAGCTTTGATTCTTGATGAAAAGTCTGATGCAGACCATCGATTATTTTGGAGGTCCAAGCAGATCAATATTTCAGTATGTGATGTAACATTAGATGGCTATTAAAATATAGTATCAGAATCTAAATATAGGAATATCATATAAACTAGAAAGAGACTGTCTTTCTGTACTCAGCATTATTAATATACCACTGAAAAAGTACAGCAGGCTGAAGAATGGAATGTGGTCCTGGAAAGGTGGGTAAAAGCCAAAAGTAATTCCAAGAAAAGCATATATCTGAGTATACTTCAAGATGGCCACACAGCGGGTGTGATTTCGGGGACATAATGAAAGTTTTCTTACCTCCCTCTCTGCTTAGCTCTTCTGTAATATTTCTTACATTTGTTTGATAAGGCACAGTTGTCTAAGATTTATTATTCCCTACTTTGGTGTAAAGGTAATTCAAATGCAGAATATTGTCTTCCATTGACAGTTCTCTAAGAGATTATAGAAAGCACAATTTGACAGGGAAAATAATATAAAGAAAGAGTACTCAAAGGTGGGGAGATGATAGTAGGGTGGGAAAGGGTTGAGACAGTTTTAATTCCAATTTAGAGTAAAATTGACTCCACTCCAGAGATCAAAACAGCTTTATTTTATCAGCTCTGCATGAGGAATGACAACTTGACTTAGACATTGCTGGGTCCTAGACTTTAGTCAGACAGCTCTGGTTTGGTTTTGACTTCCATTTCTAACTATCCATGTCAACAAGGATGACCATTGCCTCTCCAGGCTCCAATTTCCTCCTCAACAAACATTTATGTGCCTAATCCATGTCAGATTTTGTTTTAAATAAAATCATGATAGTAATAGTACCCTCATCTAGGACTGTTATGAGACATAAATGAGATAATCTTACAAAGTGGGTGCCTGGCAGGCAGTGAGAAGAATCTTATGGAGCAAATAATCATTAGGATGATAACTTTCATTTGTAAATCTCTGCAGTTTACAAAGCACTTTCACATTTCTTGTCTCCTTACAACAACCCTGTAGGTACAACTAGCCCAAATATTTAATGCTCTATTTTATAGGTAAGGAAATGAAATGAAGCTGGGGAGGAATCACTAGCTTGGTTGTATTCTCTCCCGAGAAAGATAGGTGGTTGAAATGTGTGTACGTTGGGCAAATATTTTGTACTTACTACTGATCCCTTTTTTCTCTTGCTGAGAAACTCAGTAAAGTTTAAAGAGCTTTTGATTTTCTTTTCTGGAACCTGTAGTGAAAAAGATGTTTTAGGAAAAGTGTAAGTTGGCCAAGTCCTTGTAAAGCTTAGAAAAGGGTAAAAAGAATTACTAGACACAATAGAAGATGCTGAACAACTTAATCTTCAACAAATATAAGTTATTGGATGGATCCTACTGCTCTTCATCTTCACTTAAATAATGGAAAACTTAAGGAAAGAAGAGATTTACATTGAAAATATAAAAAGATTTTTACTTCACCAAGGTTTTTTATATTCTGGAAAAGCTTATTAATAAAGAGGTGGAAATCTCACAAGATATATTTTAAAATCTTGGAAATCATTGTGTTGGTTAGTCTTGATTGTCAGTTTGATTGGCCTGAGAGTCATCTAGGAGATGATTAAAGCATTTGGCTGTGTCTGGGTGGGCTCCTGGCCCCTTTCTCTCTGGCTTTTCCCTTGCTCTTCTCTTCTAGCTGTCATGATGTGGGCAGCTTTCTTCTGCCACATCCTTCCACAATGATGTTCTGCCTCGGAGTCAGCTGACCATGGACTGAAACCTCTGAAACCGTGAGTGAATGTAAACATTTTCTTCTTTAAGATGTATATGTCAAGTATTTTGATCACAGCAACAAAAAGCTGCCTAATGCAATAAAGTAGACTCTTACTTAGAGGTAGGAAACTGAACAAGGAAACATCTTATAATGTTCTCTTTCAAATCTAGTTCCATGATTCAGTAAACATTTAGATGACTTAATGGTAGGAGAAATTCTGACATTACATTTGTTTTAGTCCTTTTTAGCTAAACAAATATTAGCATTAAAATCAGCAAAGATGACATGAATATATTTCAAACATTCCCACTGGATGCTGAGACTAGGTCCTAACCCTTAGTGTGCAAACCTTTTCTATTGGTCAATTCTTCCAACCCTTTCATTGGCTGTCTAGGAGAATCATCTGTCCACATGCCCAGAAAATATGTGCCTCAAAAGGACTATCAAGTCTGCCAAGCTAAAGATCGAGAATAAAAGTTGTCCATAAATAAATAGGTTATTGAAAACACTCATGACTTCTAGAAGCCTTCAAGCTTTGGTTCAAATTAAAACCTTCTTAGACACCCATAAAAATCAGAGCTCACTTTTCATGGCATGTGACCTTGCTAAGATTCTTATTTTTAAATACAGTAAAATGACATATGTGCCTGTCAGCTTGATGTGTATGTGTGAAAACACTCATCTATCCTTGAAACATGGCCTTTTGTGGGATAAGAAACAAAGATAATTTCTTTGAACAGGAAGAGAAACATGGGTGAATGGGGACACAGCAGCCTTCTGTTCTGAGTATGGACATGGAGGGTGAATTCATAGAAGGTGTTGTTCTAATGACCTGCTGTGGTCAGAAAATATTTTTTTCCATTATGTACAGGTACAAGCACCCAAAGATAAATGTAAATATATTGTATACCTAAAATATACCAATAAAAGAATTTAAGAAAATATTTTTTTTCCATTGATTCAATTTATCTTTAGGTGCAGCATGGCATCAAACATCATCAAAAAGCAAATGAGTTTGGCCTTTCTTAAAAAAAGAAATCAATGTCATAAAATGGAACTTTCTAGAATATGATCATATAATATAGCTTTCTATAGCTGTATATTTTGCATACAGATATTCAACCAGACTTGTATTGAAAATATTTGAAAAATAAAACTGCATCTGTATTAAACATGTGGACTTTCCCCTTTGTCCTTATTTCCTAAACAATACAGTATAGAAACTATTTACATAGTGTTTACATTGTATTAGGTATTATAAGTAGCCTAGAGATGATTTAAAGTTTAAGGAAAAATGCACACAGTTTATATGCACGTACTCCTGTGTTTTGTGTAAAGGACTTGGGCATCTTCTGATTTGGTATCTGCAGGCAGTGGGGAGGGGAGTTATGCTTGGAACCATGGATACTGTGACATACCCACCAAACATAGTCTTTGATTAGATCCTGATTTTGTTAGTCTATTTGTGTTGCCATAACAAATTGCTTTAGACTGTGTTTTATAAATAGAAATTTGTTTCTCAAGTCTGTGGGCTGAGAAGTCCAAGATCAAGACAGTACAAATTTGTTATTTGATAGGGGCTTATTCTCTGCTCCTAAGATGACACCTTTCTCTTGGGATTGTCACACACTGAGGGGCAAAAAAGGGACTACCTGAGTCCCTTAAGCCTTTTAATGAAGGCACTAGTCCCACTATGATCTAATTACCTCCTAAAGGCCCTACTGCTTTGCCTGATTACATTGGGGGTTAAGAGGGATACAAATATTCAAACCATAGCACTGGTCATTACCAAATGACTACGGTCTTTCTTTATGCTTGAAAATGTTCAAAATAAAAAGCTGAGGGGAGAGGGACAAGAAGTTTCAGTTTTATGTCTTAAAAAATTTACTTGGCATTATATTTTCGTAGTAATCTGGAGAGGGGGGGAAGGAGGGGAAGGGGAGGGGGGAGATATTTTAAAAGAGACTTCAAAACTTGTTCTCTAAGAAGCTAGATTATAGATCTGTACATTTTTGGTAGATACTAGCACAGTGCTTTATAAGGAGCTTAAATAATATTTTCTTAAGGCTAAACCTTAAAATAGAGAAACTTACAAGGGAAGAGGATGCAGTTCCTGGTTTTGAAACACATTCATCAGCCTGAAGCTTTAATTACAACTCCTTTGGAGTTCATAGTATGTTGTCCTCATTAATCCCCAATCAGAGGTTTGAGTCATCAAAATAAATCCGCAGGATTTATGCACAGAGTTTGTTATTGAGCAGCTGAGCTTCGCAGTTTCCATGGATATGATATATGACACCCTCTGCCCTTTTGCTGCTGGGGTGTCTCTTGATTTTCCAAACCAAAGTGGAGCCCAAAGATTACGGCAACATATACTTTAGGGTGTGTGTCTGCAGATGCTGGTTGGGACATGAAGACGAATGCAGGAGTGATTCAATGCTGAGGAAAATGTGGAAGCTTCACCAGGGAAAGAAAACATTTCTGGCACAAGAAGTTTAAATTTAGCAGGGCTTGAGCTTGATTTCAAGCACACGGGCGTGTGTGTGTGTGTGTGTGTGTGTGTGTGTGTGTGTGTGTGTGTGTGTGTGCTGGGATTTATTTACTTACGGTGTGAATCTCTCAGCTTCCCTAACCAGTGGGCATACACAGGGGGTACTGGTGGGGTGCGGGGTATCTGCGTAAAATAACTCGGAAACCTGACTGCAGGTTTTCAATCTTTTGAGAAGAGGGCTTGGAGGTGTCTCCCGGGCTGGGAAGAGACAGACACCGGTATTTCTTCTGGACGTCAGGGACGGATGATGAAACCAAAGGGAAACTACCCAAAACCAGTGGACGCGCTCATTGGGATATTCGCGAATTCAAAATAGACTCTGATCAGATTCACTCCTCCCCCTCTGCCTGCGGAACCAGCACCAAGCAGGAGTCTCCAAGCTGCCTCCTCGCTCCCTGCTATTCGCTGTCCCAGGAAATTCTCATGCCTCACCTCGAATCCCCGCTCCACCCTTCCCGGGCCGAGGCGCCCCACGCAGCAGGCACCCCCCCGCCCGGGCTGCAGCGTGGGGAGGGGTAAAAGAGCTCGCTAACTCCGGGTAAACTTCCGCCCCAGAGATGCCTGGAGTTTTCGGGGTTCCCCAGCCCTCCCCAGGCGGGCCCTGCTGCAGGCATTAAAGGCGTGCAGCAACTATTGCTGCGATCCTCCGCCAGGCAGGTCTGAGCTGCGGAGACCCAGGCGACTCGCAGCAGCGCTTCACCGCGAATGCACCCGGGACCCGGCCGCCCCGGCGCGGGGCTCCTGGCGCGGGGCTCCTGGCCGGGGACGAGCGGCGCAGGGAGACTTTGCGCCACGATGCTTTGTTTTCCTGCCGCAGGACCGCGGGGCGGCCTGTCCCCGCCGCACTTAGCCCTCCCGCGGCAGTAGCCATGGAAGTTGCGGCGGCGCGGAGGGAGAGGGGACTCCTCGGCGAGGCGTCTTTTTTGGATCTCTTTTCTCTACACAGATCCCTTCTTTCCTCCTTCTCTGGGTAAGTGGAATCAGTCTGTAAATAACCCAAGGGTAGCACTGAAAGTAATGAAAGAGAGTATAGCGGACAAAGGGTTAATGATCTGTTTGTTTGTTTGTTTGTTTGTTTTGGAGAGGGATCCTCTCCCTCAAGTCCATTCCCAATAATGCAGTTTAGGAAGCGTTGAGTTTGATCTCAGACACACCAGGAGGGAGAGTGCTGGGATTTACTTACTTATTTTTAGTGGAACCCCCTCCCCTCAACCCAAAACTTGTCTTTGAACACACTCTGAGCAAGGAAAACCCAAGGGGAGGTGAGAACAGCCCCAGGGGTCAGTGGCTCAGGGACAGAAAAGGGGAAGAGGTATCAGGAATGTAGCAGGGGGAAGATCCCATGGCCAGTGACCAGTACAAGCCTTTGACTCAGACCTGCTAGCAGCTCAAGACCTCCACCCTGCTCGGGTGCCAATACCATCCAGCCCAAACCTCCTCAGCGCCCCCCCCCCCCCCGTAACTGCTTTGCTGTTGTCATTCTGGGAAAGACTGTCAGTACCCGAGGGCTAAAACAACTTCCAATGGGGACCTGCACATTGGATGCTCAATAAATATTTGTTGATTGGCTGAGTGATGATGCATCCTAAGGCTACGTTTTGTACCACAGAAATTTGCCTTCGCAGTGAACTAATTCCCTGATTGTGACCCCAGAGTGCAAGGCTGGCCCAACTTATTTTTCAAAGGAGGAGCTGGAGCCTTGGGCAATATAATACCTAGCTCTTTGGTACCCAAAAGAACCCATCTTCCAACTTCATGGTGAGATTCACGGGTCCAAGGACCAGCGAGTTCACAAAGTGCTGGCACAAAAGGTACGGGCCTTTGGATTGGGCAAACTTGGATCTGAATCGCTGTGTTGTGACCTTGGGAATGTTTCTTTATCCTCCTGAGCCTTGGTCTGCTCATCTGTAAAAGGCCAGTGGGAGATTTCTCACAGAGATGTAGGAAAGATGAACAGAAAGGGAATTGGGAAGGTGAAGGGACCTCCAGTAAATTCAGTGTTGCCTATCCATCGTCACAGGATGCAGGAGAAAAAGCATCTTCCTTGGCTGCAAGACAGTGATGACAGTAACATCATGCCACGGCAGTGTGTGGGTTCCAGCCCAGCTACCCCGAACAGTTCTGGAGGACAGGACAAAGTGAGACTTGGAAGTGCTTCCTAGGAAGGGGCTCCTTTTGGCCTTGGGGACGCAATTTCCATATGTACAGGTCTCTGAGGGGCATGGAAGGAGAAGCAGAAATTCCCTTGATCTCATTTTCCAGTTCCTGCATAATCTCAGTCCTTCCAGCAGAGGAAGGATGGAAAGTGGGGCAACCCAGTCCGAGGAAGGTAACGGAGGCTCCTGGGGGAAGCCACCCAAAGGGCTTCGGATCCAGCCTGGTTGCCTCAGTGACCTAGCGCTTACCAACCTTTCCCCAGACCCCAGTGGACCCCCAAGAACCTTGGCTTGGGACATAGAGACCTGGTGTCATAGTGGGGGACGGGTGAGAGGGAGGCACTGCTGACACAGGCGTTCCCAGAAGTCTGGAGGTGCCCTAGAGTGACCGGCAATCCAGACAGCAGCTGGGAGAATGTGGGGCTTTAGACAGCTGGCAGTTTGGGTGGGGAGCAGGCACTTTCTCTTACAAGAAAGACAGTAACAATCTCCCAAGGACTTCTGACACTAGGTAGTAAGTCCCACGAAGGAAAGGTCTGTCTTATTTTCTGCCATATGACGATAGCACACAGAAGGGCTGGGTACAGGTATACATTGAAGGAGCAATGACTTTTATCTGTAAGCCAGACTATGGTCCTAAGTAACTTCCTGCCCAACACTGCTACGTGCAATTCATGCCTCCATTTAGCAAATATTCTCCAGTGATTGCTATATGGGGGGCTCCGGTGGTAGGCTTCCTAGGGAATTTGTAAGCATCATTCATTCATATTGATACTTGGAGTGGCCCACGTAAGAGCGGGTCGCTCGGTACTGTTCTGGCTTTTCTGGGGATCTGGGCCTGAGCAAAACCCCTGTGGGCTTTCCGGCAGAGGCACGGAGAGGGGCCATCAGGGCCGCGGCCGGGTTTAGCCGCTTTCTGGTAACATGGCTGAGGTCTCTTCGCACCTGCTGGTGTTCGGTCCCCGGGGCTATCGGTTCTCGGAGCCGCCCAGCCTTGGTAACTCGCTTTCCTCCAGGGCCGCCGCGCCTCTCTCCAGCCCCCTCCCCAGCCTCCTAGCAGGCGCCCCGGTCGGCCTGCAGGTATCTTGGGAAGGGACCAGGCTGTGCCTGGGGAGCGAGCTTCCCGGGTGGGGAGATCGCAGCCGGCGCGGAGCCGGGCCAGAACAAAAGGCTCATGGCTGGCACCGGCCTCCTCGGAGTGCGGCGGGGACGGGGGTTCGGGGCTCAGGCGGGAGAACCAGGCGCGGGAGGGCACTGGAGTAAAAACATGAAGTGACAAAGGACGAGGAGGAGGCGTCCAGGGTGAGAGCAGGGAGAGGAGGTCACCCCCGAGGCCCAGGGCTGCGGCGGGGCCGCAGCGGCCCTTCCTCCGCCTCCTGCAGAGCTTTCCAGGCAGCCAAGCGTGTCTCCGGCCGCAACTCCGCCGAGCGCGCCGCGGCCGCCCGCCCGCCAGCCCGCCGGCCGGCAGAGCCAGTAAGTAGCAGCGCGCCCGGCGCCCGCCCCCGCCCGCTCCCTTGCCCCGCCCGGCTCCCGGCTCCCAGCCACCGCCCACCGCCTCCCACCGCCTCCCACCTCCGGGCGGGCGAGTCCGCCGTCTACACCGCCTGGGGCCAGGCACGGGGCCCGCGCCTCCGCGCCCCGCGCCCCAGTCCTCCGCGCGCCCTGCGCCCGCCCGCCGCGCGGCACCTGCAGCGCGCTACGGGGAGGGTCCCCTCCGCCGCGCGCTCCCTCGGCGCCGCGCCACCCTCCGTCCAATGGCTTTCGGGGGGTGGGGACTGGGGGGCGTCGCCCGGGGGGCGAGGAGCCGCGGCCAGGGTGGGGCGTGTGCGCTCTGCGCCGCCGAGCGAGGCTGACGTGCCCGCCCGAGCGCGCGTCCGGGCGTGTGTGCGGGTGTGTGCGGGAGGCGTGCGCACACGCCTTCGGGGCTGGAGTCACACTGCGGTGGGCTTCTCCCGAGCCTCGGCCTTCCTGCTCCTCAGCCCCAAAACTGCCGGCACCGCTTTCGGGGAGCAACTGGGCTCTTTCCCCTTCCCGAGCCCTCCTCTCCCTCCTTTCATCACCCCTCGCCCATCGTACTTTTTCTTCGACCCACCCGGTGCAGCCAACCGCCCTGTCCACCGGTGCAAACACCCAGGCGGTCTCCAGTTCTTCCCCACACCAACATTTTCCCACCTGTCTTTCCGTGGGGCTCCTCCGCCAGCCGGTCCAAGGTGCCCCGATCCTTGGAAATTGTTTTGTTGGACTGCTCTACCGAGGGGTGTATAGCTCGAGGACTTAATTATTATTTTGATTCTTTTCATTCCCTCCCCTTCTGGGCAACGGAGCAATGAAATTTCCAATCGAGACGCCAAGGAAACAGGTGAACTGGGATCCTAAAGGTTGGTATTTCCTACTTTTGGCAGCCCTTGCCCTGCCTCCAGCTACTGCGAGCGAGCGATCCCAGGAGTGGGACACTGCTGCTCCCGCCACCGTGTGTCCCGAGCCTGGGAAATGCGCCTGGGAACCGCAGCGCGGGTGGGAGGAGGGCGGAGGCAGCGTGGATTCGGAACCCAGATCACCCCTGTCATTATCACATAATCACTGTCCCTTTGGGTCGTCTCGCAATCTATTTAAAGATACGCCAAGCCGGCTGTTTGGTTTGAAATGGCACCCAGTGTTGGTGTCTGCTTTTGACTTTGTGCGCCTGTGTGTGTGTGCGTCTTTTGTTTCTGGTGATCTTTGTCTCTCAGGCAGATGGGTGCGGTGCCTCCCCCCCCGACCCCCCCGGACTGCGAGCTGCTCTGCGCGCCCTGGGTGTCCTCAGTGGGAAAGGTTTCCTGGCAGCGAGTGAGGCTCAGATCTGCAAGCAGCGGTCCCACGGGGTGGCCCCGTTCCTAGGGCGCGGAGGATAATGGAGCCCTCAGGGCTTCCCGAGCTAGTCTTCCTTCAGTCTCCTTGCCTCACCAGGCAGCAGTTTGGCTCAGGTCGGGGACGGGGGGGTGGGGTGGGGGCTGGGGGGTGATTCCAGATGGGTGGGGCTGGAAAGGGCTGGGGAGGGGCAGACAGTGCCCCCCAGCAGTGCGTGGCTTACACGCTTTGGCCAACGTTGGGACCATATTACCCCTTCGCAGAAGGGAGCGACTGAGACCCATATGCGTGTGCCTAGTTTTCGCCACGGTGCCTGAAATTAGCGTAGAGCTTTAAGGCGCCTCGGAGTGATCAGGACTGGAGCGGAACAAGTTGCAAGCACTGTCCAGGTGTGAGGAGAACACCGGGCATTTCCTGCGCTCCTCATCGGAAGGCTGAGTTGGGCTAGGCGTTGCCCCTGTGTGTTTGGGGGTTGAGATTTGTTTATTTGGGGAGGGTGTTTAATGTCCTTTAGGACTGCATTTCTTCTCCAGACTGGAAACAGACTTATGAACCGACTTGCTGTTTGTTTATTGACTGATTGATATTGGGGATTGAACCCAGGACCTTTGTACTTTTTATTTTGAGACAGGATCTTAATAAATTGGTACATTGCCCCGGCTGGAGTCAAACTTGCAGTCCTTTTGCCTGGCCTCCTAGAGTGCTGAGCTCACCTGTGTGTGCCACCACACCCTGCTTTGGCTGTTGAAGAATGAGGGAAGAAGTTGTCCTTTGGGAAGAGTGAGGGAAGAAGCCCTTTGAAAATGATGCAGTGTTTTTTCCCAACATCTTACATACAATCCAAACCTATTATTTTGTCTCTGATCTTCAGAAATATAGAAATGGGCTTTTTTGGGATCCCTGCAGGTCATATTTATCAAATACATACCACATACGAAGCATAGTCCTAGTCAGAATGGGACAGACAAAAACTCTGCCTTCTTGGAATTTATAGTGAGGGAGACACATTGTAGATTAATCATAGAACAGAGGAGTACATAATTAAAATTTATATATATTTCATGAACATATAGGTTTTAAGAAAGTATCTAATGGAAGAGATTGAGAAGGACCAAGGGTGTGGGTGGTCGGAGAGGCGTCCCTAAGATTACACCTGTAGTGAGGCTAGAGTAGAAGTTAACAGATCAATGAGAAGGGAAGGGTTTGTAGAAGAAACAATGGCAAATGCAAAGGTCCTGAGGCAGAAGGAGCAGGTGTATTTGAGGAACTGAAAGGAGGCAAAGGATCAGAATCCAAACCCCTTGTTTAGGTGAGGTAGGGTTGTGGGGTGGGAGGAGGAGTGTAGACTTTAAGCCCTGAAGAGTTTCAAGCAGAAGAGTGACTTGATATGAGCTAAGTTCCAAGACAAATCCTATGTGGCTCTTGTGGGTGTGGGCAGCCAGGCACTGTGGTGTACGGGCAAGCATGGAGAGGATGGAGAAGTGCACAGATCTCCAGAGGATGTGGGTTCAGTGGGGTTTGTGTGGATAGAGTGTGGAGTGGAAACATCACAATGACCCACAGGGCAGCCCCAGCAGGACCACTGTGGAGAAAGCTCAGGGTGCCCCTGGGGCATCTGGCTAAAGGGCGGGGCACACATCCTCCAGGAACTCCCACAGAGCAGAGCACTGCAGGTGCTGACTGCCACACTGTAGAATCGTCAGTCCATATATTCAGGTCCCAGGGATAAACATCGATCACATATTAGTCTGACGCAGCGCGGAAAAGCATACAAGTAGCATCTACGGTTACACCACTGGTGCTAAAAATAAGCAGAGCTCAATAATTAAAAATAACAGCATTTAAGGAGCAAGTGCTGCACGCCAGGTGTTTTATGCACATTGCCTTATAGCTATTTTCACAATACTTATCTGGTGGCGTTACTGTCTCATTTGATACTTGATTGCCATCATGACACCAGTGTGTGCTCTGACTTCATGCATGGTTGTTCCTAAAGACAGAGGTGACAATAGTTTTACGTAGCTGGGAGATGGAGGGAAGAGGAGGGTAAGGAGAAAGGGTAGCATATTTCACATCTCCATAGAATTACGTGCCAGACACTGGTCTAATGCTTTTTTTTTTTTTGTACTGGGATCGAACACGGGACCTTGTGCTTGCAAGGCAGGCGTGATCTAATGCTTTTTTGCCTGCTAACTTATTTAATCTTCCCTAAAATCTTAGGAGAATGGTACCATCCTAATTTTGCAAGTGAGGAAAAGAGAGGTTCCACAACATGCCAAGACTGCACAGCTAGTAGGTGGTGGCACTGGAGTAGAATCTGGGCTCTTAAACGCTCTCCTACTGTTAATTTTCAGGACTATGACTCTTGCCAAAGCTCGGGGACTAGAGAAGCTTGCTGGGAGGTAGGACAAGAAGAGACAGGAGGAGAAGGAAGAGGGGCTGGATGGCAAGGAGGAGAAGGAAGAGTAGATGGTACAGGAGGAGGGGAAGGATGAAGCAGCGTCCCATGCAGCATCAGTAGCACCTTCCCTTGTCCATCTGTGGCCCAGCCACTGGCCCCTGGACAGACTTGGGCTGTGTCATGTGGAGGCTCAGATCTGCACACCAACGTTTAGCAGGGCAAGGGGGAAGGGGAAGCTGGCATTAGAATGGCAAAGCAGAGGGACAGTTCCCATCACAGGGATGTAGGCTGTTAAGAAACTCAGACCCTCAGGTGGAGGTGCTCATGAGTTGTGGAAGGAAGTTGTAATTATGGTGTTTTGCTTACAGCCCCATTACCTGACAACTTAATAGAACCAAATGAAGGTGGGCTGAGAACAGATGGGTTTTGATTGCTCTTGGGTGAATTAAGCAAAGCAGTGCCAAGAGGTGGGGGTGCAAAAATAAGACCTAAATAGGACACGATTAGTCTCTGGTGAGCTATGGCTGTCCCCACAATCCCTAAAGCGAGCCTTCACTAAGGGCTGCTGTCAGGGTGGGGCCTACACAAAGGTGGGTGGGCACAAAGCCCTAGATTTCGGAGCAGAATTTATGTACATTTCCAATCACTAGGATCACTTAGTCATGATGTTCTGCTTAAAATTGGGCCCTGCTTGTGTATGTTAAGAACTTTTATTCATCATCATCGTCATCATCATCGTCATCATCATCATCATCATCATCATCATCTTTTTATTTTTTTGGAGACAAGGTCTTGGTATGTTGTTCAGGTTGGCCTTGATTGCACTGTATAACCCAGACTGGCCTTGAACTCATGATGATTCTCCTGCCTCAGCTTCCCAAGGGCTGGGATTACAGGTGTGTGTCACCATACCTGGCTATAACTGCAGTAAGAGCTTTTAAAACTAGTGAGATCACTAAACAGTATTCCCAGGGCTTGAGGCAGGCAGCTCAATAGAGTATAAAATCTCTGGACCTGGAGACAGAAGAATTAGGTTCTACAACCAGCTGTAGCAGTAATTAGCTGTGTGACTTTGGGCTGCTTATTTGCCCTCCCTGGGCTTCACTTTCTTCCCAAGTAGAAAGAGGCCAATGACATTGTCTTTTTGCACCTCTGACTTTATCTCTTTATCCCCACCCGTCCTTAATTGACTTTTGGGCCATTTGGCTTCCTTTTGTTCCTCAAATAAATCACACCTGTTCCTGTCTCAGGGCCTTTGAACTTGCAGTCTTTGCTGCTTGTGATGAATGTTTGCATGTCTGGCTCTTTTCCATCATGTGACTCTCAGATCAGATGCTACCTCATTAGCTAGGGCTGCCCTTTCCCACCTGAAGGCTTGTCCTTCTGCTCTCAGCCTTGCCAGTTGCTGTTGTACTCCCTTGTTTTCTTGGCTCACTTCATGGTCTGGAATCATCTTCCTTACTCATGTGTCACATTTGATGCCAGCGTTCTGCAGTAGCATGTGAACTCCAGGCAGGGGCTTTCCCTGCTGTGTTCACTGACACACTGTCTATGACCTAGTGAGTGCCTGGAACCTAGTAGATGCCCCATGACCGTTTGCTGGATGAATGGATGGATCAGAAAGGATCAGAGTCTCTCTGGCTCCTGGAAGTTCCAGGACACCTCTAAGCTATGGATGGTAAAGTGCAAATAAGGAAAAGGAAGAATATCCTCAAATCATGTGAACCAGAAATCCAGAAATGACACTGATATTCCCACTTTTTCGCAGGTCTTTTAAGTCTCCAGAACAATTTTCTTTCTTTTGTCTCCTCTCACTAGCAGTGAAAAGACTGAATGGGAGTGAAGCAGGGATGGGTGGGTGGGCTCATCTAGCCCAACACAGATGTGGTCAGTGTTCAGTTAATAATGGATTGTGTTAGCTATTGGAGTGTGGCTATTCTCAGGTATGTTAATCCATTTAAGAAAGAAGCAAAACCACAGAATCGGAGCTGGATTTTTTAAAGCTACATTTTTAGTGCACACTTTTAATTCACAATTCCAGAGAGTCCTGTATTTCATGTGTATAGCACCTTTCAGTTTACAGAACGCTTTGTACAAATGATCTCATTTGTTTTTTAAGTAATTCTATTTTTGTAGGTATTAGAGTCTTAGATTTACCAACAAGTCAGTTAAGATATAGAGAAGACAAATTGCTTATTTGAGGTCCCAAACTGTAAACAGTTAGACCTGGGGCCCATCCAAGCCTTATGATGTGTTTGTCTGGGGCAATTTCACGTGAACTTTCTTTCCTTCCAAGCTTTTTTCATTCCACCCTCCCACTCCTTCTAGCCAGAAAGTGTATTTCAAAGTTTCTTTGAGACATCTAGAAGAAACAATCCCTCTATTGATCAGCGAATCCTTGCTTGAAGTCTGTTTACAGCAGGTTTTACTTGCATAGGCTGACATGTTCATCATCATGTGAGTCAGGGTGAAGACCCTTGGATGAAGACCTTGCATCCCACTTCTGCTGTCCTGGCAAATGGAAATTTCAGTCTCTTGTAAATGGGAGCCATATTCAATTAGCTAGGTCCTATAAGTGGTGTTTTTATTAACGTGTTTCCAAATACACATTTGTATAGCTTAGATTTTCTGGAAAGAAAATCATCTATTTTTGGCTTAATATCCAACTTTCAGAAGATCAGCATTCCAAATGAGATTAATAATATGTCCAAATCATCACAATTATCTTTTAAAGTACAGAGGAACGATTTTCTAAAAATTATCTGGGCCAAGATTGGGTTCAGGGTTCTTTACCAGAAGTATCTAAGGGAACTTCATCCCTTTGTCAATCCCAGAAATCAGCAAGTGGAATTAAGAATAGGCAGGTGGACTTTGCTATTCCATCCTGTTTCCAAAACATCTGTGCTTTGGCTTCATTTTAAATCAGGTGTATTTAAAAAATACAATGCAGTCTTGCCTCAGATTGAAAAACGTCCACCACAAAGGAAATATGGTGCAAAATATATTTAATATAGGCACAATGAGCAACTGAATTCCTTTTTCCTTTTAGTCTATAGGGAATTGCAGAGAGAGGGTTTAATCATCATCATCATCATCATCATCATCATCATCATCATCATCATCATTATTTTGGTACTGGGGATCGAACTTGGGTCCTTGTGCTTGCGAGGCAAGAGGCAGAACCACTCAGCTAAATCCCTGGCCCTTCATCATTATTTTTTAAGAGTAGGAAATTTTATTGGGGAATAAGAATAGCTCCTGAGAGACAGGAGGGTTCCTGAATGGGTTGCCAAGGACCCCACTTCTCAAGGTAGTTTTATAGAGCAAAGTCATGAGGGGTGGGTACAACATGGGTTAAAAATTATAATCAACCAATAAGATTACAAGTATAGTCACTTAGGTAATATTGACCCAATAGTAACAAGGGTATATGGATAATATCCTTAACTTTGGTCCATTATCTGTAGTCTTAGTCTTCTTAGTGTTAGTGAGTGGAGGAGGATGGCCCACACCCAATGAGATAAGGTCTGTTTATATGGGAAAACCCAAAGGGTGGTACCAATAATCTCAAGCTTCTCTTCCTCCCTTAGGGAAGTATGCAGATCTGGCCATTGTGACTTTAATCTTCAGATGCACCTCCAGCCACAGCTTCAATGTGTTCTCATCCTCTGTACTGACTTTGTGGGCCCAGCCCTGTCTGACTGCCTGTAATATTTCTACCTAACTTAGCAGACCATATCATTCCCCCCTCTGAAGAAGTATCCCTAACTGTGATTAGGGGAGAAGGGTCGTAGTTTCCATGTAACTGCTTTGAGCTGAGAAGGGCTGATGTCCGGGACACCGCAGTCAGGGGTCCTCTCCAGAGAGCTAATCTAATGGGCCTCAGATAGAAGTCATGTTGTAGGTTAGCAGTTATGAACTTTCTTTCCAAGTTCGAGCTGATGAATCCTGGTAAAAGGAGTGTAGCACATTTGTCATTGCTTCCATCATCTTTAGTATCACTTGGAGTTTGGCAGCCAAAATTATAGAATCCTGTAGAAAAGTTTCCCTCATGTCCTGGGTCCTTGTTGACCTTGAAGGGCCAGGGCCAAAATATTGACTGTCCTCTTAGCTCAGCTACCTTTTTTCAGTTTTGGTCTCTAAACTTCAGTTGTTGAAAACCTTCCATCAAATGATCTCGGTGGAACCTCCAAAATGATATAGGGGAATAGATGAAACTCCCAGCATGCCAGATGTCAAATACACCGAGTTTGTGTTCCCCAAAATCAAAGAATGAATTCTAAGGAACAGTGGAGGTTAAGAGTAGGAAAAGATATTGGGGAATAGGAATGGGGAATAAGAATAGCTCCTGAGAGACAGGAGGGATCCCAAATGAGTTCCCCAAGAGGGTTTAATTATAAAACAGAAAGAAACTACTATACCCATAGATTTGAATTTGGACAGCTCCCTTGGTGGGAGCACAGAGGTGAATGAAAGCGACCATCTTTTCCTATACTCTGATAATGTTGTCAAGGGCAGATACTGGCTGAGACCTAGAAAGGGTCAGAGTGGTTTAGGGGCTCTCCTCTGCCTGGCTTGGTTATGGAATCTACCTAGACGTGGCCTTAGATGTGAGGTCACCATGTCAATTCCACCTATGTGGCTGGTTTCTCTTGGTAAAGACCACATGCTCTGGTCCTATGAGTACTTTCAGTGGAAACTTCATGGTTTGTCTGTGTCTAGCTTATCACTGTCACCCAGAATGGGGAAATGAAAACCTTGTATTCACTCTCTAGAACATTTATTTGTTGTTTTTGGACAAAGTTTGAGATTTTTTTTTTTCCTTCTCACTGAAAATGAGACTCAAATTTCTAATCCTTCACTGAAGGTTGGAGAAAGAGGTGAGGGTAGAACCACTGCTCCAAGAGGGATTGGTCATGGGGGCACTGGCTCCTCTGCCTGTGCTGTTCCTAGGATCAGGGAGGGGAAAGGAACAGGCATTAGTAGTTGTGGGGGTAGGTAGGGTTTCAGGGGATTCTTGTTTTGACTACCTAGAGATTTTGGCCCCATCACCCCCTCTTCCCATGGAGGGAACTTTAAAGCAGAGTGGAATTAGCAGGAAACAGAGATTAGAGAGGAAAACATAGGATTTGCTACCACACATAACCAGAGGATCACAGGCAACTTCTCCATTGTTCCTCCTTCCTTCCTTCTTCCCTACCCCATTTCTCCAGCGTTCCGACCTCTCCTGCAAAACATCCTCATTTTTTCCCCTTTCAGCTACCCAGTGATGAGATTAATTTTAGTTTAAAAAAGGTACTGAGACAATGAGATTTTCTTGGGTGACAGAGAACTTGGAAGTCACTGTGGGCTTTGCAGAGAAGCCTAGAGTGTGTACAAGCTAGCAACAGTTTCACTACCAGGAAAATGAGCTATATGCAAGCAGGCTCAGTGGTGCCTAGAAATGTACAACACATCAAATAAAGATAAATAGTATAACTTACTAACTCTAATGTGATACAAAGCTGACAGGGTGAATAGAGATGTTTGGTTTCCTGTGTGGTATTTGACAACCCAGCATTCACCCACTTGTCATGTGAGACAAGAAGTAAGGCTCCAAATGTTTAAGAAAAATAGATGAGAGAAAAGGCTTGCAGATGGGAAGATTTTATGCATTACCTTATTTTTTTCTGTGCAAACTGAGGACAGTCTATTTTTACTCATTTTAACCATGTATCAACCTGGGTCAGCACCTGGATTCTACTGATTGAAAATGGTTCTTTAGATCAAAGCTATTCTTTGTTGTTGTTGTTGTTGTTGTTGTTTTGAGCAGGGTCTCACTATGTAGTTTAGGCTAACCTTGAACTCAGCATGTAGCCCAGGCTGGCCTTGAACTCTCAGGGATGCTCCTGCCTCAGTCTCTCAAGAGTTGGAATCACAGATGTGTGCCACTATCTCCTGACTCCAAAGGTATTAATTTATAATGGAATTGGAGGCCAAATGGAAAGTAGTTAGGATAGCTCTGGCTCAGCATATATATTCTTTCAATTCCTTGATAGGCGATTAAATGCTTGTGATGGTTATTTAACCCACACTCTGGGCAAGGTGCTATGCTCTGTAGAGTGTAGGAGTTTATGGTGGGAGAATCTGAATTCTAGGGCTGGATCTGCTTTTCATATGGAAAAGGAGAGTCGAGCTGTTGATCCCTAAGGTCTCTGATAGTCCTTAGATCATGTAGGTCCTACTCTGAGCTACATAATTTACCAGTTGCTGATTTGAACAAGTTGCTTCATTTCTCTGTGACTCAGTCTCCTCATCTATAAGATGGATAATATTATAGCTAGAATGACCTTGGTTTGTTATGTAGATTAAATTGAGTAATGCATTCGAAGCTCTTAGAAGAGTGTCAGAACATGGTAAGGGCCTCATGAGTGATACCTGCTTTTATGGAAGCTGCAGGGGCCCCTTTTCTGTGAAGTGGGAGCAGGCCCTAGCTCAAGATCCCGAAAATCCTCTGATTCATCATCCAGATCATCTGGAGCATGGCCCAAAGCAGAGCCCACCCTTCTGGGATTCTCATAGGCTCCCAGGATTCTTAGTCCAGGTTTTAAAAACCTAGGCTGTTCTGGTTAAGCTAGAGAGAGGACCAGTGGAGAAGAACATGATTTGGAGTCAGAATCTTGAATCTAAATTATTGTTCTAATTTTATTGGCTGTGTGTCTTCATCCATTTGGGCTGCTATATTAAAATGTCGCAAACTGAGTAGCTTGTGAACAACAGAAATTTATTTCTCACTATTCTTGGAGGCTGGGAAGTCCAGGATCAAGGTGCTAGTAGATGTAAATTTGGCATCTACTGATGGTCTATTTTCTAGACGGTGTCTTCTTGTTTTATCTTCACATAATGAACAAAATAAAGGGTGTCTCTTGAGCCTTGTTTTAAAAATTTATTTACTTATTTATTTATTGTGGTGGTGGGGATTGAACCCTGTGCCTTCACACTGAGATACATCCCCAGCCATTTCATTTTTATATTTTGAGACAAGGTCTTGCTAAGTTGCTCAGACTGGGTTTAAACTTGCAATTCTCCTGCCTCAGCTTCCCAGAATGCTGGGATTACAGGCGTGTGCCACTGTGTCCAGCCTGTTTGGCTTCTTTTTAACAGCACTAATCCCATAAGGGGATTATCCCCAATGAGGGCTCTACCCCATGTCCCCAGTATCATCATTTTTGGGGTTAGGACTTCAATACATGGATTTTGAGGGACACAAACATTTGGACTATACTACTGTGTGAACCTGGGCAAGTTACTTAACCTCTCTGAGCCTTAGTTTTCTCCTCGGTAAAATATAAATCATGATAACACTTTATAGTTGCTGAGATGATCCACTGAGATAAGTATGAATAAGATTTATAAACTATTAAATTCTAGACTAGCATCTCCCAAAGTGTGTTCTGTAAGACACAAACTAGTCTCCATGAATGTTCTGTGAGAAACAAAAGTTATTGCTAAGTCAGTTTGCAGGACAACACATGCTCAGTATCTCCTGCAGAGTCTTCTGAATAACTTAATACGTGGCTGTATTGTCGTGTAACAAATAATCCCAGTATCTAGTGGCTTCAAATAGTGCAAACATTTATTGTCCCATAGGTTCTGTGCTTCAGAAATGGCTGCTGGTCTGGCCAAGAGTCTTTCTCGGGTTCTGGTCAGTGTTGGCTGGGGCTGCTGTCCTCTGGTCGTTTGGCTGGGGCTGGAGGATCTGCTTTCGAGGTGGTTCACTCATGTGACTTGCAGACTGCTGCAGGCTATTGGGAAGGGGCCTCATTTCATGTCAGTGTGGGAGTCCCTCTGGGCTGCTTGTGTGGTTGGCTTCCCCCACAGCAAGTGATTCCGGAGAGGACAGGGTAGGACTGGCAAGGCCTTTTATGACTTAACCTCAGCAATCATATATTGCAAATCTGCCATGTTCTTTTCATTAGATGTGAGTCCCTAGGTTAAGTAGTTCACATTTGGAGAGGGCTGGGGGTAATTAACCTCACTTTGGCGAAGCATTAAGAAAAATTTGAGGACATATTTTGAAATTACTGTTAGCATTTTCTTCCTCCTATTTATTATGTACTAAGTGCTAGACACTGTGTGAAGT
This sequence comes from Heterocephalus glaber, assembly GCF_000247695.1. The sequence goes on from NW_004624734.1 coordinate 14,005,094, forward strand.
GTTTTAGAGTCATTATCTCATATAATTCTTTTTATACTAAAAAAACCCTCTGAAATTATAACTCTGTTTAAACAAGTTGGACAAGGAGACTGAGGCCTATCAAGGTTAAATAAGTTGTCCATAGTTACCTGGCAGGGCCATGACATAACCCATGTCTTTCTGGCTGAACACCTAACTCTAACTTGCCTCTAACTTGTGTACCTCTTGCTGATAATCTTCAAGTACAAAAATCTATAAATTTGCTTAGCCCTACATTTTCCGCTTAACCACAGAGCCATGACTCATTTATCTCCATTCCCCTTTTCTTTCACCCACTCTTTGGAACATTATTTTAGAAAGACAGGATGATGGCGATTTATATAAAATATGAATATAAGTTCTTATAATAGATCCCAGTATATCTACCAGTCCAACTTTTGTGTTATTTGAATACAAAAAGTCTCCATTGAGCCTGACTCGTGTGGGCACCATGTTGTGTACATCCATTAAAGATTCACTCCAAATGATCACTTGATACATTGTTTTTCCTTACTGCTCAAACCAGAGGTTAAGTGTAAACACTCATGACCCCTCTTCTCTTATATTTTTTCCAAACACCTTTCTTTTATAGACTTTATGACTGAGAACCCAAACTTCTTGGACAAAGACATAAAAAACTGCACTGCCTCTGGGCCGAGTGGTAAAAACACCGGGGGTGGGGTGTCTGAGCATCTTGTGCCTGGTGTGTTTTGCGCTGAGAGCGTGCCAAGGTCTTAGTGGTGTAACTGAAACAAGCCAGAATCCTGCCAAGGCGCCAGGGACAGTGTGACCGGCACACACACAGTGCAAAGCCCCTGGGGAAAGGTGATCACTTAGCACTCCCTGTCCTATTTCAAGTAAACATTTTTTTGATGTTCTTGTTGCTTTTTCTGTACATTCTCGAGAAAATGATTTTCTGGAAGTAGGGTGAGTCTGATGCCTTAGCATTCCTGTGTCTCCCACCATCACACGCCTGGCTTATTCCTGAGGTGGCTGTATATTCTGAAGGAAATTTTGGAGCTGTGGTGTTCTGGGCGGAGGAAAGTGAGTAGTTTTTTTGAGTGTCACCATTGCCTTGAGAATGATCGTGGCCGGACATTGTTGAATATGTCACTCACTCCCCTGGTCATAGACAATGACCAGGGTGGGTGAGAGGGGATGAAAGAGGCTGCCCCAGGCCCCAGTCACGTTCTGGAGCCAGCTCTCATGGTGTCTGTCACCATGGTAACCAAGGGCCGGAAAAGTCTCAGGATGTCCGTGTGCCATTGTGCCCACCCTCTGGTTCCGTGGTTTCTCGTTCTATTCCTGTATCTTGAAATCCCTCTCCTCCTACCCAGCCCCCCACAGTGGTCCACTTTGCGGGTGGTTTGCTACACGGTGCTTTTAACTTCCGACTAAATGCATTTCCAGAGACCCTACGTTCACTTTTGGGATCCACAGTGGCTTCATTATGACTTAGACTAAGCCACATGCACGTATGTCTTCAGTGTTTCCATTTGAACTGTGAAAAACTGGTCAGAAAGCACGGAATGTACATAGTCTAGGTGCAACTGGCTGTGTCTGACAGCACACTCATGGCACTCAGTGTTTCCAGTAACCCTGCTGCACTTGCACTCTGGTTTAGATTTTGAGATTTTTGGATGTGTTTTCAAAGAACAAAGAAAGCCAGTGAGGCATGGACGGAGAGCTTCCAACTAACATGCTAGGCTTGCCAGGAACACCAGTTTCTATGCATAGTAATCATACAAGCCGATAGGCAGGGTAAAGCATTTCTTGACATCTTTGGTTTCTAATAGCCAGTGGCAAAGTTGCAAATGGGAGTTATAAAGCAATGGCTATTTCACTTTCAATTTCTGTTATATAAAACAATCTTTTCCCTGGCTTTATTATATGGGTTTTGCTTCTATGATAATTTATATATCTAGAGGGAACAAGTCAGTAAAACAAAAGCTATGGCGCATCCATGTCCTCTTGTACTTTAAATGCCTCTTGGAAGCATGAGTCTTTCAGTCCAGCATAATGGGCCTAATAAAAATTGCCAGTGTCCCCTCCACGCCTGCTGTCATTTTGTTTCTGGTGTGTCTGGAGGTATTGTAACAGTGAGGTATTTTTCCTTCGAATATAATGGGACCCCCTGCCAATCCTGTCCTTGTGGCCTCAGCCCAGAAGGCCTCCCCAGAGCCTGAATTAATGAGAGGCTATCAGGCGCCGATCCTTTTCTTGGGCAGAGTGAGAACACAGCTTAGAAAGGCACATGAATGCCTGCTTGTCAGGCAGTAATCTCTGCATTCAGCCTCAGTTCTAAAGACAGGCGGAGCAGACAGCACAGTGGGCAGGGTTTGAGGAGCTCCAAAAGTGCCTGTCCACCCTGACCCATATGGCTTCTTCCCATAGTGATCAGGGTGCCCAGGATCCACGCAGTACTTTATTCTCCAGCTGTAGTTGTTCATTCATCTGCTAGTTCTGTAAGCACTTTCTGAGTGTCCTGCAGAAATGGGGCTGGGGACTGGAGACATAAAGATGAAACAAACTTGAGGCTGTGCGCCCCGAGAAGTCACAACCTGGCCCCGGATGCAGGTACCTAATTTAGTAATTGTCATATGTCTATCATGATAATATGTTGATAGAGATGAGGAATAAGACATCATCTCCAGAGCACATCTTGTTGAAGTGCAAATGGAGTTCCTCAGGGTGACACAAGGCCTCTCCCATGCCCGTCTGCATGAGAGAGCTGGAGCAAGAGGGAACAGATTGCAGGACTGAGATGTATTGTTGGGTTGGCATAGAGTGAGAAGGGGAGAAGTCAGAGTCTCCTATAACAGGTGTTGGTGCAGTGCCTTGTGGGGAGTGGACTGGGGGCCCTAGAAGGCAGAAGTGGAGGAGAGTGGGGAAGGGCACTTGTCCAGGATCTCCTGGCTCACATTAAAGTCACTGGCAATTCGGAGGGATTTTTGAGATATGCAAGCCCACCGAGGCTCCTCGCTGGAGCCTAGATTGGTCAGGAGCCTCGCCTTTGCTCAGACAGCAGAAGGGACAAAGTGTATTTTGAACAGTCTTATCTGTTCACATTCATTGTCTAACAGTGCCTCCTAGGGCAATGCCAGCAGATTCTGGGCATGTTTTTCTTTTCCTATTCCTTTGGGAGAAAAAAACTGAAGAAGAGCTGTAGACTGGTGGAGCCTGGTGTACATTGGTTTTGAGATTTCAAAGGAAATTCTCTGTAAGTGTGTAGCAAGTACCAGTGGGAGTGCATATTCAACCTCTCGGAGAAGATACATCCGTTCACTTGCTCATGAACACTTACTGAGTGCCTTCCTTGTACCAGGCACTATTTCAGGCCTGGAGAGGCTGCAGTGAATGAGATGAAATCTTTTGGTCTCACGAAGTTTCCCTGGAGTCAAAGCTTAGCATCTCTCGTAGAGACTCAGGCCAATGTCTGCAGTTTAGAGATTTGTTTTAGGCACACATCTGACAAGTAAAGGGATTTAAAAAATGTTATAAGAAGAATGAAAGTGAAGCTGTTCTGATATTACATTGCTGTGCAAAAAATGTTTAATTTGATAATTTAGTATAGAATGAGCACTGGTCTTGCTGAAGGCAGCACCATTCTGTCAGAAGATTTAGTGATTTCAAAGAGAGCCTCAGACAGAGGGTCTCTTTGTATTTAAACTGAGTTAAGAACCCTTGTTAATTAGGACTCTGTGGCTTGTGCATACAGAGCACTGAGAGGAGAGTTTGAGGTTTCCCCATGATGATGGCGTGGTGAGTAATCTCTGGGGTAAACACATGTGTGTGCATGCACGCGTATCCATACACTTTAGCTGGTGGGAAATTCTTGCTGCACATGATTTCCAAAGTGCCTGAATTTACATGGCTTCTGAATAGGGAGTGGTTGGGGCTTCTGTGTGCAATGTGCCAAGTGTTGTCTGTTTTGGCTGCTCCTGTGCTGCTGGGGTGGACTGAGACCCATGGAGGATCAAGGATGCTGACCTGTATCACCAGGGCTTACGGAGGCAGCAGAAGGTTGACCTGGACATGTTATCCGCTAAGAAAGAGACCAGGGCTCAAGAGAATCTTACCCCAGAGTTAAGGCAGGCCAGGAGAGGCCATACTTGGACAGCCAGGATCTCAGCCGAGTGGCTGGGAGAGACCTGTAGGAGCCATTGCACCAGCAGCTCCCAGAGGTTTCGGCCCCATTTGACACTCGTCTTAGAGATCGAGGGAACCCTGCCTGGTGGTGCCAATGAGGGTGACAGTGGCTATTTCTACAGCTGGCTGCTGCTGGAGATGAGGTGTGTGGGGAGAAAGTGTGCAAGCGCTCAGGTGTGCCTCTGGCTCTGTCACTTCCACGCTGCCGATTTTAGGTGCTAACTTATCTCTCTGAGGCTAAACTGTCCCACCTGAGATCCAGAAATGATAACAGGCCTGTCTCTAGGGCTGGGGAGACTTAAACATGGCCATGCACACGAAGAGCAGAACACAGTGCGGACGTACCTAATAAACAATGACATCGATGTTAAGGTAGGATCCCTTTACCGAGGGTCCTGTACACCACAGGCAAAGTACTCATTGTTGTTTACACATAAGATGTAACTTCTTTTTTTTTTTTTGGTACCGGGGATCGAACTCGGGTCCTTGTGCTTGCGCAGCAGGCGGCGAAACCACTGAGCTAAATCCCCGGCCCACTTATTCTTTTTTTGTTAATGGGAGAAGAACTATTTCATTTTGGGAGGTGGGCAGGCATCCAGTTGCAGGATTTCTGGAATTGCTTCTTGGTAGCAGCTGCCTCGGTGACTTTGAGAAGGCTGAAGCACATCATCTTGCTCAGGGTTGGTACTCTCCCACTCTGACCATGTCACCAATCTGAGTGTCCCGCATTAAGGGGACAGAAGTGCATGTTCTTGGGGCATTTCTCCAGATGACTGTATTTGCGGATATAGTAGAGATAGTCTTGGGGGTGATGGTGGCCTTCTGCGTCTCATTTTGGTCACCACACAGACAGGAGCCACCCTTGGGTGGAGTGAAGGGGCATTTCTTGACAGTGTCAGTGCCCTAAGTGCCTCTTGGGGTGTCCTGAAGCCCAGTGTTCTTTCAGTATCACAGGAGCTTCATCTTGTCAGTTTCTCCCTGCAGACCTTCTTTTTGTTTCAGAAGATGGTCAGCTGTTTGTTGGGCTCAGTCTGCCCACCACCTCCCTGACTGCCTAAAAAAACAAATCTATAATTTCCTCATTGCCGCACCTGAGTCATTTTGCTTGTTCTCGCAGTTAATATCCTAATGTTCTGCCAGCCAACCTAGATGCTCATGGCTTCTGAAGAACTCGTGTATAGACAGGCTCCATTTCTATTTTGTTTCTTGAGACAGAATCCTGAAGTGCAATCCAGGCTAGCTTCAACCTCAGTATGTAGCCCAGGTTCGCCATCCTCCTGCCTTAGCCTACCGAGCGGGTGCTGGGAACACAGGCATGTGCCACCACTCCTGGCTCCCTAGCTGTTTTTTTTTTCTTCAAATAACAGCTATTATAAGACATAATTTACATACCATAAAATTTGCCTATTTAAAAATGTACAATTCAATGACTTTTAGTGTATTCATAGAGCCGGCAACCATCAGCACTATCTGAGTTTAGAAAGTATTCATGACTCCAAAGAGGAGCACCATACCCATTAGCAGCCACTCCCCACTTCCACTCAGTCTCTCCCACAAATCTACTTCCTGTCTCCGTGGCTTTGCCTGTTCTGGACACTTTGTATAAGTGAGTCACATAACATATGGCTTTTTGTGATTGGCTTCTTTCACTCAGTGTAATATTTTCTTTAAAAATTTTTAAAAAATTAATTTTACTGGTACATTTTAGGTATACAATATAATGACATTCATCATTGGAAATTTGCACCTTTACACAATCTCTCTTTGTTCTTATTTTTTCCCCACTCCCCTGCCCTCCAACCCCTCCACCTCTCCCTATTTACAAAGACTTTTTTTCCATTTTTTCATTTTCTCATATTAATTCCATTCCCTTCTTTCCTTTCCCCTACCCCTCCCACTTCCCCTTCCCCTTTGCCCCTTTTCTTCCTATTTAACATTATCTATTATACCTTTTAGTCCTTATTTACACTTTCAGTTTCTCACACTAGAGAAACTATTTGGTATTTACACGTGTGTCCTGTTTATTTCACTTAAGAGTATCGCCTCAACATGCATCCATTTAGCTATAAATGACTCTAATGTCTCATTCTTTATGCCTGAGTAGTACTCCATTTTATAAAAAAACCCACATTTTCTTTATCCAGTCTCCAGTTGATGGGCAATTGGGCTGTTTCCAAGTTTTAGCTATTACAAACTGTGCCACTATAAACATGGGTGCACATATATCACTGTGGTAAAAATTCTTTTAATTCTTATGGGAAGACACCCAGCAGAGGAATAGCTGGGTCAAATGGGACTTCCAGTCCTAGTTCTTTGAGGTATCTCCATATTGATTTCCATAGTTGTTGCACCAGTCTACACTCCCACCAGCAGTGGAGCTAGTGTAATATTTTCAAGGTTCACTCATGTAGCATCTATATCTATTTTGAATGTAGAAATGGGCAGTAATCCAACACAGTAGTGTTAGCACCATTTTGAACATTGTGGCAGACCACCACGACTAAAGTCAGAGCAGGCTGTAATATGGAGCAGGCATTTTACCCTCATAATTGGCTATAATGTAGCTGGAGCTGGACTGAAGCCTACATGGCTCATAGGAGCATGCTGGATGGCATCTTGGGCTAGTACAGCTTCCGTGCCAATGGCTGCCATAGAGATCTAAGTCTTGATCTTTGAAGCTGTAGGGCTCCTAGTGAGATAACAATACAGCTGAGGACCATGGGGCTCCAATTCACATTCCATCCCCAGAGCTACTCTCCCTTAATTTTTTCAATAGCTTCCTAGTTAAATTGTGACAGACCTTTGGTCAGTTCCACTCCTTCTCAAAGTATGTCTGATCCTCCTTTCTACAAGCCTTACCTGTGTCAGTTGATATCACCGCATGCCACATGAGTCCCTCTACCCTATTCTTACCCATGCCTATAAGATCAATAAATACTGATGGACCTGGTTGCTTGTGGTCCTTACCACATGCTTGGCCTCATTGCCACATGTTTGGGGTGGCCCATCCCAGTTTCCCTCTATCTGTTTAAGTCTTGTTTCTGTGTCTTTCTTTCACCTTGTGTCATATTGCCTTGCAGGAGATCAGAACTTGAGGCTGGGGACTGGATAGAACATGAGAAAACCAAGGCTGAGGGTGTTTGTAACTTTCTTGTGGCCCATCCACCTTGCAACAGTTCATGAGCTGAGATTTGCACCCAGGCCTGCCTTGGCTCCCAGGCAAGACCTTGGTTCTTCTCATCCACTCATTGGTCTTTGGCTGAGCTTCTGCATCATGGTGAGCACCATCTATAGGTAGACAAGTGGATCTCACTAGGTGTGGTGGCCCTAAGCCTCAAGCCTGGTCCCTCCTCATTGGGATGGCTGTGGGAGTCCTTGCCACGGGACTCTGATATTCTCCATCTTCCTCAAGGAAGAGATAATTTCATGGCTTTGTACTCACATGGTGGGTTTTGAGCCATGTGTTGGCTATGTAGTCCTTCTGTCCATTTCTGAAGAATTGTAGAATAAACTGGGAACATTATAGAAATAAAAATGATAGGAGCAATATACTTTCTGGTTTCAAAGCCCAGCAATCTAGTCACCCAGTGTGATGGGGGGAATGTCATCTTTCTTGCTTGGTCTTAAGAGTAGAAAGATATTGAAACATGGTGGAGTGTAAGATGCCCCCCTTCCAACCCTTCTCCCCCCATCTAAGGCATTTCTGGAGACATGAGTTGGGGCATCCATTCCTCAGTTGCTGGGACAGCAGTGTGGGTGCTGGGCATAGGTGTTCCTGGAAGAGAAAGGTCTGGTACTACTGGGCCCTTTGGCAGGAATGTGTATCTTCATTGATCATCAGGGAGCTAAGTGGCGTATGATGGTGAGACAGCACCTCCCATGAAGTACCAGTCCTCCCCCGCCATTTTCTAAAAGCTTCTGTTCTGCTTTATTCTTTCACATGCCATTCTAGGGAAAGAAAAAAGGCCTTCTTGATCATTAAAAATGCAAATGAACTTTCCTGGTTCTTTCTCAAGGAGCGTCATGAAACCTTGGGCTTAAAACTAGTGGGAATTGGGGCCAGGGATTTAGCTCAGTGGTGCCGCTGCCTGCCCCGCAAGTGTAAGGTCCCGAGTTCGATCCCCGGTACAAACAACAACAACAACAACAACAGCAACCCAAACAACTAATGGGAATTGGCCCACAAGTAAGCTAATTATCTGAAAGCACATGACCACTCCAAGACTTCGGTAGAGGTGTGTGCTTGTCATTTTGGAATTCAGTCTGCTGCAGGTTTCTTATGGAAGTGGCCCCATACCTGGCCTCAGCTGATGTGAGACGACCCTGTGTGACGTCGCATACGTGCCAGCGCCTGTCCTTACCCTCTCACTCTCACCGCTTCAGCACACGTGGACTGACTGCTGGCAGCCAGTTCTCTCACGTTTTTGCCTTTTTCATGATGGCACCTACTTTGTTGCTCCCATGGAAGGCAGAAAGCGCTGGGAAAGCGGTGCACTGCGCCCTCTAACAAAAACTGATGGGAGATGGTGCACAAACACCCCCTCGGGATTAGGTGGGAAAACTCAGGAATATGTTTTGCATTAGGTCCCAGTTTCCCTAGTAAAAAAAGCTTCAGTTGCTCCCAGTGGTAGATAGCTTGATCGTGCACCTTTTATTGGTTTTCTTGGCTGCCTGACCTTCTCTGTCTCTTCTCCAGTCCTCTGGTGCTTTCTTTACTTCCCAAGCAAAGTACCTGTGTTCAAATCCTTATTGTACATTCAGCTTCTTGGGGATCCCAAATGAAGACATATGGGAAAGCCTTATCTTTCCTTGCTTCTCTGCCTTGTGCTCAGCCAACTAGCTTTGATGGTGGGAGGGAGAGGAGACAGTACGGTGCCCCACATGCCTGACTTCTCAGGCAGGCTACATGGCTCCCAGTGAATCTCATCTGTAGCAAACCAGCAGCTTTTCCCCTAAGACTTCTTCAATATAAACCCGATGCTGGTAAGTGATCCACGAAGCAGGAAAAGAGAGGCTAAGTCTTGACGAGGCTTGTTCTAGCCTCATCAAACCAGTTTGTTTCCATAATCCCCTTTCTCAGAAGAGGGCAACATGAAGTACAGTTGATTCTCATTATTTATGATAATTATTATGTTGTAAAAGCTGCTGCAAACACTGGATTAGCAAATGCAAACCATTGCTTCTAGGGGAAACTCAGGGTTAGGTTCCAGCGAGCCTCTGGTCACATCCTTCTCATCAGCTGATCAAAAGATAGGACTGTTTTATGTGTTCCTGTTTAAAGTCATCTTATTTACTCTGTATTTTTCATACCTTTAGCACTGAACTCTGGACAGCAGCACAAGAACTCATGGCTGAATGAGGCTTATCTCATGAACATGTACTCTCTGTGAGGTGTCTCACACTTTGTACTTAGGAAAACATCGAATAGCACTGCAGCACTGAGTTTGGGAGCGATTTCATACAATGAAACCATCAATGACAAGCATGAAGTAGCGCATGGAAAGAATACGTTTTGTAGTATAAGGGCTGAATCAGAAGGCAGAGCACAACCTCGGTCCATCTCAGCATGGACCTGCAGGTGACTCATTTCTTTCACTGCCCTGCCCATCCCTGAGAACAAACACAAAAGCACCATGAATATTGATTTTGGGGGTCACAAATAAATCTCAGCAAGTAGAAGCATTTGTAAAAATAGAATCTGCAAGTAATGAGAGTCAACTGTCTTTCTTGTTGCACCATGGACTCAGTTTTAATGAAGTGCATTTATAAACACGTGGGCCCGACTCTGTGACAGATACCGAGATGTTAATGAGATGGTCCCTGCTGTTAAAGAGCTTCCATTTGGTCGACCAGGGAATTCCTACAATGACACGAGACAGAATACATACTCTAGAAGAGAAAGAAATGTTTCCAGGGGAGTGTGATGAAGGGACTTGAGAGTATGAGTCGGGAAGAATTTGGAGAGAAGTCCTAGGTAGGTCTTTTTCCACTTTGAGCATTTCATACCTCATTGAAAAAGATGTGATATGAATATGTACCAATTCCCCAAGATGAGTGTAATTGTTATATATTACAAACATATACCAGTAAATAAAAATATGTGTACCTACAGTTTTGGGAAAGGAAAAAGAATCATTTGGTCAGAACAGTTGCATTTCTTGTGATCAAATCTGCCAGCTATCAACTGGTTCTGCCTCATTTCTCTGTGGATGAAGTGTTTGTTCTCCCACCTACCTACCCTAGGGACTCTTTTGCTCTTTAGGGGTGTCCTCTTTTCACCTCTCCCTCTCTACCTGAACGTTCCCAGCAGTGTATCAGTGCACCTCAGTATCTTCTTTGAGGCCTTAGGTCTCCTCTCCACCATCTGCTTCAGCCACCACCCAATTCTCTTCACCCTTGACAGTACAATTGCTGGAGGGAGCAACCTGAGGTCACTGTCTCCTCTTCACCTCACACTCTTTCTAAGTCACCACCACACCCCACGACTGTTAGCAAGGTCACCAATGGGTACTGCATTGCCTTTCTGATCTTTTATTTACTTACTTTATTTTTTTTGAGACAAGGCCTCACTGTGTAGTTCAGGCTGGGCTTGAACTCACAGAAGTCCTCCTACCTCCACCTCCCAAGTGCTGGGATTATGGTCTTTTATCTTAAGTATCAATTAGTATGCTCTCTGCTGCATGTTGCAGAATGTCCTGCTAAATGTGGCTTACACAGCATGGAACTGACTCTTCAGACAGTTATGTTCTCACTCAGGAAGGATGTCTCAGGGTTGGCTCTGCTGTTTTGTAATCAAAGACTCAGATTGTTCAGCTTCCTGCCCCGGCTCCCCTTATCACACCAGGAGAAGCTCTGGACCATGGTAAAACCACTCATTGCCTCCAGCAGCCATATGTCCTAAAAGCAGGAAGGAAGTGAAGAGGCTTTTCCCCTCATGTTTCTTCTTCTTCCTCCTCCTGGACTTCCTCTTCTATCCTTTCTCCTTTTCTCTCTTCTTTTTTATCATGGGGGATTTTTTTTCTTTTGGGTGCTGCACATGTACTTCTTACTTATCAACTCCTAAACCAATCACTAGCAAAGGGGAATGGTTTTATCCATATTGTCTTGGACCAATTTCAATTCATCCTTTGCATCTGTCAGTGGGGCCTGACCTCCTTCATATGTTGCCATTTAACCAATACTTAATAAAATGGGGTCTGTTAGCAGGAAGGGGAAGGGAGAATAGTCAAAGTGCCAGGTGATGTCTGCCACATCTTGCTTGACACTTTGGAGTGGTTTTGATGGTTGACCACTTTATCCTTCTTAAAGTAATTCATTCTGTCACTTGCTCTGTGACATTATTTCCTCTGGGTTTTCTGGTTATCCTTTTTACTTTCCTGGCCACTCTTCAGTTTTCTGTTGGCTCTTTCCTGGTTGCTCCATCTCAACGTAGTTCAATGTCCATGTACCTAGTCTTGAGCGCCTTATAGTCTTGGTCTGTAGGGTCTCCCTAGGTGACCTCAGCTGCCCCATGCCAACACTTCTAAGTATGCATCTCCAGCTGTCTCCTTGATGTGTCTATACATATGTCTCAGGGCCTTGGCCTGCTACACAGACTAACAAAGAGCTGTGGACTTTGCATCCCAAACCTGCTCTTCCTCCTCTCAGTGAATGGCCCCATCATCTATAGAGCTGTTTAAACTAAAATCTAGATGAGATCCTCCCTTTACTGCCACCTGACATTTTGCAGTCCATCCACCAGCAAGTCCTGTCCTCCATACCATAAAAACGTATCCGTAATTGGTTTTTTTCTGTCCAGTTCTGCTCCTACCACCCAGGCTGTACAGATGTGTTGGTTGGATGGCTGATGTAGCCTTCATTCTGATATAGAATTATTATGCTTTCAATCACTGATTCTCCATGGAGTAGCCAAAATGATCTTTTACAAATATAAATCAGAGTTCTGTAGCCCCATCAGCTAACTTTCTGTGTTAGTGCCCCTCTCCCCTTGGTGTACCCTCAGGTTCTGCTGTGGCCTTCAAAGCCCTATGCAGTGGCCGCCGCTACTCTCCTCCACAGACCTTGTCGTGAGCCATCTCACCCTGCTCTTTCTGGACTTCTTTCTGCTCCTTGGGTAAACTAGCCCCTCCTTATCAGAGAACCTCTGCAGGACCTGTCTGTCCTCTCCTGAAATTCCCTTCCACCCAATCTTCGTTTGACTGGCTCCACCTCACCTCTGAAATCTCAGCCCAAATGTCATGTCCTCAGTGGAGCTTTCTCTAACCACCCACTCCTGCCAGGCGCCTTCTGTCATAGCACAGTTAGGATTCTCGGCATTATGCTTGTAACTCCCTGAGAAAATTCTATTTGTTAATTTAGTATGTGAGAAGTAAACAAATTAATAAAGTAAAAACACTAAAATAATATCTTCCAGAAGTCAAGGAAGGAGAGAGTTTTTTTGTATTAAATTCTTTTATTGGTACATTGTAGGTATACAACACAATTACATTTCTCATTGGGAATTGTACCTTTACATAATGCATCTTGGT
>NW_004624734.1:14023518-14044599 GCF_000247695.1 Heterocephalus glaber
CCCTTTGGGGTTGCTGTAGGTGATGTGGAAGTCTGGTTTTGAGACTTATTTATGTGTTTTCTCATTTCGACTGGGGCAGGGGGCTGTTAGCACCTGCACAGATTACCTCCTCTGAGCTGGGAGAGGTGGGACAGTGGCCAGGAGCAGCGGTAGGGATGGTGGCCCTAAAGCCCTTTCCTGTGGGCTTGGAGCAGTGGGAGGGATGCTGACTGGGAAGCCCCTTCCTCTGGACCAGGGGCAGTGGGATGGCGGCTCAGAAGCCCCTACCTCTGGGCCGGGAGCAGCGGGATTCAGCACCTTGATCTGGTGATCTGGTGTCCTCTGCGTCTTTGTAGTGTGGAACCAGGTGGCTGCCTGTCTGCAGTGGGGTGATTCGGCGTCTTCTGTGCAACTCAGGACCAGGAGAGAGTTTTTTAAAGAAGAGCAATTTGAAGGGCTGGGGATTTGTGGTAGAACACTTGTCTAGCATGCCCAGGGTCTGCATTTGATCAGTTCAACCTGCAGGACCACAAGAAAGAGAATTTAATTAGCAGTGTTAAATGCTGTCACAAAGACTGAAGATAATGAGCCCTGTGACAATAACGATGGTGACAGATAGGATATATTGTTACTGTGCACCTGGAAGAATGCTAGGTATTTTGTGTGTTACCTTATTTAATCCTGACAATGTCTCTATCATCAAGGAATGTTATCATGCCCTTTTTACAGTGGAGAACACTGAGACTTAAGAGGCCGGTAATAGTGTCTGGTACACAGTGGCATCGGATTAATGTTTTCTATGTAAGCAAATGGATTTTCTCAAGATCCTGGAACTGGTAAATGGTAGAGTTGAGAGTCCAGTTTAGGTTTGAGTGGATCCAGAGTCTATGTTTACAGCCACTTGTCCATGTTTACTCACGTGAAGACTGAAGCAAACCTTAACAAGCTGATAAAGGGATGTATAGGATAGCGACTTCTTATTTTAAAAAGTATGATAAGGGCCAGGGATTTAGCTCAGTGGTTCCGCCACCTGCCTCGCAAGTGCAGGGTCCTGAGTTTGATCCCTGGTACCCCCCCCCAAAAAAAAGATAAAATTCATTTTTACACCCAAATCTCCTGAATTTTGGACTCCATTCCGTTAACTTGAACCTATAGTTGAGTTCTTTTAAAAAATAGAAATGTTAGGGAGAAGTCTAGACTGAGTGATATTCTTAAAATACCTTGAAGATGCACTTTTGAGATGAGTGGAGGTTCAGCCTGTGATGAGTACAGTGAGAGCCCCGCTTGGATGATACTGTGAGTGCATCCATCCTACACTAGGTGCTGTGTTGGGCAAGAGCACCAGTGTTAGGTGACTCTGGACATGTTGGTTTTTGTTTTACTCTATGAGACACAGTGTGCTTGTGGTATACTCAATACTATAGTGGCTGACTAAGACCTCACATTTTAGGGATGTAGTCTTTGCCCTTGCTGAGTTCATATTTTAACTGGGGCGATGAAACATATATGTGGGTAAATGCAAAGTCACAAGTGAAAACCACTCCTAAAATTGATGTAGAAGAACATGTTGCCATGGCCACATGGATGAAGGGTCCATGGAGTGAGAGATTAAGAACAGGCAAAGAGGGCCGAGGATTTAGCTCAGTGGCGCAGCGCCTGCCCGGCAAGCGCGAGGCCCTGGGTTTGATTTCCGGTACCAAAAAAGAAAAGTGAAAAAAACAAAAAAGAACAGACAAAGACAACAATAAAGCTGGGGCCAGGTGGAAACCCCTTCTCCTGATGGGATAAAAGGGCTGGCTGGGATCCGCAGTATCTTTATTTATGGTGTAGAGATAAGGGAAGCGCTGGGGAAGGTCAAAGGGGCTGGTCTGTAACTGGAGCCAGGAGAGTAGCTAAGGTCTACAGGGCATCATGCTTGATGGTTTTCTGGTAAATTGACAGGGAGGAAGGAAGTCCTCTTCTCAGCCAGGCCTTGCTCCACCACACCCTCTTGTCACCTGTTCTCATCCAGTGGGGCCCTGCTTCGTCCAAGGGAGGCGGCGAGTTAGGCCTGGCCATAGTGATCTATAGCGCAGTGCTCCCAGCACATGTAGTACAAGATGCATTAGAATAAGAAGTAGAAGAAGCTAGAGGTTTTAAATTTCCATTCAGAGCAAAGAATGCACATAGTTTGGTGAGTAAAGAGGAGAAGAATGGTTTAAGCAGAGGCAAGATGATGCATGTTTTCAAGGTTTGCCTAAGGGACAGATATGCTGAGACTTACTGGGGCGAAATCAGAGGTGAGTTTGGAAAAACAGGCTTAGGGACGTGAGAACTGTCAGGAGAGGAAGAGAACTTAGGTTGGTAGTAAGGACTGTTTGAGGTTTCTGAGATCTGGTGTGACATGAAGGACTATTTATAAGGAATTCATCTTGTAGTGGGTACATTTGGGAGCAAAGCCAGGTTCAAATATTCAGATATCTTTCATACTAGTATTTATTTAAGGTGATTTAACTTTTGAGAACTTAAATTTAGCGTTTCCCTAAGCAGTGTTATCTATTATATGTAATATTTTTCTTTAAATGCATCCCCTCTCATTTAAAAAATTTAAATGTAGCCTTACCTGAAGTAATAATAGTGCCTATGAAATCATATATATTCTATGCTTGTTCTATTTTTTCTAGTGTATATTAAAAACAAACCCATGGCCTTTGCACAAAGATTACATCGGTGTCATCTGATGTTATCTTGTGTATCATCAGTAGTTCATGTGCTACATTTAGGAACACGCAGGACACTGTTATAGCTCTCTCATTGTGACATGATGAAATTGAATGAATAGGATTGACTCAGGCTGAATTTATTAGGTGCTTACTATGTTAAACTCCCTGTGCTGGAAGAAGTAACAATATGAATTAGATGTAGTCTTTACTCTTCATAGCTTTGGAGTAAAGTAGGTAGAGAACAACACACCAATGAGAAAGTGAGAGGTAGGCTTCCTGAGTCCAATCTTAGCCATGTAAAGCTCTTATTTTATTTTATTTATTGAGTTTATTGGTGCATTTTAGGTATCCATTATGATCACATTCATATTTGAGAATTTGTACCTGTACACGGTATCCCTTGGTTCTTATTTTTTCCCGTTCCCCTTCCCTCCCTTCAACCCCTCCACCCCTCTCTATTTACTGTAAAGCTTTTTTTTTTTTTTTGGTACCGGGGATCGAACTTGGGTCCTTACACTTGTGTAGCAGGCGGCAAAACCACTGAGCTAAATCCCCGGCCCTGTAAAGCTTTTAAATATGCCAGCTGACATCAACTTTGTCAGCAGAGGAGCTGAATAGGTTTCCAGTCTGGAACCAAGGCTTGGAAAGCTCTTTTCAAATTCAGTTGTTTTGGCAAGACACCCTGCAATGCTTTTGGGAGTATGAACATTACTGTGGTTTATGGAGTGATAAGCCAGAAACCAAAGGGTGAAGTAGGTGGCAGAGTGGGATAAGGACCACAGCAGAAATGCAGTGCATGTATGCTTAGGGACCACAGTGGAAAGAGCTGGTCAAAGTCACCTCTGGAGCCCAGGAAAGGCTGCTAAAAGACAGCATTTCAGATGGACTTCAAAGGATGAGATGATGCAGAAAGCAGAAAGGGAGGCAGGGAGGGAGGTATCCAGCATGGCAGAAGATATCAACAAGGCATCGAAGAGGAAAATGGAGGCACTTCTTTGGAAAAGAGCAAGTCTCCACGTTGTTGGTGGAGAGATGAAGGTGGCAAGGAATGTTGGGTTCTTGTAGGCACCTTAGACACTAAGTTGAGCTTGGATTTTTTTCCATAGGCAATCAGGAGCCTTGCAAAGGTATGATACATTGCAAGTTGCCATTCAAGAGACAACAAGGAAAACGTACATAATTTAAATCAGAGGGAGAGATGACTGTGAGCTGGGGACTTGCAGGAAGAATCTGCAACAATCTGGATGAGAAATAACAAGGCCGTGAAAAGTCACTAATGGAAGTATGGGCTTGGAGGGGCAGTTGGGGTGTGGAGGAGAAAGGTCTGAATGGTCAGTGCAGAGGGCTGGGAATAAACTGCCCACCTGCATGGTGGAGTCTGTCATTTCTCTTAAGGTGCAAGAGAAGTGTCATCGCTAAGGGATTGAATGGTGGGGAATATTGAGTGTAGTTCCAATACATGATGGTTGAGGAGGGGGAAGCAGTCTTTGCTGAGAGCCTTTGCAGTCTAGGCTGTAGGTAACTCCTTTTATTTCATCTTTAAGTATACTCAAGGATAAATAGCTGTATAATTTCCTTGTGGACCTTCATGCCCGGGAGGCATGGAGGTGGAGTTGATAATGGACATTATTGCAGTTGACTTATACAAGGGTAACATGGCCTTGGAAACTGACTCACTGTGTTCTGTGAAAAGTTAAAATGCAGAATGCAGATGTGAATGACTCATTTTCATCCATAAAGTAGATGTTTCCTCTTTAGTTTCTCCAGAGTTAGGGACATGACAGGACAGAATTCCTTTATTTCGATCCCTTGTTTTCAATCCAGAAAGGATCTGACAGTCAGTAGCTGTGGATGCAGTTCTTCCTTCACACCAGCAAGGATTGTACTGTACTGTAATTATGTGTAAGCAAGGAGCAGATGAAGGCTTAAGCGGAGTAGGGGCTGGGGCTTGATGCTTCCACTGCAGAGCAAAGAGAAGGGTAGTCCACTGGAAGTTTCCTCAGAGAAACTTCCCAATTTCAGAATCTCCAAAACTCATCCCATTGTAATCTATTCTTTGCTTCTAGAGTTCTTGTTTTTAATCTGTTTTGTATAATGCCTACCTCTATAGTGCCTATAGAATGAAAAGCATCAATTCTAATTGCAATGCAAAGGGCAAAGCAACTCCTGGGAGTTGCTCTGGGTGGGAAGTGGAGGCTGAATTTTTCTAAGGGAAACTTCTTTGGGGACCATAGCTCATTGGGCTTCATCCCCATCACTATGCAGGGATTGGCTATGTTCCAGAAAATGTCTGAAAGCCTAGAGCCAGTTCAATGGTACCAAAAAAAATAAATAAAAAGAAAGGGTACTGTTAAATGGATCTATATTCCCACTTAGCAAAGATGCCAACACCGTCTCTTTGCTAATAGGAGTCCCAACTGTGCCCTGAAGATGCTACCAGATGTTTCTGAATTAGCACCTTACATTTTATTGTCTCAGATACTGAGCACTTAAAAATAGCATCTACTTGGAAGCTGGCTATTAAGTAGACATTGAAGTGTTAGAATTTACTACTGAATCTAGGTCTCCAAACTAGTAGTAACCTTCAGTTTGCAGTGAAATTTATTTTAAAATGAATTTTAAATGGAAATTTGGTAAATGTTCAGTAATTAACTTCAATTTTTGCATGATTTTCCTATTACATTAAATTTTTCTTTTTAGATGATAGATCAGAAAGTTCATTATTCACTAATATCTTCATTAAATACATATTCATTTACTGGTGGCTAGGCTTTGTGTCAGACCGAGAAATAAAGGGCCATATTTTTTATTTTTTATGTTTCATTAAAAGAAATGTTTTACCATTCTACATTAATTATAAAATGCATTTTTATTATTTAACACTTTTGAAATCAGAATGTATCTGATTACCAATGAATTAATTTTTCCAAGCTACATGAATAATGATGCATTCTGTACCTGATGTTATATTAGATGTGATGGAAATATTCACACAATGCTAAATTAGCACCATACTTTGACCAATATAATGGCCCCATTTGGAACTCAGTATGAATGTTAAGCCTTGAATTTTAGGTATTATGGTTGATCCAGGGGAACCAGGACTCAGATACTTGCATGTCCAGGTCTGGGGGAATGGAGAATCAGATGGTGAATGAAGAGCCAGTAGACTCAAGCTGCTTAGGCATTAAGAGCAAGCTGGAGAGAAATTCTCGATTGCTTCATATCTCTGCATCTTTGCTCCTTTTTCTGGCCTGCTACATAAATTCACTGCAGTATAACTTTACTACATCAGAACAGAGTAGGAGAGATGAGAAGCACCAGTAAGGGCTGCCTCATGGAACGTGGTTACTCACAGCAAGAGAGATTAGGGTTAATTGTGTACCTGAGGATGATGAAGTAAATAATGAAGGCATGATGAGAGCAGCAGCATCCATGTATCAAGTGTCCTGCTATTACCCATTTCAAATGCACTGTATTTTAAATGACAACAATTCTGCCAGCAAAGTATTCACTGAGGACCATTCTTAGCCTGTCTCAGGTGTGAAACCAGGGCTCAGAGAGGGTAAGTGGCTTGCCTAAAATCATATAGTTTGTAGATGATAGGAATCAGGATGCAGGCTTTGGTCCACAGGGCATCAAAGTCTACTCCCCTTTCAATGTGCTGCACAGTATCCCCAAATCTTAGGACACGCATAGACTTTCCACCCAGTCATGCAAGGTCTCAGAAACTAAGCAAAGTCAGAGTATGAAGAGTTACATAAAATAGCCTCAGAATCTAAAATTAGGGCCACTGAATGAGATTCTATAGATGTCTTGAGAAAACCTCACCGTGTGTTGTAGCCCGGATGCATGGACTGGACCAGAATGGGAGCAGCAACTGCTTAGTAGGCCAAGGAAAGTAAGGCCTGATGAGTTAAGTGCTGAGATTTAAGAATTTATTACTGTACACTAATCAGACTACCAGAGCAGAAGTGCTGTTGTAGCTAGGATTCCAGAACTCAGCAATAGGATATTTTAATAAAGACCACGATCTCAAGAGACCGTAATGTTAAGTGAAATAAATCAGACCCATAAGCTTAAATATTGCTTAAATATAAGCTTAAATATATGAGAATCCCAATATATTAATAAAATGTAAAATAAAAGACAGACACTAGGAAAAAACGAGAGAGAAGAAATGTTATTATAATCCAGCATGGATAATGTATCTAAAAATGTACCTTGATTTAGTGTAATTGTCTTATGTGTTTTATATGTTTTTTGCCCTGCTAGTCTGGCTGTTAATCTGTCTTTATAATAATTAACTTTATAAAATAAACAAAATAATCTGATGTTGGCAAAAAAATTTAAAGAGAGGATGGAGGTGGGGCGGAGTTGAGGTGTACTATGCACAGGTCCCAATTCCCCACAATGAAGTAATCATTATGTACGGCAAACGTGCAATGAAAATAAAAAATTAAGAAGAAATATTTTTTTTACAAGAGTAGAAAGCAAAATTATTAATGCCCAAAAGGAGAAAGTAGGATACTATTCTTAAAGTTGTGTTTACTGTAAGTGGGGAAAGAAAAAGCTGACAATGTTTCAGGTCAGGAATTGATCCTAATACCAATACTTTGCTGCTGGTATTATTTCTCTGAAAACCAATCAGAATCTATTATGGACTTTTGTCCATGTGGTGCTATGTGAGACTGTTTGTGTGTTTTGATTGAGACTTGGTCTTTACGGGCATAAACACAGTCACTGGACGAGCCAATGTATTTATTGTGGGCACCTGAGACTCTAGCTCAAATGAGATTCAGCCTAAAAGGGAATTGATTCTCATAACAGAACAATCCAGGCAAAGCTCAGTGTAGGGCTCAGATGATGCCCCCAGGGTGGGTTATTTCTTCATTTCTCTATTGCATTGTTTTGTTCTTAGGCCTAAGTTACTTCCTGGAGCTTCTAAGATGGCTGCCTGTGGCTTTTGCTCATTCTTCTTACAGATTTACATCTTCAGGGAAAGAGAAAATTATTTCTTTGAGGTTAAAACAAAAGTTTTGCAATAGAATCTGCTTGGTCCCTATTGGCCTGCCTAGATTCCTATGTATCCTTCAACCAATCGTGGTGATTGTAAGAGTTTGAATGTGCTGATTGGCTTGGTCTCAATCATGCACTTCGCTTCTGCAGCCTAGAAGTGAAGCAGAATGAAGCCCGGTTCCAGGGCTGAGAGCTGGGCTGTAGTGGTTTCCCTAGACAAAATTAGCACAGTTGCCATACCATGGCATGGTCGTGGATACTGCAGGAATGATGGGAGGGGAGAGAGGGCAGATGAGAGTGGAAGCAGGGATATCAGTTAGGTAGCTGTTGAACTCCAGGCAAAGAATTATGATGGTTTGGACAAAGAGTGGCAGGTGAGACAGAGAGGGTTGGACAGATTTTATTTTTATTTTGGAAATGGAATTCATAGGGTTTACTGCTGGTATACATGTTAGGGATGGTAAAGAAAAGAATTAAAAATGAATCAAGTTTGTGAACTAAGGAAAGTGGGAGAGGATGATAGTATATTTTTTTGAGGTGAAATTGGAAGGTTTTTATTATTGCTGTTATTATTATTTGCAAATAAGCTATGCTGTTCTGGCTTTGTGGGATTGTAAGAAGCCTGTTAGATAACTGAGTGATAATTTCATATGAGTAGTTGGAAATAGGAGCCTGAAATTTAGGGCTGGGAATGTATACTCATGGACATGTGAATGTATAAAGAGAAGGAAATGACTGCAGCAATGTTTAATTTTTAGGTAGCTGGTTTATTAAATTGGCTGACCACATTGAGAATGCAAACAGAAAATGGCTTTATTTATCTTCAGTTGCCACCTTCATGGTTGCTGTGTTAGGCTAACCCTGGATGCTATCCCAGAAATGTCTCACAGCTTTTTCAGGCACTTTTGAAAAAAAATTTAAAAAGGTAGAAATAAAACTCCTCTCTGTGGTTCTCCCCAGCTTTGGATATCCACTATCTTACAAGTGTTCAGTTTTTCAAGTTCTTGGTGACTGTGTGTGAAGATTTCCAAAGCTTCCTGCTACAGTCATGGATGATACTCTCTCTGGCTGGTGTCTTACCATACCCATCTACTTCTTCCTTGACAATTTCCTTGGTGTTTTTGCTCCAGTGGATACACTTCTTGGGGAAACCCTTTATTGAAGGTTCTGCCTTAGCTGTCTTCCAACTCCATCCCAATGACTACTGCACTCATGAGAAGCCATAGGCATCTTTGTGTGGTTCAAGAGCAGGCCACTCCACTGCTGCCTTTTGTCTTCAACTTGCCATTGCAGGCCAAGCTCTGGGTTCCCAAGGGCTGTCTCATCACACACCTCAGAAGGGACCCTTCACAGTATTCTTCTGGAGTTGTGCAATTAATGTGGAGCCCCAGTTCTTACGAATCTCTCATGCTCTTATGTAGACCAGTGCAAGGCAGACCTATCACACATGCAGTTCAACAAGAACCCAGCTGGGGTTCCAGATGCCATTACCCCATTCTGCCAGCTGCTCTGATCTCTCTGAGCAGGTCTCTTGCTGCCCCTTCTCTTGCCACAGTGCCTTTGATGCTGTACTTTGTTGTCCTAAAGAAATGTCTTTCCTCCAGTGAATTCTCTCACAAGGATTGGAGTAGGACCAGATAGTTCCTGACCCAGTGTGATCTCCTCTTAGCAAGTTCTGCATAGATTACTGCTTAGTCTTCAGTATTAGGGCCTCAGTGTGAACACCAAGCCACCAGCAAAAGACCCACTAAACACTGCATTGTGACAGAGAAACCTTTCAAATGAAAGCTGCAGGGACATCCAATACATGAAGTAGGTAGACATGGGGCTGTGTGGGGTGCAGTGGGGAACAAGGGATAGGGTGCCTCAGGGTGTCTTCCGTGCATAGTTTGAAAACCACTATGCTTGGGAAGACCGACCATGGTTGCCATGACAAGGAGAATTTCTCACAAATTACAATTCTGCAAAGTTTGACTTGTTCATAGTTTTCTCTTGAAAACAACAGCTTGTTTTTTTTTTGTTTTTTTTTTTTTTTTTTGGTACCGGGGATTGAACTCGGGTCCTTGCACTTGCGCAGCAGGCGGCGAAACCACTGAGCCAAATCCCCAGCCCGAAAACAACAGCTTGTTCAGGTTGTGTGGGAATGAAAATACTTCCAGTGTGGTCCATTTCCACCCATTGGGCCACCACTGTGGGCCTCTTTGGAGTGCATAGTCCTGCCAGGTGAGTACTTGCTTCCCTGCCTCCTGAGGCTGACCGGAACGCTTCTGGGGAATGCTGTGCTTCTGCACAGATGTGCTGGGTGGCTGCCTTTTTTGTGAATGAAAAGATCTGCCTCTGGCTGTGACTATAGCTCCTGTGCTACATGCAGAAACAATTTTTTTCATCTCTGATGCCCACATTAGCTAGGGGCTTTGTGGCTTGTAGAAAAATCAAGAATTTTCTATAAAGTTTTTTTTTCTTCTCCTGCTTTTCATCTTTGCATGTAGTCGAATGAGGAGGTCAGTCCCACTCCATGTGTCACAGGTTCTAGGGAATTAGGCAAATTACCTGACTCTTCTGGGCCTCAGTTTCTCCACATTAAACTGGAGCATGGGTGGAAGGTCATGGACTGTCCAGGCTTACCAAGACCCTTTGTGTGAAAAATGCAGTGCTTGTTGCTGAGCAAGCACCTAGTGTGGCGTTGATGGTACTAGTTTTCCTATTGTTGCTGAAACAAATTACTCTGACTGGATCGATTAAAACTACACAGCTTTATCCTCATGTGGTTTGCAATTCACTCTTCCTAAATGGTACTTATGGGGCTAAAGTCAAGGTACCTGCAGGGCTGGTTCCTTCTAGAGGCTCTGAGGGAGAATCTCTGCCTGCATTTCCCAACTTCTAAAGCCTACCCACATTGTCTGGTTTCTGGCTGCATCACTCTGATCTTTCTTTTGGTCCTTACTTCCCATCTCTGCCTCTGGCCCTCCCTGTTTCCCTTTTATAAGAACCTTTGTGATTATACTAGACCCACTCAAATAATCCATGATAGTCCTGCAATCCCAAGATTCTTAATTTAATTGCATCTTCAAAGTCACTTTGTCATGTACAGTAACATATTCACAGGTTTGAGGGATTAGAACAAGGATATCTTTGGATACCATAATTTTGCTTACTAGTCCAAATTTTCAATTAAGAATATCTTTAAATGTCTGCCTTGTGCCACATGCTCTGCTTTGTACTGGGCATACAGTGTGAAGAAGATGTAATGCTTATGCCAAATAAAGGATGACAGTGTTAGTTATAACCATAGTAGTTGATCCTTACCGAGTGTTCCCTATATGCCAGATATTATGGTAGGCACTGTAAGTAAATTATCTTGGTGAATTCTTACCACTGCATTAAGGGAAAGGTATTATTTCCAGTTTAAGGATAAGAACAGTGAGGTTTAGACAGCTTATGTATTTTTCTAAAGGCCACGTACCTAAAGGTATGAACTCATGTCTGTCTGAGTCTAGGTTTATATAATTAATCATTGCATTACATTCTGCCTCTTAAAGAATAGGTGGGCATACCCTGGGTTCTCTTCTTAGTGTCTTTAAATAAAGATTGGCCAGTTTAAAAAGAGCTGATCACACAAGGGCCCTGATGGAGGACCCATGGATAGAGCTCCCAGGGGGAGGCAAAAGCTGCACTTCTTCTAGCCCTGCCAGGAAGGCTTCAAAGCTGCAAGTCCGTGACCTTGACCATTGAGCAAATGCTGGCTTGTCTTCACGTGAATCTAACAGAATGTGTTATTCACTGCACCAAACTGGTCTTTCCCAGGATCATTTATCACTATACCACTGGGGTCTGCTTCAGCTCAAGGGAGTGTGCTAATAAAAGAGGAGGAGAGTGGAGTTACTCTTCTTTTACCATTAATATAAAAAGTACCTGGTGACTTTCAAAGGCAAAAAAGAGGGTACATTCAGAGAAGTCAGAAGGGAAAGGCAGCATTTGAATCCTCCAGGCCACAGTCTTCATTTTGGCCAAGATTCCTTTAGTAGAAGTGGACATTTTACATGGAGGGTGAGGCTAGGGTGCAGGCTGGACTCCAGGCTGAGTGAGCCAAGAGGAGCCTGGCAGTTGCTGGGTGCAGGAGGATGAGGAGCACCAGTTCACCTGGCATGTTTGATGCTGGTGGTCCAGGATAGGAGGGTCAGTTGTAAAGCGGCACCCTCTGGAGTGTGTGATGGGTTGGTTGGATGATAGGAAGCTGCTTGCACAGTAAGGTTTGGATTTGTATCTTCTTGGTTTCTCTTGGGACAGGTTCTCTCTTTTAGCCCCTTTGGTGACACCTCCAGACCTTGGGAGACCTTGCATTTTGGACATACTTGCAGATGGGTTGTTAGAAAAATAGTTCTTAAATTATGACATACCGAGGGCTGACCAGACCCTCAGTTCCCTTTCAAGTGGGAATGATAAGGAATAAAAAGAAAGAGACAGAGACAGATTTCGACATATAAAGGGGAGGGGGACTGGGAGGAGACCCGTCCCTAGCGGACAGACTCAAATAAAACTCCACAGACTCGAATAAAAATCCATGTTGGCCCACTTTTATTAGCCAGTGAGAAGCACAAGGGGAGGGGTAGCACGAATTACATGGAAAAGCAACTATAGAGAATGGGTGGATAAAGATTAAATTAATGAGGAACCAGATTTTCTCTACACCCAAGTGCCGGTATATTGACAGCTATCTTCAGCAGATGCTGTCTTGCTTCAGGAGTGCTGAATTATTGGCATTCTGCCCATAGCCAGGGGGCACGTGGGCTTCTGCATACCTCCCTGTTCCCCAGGCAAGATAACACCAACCTTGAGACTGTGAGATGGCCAGGGGTGAAGTTGGAGGGATGAGCAGTGGTCAGAATGTGGAGAGCTTTGGGAAGGAGCCTGCGTGTTCTTGGAGTATAGTGGGAATTCACCAGAGGGTTTTCAGCAGAGCAGTGGAGGGATTGGATTCACAAGTTAGCTGTTTGGCTAGAGTAGGGGGCTGCTGTGAGATGTGTCAAAGCCTTGAGGGTACCTGAGGACACAATTCCATCATTTAGCACAGCTGAGCAATCAAGCTATGTTATATAATAATGAACCAGCATAGACAACCATGCATGTGCCACATGGCCAGCAAGATTGCCCAGAATGTTTTGTCTTACTGTGTCTTAGTAAGCTGATAAAAACTACTATAAGTGCTTTGTTGGAAAATAAAACTAGGTTCCTGCTTTGTAATGTCTGCTGCACATGTATTTTTTTGCTTTGGGAACCTGCCTGACTGGGCCTCCCTTCAGCCCAGCAGTCCCAACAGCTAGGTTGCTGTTGGCGGACAGGGCAGTGGTTAGATGGGTGTGGTTGAAATGTGGGTCAATAGAAGTGGTGGAAATCAGGATGTATTTGAAAGGCAGAGTTGTTTGGGTTGGTTGTGGGCATCAGTACACAGTAGAATCAAAGACAGCTCCAGGCTTTTTAGCTGGGCTCCTGGGCATATAGTAGTACTGTTAATGAAGGCTCAGAAGTCTAGGGGAAGGGGCAGATTTGGGGTGTGTGGTATGAGTACAAGCGAGAGTTTTCTTTAGATCACATTCAGTGTGTACTCTTGATTGGACACCTATATGGAGATGTTGGAAAGATAGCAAACTGTAAGTGAAGCACAATGTCAGCAGTGTATATTTTGCTCTAGAAAGCGCATGCTTTTTCCTTTAGAAATTGTGGCAATCTAAATTGTAATATTGGGCCGAGTGTGGTGGTGCATGCCTGTAATCCCAGCACTCAGGAGGCTGAGCCTACATAGTGAGTCCAAGGCCAGCTTGAACTATATAGTGAGACTCTGTCTCAAAATACAAAAAAAATAAAATTGTAATGTTGATGATGTTGAGGAAGGAAGGAAACAATTTTTATTCAGTCTTGAGTATATGCCAAGCACTGTGCCAGTCACTCCATAGATATTATTTTTCATGAGGCATAAGACTAGGGAAGCATTTCTAGTGTGCAGTGTCAGATTACCCACTCTGGAGTCTGATTGTGAGGTTCAAATCTGAGCCATTTCTCTTGTCTTTTAGTGGCATGTTCTGGGCTTTCTTTGCTCCTTTGAAAAATGGGGTAATAAAAATACCTACTTCATACAGTTATTTGGACATTTAAATGAGATAGCCCATGTAAAATACTTGGAATGGTGCCTGATATATATATACACACACACACATATATATACATACATATATATATGTATATATATTATACTCCATGAATGGCAGTGATTTTAGTGTCACTGATAATAGCTCATCTCAATGAATGAAAGCGTAAGTTGTGGTGTAACATGCGCTTTGCTTTAGAATCTTGTTCCAATTTATTTATCAGTAAGTGTATAAGATGGTTCACTTTTGTTGTTGGCTTTTGTCATGATTCAATTTTATAAGCAATTCCTCCATTACAATTTGTATTAAAACCTGTTTCTGTTCCTGTTGCTGTATAACAAACCACCTCAACTTACTGGCATAAACAAGCATTTTCTTATGTTCAAAGATTCAGAGCTTTAAGAATTCAGGCAGGACACAGAGGGATGGCTTGTCTCTTCTTTACAATATCTGGGGGTTCCCTTGGGAGGATATGAAAGGTACAGGGGTTGATAGGGGATAGGGATGGGAATGGGGCTGGAATCCACTGATAGTCATCTTGGCCTTTGTGCCTGGTGGTTGATTGTGGCTATTGGCTGAAGTCTCAGCTTGACTGTTGGCTGGAACATCTATATGTGAGCACTCTACAGGGTCTCTACATGGGCTAGCATGGGCTTCCTTACAGCATGGCAGGTAGACTCCATGACTGAATGTCCCAAGAGAACCAGAAGGAAGTGGCTTGGTGGTCTCTTTTGCCTTAGCCCCAAGCCTGTCCAGATTCAAGAAGAGGAGGCATAGATTCTACATTCCCATAGGAGCCCTGTTAAAGTCGCATGGTAGAGGAGCATGTGGGATGAGAAATATGGTTGTGATCAGTTTTGAAAAATACAGTTTTCTAGGCAGCTTAACCATGAGGTCATTTATAAGGTTAACTAGCTTAAAGGATCCAATATACTTCTACATTTTGGACGTGCTCTGAAACCAGGGTCTCCTTTTATTTACTAAAAAGATGTGAGTACGCTTAACCTAAACTGTTTTAGAATTCAAAGATTGCCTCATTAGAGCTGGCAAGCTTTCATTCATTTAATGAACACTGATTGAATACAATCACTTGTAGATTCTGATGTGTGCATGGTTCTGTGCTAATTGCTGTGGCAGCAGGATTGAGATGCCACTGGAGTCAATGGGCTAAAAGATGAGGGGAAATATAGTGGATTTTCAATTAAGGAGTTTCTGGAGACACAGAGGCTACTGACAATCCCTAATGGTAGTTAGATAAAACTAGTCAAAACAAGACACAAAATGAGTTTAACACAAAGATATTCAGTTAGCATTGCATTCACTGTTTAGGACAACATTTCCTATTCATGATTATGATTAACAATTAATAGGTACTTAGTATGGCCTTTCAGTATACTAAGTACCCTAACAGTACTATGTACTTAAGTTGCAGTGTAAGCTTTGTAGTACACATTTTGTAGATGAGGGAGTGAGGGGTAGAGCTGTTAAGTCACACAGGCTGGCATCTGTCCCCAGGTCTTTGGAACTACAGTCCATGCCCAAAGGGTCAGGGCTAGTTACTAGGGAGTTGGGATAGGAGTCCAGTCCTGGATTTTTTCTGTGGTGTCCTTTCCTCCAGATCCAATTTCCAGCTGTGTTCCATGAATCTTCTGGGTACCAAGGAGGTCGCATCACTGGTGCAGGTGATGAGAAGGAAGGAAACCTCATGTGACTCTGGACCTTACTCTATCTTCCAACCAGGAAGCTTGTTCTGAGATATATTATATTTGATATGTAACATAATGTAGTATACAATATATGAAGCACAACTGCATATTTAATACATTATATTTGTGTATCCAAGAGTAGCATGGAACACCAAAAGTTGTCCAGGCTTAGAATAAAACCCTTTGCCTAAATGGAATTTTATATCTATATCTATACTTTCCACTTGATGTTTGAATTTTGTCCAGTTGAATTAAAACTTAAACTTTTAGAATATTTGAAGGAAGGGTTTTGTTCTAAAAGTTTGAACACCTCTGCTTTATTTTACCCTGCTTCTGGATATTTTTAATTTAAAGATTTGATCTCTAAGAAGTGTCTGAGTCATTGCTTTAAACTTCAGGCTCAAGATCTCTGGCACTAACTACCATCATTTCTTTTCTCTCTTTCTTCCTCCTGCTCTTCTCCCTTCTCCTCTTCTTTCCCCCAACCCCATACTGGGGATTGGATCTAGGGCCTTGTACATGTGAGGCAAGTGCTCTACCCCTGAGCTGCATCCCCAAGCCTTAGCCAAAGTCTTTTCTACTGGCAAAATCTGCATGTCCTTCTACTGTAACCTGTAAAGTTACCATGAAAGCACACATCCATAAAATTAAATGTCATAAAGGAGAAAGGGTTTATTTCATGTTTTGAAAATTCAGTTTCCTTTAGGTCATATGTCTGTTAGTATTTCCTGGATGATTTTGTATGTAAACATGTTCCAGAAGGTGTAATCATATTATTGTGAACTTTGCTTTCAGCTTTCTGTATTCACATTGAGTTTGTTTGGTGCAAAGTGACTAAATAATAACTGTAAATTGTAGTAACTCCTTTCTCTGGCAGACAGTGACATTTGATAGATACATTCAGCAGTTCTTCACTTGTGATAAAAAATGTTAATTTTCTGGTGCAAGGATGCTTCTAGCTCATGCCCAAACAAGCTTAACATAGAGCTGGAGCAGGAAAGCGCCATGTATGGCTTTGCATGTTGTGTTCTGGGAAGCTAGAGCTTCCATATCTGGCTGTGCAGGTTGTGTGTGGTGCAACTGTGAATGGCAGCTCCTGGAGCTGTGCGGTGTGGCAACAGTCAGGAGCTTATGGAGTTCAGCCGCAAATGATTCTTCAGCATGGGAGGGCTTGATACCATGCTTTACAGTTATAAGACTAAGAAGATAATACACAGTGCAGTTTCCAAGCTAGCGCCTTTCTGTACCATACATTGCTTTTAGTTTTTCTTCTGGAATTTCTTCTGGAATCTTTGGTGGATTCTCAGGAATAAGAAGGTAGCTGGTTTGAGACAGTGTGCAGTTGTGGTGAAGGTGGTGAAGTGGAGGGCCCTGGGGGTGGATGTGATTACCCTTCATGCTAGTACCTGGCTGATTGCACTTGCTCATTTGTTCTGGGATATTCCGCTAATGTTCGAGTCTTCCACACTTCAGTTTTTGGACTTTGGGGTGTGGCCTGGCTACCTTCCCTTTGGTTCCACTAAGGTAAGTGCAGTCCTCATTGCCAAAGATTGAAATTTGGGATTATTGAAGGATTTATTGGTACCAAATTGACACTTCAAGCTAAATTTGCAAATTAATATGAAATCATAGCTTGAACTGTTTTTTCAGGGAATTTTACTTTTGAGGGTGCTGAGGACTGAACCTAGGGCCTTTGTACTGAGCTACACCTGCATTTTCCACCTCATTTATTTTTTATTTTGGGACCAGTTCTTCCTGAGTTGCTAAATTGCCCAGGCTGGGGTCAAATTTATAGTCCCACAGTGCTGGGATTACAGGCATGCCACCATGTCTAGCCGATTTCTTTTTTTTACTTTTAATTTTTGTTAGCACATATTTGTAGTACAGAATGATTATATTCATCATGGGGAGTTGGTACAAATATACAACACATCTTAATTCTTTCTTCATCCTCACCCTCCATGTCTTGGCCAGAGAAATTCCTGTAACAACCTGAAGGTGACAGGATGTCTTGAGGGAGCATGAATTTTAGAGTTGTGTGAACACAGGTCTTTTATCCTATCACTTGCCTTGGGCAACTTACTTAGAGCTTCTGGTGGAGAAAATTAGACTAGTTGCTATCTAAAGTAAATAATTGATATCTAAGTAAATAATTATATTATTGGCTTTTGTATAATATCATTATTTAACAGCATAGTTCTTTTGATTATCTTCATTCTTTTAAAGTATTTATTGAAATCTCAATTAATACAGTTGATACAATTGAGATACCCAAAGAGCAAAGTCTCTGCCCTCAGGATGTCTAGTAGAGAAAGTGCTGGCAATGATGACAAATCAACAGTAAACCAGAAAATGATAAATTTAATGTCATTATACCTGCTTAGTAGGGAATAATGGGGAGGACACACATACAGGTACATATGCACATGCACATACATACAGGAGAGAGAGAGAGAGAGAGAGAGAGAGAGAGAGAGAGAGAGAGAGAGAAGCAGGGAAGGATAAAGGGAAGAGAAGGGGAGGGGTAGGGAGAAGGGAGAGAGAAGAGGATTGGCTGATGATTATGGAGATGATTATGGAGGTGAGCAGGTCCCAGGGTTTTCAGAGTGAAGCAGCAATGTGGAGACCAAGGAAAGTTGATGGTTTAGTTCTAGTTCAAGTCGGAATACTCGAGAACCAAGAAATCCAATGGCATAATACTCATTGGAAAGCCAGCAGGCATAAGATCCATTAAAGGCTGGTGTTTTAGTTGTATTTGATGGCAGGAAGCAGCCTGCCATTTATTTACTGGGGAGAGAGTTAGCCTTTCTTTTCTGTGGAGGCCTCCAGCTACTATGTGTGGGCCACTCAGGTGAAACAGGGCAATCAGCTCGGTAATTTGAATGTTCATCCCACCCCAAATCAAGCACCTCCACAGAAACACCCACACTAATATTTGCTCAGGTGTCTGGGCATCCTGTGACCCAGTCAAGGTGACATAAAATTAATAAGGCTATTTAGAGTGCTCTGAAAAGACTTCTCTAATGCAGTAACATTTGAACCAAGACCCAAAGGGTGGGAAGGATCCATCCATGGGAAGACTGGGGAGGGGCCGTCCAAAAAGAAAGGAATGTAAATGCAATGAAGGTCCAGAATGCAGAGGGTGAGGATTGTAAAATGTAATTAGAAATGTGCCCAGGGGCCCTGTTTCGGGGTTTGGAAGCCATGGTGAGGGGCATGCATTTCATTCTAGATGCAGTGGTTGGAGGCATGGACAAGTTTGAGCAGGCAGGGCTGTGTTGTGAGCTGACTTAGGTTTTGAAAAGATTTTTCTGACTGGTGTGTGGAGAATGAATGAGGAGTGGGCAAGAGTGGAAGGGAGGAGACTTGGCAGAAGCCTAGGAGAGAGACAATAGCCTTGACTGAGGGCAGGGTAGGGAGAGTGAGAGCAGTGGGCTGTGTCTAGATCCATTTTGGAGGTGGAAATGACAGAATAATCAGGGAGGAGGTCAGAGGAGGGAGACAAGACAGTGAAGCTGCCTCTCAGGATCTGGCCTTATTGGCTTAAGCAATGGGTGTTAATGTCATTCTGGGAGATGAGTCATCTCTTTTGGTTACGTTGGTCATCAAGCACAACTTAGACTCTGTAAGTCTGGGATACAATTGAGATATCCAAATGTGCAGCTGGAGATCTGGAAGTCATTAACAAGTGGGTGATATTAATTTAGGCCTAGAAGACATTGCTGTGAGAGGAAAAATAAAGCCAAAGGGATTAAAAAATGAACCTACAACACTCCAGTATTTAGGTAGAAGAAGAGTCAACTGTAGGATAGACTTTAAAGGCTGAACTAGAGAGAGTTGAGGGACATCTAGAGGGTACGATGTCACATAGGTGGTAAGTAGGAGCATTTTAAGAAGAAACAAGGTCTTATGGATGCTGCTGAGAGACCACCAGATATGCCCATGATGGTGGCCCCTGAACTTGGGAATGTGGAGGTTGTGGAGATGCTGAACAGAGCAGTTTTGTTAGAATGACAGGGTTGGAAGCCTTGTGTTCTTGTACAGCTTTAGGGCTGGCATCATCCAATGTCTTAGTCTGTTATCTATTGCTGTAACAGGATACCACAGACTGGGTAATTTATAAAGAAAAGCAATTTATTTTTCATAGTTCTGGGGATGAGAAGTCCTGAGTTCAAGGTAGAGAGAGAGAGAGAGCGAGCGAGCAAGCTTAGCTTATCTGTTTCTGATTGCTTAACATGTATTATGAGAGTTGGTTAAAACCCTTTCCCCCCTCATATATATAGATATCTATGTATATCTATATATATCTCTATATAGTATATATAGAGATATATATCATAAAACAGATGTGGATAACAGAATTAATGTTTATAGCAGTGTATCATCTTCTAATTAAAGTAATTACTATGGTACGCTTTTATTAGTTAATGGAAGGGACACATTTTCTCTGGAGGATCTATTTATTCACATTACAGTACTAAATTATAATAATCTAAAAATGTTTCTTTAATTTAAATATTCAAGTGAGGCTGAACTTGCTTTTAGCACAAACTCACTCTTACAGTCAATCCACTCCTATAATAGTGACAGTAATCCATTCACCAGGGCAGAGCTCGCATGACCTAATAATTATCTTTTCTTTCTTTTTTAGTTCTGGGGATGAAACTTTCCCCAGGGGCTCACAATGCTATGCACTTGCCTTACCACTGAAATACAGCCCCAGCACCCCCCACCCCCATCTTGTAGGCCTCACTTCTCACCATAGGTGAATTCTTGCCTTGGGGATTAAATTTCCCATACTTTCACTTTGAGGACCACATTCAAAGCATATCACCCAGTTTAGTACTTCATTACAATTTTGGCTGGTTTTGTAAGGTGATTGGTGGTTGTGGTGCATCTGTCTAATTTAGAGTTGGCAGATGAAATACAAGATACCCAGTTAAGTTTGAATTTCAGAAAAAAGTTTGGATAAGTATATCCCATGAAATATTTGGGGCATACTTATATTTAAAAAATGTTGTTTATCTGAAATTCAAATTTAGCCAAGTGCCCTGTATTTTTGCTTGCTAAATCTGGTAACCCACATTGAACTGGTTAAAATGGTGAATTTTATGTTCTGAGTTTCAACCTCCTGTTACCCATATCAGGCTACTCTGCCTAAGTAGGATATCATCTAGAAAGTTGCATATGATCTACTTCTGGGTTTAGACCCTGGGATTAAGGAGAAAAGCTAGCCTTGGTGGAAATTATTTCTGGTGAGAGTTAATGTGACAACTAAATCCCCTTAGCACACCTCATTGACTGCTGAGCATATAGTAGACCTTCATAAAATGTCAGTTTGATAGAAACTGCATTATTTTTTTTCCCATTAAGTTTATTGGTACATTTTAGGTATAAAATACATTTACATACATCATTGGGATCTTGTACCATTACATGACTATCTTGGTTCTTTTTTTTTTCCCCTTCCCCTGCCCTCCCTTCACCCCCTCCACCCTTCCCTATTTGCAAAGACTTTGTTTCCATTTTTTT
>NW_004624734.1:14047472-14068241 GCF_000247695.1 Heterocephalus glaber
TTTCCCTTTGGGGTTGCTGTAGGTGATCCAGAATTCTGTTTTTGAGGCTTGTTTACGTGTCTTCTCATTTCCACAGTAGGGGGGTGGTGCTTCTGGCACCCACGCGGCTCACCTTCTCTGCCCTGGGAGCTTGGGATGGCAGCGGGGGAGCTTCCTTCCGGGTTCTGGGACCGGCTCAGCTTCTCTTGAAACTGCATTATTTATTGAGGAGAAAATTAGGTGATATTAATACTGGAATGAAAGGAAGCTGACCACCATTGCACCTCTGGCACAACTTAGGGAAGGTGTAGCTAGGACTCATGGGCCTCAAGTATTTACTCTGGGTGACTGTGATGCAAATGGTTTTGCTGAGTTTAGCATCTTTCAGTATTGGCAGCTAAAGTACAAATGGCTTCTGAGGAGCTATTCAAAATCTTTGAATGGTAGGGAACTCTTGAAATTGCCCACAAATTCCAAGACAGCCAGACTGAGTAATGTACTATTTTAATTGGTCATACCAATTGCTATGCATTTCTTTCTCCTCCTTTCTAGGAGGTGTAGGAGAGGTAACCTTAAGACTCTTTCAGAAGCAATTTCAAGGAAATTAAGTATGGGTTAAATACAAAGTGTATGATGAATTAAATATCAGCTAGGAATTTCTGTGAAAATTGCATTTCTTGACTGAAATCTGAAAATCCAAAGGTTAGATTTTACTGCCTATAAAAGTGGATTTTTTTCTTGTGGTTTTCTCCCAAGCTTTGCTGTTTCCAAGGATCATGCATTAATGGTTAACATCCATTTTCACTGCAAGTTGAATTTAGTTCCTTCATCCTATTCCGATTGATTTAATTCTACTTTGTGATAGCATTCAGTATCTGTCTTAGGTTTTAAAATAGTGTAGCATAGTTCTTATAACTGGGGAGTTTCTTGAAGGAAATATATTTACAATAGCTGTTTAATTTCAACTAACCCATCATATAGAGATTTTGCCTAGGTAACAGATTTGTGTCTGGGGGTCTATAAGGGACCCCCTCTCATAGCAAGGAATGGGGATTTCATTCTTGAAAATATTGCTGGAGCAAACTTCTATGTACCCTTGTTTTACAACCTGCTACTTGGAGAGCACCTTGAGAACCAGCACAGCACCTTGGCAGACTTCCATATGACTCATGTGAGAATGTGCTTGCCCTCTGTGGTTGTTGGATGCCTTCTTCTAGATCTGGAGTCCTGGGCCTTTTCTGCATTACATGGAGGTGGAGGTGAAGGTGCTGCCCCCTGTTCCTACACCCACTTCATTCTTTCTTTTCCCTCCTTTCGCTTCTGGACAACAGGAATTCTGCTCAGTACCTTTGTGTCCTCTGGTGCTTGAAGCACAATAGGCACTTGACAATATTTGTTGAATTCCTTTGGAGAACTTTAATTGGGTGCTTATTATAGTCTGTGCACTTGTACTGGACTATGGAAGACACAGACAGAGATGAAAGCATCCATCTGCAAGAGGCAACTTTAGGAATTTACCCTCTGGAAGGAGGAGTTGCCAGTGAGAAAGGATATGCTGGGGTGGAGTGAGGTGTTGGTCTAGCTAGCAGGTCCAGCCTATGTGCAGAATATTCTCCAGGCAGCTGGTTCAGCCCTAAGATTACCAGGGCAGCTGTGACTCTTGCCTTAATCAAACTGCATTTTAACCCCCAAGCCTAAGTGTTGCTGGAAATACACTGAGCCAACTTATTGAAGACACTTTCTCAAATTTTTAGAACGTCTGTTGATTCCTTGAAGACTTACTTCACTAATCATAGTTACTAATATTTCAAGACACTTCTCTGTCTTCAGATGAATGGATTTGTACATGTTCTACGTCACTGTCTCCCCAGACTCATGAATGATAATGTGGGTATCATTTTCCCTTTTAAGTTGCTTTCTTCCTCCATCCCACACCTACTCCCAGTCTCTGAGAGCTGCATTTGCAGTAAGTCAGGAAATGTGCTGATGTCAGCAGCACTAATGTGCATTCAGAGGAGCCACTTTGGAGGAAATTACTCAGAGGGTGATGCTGAGATGCAAAGATGTTTCGTGGGGTATTATGTAGAAATGGTCTTCTCTCTTTGATGGATCTTGTTTATGTTTGTGACTTAGTAGGCACATTGAGGGAAAAGCCATCTAAAGTTTTTTTTCTGTGTAAGTTTTTCTTTTTCTTTTTTTTTCTCTAGGTAGTGACTATGAGTGCCAGGAGCACTCATTGGCTATGTTGGCAAACAGAGTTAGCTGTGCTGCTTGCAAAGCAGAATGTACAGGGCATCGAGCCTTCATCTCAGTGACCCTGAGACAAGGTCAATAAGGAAGTCATACCTCATTCTACATAAGTGGTTTATTCTTAAAGATATATAGCTATAAATGAAAGCCCCTTGTATCTACTGTTTAAATGCTGTTTTTGCTGTTTAAATGCTTTCTGCAGGAAATCCTTTTGGAGAGTAAGTATCTATCTTGCAGAGTGACATTTCTGTGTGTGGTTTTGGTTTTGTTTGTTCTAGGGCCACCTCAGTGTCTTCATGATGTTTACCATTCAGGCTGTCTCTGAGCAGGGAACTATGGCAGGACCTCTGTGGGACACAAGGGCTAATTGAAGAAATTATGAGTATGGTGTGACAGTAATCCTTGAGATTGTTCTATTTCTCTAGCAGTATCCAGCAGCCTGACTGTGGACTACAGCACAAAGAGGGTGATTCCCAGGTAGCTTCAAAAAAAGTAAAAAAGGAAATGGGTTGAAAGGAAGTATTGAACGTAGAGTCCAAGCTGGGTGCAGAGGAGGAAAAGAAGATAGGGAGGGCACTGTAGAGGGCAGAAAGCAGAAGCAGGTTGTGATGTAAGAATAACTGGGGAGAGAGCCAGAAGGATAGGACCTACAAGTCAGCACCTTAGCCAGATTTGGCTGTTATAACACAATGCCACAGGCTGGATGGCTTTGAAACAACAGATGTTCATTTCTCATAGTTCTGGAGGCTAGAAGGTCTGAGATCAAGGCAGATTTAATTGCTGCTGACGGCCTGTTTCCTGGTTTATAGAGGGCTGTCTTCTTACTGCATCTTCATGTGGTTGAATGGATGAGATGTCACTCTAGGCCCTCTTTTATAAGAGCTTTAATTCCTTCATGAGGGCTTTGGTTTCATGGCCTATTCACTTCCCAGGGTACCTTCTCCTTATGCCATCACATTGGTGATTAGTTTCCAATGTATTGAGGAGAATAAAACATACCAACCATAGCAGTCATAGAATCTTGGAGTATTTTTTGAGACAGGGACTGTGTAAGCCCACTTTCCCATTTCTCGGACAAAATACCTGATGCTTGTAACTTTAAGGAAGAGAGGTTTCTTTTGGTTCATAGTTTCAGAGATTTCAGCATAGTTGGCTGGCTCCAAGGGGCAGAAACACCATGGTGGAAGGACATGGCAGAGGAAAGCTGCTCAAGTCATTGCATCTGGGAAGCACAGAGGAGGGGAAGAGCCCGAGAGGAAGGGGCCAGGGGCCAGATATTGTCCCCAAGCTCACGCCGAATGACCCACACAGACTCACCAAGAAGTGTGCTTTACTAATCTCATACGAGCCTCTCATGTCAATTAA
The DNA here is from genome assembly GCF_000247695.1 of Heterocephalus glaber. The sequence goes on from NW_004624734.1 coordinate 14,051,067, forward strand.
GTTAACAATCGAGATTAATAGTTACATAAGGATTAAAATGATTAAAATGAATAATTGATAATATGAATAGGAAGAAAAGGTCCAGAGGGGTAGGGGAAGTGGGAGGGGAAGGGGAAAGGAAAGAAGGACAAGAAAAATGATGAGAAAAGGAAAAAATGGAAACAAAGTCTTTGTAAATAGGGAAGGGTGGAGGGGGTGAAGGGAGGGCTAGGAATGGGGAAAAAAATAAGAATCAAGATACATCATGTACAGGTACAAGCACTCAATGATAAATGTAAATGGATTGTACACCTAGAATGTACCAATAAAAGAATTTAAGGAAAAAAAAAAGATTAACAATTACAGGGACATTTCTGGTGAGGATGAAGTTGAGGACATGGTTGCAGGCAAGGGAGATATAATGGATCTTGGCACCACTGAGACCTCTCATATGTGTTTCACTGTCTGCATTTCCAGTCTGTGGGCATCTCCCTTTCTGGTTTGCATCTCTAGCCTTCTTCAGAGGACTTTTCTTAGTCCACCAGAATCTCTTTTCGGGACCCTTCCAGAAGTTTACATTCCTCAGGGTTTTTCTGTAACTAGTGACTGACTGGGTAGAAGTGTGCAGGACTAGCTTGATTGCCTCAAAATGGGACCGACTCTGGGACAGAATTTAGGCTTTAGAGTTCCCTATGGGCTGAGGCAGAGACTCAGAGTTGACTTGGAATTGGTCCTTTACTTGGCTTCTTTACTTTCATTGCATCCTCTCCCCGCTTATGGCTTTCTTCTAAGTAGATCACTTGGAATAATCACTTGCAATAGAACATAAGCAGATCTCCTTCTGGGGAAGCCAACCCAAGCCAAGGTTGTAATGGAATGGAAATGATGGTGGTGCTGAGGAATTTGAGGAAATGGTACAATCTGGGGTTGGGTGATTGACTGTGGAATGCTCCGGTCATTCAGGAGGAAATCCAGACCTGGATGAAAGGCTTTAGGGAATTAGAGAGATTGGTGGTCACAAGGAAGAGTAGAAGTGGAGGAGCCAGCAGGGCCTGACTCTCGAAGGAGCAGGGGTTTTGACACAAACTGTGCAGTACTAGTTTTCTGGGGCAGTGTGGCCCTGACATGTGGGTGAGGAAAATCAAAAAAGTTTGCACTCAAGAGCCACACTCTGAGCATGGTATCCTCAGGGGAAGCCCAAGTGTAAGGACAAAGGTACAGGAAGGGGCCTTGAAGAGGCCAAGGAAATGAGGAAGATCTTCATTTCTACAATTGGGTTCTAGAGATGTTTTGGAATGGTCTGAGATAGGGTGATGAGAAGGTTGGATAAGAAGAGATGAAGCTAAGAAGAGAAGTGAAAGCTGTGTGACCAGGAAAACCACAGGTAGTGGCTTCACTGGCACCACACTTCTCAGAAGAGCGGGTCCCTGCAGTGTCCTGGTGGATGGTGGCTTGGAGTTACCAGCATAGGGTGTGGAGTTTGGGACTCCTCGTGGCCCACAGTAGGAACACACTGATTGAATGAGTGAATGAGACACATCAAGTTTCTAGATGTCCCCTCCTTTTCGTCATTATAACCTAGTTGTGAACTTGTCATGCCAATATATTTTGTGCTCTGATAGACATGGAATTTGTCAAAGTATCCCCAGATACTTGTATTACCATGATTCTGTGTGATGCAATGAACACATTTCCTAGGGTTAGGGAATTAGACAATAGCATGGGTTATATGGACTGAAGTTATAGGATTATTTTTGGTTTTGCTTTCTACTGTGGATCCATAAGAAGAATCTGTAAGAAGATCCCTAAGAAGAATCAGTGAGAGTAGTACAATTACTTATGATCCATTTGGTTTGTGATCGCACATACTTGGGGAAGTCTGTGGGGCAAGAGGGTGGCACGTGGAAGGCCAGGAGATCCGGGGAAGTTCGAGGTCCCTGAGCACTTGGATTCTGGAGGCCATGGAAGGGGTTGTGGGGTTTTAAGCAGGAGCAAGGTGAGATTTTAGAAGCTCTCCTGGCTGCCATGTGAAGCCTGGCCGGGTGGGGATCCGTGCAGGAGCCCAGTGAGGAACAGTAACAGCTTTCCACAAGACACCTGGGAAAGGCAAACTTCTATCTCGAAGGAACGGCCCTGCCAATAGGATTTAAAATTGGATTTAAGACACTTGGCCCCAGGAGAAAGGAGATATTTTGGGAACTGCAACTGCTTATATTATTTTTAATCCCAAAGGGAGGAGAAAAAAAGATCTTTCCTTCTAAAAATGCTCTAGTTAATTTAAATTGTAGAGGAAAAAACTTAGGGGAGAAGGTAAAATGTGTTACTCAGGCAGCATTTGGGAACAAGACAGAGCCCCGGTGATGGTGTGCCCCAGGACCTTGGCCGTGAAGTCAGGACAAATGAGCCTATCTGTCAGCGTGGTGGTCTTGGGGCTGCTGGGAGAACTGGGAGGTAGGCAGGCTGGGGTCCTAAAAGGTCCAGGGGGAAGTGCCCATGCTGTTCTGACCAGCTCAGCACACACAGGAGCAGCCTGGTCCTGGCCTCTTTGTGCCTGGGTGAGTGGGGAGCTTTATTTCACCGGAGAAACAAAGATATTCCACCTGCTACGAGGAGCAACCTGTCATGCCCAGAAGTTCTTGAAGAGGAGTTTCTGGTAGCCAGAAAGAGAATGTAATGGAAGCAGCAAAATAATACTCTATGGAAGAAATTAATTTGTCAGGCTCACTGGAAACTTCTGGTAGCCGGAGTCTGTCAGTGGTCTTGGACACAGAGACTGGGATGGTAGGGAGCCCTACCACCTCTGCTGCCCAGCAGGCCAAATCCTCCCCATCGTCCTTCATTGTCCCTTAAATGTTGTTCCCTTGAGTACTGTCTTTTACTCTTCTCGTTTTATAGCTCCCTCTGGACATTCCATCCAGTCCTGTGGCTTCAATACAGCTTAAATACCGATCCCTTTCAGATGAGGGATACAGCTATTTCCCTGCCCTGAGTTTCAGCCCATTGTACCCGGAGTTTGCTGGAGAGCACCCTGGAAGTGCCATAGGACTACAAACCCACATCTCCTGCATTTTCTGTCTCAGAGAACACCATGGCCTTACAAGCCAGACACCTGCGAGGCAACCCAGACCTTCTCTCTGCAACAATTCTTACTGTTCATTGATCATGGAGACCTGCAGAGTTTACCTTTTCTTTCAGTACTGGGGCTTGAACCAAGGACCTTCAGATTGAGCTGTATCCCCAGCACTTGTTATTTTTTATTTTGAGGCAGGGTCTCCCTATGTTGCTCAGGCTGGACTTGAAATAGTGTTCCTCCTGCCTCAACCTTCCAGGGTACTGGGATTACAGGCAATTTTACTTTCTTAACACCTTTTGTCCCTGACCCCTCTTTTTCATCTCTTTTGAGATTGCCTGAGTTGAGGCCCTCATAATCTATTCCAGTAAACTCTTATCACACTCCCTTCTGATAGTGCCTCACTGCACCAGTCTATCTTTGGCACTGGTGCCAGAGTCAGCCTGCTAAACCCAGATCAGATTCCATGGCTCTTTTGCTGGCCTTGATGACTTCCTATACCCATTAATAAGACTTTCAGATGCACCATACTTTCCACTGCCTGCATCTCCGGCTTTATTAACATAGCAGGCTTCAAACCTAGTCATGATCCACAGACCTGGGGTAATTCCCCAAACATCCCAGGCCCATTAGTGCCTGTCTTTGTACTTGTTGCCTGCTCTTGGTGGTCTGCCTTCCTTTCTGCTTCCCCCTACCCTCTGGCAGATAACTAATCTTTCTGTGTCAGTGGGCACACTTCTTTTGAAGGCTTTTCTGCTTTCCTCCTTGGTGGAACCGACTACTTCCTCTGTATGCCACTCCACCCCATACCTCTGTTCAGCATGGCACTTGCACACTTGTTGCATTCGTGTGCATATCACATGGTCCCTCCAGCTCCTAATGACAGAGACCTCTCAGGCTTGCTGAGTGCTTGCTCAGAACCAGGCATTGAGCAACATGCCTGACCTTATTGTGTTGAATCTTCCCAACTGTACAGCTACTTCTGTACCTTTCCAGGTAGGAGGGAAGGAAGCCCCGAGAAAGACTCTTGTTTTCTGCCTTGCCTAATGTTTCCTGGAAAGGGCTGCAAAGGATCTTAAGCCCATGGAGGGGTCTGATCGGATGACCACTGAAGCCCTCACCCTTCCCTGCTGTCCTCAATCGTAAGAGCCTCATTCCCCGCACTCCTTCTGCTGGTAAAGAAGAGCCCTGACTTTGGCCCATGCTTTTAGAAATGGAAGAAGAAATTCCAGGGAAAATCAGGAGAGACCATTTGCTTACCAGTCCTGAGCCCCAAGTGAACCAGCTCCTTTATACTGTCCCGAGTTGGGGTGTGCAGTGGTGGGGCAGAGCAAGGAAAGCCCTTCATTCTTTGAGGTCCTCAAACCCAATTCGAAGTGAAGTGGTGCAGTGAAGTGGTGCACTTCAGCCCCTATTCAGCAGGACCCTGAGAAGGCAGCCCAGAGGGACATTTTGCTTTTCAGGAATCAGGGAGGTGACGTACCAACAGGAATTTATGATACTCAGATTTTTTTTAACCCAACAAGTATTTTGTATGCATGAATAAAAGAGAACCTTCTATCCTTCATGGGGAGAACAGGAAATCTGGACAGAAATGAGTGTGTGCAGCACAATGAACTGAATTTCTGCTCTGCTTCCTTTCTGATCCTCTCCAGCAATTACACAGTGTACCACAAAACACTCTCCTTGCACTGTTTGCTTTATGAGAACTTTAACGCCTTGACTCTGGGTGTCCATCTCTGGCGAAAACACAGTAGTCAAAGGAGTCCCCACATCTGCTAGCAGTGGCAGTGAACCTGTGGCATGAGTGCTGCAAGGGGCTGTTTGTTATCATTGAAAGCTCTAAAAGGTTTGGCATCATAGGTTAATTGCAGTCCAGATTTCTTTGGGGCAGGTGTGTGAACTCGATATCATAAATGCTGACCCAGATTTATAGATGGATGAATGGAGAAATTCAGAAATGGAACAAATCCTAATGATGACCTTTCTAGTTGAAGGCACTCTACTAAGAGACATAGAAGAGGGCTCTGTGATCATCCTGGGGACTGGGTGGTCAGGGAGGACTTCTTGGAGGTGGTAACACATGAGGTGTCAAAATAGAGTCGGGGAGAAAGTAATCTGGGAATCCAGCCAGTTCCCTGGGCCAGCCAAGAAGGCTGCCTTAGTGGGAGGCCTGGATTTGACTGGGACAAAGGTTGCTTGTAGGGGCGGGGCCTTGGGTGAGGCCCAGAGATAGGCAGGTGCCACGTCCTAGAAGGGAAAGTCTTAGAGCAGCAAGCCATGGACCCTGCACTGTACCCTGGATCCTGGTGCCTCTGAGATTGGAAGCCCCAGGCCGATGTGACCAGATTTACACCAAGAGAGCTGCAGGTGGCTGGGATGTGCAGGATGGATTCAGGCGGCACAGGACTGGAAGCGGTGGCTGTGATTCAGGTCAGAAGATGTAGAGAAGGGAGGGGACAGAGGTGAAACAAGTGGGCAGGCTGTTCTTAGCCTTTCTTCCCCCCTTCAGCCTGTTTTTGTCTTCTTGGGCCTCTAGGGTCCTGGTCACTTTAAGGACCTTGGTCCCTTCCATCTGGAAGCAAAGGCTGGAGTTTGCAGCAGGGCTCGGGCCAGAGTGATGGCCAAAGGCAGAGGCTCCCCTGGGTAGCCTCTCGGGAACAGGGCTTGCCCAGAAAGCCTCTGTAGACTGAGCCTTATTGCTGCTCTTCCAGGGGCTAGCTGGATCCCTTAAGGGACAGGGCTGTCACACGGAAACAGGAAAAGGAAGACTTGGGTACACACAAGGCTCTGCTCTAACAACTGCAGGCAGGTGTTTGCTTCTGTCTCTCCTGCCCCCTTTCTGACACCCTCCTTCTCTCAGCCTGATATCCACTCATGCCTCAAGAAACCTTGTGGGGATCCCAGGTGAGCTTTAAACTGGGGCTCTTAGGAGGCTCTGGGAGATCCATGCAGGTGGCTCTGGAAGAACTCCAGACCTGGCCTGGGGTGGAGGTGAGGGGAGGAGGTGAGAGAAGTTGTTCTTCCTGCCAGAGCATCTGTGGCCACAGCTGTACCCTGCCTGGGTCAACAGGCAGAGTCATATTGCTGTGTGACAGTGGCACTTGTGAGGCGGCTGCAGTTCAGGTTTCCAAGAGACCCCGAGTCCTTTGAGTGCCATTTGTCAGAGTGGTGTGGAGTGGAGACCCTCAGGTTGTCTGCAGACAGAGTCCGGCATCACACCGCTGCTTGTCAGTTTGTGAAAAGACATTCAAGGTCACCTTGGGGGCTCCCTTTTCCTTGCCTGTCAAGGGGAGAAGATAATGATCACTGCCCTCCAGAGAAAAATTTTCCAAATTAAAACAGGTTGATGTATACACAAAATCTTTGTCCACTGTCCCACTAACTCTGAAGGCAGGGATCTGTCCTATTCATTTATATGTTCCCAGTGCCAAACATGGTGCCAGACAAACTCAAATGTTTGTTGACTGAATGCGTGAATGAATGGTGCAGTAAACTCTATGGGGGATGGGGAACATGAATAAAGTAAAATTACTAAGAGTGTTCAATCATGAAAAAAACCTTGTGTCTACATATATCTTGGTATGTACCCACATTGAGGTAAAAATGAAATGTGCTAGCATTTTAAAATGAGCATTAACTAAAGGATATTATCGTGCATTTCCTTTCTTACCAACTCTCTGCAGCCCTTTTTCTGCATGCATTTCTGTTGGCATTGTGAAGTAGGTTAGGCCCTCCCTTTATATGGCCTATCCATTATTGATACATTATACAGGAAAGAATTCCATTACCCCTGGGAAACTGAAGCAGTCAATCGCATAGACTGGAAACAAATACCTTTCTTGTTTTGGGGTAGAAGGACCCTTCCACCTGAAATTACTTTGTTTCCAATGGCCCTGTTGCTGTGCCCCAGGAGGGAACTGACTTTGAAGTCAGATTATACTAGTTTTATTCCTGACTCCACTCCTTTCTGGGCGATTGCCTTTGGCTTGGCCATTTGACCTGTGTGGGTCTCGGTTTCTTTATCTGCGTAGTGCACTCTGTAGTGGCCATAAACAGACTTTGCAGACCTCCCTTTGGAGGGAGTACATGTGACCAAGAACCACAGTGGCTGCTGGGATGTCCATTGCTGGGCTTGCATGGCACGTGCATCTCCTATAGGCTGCTCCAGCCAGAGACTGAGCATGTGAGGATGTGAGGATGTCACACGGGTTGTTGCTAGGAGACACAGGACTCCTCAGATGGCTGACTTTAGCAACCTTGCTGAACCTTCCTGAGACTGCAGATGGACCAGGACACTTACTCATCCTTCCTCCTCTTTCTTTCACTGGGGGCGGACTGAGGGCTGTCCTAGCCTACTGACTCCCTCTTATTTCCTCTCATGCATGCATTTCCTCCAATAAAACCAGTGTACCTCTGATCCTTTCTTGGCATCTGCTCCTGGGAGGACCCAGATGCACACAGTGTGATGATGCCTCGTAGTGTGGTCCAAATGCGGTGATGTAAGCAAAATGTTGATCAGAGTGACAGCCACGGGCCTGTGCTCAGCGTGGGGTAGGGGTCCCATCACCTTCACTGCCATCACCACCATCACCCCTGGTCATCTGCCCACTTTTGCTTCCTTGTTGGCACCAGGCATGGAGACCCACAGAGGCTCAGCCCCGGTCACAGGCAATCTTGTATTAGTGTGAGAGCAACTCTGATTTCCAAGTGGGAGGAATGGACTAATTAGAACACCTTTTGGACATTTATCCAGCTTAAGGAAGAGGCACAATCCAAGTCCTTTTCTAGCTATCAGAATGTGCAGATATATTTGCTAAAGTAGCCAACTCCAGTTTTGGTCAAATACACAAGAGGTTTTATATCCCTGAGATTCCTGCCAGGACTCCTGAAATTAATAAATATGTCCCAGTCAGCAATCCAGGGCAGCTCAGTTGCTGTTCTGAGAACTTTGTGGAGGTTAAGAGAAGTGGCTCTTATTATTCACATTTCACAGATAAGCAGAGAAGTCAAATGACAGTTTCAAGGTTCCCCAGTCACTGATGGGTTTGGGACTGAACTCTGGTTTCTGCTCCAGTGCTTTGGAGACTCTAGGAGTTGTGGATTCTGTTCAAACCCTGCTCCCAGGGACAGTCTCTTAGCAAACTGGCATCAGGAACTGGCCCGAAAAGACCTTTCTCAAGCCCAATTCTGCACAGCCTCAAGGAGGCTGGGAGGTCTGGAGCCACGCATGACACAGGTTGGTGAAGGAGACTCTGCTCCAGCTGCCCTCTGTGCTCAGGCCCTTGGTGGATACTGGATGAGGTGCCCTGGAGTGGTGGGGTATGTTCCTTAAGCACCTGGTCACATCCCTGAGGCTGGAGGAAGCGTGCCCCACGCCCACAGTAGCATAGCCCTTATGTGTGTCAGTGTTGGGTAAATGCTTGTTGTGTAGGTGGTGGTGATTCTCACAGGCCATCTCTATGAGGCCTACGGGAATGATCAGCAACAACAGAAAATGCACAGTGCTCTATGCCAGAAATTGTGCCCAGAAGTGGAGCTCCAGGGATGACAGATGAGCTTTCGGACTCTGAGAAGTGCACAGAGCAGTGGGGAAGACAGGCAGGCTGAGTCTGCCTGGAAGAGGCTGGGGGACATTGTGGAAGAGGCAGCGGTGGCTCGAGACCGAGGATGTGGGAGGTTGGTAGGCAGACGAGGTTCCTGGCTGAGACAGCATCTGCAAAGGTGTCTTGCTGTGTCCGAGGGCCCGCTGTTTAGTATTGCTGGCATGTCAAGGTGATGCTTCACATCCACACTGTGTGCGTGCTTTGACTGGGCCGATTCCCCTCCCTCCTGCCCTTCCTTCACCCTCTGTGTGCCAAGCACTGTACAGGGCACTGGAGATCCAGAGGCGAGAGGGGACGTGGTGCCTACCCTCATGGGGAGATTTCATTTTCACGAGTGATCTAGCTGAGTGACCAGGCTGTGTTAGCAACATGGTGCAGTGAGAGCTGGGGAAGGGAGACCTAGTGGAGGGTGTGTTATTTCCTGCAACTACCGTGAAGAGTTCACTAATTTATAATCATATGGCTCTGGAAGTGACTAGTTCAAAGTCTGTCTCACTTGGCCAAAGTGTAAGTAAGGCTGGTTCCTTCTAGAGGCTCTAAGAGGACACTCTTTGCTGGGACTTTTCCACAATCCAGGGGGATCATGTCCCTCGCTTGGCTCATGGCCACATCCTTCCAAGCTCTGCTTCTGCCTTCACGTCTCCTTCTCTCCGCTTCTCTTTGGATTATACTGGGCCAGCTCACAAACCAGGATAATCTCTCCACTTCAAGATCTTTAATCATCAGTCATCCCCAGAATTCCTTTTGGTATGCACAGTAACATAGGTCCGGAGGATTAGGACGTGGATGGTTTCTGGAACCTATTCTGCCTACCACAGAGGAATGGCAGATTCTAATTTATAGATTATCAGTATGCTATTTCAGAGAATCTTGTTAAGTCTGAGGGAGATTTAGCATTGAATTACTTCCTTCGACAGAATAATATACAGTAAAAGGCTGATATGCCAGGGGTGGTAATGCACACTTATAAGCATCCCAGCTACCTTGGGGGCTGATGGAGGAGGATCACAATTTTGAGCCCAGCCCGGCCAATTTAGTGAGATCCTGTCCCAAAATACAGAGTTAGGGCTGTCACTCAGTGGTAGAACAGTCGCCCTGCATGTGTGAGGCCCCAGGTTCAGTCCCCACTACTGGGGGAAAATAAAGCGGATTTTTAAGGCCTAGGAGGAGAGGCAGGTGTTAACAGACCTTAGATTTTTCCAAGTGACCATCCCTACAACCAGATGTTGTCAGGATCGTTGATTGGGAGTAGTTCCTGCTCTTTGATTTGCCTTGACTTCTACAACACAGAAATTGAGCAGTTGAATCCCTGGTGGACTGGGATTGTTTGCTTCACTTAGGTAATTCTGTTTGTCATTTCCTGATACCTTATTTACACAAAGTCACACCAGAGGCCATAAAAAAATTAGAATAATGAAGGAAGAACAAAATTGAATTTCAAGGACTGCTCATTGCTGCCCAAGACAGATTTCTGTACTCCATGATAGCATGGCCTGTACCACTTGAACTTCCTGCCTTTGCAGAAAAGCTGCCAGCTTAACATATTTATTTCCAAGGTAATGAAACTGCCCTTAAAGAGAACAAGGGGCCTTAGAGAATTTTACGTGTTCTGAAAACCAGGGGAAAATTCATTTTCCTTGGCTTCTTAGTGGAAGACAATAGAAGAAAACTTCTATCACTAGCAGAACAGTAGCTGTTGCATCTAACAGCATTTTCTATTAGGAACTACGTTTCCCATCGATTTTATTCTTATTATTTTTATCACGAAGCCAAGCTAATTGACATAAAACACTCTCTTATTTCCTACCCTTATTATGGTTGCCTGTCTTTGTCTTCACTACTGACAGTTTTCAGAAACCCAAACCTTCTTTTTTTTTTGGTACCGAGGATTGAACTCGGGTCCTTTGGTTTGTGCAGCAGGCGGCGAAGCCACTGAGCTAAATCCCTGGCCCTCCAACCTTCTTTACTGTGTCTTGGGTTTTGACTTTTGCTGTTTACAGCAAGATCATTCTTCTTTCCTTTATTTTGTGGCAAGATAGGCTTTTAAAGTTGATAGATGTCCATCTGTTCTCTGTTTTTGTACTTGGATATAGGTAACTGGACATCCCTGGCCTATTTATTTTTCTCCAAGTTGAACAATATGCCTGTTTTTCAAGTATGGTGATTTGTTGTGTTTCTTCCACACTGTCTAAACCAGGAAACTAAGGGAGGGGATGATTTATGAATAACAGAGAGATAGCTTTTCAGTTTGGACCCTTGTAGAAAAATGTAAGCATTTCAAGCTCAATTAATACTTTTTTTTTCTTTAAAATTAGGATTCCTGGTGCTCATTTTTAAAAACTCAAAATGGGTACCTAGCAACTGATCAAATTCCCCAAGTGCTGGCTTGGTGAAACTGAAGGAAGATACCTCTGCTGTGCTTCTGATAAGTTTTGTGCTTTGTCTTTATAAACAAACTCTCTTTTCCCCTCTCCCCCTCCTCATTCCTCAGTGGCTGTTCCTGCGGCAGCCCCACCGGTGTGCCAGCCCAAGAGTGCCACTAACGGGCACCCTCAGGCTCCCCGCCTCTCCATTTCCTCCCGAGCCACAGTGGTAGCCAGAATGGAAGGTGCCTCCCAGGGGGGCCTGCAGACTGTCATGAAGTGGAAAACCGTGGTTGCCATCTTTGTGGTCGTGGTGGTCTACCTCGTGACGGGCGGCCTCGTCTTCCGGGCACTGGAGCAGCCCTTTGAGAGCAGCCAGAAGAACACCATCGCCCTGGAGAAGGCGGAATTCCTGCGGGACCATATCTGCGTGAGCCCCCAGGAACTGGAGACGTTGATCCAGGTGAGCAGGGAGTGAGTCAGCATAGAGCAACCTGTGGGGTGGGATGATAACACCGAGTCTGTCTTTGTGGGTCACCGAGTTTTGTCTTCCGTAAAGATGGTCCTGGCATTCAGAGAAGACCTCTCAGGGAAGATGACAAAGAGTGAGGCATGTGACAATGTGGGGGAAGAGGGACCATGGATGTAATGGCCCTGATGTAGGATCAGGCTGTGTTCCGCATCAGCTGGCTCTGGATCTGGTGGCCAGCAACAGCAGCAGGCAAAAGGGGCTTTGGATTTTCAAATTCAAGTCCTCTGGTACATGCTGATTAACTTCCTGATTCTAAACTCCCTGGTAAATGCTGAGATAAGATAGTGCCCTGTAAGCCAAAGACAGGAAGAACTTTAAACACGTAGGGATGTTTTAACCTTTCCATGCCGAGTGAGGATAAGGTCGAGAAAAGACTTCCGGGTACATGGATGACAACATTGATGTGGCTTTAAGGGAAATGGAATAATAAGGACCAGAGTCACAGTAAACATCACGTTTGCTGTTTCTGAATACTTTCTGTCCCAGGCATTATACTAATGCCATTACATCCCCTGGGTATTAGTGGAAAAAGATCCATGCAAACATACAGGCAGAGGAGCTGGGGTATAAGGTGAAGAAGCAAGGCAGAGCCAGCAGGGATGGGTGGGAGAAGTGTGGCAGGGGTGGACTGTGGCAGCGAAGGACTCTGGTCTCCCCAGGTGGTGTGATGGGAGAGTCTGGAACAGGAGGCTTGAGAAGTCTGGAAAGTCTAAAAGCGAAATAAGTCCCATGCGGAGGAGAGAGAAATGGCTGAGAACTCTTCGGAGGGCTCTGCGGTGGAGGGGACGGGGGTCGGCTGCCTCTGAGGTTGCAGTTGGATTTCCTCTGTTGGACGCCTTCCTGGACTATGAGGAATGGGAGGTGGTGGGAGGCGGTGACAGCCATGTAGCCAAGGGAGTTTCATCTTTTTGGAGGTTCCGAAGTGTGGAAGGCAGAGGGATGGAAAAGACAGCTCCTTCAGTTCCTTCTGGCTCTGGGATATGTGCATCGAATTCTGTTGGCTCTACTGCCGAGGATTGTGGAGGGTGACAGCCTGGGCCGGCTTATTATTTATTTCTATCAAGTTACACTGATGCTTCCCTCTGATGCTTCTTGTGATCTCACACCTTCACCATATCACACCTTTAGAATCAGTTATGACAGTCTTAAATAAATGGAAGTGAGAATTATATCCTCCCACAATGGGAATAAATATGACTTTGTAACTATGTCCTACATTTAATTATTTATTGAGAGATTTTGGAGACAGGGTCTCACCATGTAGTTCAGGCTGGCTTTGAATTCACTGTGTAGCACAGGCTGGCCTTGAACTTGTGGTGATCCTCCTGCTTCTGCCTCCTGGGGGCTAGGATTAGAGGCATGTGCCACCATGTCTGGATACAGTTTTTTATTTTGAAAAACCTTTTAAATGTTAAAATCTAAGGACAATATTTTTTTTTATCACATAGGAAGTCAATTCTTTGCATGGCCTTGTCCTTTTTTTCTCTTTTCTGGGAAAACTTTGTTACCTATGTATCTCTGTCATCTCTATCTCTGTCTCTCTCTATATGTGTGCCATATATATTATATATATTTTTGTATTTGTTTATTTTTTGAGACAGCCTTGTATGTAGTTCATATTGGCCTTGAACTCACTGTGTAGCCCAGGGTGAGAACTCACAGCGATCTTCCTGCATCAGCTTCCCAAGTGCTGGGATTATAGGCATGTGCCAACATGCCTGGCTGTATGCTGCCACATTTTCGAGGACAAGAATGTTATACTAGCCAGTGCCTAATTTTAAACCTTGTACCCATAGAGAATAGGAAAAACAATTGTAGAATAGTTTTAAGTTAGAATATAATTGCATTTGTACATGTTAGGATATATGATGGGAACCTTTTTTACTTAGTTGCAATACAAATAATAACCTCAAGGTGGTCTGAACTAAATTTTGTGTCTTCCTTGGATTTTCCTTCTTTAGATAGTGAGATCTTGAGGGAAGGGATCATGTCTTCTTAATCTTTGTACCCACTTGTAGCCTATGCAGTGGTTTGTATTTGGCTATTTCCCAATAGATAAATGCTTTTGGGGCAAGATATCAAAGTAAATGTATAACACTAGTGATTTCACAAGATGTCTGAGCTTATTCATGCATTCACTGATTAACGCAGTGTTTTTATTGCCTATTCTTTGACCTGCTCCTCTATGAAACTCAGAGGCCAGAATGGACAGTAAGGGGATGTGTGGAGGCCCTAATTCTGGTGTTACTGTTAGGCCTGCCCTCCCATTTTCCTGGCTTGTTCAGCTTATTTAAAATTTATTTTATTTGCTTATTTTTTAATGGGTACATAAAATTGCATATATTTATGGGAAATTATGTGGTATTTTGATACATGTATAAATTGTGTAATGTTTAAATCAGTATAAACATATCTCTTTCCTCAAACATTTGTCATTCTTTATGATAAAAACAGTAAAAGTTCTTTTTTCTAGCTTTTAAAAAATGTACAGAAAATCATTATTATCAATAGTCAGGCTTCTGTCCCACAGAGCACCAGACATTCTCTCTGCTGTCTAATTATGACTTAGTTCCCTTAATCTTCCTTCCTCATCCCACCCTTCTCTCTGCTGTCCTTATTCTCTGGTAACCACTTTCCTAGTCTCAATTTTCATGACTTTTGACTTTTTAAAATTCCACATATGCGTGAGATAGTCCTCCTTTTGCTTTAAAGTCTTCCATGTTATAAGTAAATCATAACATCATTATACTCTCAGATTTAAAATTTGTATTAACATATATTAATTGTACATATTAATGGGGTTCACTGTGATATTTCCATAGTGCATATCTTGTGTAGTGATCAAATCCAACCTCCCTTTTCCTGTTCTCCCTCTCATCCTTCCCAATTTCTAGTAATCAATATTTTACTTGAAGTTGACTATTTCTCAGCTTCTACATAAGAGAGAGAATGTGACAATATGCAGTAGTCTTTCTGTGTCTGGCTTATTTCACCTACAAAATGACCTCCTGTGTCAACCATTTTGCTACACAGGCTTTCATTCTTCTCTATGATTGGATAACATTCTATTGTGTATGTACGCCCCATTTCCTTTATGCATTCATCTGTTCATGGCCATTTAGGCTGACTCCATACCTTTACTGTTGTGAATAGTGCCAAAATAAATATGGACATGCAGCTATGCTTTGGTATGCTGATTTCATTTCCTTTGGATTTGTGCCCAGAAGTGGCATAGCTGGATTATATAGTAGATGTATTTTTAGGTTTTTGTGCAGCCTCTACATTGTTCTTTATAATGGCTGTACTAGTTTACATTCAACAGCATATAAGAGTTTTGTTTTTCCACATCTTTTCCAGAATGTATAATTATTATTTTTTGTTAATAGCCATTCTAACTGGAGTGAGATGGTATTTGACTGTAGTTTTGATTTACATTTCCCTGATGGCTAATGATATTGAGCATTTTTTCATCTATTTGTTGGCCATTTGTATTTCTTTTTTTGAGAAGTGTCTGTTCATGTCATTTGCCCATTTTTAAATTGGAGTACTTTTTTGTTGTTAATTATTTTTGAATTCCTTATATATATTAGTCTTCTATCATATGAACAATTGGGAAATATTTTCTCCCATTCTAGTTTGGATCTTCTCTCTATTGACTTGTTTTATTCTCTCTATTGATCTTCCCTTTATTGACTTGTGATGTAGTCCTATTTATTAATTTTTGCTTTTGTTTCCTGTACTTTTAGGGTCCTATCTAGAAAATCATTCCCTGTACAGTATCTTGATCTTTCTCCTGGTAGTTTCAGGTCATACATTTACATGTGATCCAGCTTGAGTTGGTTTTTGTACAGGGTGATAGAGGTCAAGTTTAAATTTTCTGAGTGTAGATATCCAGTTTCCCCAGAACTGTTTATTGAAGGGCTGTCTTTTTTCCTGTGTAAGTTTTTGGCACCTTTTCTGGTAGTCAGTTGGCTTTAGATGCCTGGGTTTGTTTCTGGAATCTCTATTCTGTTCCACTGGCCTGTGTGTCTGTTTTTATGAGAAATCTATGCTGTTTTGTTTACTGTGGCTCTGTGGTATATCTTTAAATCAGGTATTGTGGTACTTCCAGTTTCGTACTTTTTGCTCACCATTGCTTTGGCTACTTGGAGTTCTTTCTATTTACATTTTAGGATTGTTCTTTCTAGTTCTGTGAAGAATGTCATTGGTATATTGTTGGAGATTGCACTGAACTTTTGTCCCTTGTTTTAACCTCAAAGATTCTCTGAGAAATGAGGAATGTGTGTATGTGTATGCACACACATGTGTATACACTTGGGACAATTTTGTAGCAATAAAAGAATCTGTCTTTTATTAGGCATGTTATACTCATTATCTTATTTAATTTTTTCCAACAGTATCTTAAGTTGGTATTATTATTTTCATTTTATAGGTGAGAAAATGAATACTAAAAAAGAGTGAGTGACTTTCTAACCATGAAAATGGGAGAGCTGGTACTCAAGATAAGAGCTGTCTGACATGACACTGTTTTAGTCATTAAGCCTACAAGCACTTTATGTAGATCTTCCTCTATAAAAATATCAATTCTCTTTTAAACATTTGCTTTATGTTTAAGACTTTCCAGAATTTTAGCATTCAAAAATCATTGGTGTTCCTTGCTCCTTAACAGGAAGGAAGAAACTCCCTATTTCTCTCCATCTTTTTTAAAAAATTAAATTTATTGGTACATTTTAGGTATACAGTATAATGACATTCATCATTGGAAATTTGCACCTTTACATACTCTCTCTTGGTTCTTATTTTTTCCTCATTCCCCTGCCCTCCCTTCAACCCATTCATCCCTCCCTATTTACAAAGACTTTGTTTCCATTTTTTCATTTTCTCATCTTACTTCCATTCCCTTCTTTCCTTTTCCCTACCCTCCCACTTCCCCTAAGCCCCTTTTCTTCCTATTTCACATTATCTATTATATATTTTAGTTCTTATTTACACTTTCAGCCTCTCACACTAGAGAAACTATTTGGTATTTACACATGTGTGTCCTATTTATTTCACTAAAGAGTATCGCCTCAATGTGCATCCATTTAGCTATTAATGTCTCTAATTTCTCCTTTTTTATGGCTGAATAGTACTCCATTTTATTTAAAAAAACACATTTTCTTTATCCATTCTCCAGTTGATGGGCAATTGGGCTGCTTCCAAGTTTCAGCTATTACAAATTATGCTGCTCTGAACATGGGTGCACATATATCACTGTGATATGATTCTTTTAATTCTTTGGGGAAGATACCTAGCAGGGGAATAGCTGGGTCAAATGGGACCTCCAGTCCTAGTTCTTTGAGGTATCTTCATACTGATTTCCACAGTGGTTGCACCAGTCTACACTCCCACCAGCTGTGGAATAGTGTTCCTCTTTCTCCACAGCCCCACCAGCATTTGTTATTGGTTAATTTCTTGATAGCAGCCAGTCTTTCTGGAGTGAGGTGGAATCTCAGCATTGTTTTCATTTGCATCTCTTGAATGACCAGTGATGTTGAATATTTTTTCATATGTTTCTTTGCTATTTCTACTTCTTTGTCTGAGAAATGTCTGTTCATTTCAGATGCCCATTTTTGGATTGGGTCT
>NW_004624734.1:14070046-14095224 GCF_000247695.1 Heterocephalus glaber
CCATTGTAATGTCATCCTCTTGATTCCTAATTGCATGGATTTGGGCCTTTTCTTTCCTTTTTCTGATAAGGTTGGCTAAGGGTTTGCCAATTTTGTTTATTCTTTCGAAGAACCAACTCTTGGCTTCATTGATTTTTTTTGTATCCTTCTCTCAGTCTCTATTGTATTTTTTTCTGCTCTGATCTTTTTAATTTCCTCCCTTGTATGAGCTTTGGGGTTGTCCTGCTTTACTTTTTCTAGAAGCCTGAGGTTCAGCATCAGGTTGTTTAATTGGGCTCGCTCTGTTTTCCAAATATGAGTGTTCCCTGCTATGAATTTCCCTCATAAGACTGATTTCATTGTATTCCATAGATTCCAATATGTTGAATTGCCATTGTCATTTAATTGTAAGAACTGATTTCTTCTTTAATTTCCTTTGTGACCCATTGGTTATTCAGAAGTGTGTTGTTCAGTTTCCGTGTGTTTATGAAATTCTTCTGGCTTCTTTTGCTATGGATCTCCAATTTCATCACACTATGTGTGATAATATACAGGGGATAACTTCAACTCTTTTGCACTTTCTCAAATATGTTCTATCAGTGAGTATGTGGTCTATTTTGGCGAATGACCCATGTGCAGCTGAGAAGAATGTGTATTCTGATTTTGTGGGGTGGAACACTCTGTAAACATGTGTTAGTTTCATTTGTTCAAAAGTTTGATTGAATTCTAGTATTTTGTTGCTTATTTTTTGTCTAGTTGATCTATCTATTTGTGACAGTGGGGTATTGAGCTCCCCCACTACTATTGTATTATTGCTAATTTTATTTTTCTTGTCTGTTAGTATTTGTTTTACATTGTTGTGCACACTAGTGTTTGGAGCATATATGTTTATGATTGTCATTTCTTCCTGTTGGATTTTTTCCTTTACAAGGATGTAGTGTCCTTCTTTGTCTCTCTTAATCAGTTTTGGTTTGAAATCCACTTGATCTGCAAAGAGGATAGCTACTCCTGCTTTTTTGGGGGTTCCTGTTGCATGTAGTATTGTTTTCCACCCTTTAACTTTCAGTCTATGAGTTTCCTTTTGAATTAAGTGTGTTTCTTGCATGCACCGTATTGTTGCATCTTGCTTCTTGATCCATTCTGCCAGTCTGTTTCTTTTCAATGGTGAATTGAGACCATTAACCTTGATGGTTATAACTGATACATACTGACCTATCATTGTCATGACTTGTTCTTTTTGTTGGATTTTCTCCTTTTGCGTTTAGTTTCTATTCATGGCCAATGGATTCATCCTGCTGGGCTTCCTGGGGTTGTGATCCTCATTGTCTTTTCCTAGGATATTGTCTAAAATTTTTTGGAGTGCTGGTTTGTTATTCATGAAGTTCCTAAGGTGCTCCTTGTCATGAAAGTATCTTATTTCTCCATCAATTTTGAAAGATAGTTTTGCAGGGTACATCAATCTGGGTTGGAGGCTGTTTTCCTTTAGGGCTTGAAATATGTCACTCCAAGCTCTTCTTGCCTTGAGGCTTTTTGTTGAGAAGTCCGCTGTGATTCTGATGGGATTTCCTTTGAATGTGATTTGTTTCTTTTCTCTAACTGCTTGTAGTATTTTGTTCTTCTGTTAGGTTTCTGGAATCTTAATTATTATATACCTATGTGTAGATTGTTTTTGATCATGGCTAGTTGGAGTCCTATATGCCTCACTTATCTGTATGTCAAGTTCTTTTCCCCTCCTTGGGAAGTTTTCTGCCAACACTTCTGTGAACAGATTTTTTTATGTCATCTGTCCTCTCTCCTGTTTCTTCATTGACTCCAGTCAGTCTTATGTTATTTTTCTTTGCATTGTCTAGCAGCTGCTGGATTGATTTCTTGTGGTTCCTTACTATTTTAAAGAAATTTTTCTTTTCCTGGTCACTAATTGCAATCTTATCTTCTATATCTGAAATTTTGTCCTCACATTGGCTCATTCTGCTGCATAAACTTTCAGTGGAGTTTTTAATCTCCTGGAAAGCTGTTCTCATCTGTTTTATGGATCCCATTTGTTTCCTATGTTGGGATTCCATCATGTTCCTCAGCTCCTCTATGTTTTTTTATCTGTCTGCTCTAGATTTATTAATCATGTCTTGCACTATGGTCACAATCTCTCCTTTATGTGAGAAATTATTTCTGATTTCATTTTTTCCAGATCCCCTTTAGTTGCCAGTTCAGGGCGTCCAGGTTGTTGAGTATCAGATTGTTACATCTCCTTTCCCTTTCGAGTTGCTTTAGGCGATGTTGAAGTCTGATTTTGAGACTTTTTTATGTATCTTCTCACTTCAAGGGGGAGAAGGAATGTGTGTTGCTGGCACC
Organism: Heterocephalus glaber; assembly: GCF_000247695.1. The sequence goes on from NW_004624734.1 coordinate 14,072,375, forward strand.
CATATGGCTCACCTCCTTGGTGCTGGGGGTGGTGGCATTGCCGCCCCGAACATTCACCTCCTTTGCGCTGGGGGAAGCTCTCTTCCTGGGCACTGGGGGCAGTGATATGGTGGCCTGGAAGTTTCACCTCCTGTGTGCTGGGGGCAGCTCTGCTCTTGGGTTCTGGGGATGGTTTTCTCTCCATTTCTTCCCCCCAAACCCATTGAGTATTAGTCCAGAACCCAGGATACTTCAGCTTTCCACCTACAATGATTTCAGGATTTATGCTTATCTTTATTTGTAGTCTTTCTCACAACATAGGTTAAGCAGGTTTAATTTCTGAATCTGTTTCAATTAAGAATCAAATAATTGTGTTTTGCCCTTTGGTTCATTGAAAGAATGAGTGTATGCACTTCTGGGTCAGGTCAGGGGAGCATTCTCACACTTTATGCCTCTGAGCATCACTGAATATAGCACATTTAAGAAACACAGTATTTAATGGTTTTAACTTTTGTATGTGTGTATTTGATAATAAAGTTAATTTAAATAAAAAAGAAACAGTATTTAAAAATGGCTTGTCTTCATATTTGAAAAGGTTTCTGTGCTGTGAAAGAAAGCTGGAAAAATAGTATTGTGGGGAGTGTGGGTTGAGACAGGGTCTTACTATGTAGTTTGGTCTGGCCTTGAACATACTATGTAGCTCAGGCTGGCCTCAAATTCACAATCCTCCTGATTCAGACTCCTGAATGCTGGAATTACAGGTATGCAACACCATACTTGGCTGGAAACATAGTATTGTGTCTCAGCAGAGTCTAAAAGGAGTGACCAGTGGGCAGAAAATTAGATCAATGGTATTTATTAGGATATGTATCTTGACTGGATTGAACGAGTCCATTATAAAGCTAAACTAGAAGGTGTGATTCATATTGATCATAATAAAAGCAGACTATCCAGAAAAGCATAGCCCCCATAAAATGCCTGGATAGCTTAGAAGAGCCAGAGCTGGGCAGAGCTTTTTCTGACAAATTAAATCACTTTGTGGGGTACTGTGGGACTCCAGAAGAGATCAGTGATTCACTGTCCCTGGAAGGTTGAAAAGAGAGATGCCTGTTATGGGGGAAACTGTCTAAATCATCCATCTTTTTATTTGTTCATTAATCATGTACTTATTCTTCAAATTGCAATTGAACTCCTGTTGTATCAGATAATGTTTGGGTTTCTGGGGATAGACAGGATGAAAATAAGACACACCTTGAGCAAATTACTTACTAATCTCTTTGTGCTCCAGTTTCATTACCAATAAAATGCAAAATATCCTGCTCCAAAGGAGTTGGGGGATTAAATGAGAAAAGCTTTGGATTGTGCTTGCCACACTGTAAATACTCAAGAAAGATAACCATTGGTGCTTCCATTACAGCTCTTGTTAGTATTATTCAAGTAGCTCAGAGTTTCCAAACAGTAGTTCTTAATGGGTCTGGGGATTTGGGTAAAGATTGTCTTCAGAGGGCATTTAACAGAGTCTGGAGAGAATTTTGGTTATCACGCTGGGAGGTACTGCAGACATCCAGTGGACAGAGGCCAATGATGCTGCTAAATATAATACAATGCACAGCATAGTCTCCTCTCCCCCCACACAAGGAATGATCTAGTCCAACATATCAGTAGGTTGCAAAGCCTTGGAGGAAGTAAGATATAATCCAGTAATTAGAATTCATTGGAACAGAGTTATTAGAAATACATGAAAAATGGGAGTCCCAGTGAGACAATCAGAAGTGAAGAATATTTTTGTGGCTGTTTATGTCCTTTAATCCCTAACCCAGTGAGGATGGTCTTGGTGTCCATTTATGGTTGAGGAGATGAGGCATCATACAATATTACATGCACAAGCTTACCTGGTTAGTAAGTAGAGGATCCAGCATTACAGTCAAGCAGTCTGACCGTCTAGCCCATGCTGTGGACCACTACACATTTGAAAAGAAATGTGAAATGTGTGTGTGTGTGTGTGTGTGTGTGTGTGTGTGTGTGTGTTTTAGGTAGGTTATAGCTGAAGGGCATCACAATAGTTTGCGTATGCTCTGTTGCAGAAGCTGCAGTGATTACGTTGACTTGGCTGAAAGAGATAGGAAGATAGGAAATAAGTCTGGGAAAGAGGATGAGACTGGTTTTAGAAGGTGCCTGGGGAGCCCTGCTGAGGAATTGGGGTTTCATGTTGTGGGGACTGGGGAGTCATTGAGAGATTTAACCAAGGTGGTGCCTTGATGGAAATTTCCTGTTGGAAAAATAAATCTTTTAGCAATGGGAAAGTTGGGATGGAGGAAGAAGAAAATGGAGGAAGAAGGACCAGTTTGAAAAATATTGTAACATCATAGGTGAGAGATGTTAAGAGACAGAGAAAGGACCACATTGAAGAGCCATAAAGAAAACTTGACAATGACTCATTTATCATCAAGCAGAGACTTCTGGACTGCCTGCTATGTGCTCTACATCCCTGCCTGTGTGAGCAGAAGTCTCTTGGGCTTACATAGCCTGGCCTAAGCACCCAGACTCTGAAGTTACCCTACCCAGGTGAAATCTTTTTCCATGTACGGACTGTGCTACTTTGGCAAGTGTCATGGTCACCTTTGACCTTAGCTTTCCTTTTGAAAAATGGGGATTGTGATAATAGCTTCTACCCATGAAGGTGACTGGAGGAAAGGTGTGAACAAGACAGCTGAGTAACTTTTAGCTATTGTTATTGCTACTACTTATTTGTTAGAGAAGGAAGAAAACAAGAGTCTTGAAATCTCTCAAATTAAATGCATCCTGGAGTTCTGCTAAGGGGAAAGAGAAAAAGGCTTCTAAAATGCCCTTTGGGGCTTCAAATCCTAAATTTTCTAGTTGATAAATATGGCTTCTACTGTTCAAGTGCAAAGGTCCCTTCACAGGAGTTGCCCTCCGGTTTTGGGATGGGCTACTTATATCGAGATGCTCTATGTTTGAACCCGAGAAATGGTACAGTAATTTTTGGTTCCATGTAGAGAGCTATCTCAGCCATCTAGATAACCATTTTTATCTCAGGCTTTAGTGGGAAGGTGGCCTTACATTTGCTAAGTAGATATTAGATCTGGCTCCATATCTGTTCCCCTTGTTTGTTTTCTTTGTGATTTAAAACATAGTTTGGGAGAACTTCAGGAACTCAGTAGGTTCAGGGGCTCAGTAGCCCCAAGGGAGTAAATCACTTGACGCTGGGGTGCCCATAAATTTAAAGGTATAGAGGGCCTATGTCTCCAGTGCCTGATAGTTATTTAATTCTTACTGAGATGTGGATCTTCTCCAGAAAGGCTCAGGCATCTTTACCATGAACTCTCCTGGAAAAATGAGATAGTAATCGCAGTTCTGCTAGGATGTGTTTGGTGTCCTTGGGCAAGCTTCTGAACCCGAGCCTTGGTAATTCAGCCTATAGGACACAAAAGATCCACTCATCACTAGAATTTTACTTCTGAAATTCAAGGGCAACTTCCGGGAGATCTGGTAGGAGAATAAGGAACAGTGACTACTTACTGTTTTATTACTGTTTTTTACTCCCGGCACTGTCCTAAATGTTTGAATCCCTTATCTCATTAAGCTCTTACAAGAAGCCTACAAGGTGGGTTGTGTCATCATCACCATCCCATTTAGGGAAGAATAAATAAATTCTAAGAAGTTAAGTATCTTGTCTAAGGCCACACAGCCAATAAGTGGTTAAACTGGCATTTGAGCCTGGGGAAGTTCACTTTAGAAGCTTCCTTTATCCTTCCAAGTGGAGTACCACTGTGCTAGACTGCTTATTTCCATCCATGGTGAGTATCAGCTATACTTTGTTGGAGCCTCTTCTTAAAGCCTTTACTCCAAGGAAAAGACTGGAAAGAGAAGGAGAAAAGATTTGGGGAACTGGGCTGTCTGACATGGTGCTCAAGCACTGCACATGTGGCGTAGTGTGTTTTCAGAGAAGGAGATTCGAAGAAGGAGAAGAGCAAGCATGAGCATTAGAGTATGATGGACTCAAACACACTGAACCTAAGACTCCTCTTCATATTAAGGAGACTAGACCATCTGTGTTATTGGGATTACTGGGAGGAGTGAATGTGATAAATTGCCTAGCAAAGTGCCTCACATGCTCTGGAATGCTATTTCTCCCCTATCCATCTTTCTTTTCCAAAGTGAACTGGGGGTGGGGGGTGTAACTGAAAGGACAAAGAGAAGCAACCTGGAGTACTTGTGTTTCTTTGGCAGTGGAATAAAATAATATGAATGTGTTTTTGAAATCCTGGTTCTTGACTTGACAGTCACTCTTTTGACAGTCACTCTGTCCCAAGAGCTTTTTTATTCTTGATACTCTCTCATGTCAAAGTTGCTTATTTTCTTGTTCACTGCACAATTTTCTTTGAAGTCCAGTGCTGACTGGCCTTAGAGAGAGCCATAAAACATTCATCTTCTGTGGTCCTTAAAGAATAAAATTATGAAGCGGCTGCACTGACTGACAGGGGAGAAAAAGGTTGTTTCCGCCTGCATGGGTGATGATTTGTAGCAGTCATTTTTCAGGTTGTGAATTCTTGGATGCTTTAGACTTTGTTCTCAGTGGAGTTTGGTCATGCAGCTGCTGTTTTCCCTGATGATAGTCACTCTGAAGGGAGGATGTTTCATGAGGGTTGGTTTATTGTGGATGAGATGCTCACCCAAGAGGATGTGGGATTTTCCATTCTGAGTGCTTGGATGTGAAGCAAACACCAAGGGTTTCATTCTCTCAGGTGGGAGTGTTTCTGGACCAGGTTCCTGTAGTCCCTTCAGAGTGAGCAGGTTACTGCATGGCCTGGAAAACTGACTTTTCCTGGCAGACTATGGTCCTTCCCTCAGGCAAGTTGCTTAACTTCTTAGAACTCTCTTGACCTTAAATTGTACACCTTCTGTTCATTGGTAGTGTCTATCTGAAGAAGATCCTGAAGCTTTTATGTCCCTGGCATAGGCTAGGCTGGACTTTCCTGGAATGTAGGCCTTTGGGGAACACTGTCTGTTTTCATCCTGCTGCATCCTCCCCATGACCCTCAACTGGTTGAGTGACTTTTTATGTTGTAGAACAGGAGCTTTGCTGTTGATTTTCCATTTATGACCTCTTGGTAATTTTTATCCCTTCCAAATGGAGCCTCAGGTACTTTGTTCAGTACTTGGGCCTTAAGCTGAATTTGGTGAATACCATTTGGCACCATTTACTAAGCATTGGTTGTGTAGGTTGGGGCTGGGTATTTTACATATATTATCGAGCCTTCTGTGACTCTCTCCATTTCCCTGAGAAGTGACCACTCTTACTGCCCCATTTTTCATAGGGTAAATTTCTTACACCTTGCTGGTGGCAAAAGGGAGACTTGAGTTGCAGTCTCTGACTCTAAGCCTCTGCTCACTTAATAAGGTTCTCTCTTTGGCTTGACACAATAACATGATAGAATGTGCACTGCATCAAGACAAATTCTTCCTCACTCTGATAAATTAACTCAAGTGACATGATGGGAAATTTCCTTTGTGAGGCTGAATGCCTGCCTTCTAACAAAGAGCTCCTACTTTCTCCCTTCCTACTGGATTTGTGACCTTCCTGTCATACAGAGTTCATGACAGGGCTCTGGTGCTGGACTGTTGTGTCTCTAGGATACCAACTCATTCCATCAGCTGTACTTCTTGGGCTTGAGTCTACCATGTCTTGGTCAAGGAAGATTTAATTTTAGACATTGGAAGATTTAATTTTAGACTGTAAGAGGGGACTGGGTTTCATGATATGGTCGTAAGTGTGGACCTTTGATATCATGGTGACCAAAGATACTATTCTGTGGATAAGGAGAAGGCTAGAGATCATGAACCACCAAACCATTCTCTTTAGAAAGAGGTGTTGGTAATTTGCATGATCCTTAAACATTTCCCAAGGCTGTAGTATTTAGCATTATCTTCTGCAAAGACACACACCACTCATTCATTCATTTATTCATTCAGTGAATTTATTGATTTCCCACTGTGTGCCAGATATAGTGCCAGCTGCTGGGATGTAATGGTGCATAAAAGACAGATGTGGCCCTTACCTGCTTGGAGTTTATAGCTAGTATAACCTAACACACAAATTGTCTTGGTCCTGGAGTAATTGTTAATAGTAGCTCTTTCTCTTTCAAAAGTGTTCCGCCTTCAAAAATGATTTATGTTCTAAGTAATGAAGAAGAGAGGGAGCTAGAGCCATAGGACAATTGAGCAGGAGAGCTGACTCAGTGGGTTGGAGATTCCAGGCAGAGGCCTGAGTACAAAGACTTTGTGTGAGGTGGAATCAATCAAAGGTGCCTGAGGATGTAGGAGAAATGGGGACGTGTGGCCAGAGGTCATAGCAAGTTTGTCTAGAGAGAGACAGCCCAAACTATGCAGGGGCTGATTTTTATTTTATCTTAAGAAGCTACAGTTGTTTTAACCATCAAGGTGACATGATCTGGTTAATAGGTACATTGCCATTTTGATTCTTCTTATAAACTCAAAGAGTGTCAGTGGCAGCCATGATCTGGCTTTATGTCACTCATGCATTTAATAATTAGCCATTTATGTAGCGCCACACTGGCATTCTGTTGTTTTGCTCTGGATTTCTGAATTGACTCATGACTCAGGTCATGGGGGTTCCCTTATTGGGGCCTCCGTGTTGAGTTGTGTCCTGCTTGGCCCTGGGGCACCAAGCACTCATATTTGGCACTACACTATTGGGTGATTGTCTCTTTTCTCACCTGTCTCCTTCCTGTGACTGTGAGCTCTTTGAGGTTGAGTTTGTGTTTTATCAATGGACCCTACATGCCTGGCCCAGTGTTGGGCCAAATAAGTTGTTTAAGGTTTGAGGAATGAAGAAATGATGGCTTTTATATCCATTTGGGGGACCCAGATCCTTTCATTTAGAACTTTTCCCAGAGCAAGGCATGAAGTTGTTTCATTGGAACACAAATCCTCTCTTTTTGGTTTGGTTGTCAGTGGTACTCCTCTAAAACCACCTTCTTGCCTTCTTTAGGCATGGGCAGATCCCCTTGGTATTTATAACCCCCAACACTTTACATATTTGGAAATGTGAGGGTTTTTGAGGAAAGCAGTCCATCATGAGGCATGACACCTGAGATGTTCATACACTGGGCTGTGGAAATCCCCACTGTGGCTCCAGGCTGCACGGCCAGGCCAGCCTTTCCTTTCCCTGCCCTGGGCTGCAACTTTTCCAAGCAGCCTTTTGTCCAAGAGGCATAAGCAATAGCCAATCCAGGAGATAACCCTGAGTATAGGTTTGTGTCTTTAGTGCCTGAGGACACAGCTCTGAGGAGCTGAAGTGTTTCTTCCTGCTCTTGCCTTCAAGCCACAAGCTTCCTGTCAGTGAAACATTCACACCGAAGATTGTTCAGTGTGTGCAGGATCAGGCCTGAAGCTCTTGTCCTGTCTCTGTAGGCCTCTGCTTCGTTGTTATTATTGTTTTTATCCCCAGAGTTTTTGATTCCATCACTGTTTAAAGAAGAAGATATAAAGCTTTTAAACCAGAAATTAAAGAGCTAATGGAAATTGGCATACCATTGGAAAATGAATTTGCAAATGAGAACTCAGTGTTCCAAAAACAAAACCCAAGAAATGCCCATAAAAATAAACCAAAACCCAGAAATGAATGTCACTCTGTCCACATTTCTATATAAATGTACATGTATTTGTTTAAAGCATTGTGTGTATTCACAATGAAATAATGAAATTTGGTAGTATATGGCTTGTACGGTTATTCTCTTTACTTATAACCTAATGAATTTACTTAGATGATTAATATTTACTGAATACCTGTCAAGAAACAAGTGATACGGTGATTGAAAAAAAGCACCCTGTCCTCCAAGAGCTTGTAGTATTAATTGTATCACCAATTAACACTTGCATCGTGCTTATTACATTGTGTATAGTAGCTCATTTAATGGCTACAGTGATCATTTGAGATGTGGCTAAACAACCAAAGAATAGAGCAATTAAATAACTTGCCCAAGCTTAAGAGAGGTACAGTGAAAATCCAGACAAGTAAGCCTGGCTCCAGAATGTAGGTTTATTTATTTATTTACCATGATGCTGTACTCCTGAGTCAGGGAGACAGACTTGGGTGAGTCCAGTTTAGGTAGTTCTAGAAGACAGGGAGGCACTTGGGCTCCTAGTCATAGTGCACGAGTCTCCCACCCAACCTATGGGTTCCCCAAGAGGAGGACATTCACCCGTGAGTACAATACAGAAAGCCATTACTGCTGGCTGTCCACTAGAGGGACATGGCTTTGTGTCTTAACATAAGATGTTGAGGCTGGGTCACTATATTCTATTTAAAACAAAGTACATGAACTATCTTTTAGGCCTGCCGTTAAAGAGTAGTAGCCTGTCAGTCTGTATTGGGAACATTTATTTTTCTTTCCTTCTCAATGCACATGGAGAGAAGAGATGAAAAGCTTGCTGGTGCAGGTTAACTGTACTGAGGGTTTAGCTTTTGTTCTTTTTAAAATGGAGATCAGAAATACAAATTCTGACTTCTCTGTATTATTCTAGAAAGGTGAGCTTTAGAGAGATGATTACAAGGTGAACAGAAAGCTAATTGAGGGAGACAGTAGAAGGCTCTAGAGTTAAAAGAGAGGACTTTACCCAATCTCAGCTTTGAACTTACTAATTACTGTAACCATAGGCAAGTTACGTCTGTGTTCTGTTGTCTCATTTGTCACATGAGAATAGTAATAGGACCTACTACCATAGGGTCCTTACAAGGACAAAGTAAGCAAATACTGGTTTCTATGCTTATTTTTAAGGGTATGCTAGAATTTTCTTCAAAGTCTCTGAGATTGTCTCTACTTCCTCATCTGCCCTCTTATCAGACTATACCCATCAGAGATGTGCTGGTAGGAGATGTAGACTCATTTGCTAAGGGGACAGGGGACATAAAATATTAGTTTAGTATTAATAATGAGCACTCAAGAGCAAGAAGGAGTCCTAAGTAAATGGCTACAACAAAAACAGGACAGCAGGAATGTCTCTTTTTTATGATGTTATTAATCATCTATTAAAATTTCAGACTGTCTCCAATGCAGTGACAATAGAAGGAATAACAGTCATTCATTTATCTCATGCTGCAGTGAATCAACAGAACTGTAGCCTGTAAATTATTTATTATTTTTTTTACGTTTTTTTTTTTTTTACAAAAATTTGATAGACTCATGTTGAGTAGGAATAATCTTGAGTGCAGAGATAGCAAAGTATACATCAAACATTCTCCTCAGGACCATGGTGATTTTTCAACATCATTCAACAGATTTGTTATTCAGTCTGTAGAGGCTGAATCCAAACTGAAATGAAAAAGTGGCGGTTAGTTACTCTGAAAGTGTATTGATCACATCAAAGTAGACACATATACCCTTGTTTCCTTAGTGGACTTGATGCTTTTCTCATGCTTTAAAATTTTCTTACTTCACTCTTCCATAAAGCCAAAGAGACAGAGAAGTTTAATTCTACATGGTGAGGCAGTAGTTGGAAGATAAAAAAGCTCCTCCATATGTGGTGTGGTTCCCGTGAAAGTATTTAGATAGCTTAGTCAGCAATGTATACCCAAGGTGCTAACAAATTGAGTTTTAGGACCCGACCCACATCCCATCCAAAGGATTAATTTAGGGTTGCAAAGAAAGTTAGCATGTCTAAGACCATGGCTTGTGGATGTGCAGGCCAGCGTGTCTTGGGTTTTTCTTATTCTTCAAACAGATTCTCTCCTCATCTGTCCCCTCTGAAGGTGGCCTTCACTTTAGATTATAAGCAGGCTGTAAAGTTCTGATGCAAGCCTGCTCTCTGCTCCCCTTGGGATCTAATACTTGTGTATAACTGAATACTCAGGGTAGCAGGAAAATAAACATCATAATATTCACCGTGGCACTGAAAGTACTCTCTCCGAACCTTTTTATGGGTGTCTCTTTGTGGGAGACCCTGAGGTGGTGTGGCAGTTAGAATGGCCACTTGGTAATGACAGACAGATCCACTCCAGTGAGCGCAGGACTGACTGCCATATTGGCCATCGGCCTGGGGAGAAAGTGAAGACACATGTATGCCAGCCTCCTTTATGTCTCTCTTCATTCTCTCGCAGACAGCTGAGGGGTGCCAGGCTGAATGTGAGCAGAGGTGGGGAGCTGGGTCAGGAGCATCGGAGATGGGGAGAAATAAGAACTCAGAGTGGAGAGAAGCTGTCTTTCAAGAGTTTAGTGTGATGATCTTCCTGTTGATAATCCTAATAGCACTTTTTGGGTTTGCCAAATAGCAGCTTGGTGCTCTGGACCAGGTGTTTCAGTATTCCAAGCCTCATGTGTCCCATGGGATGGTAGCAATCCTCAGCCTACACGTTCATCATGAGGGCTGAGTTAATCTGTGCCCTCTGGGGAGCTCAGAGAGGATTCCTATTGTTATTATTACAGAGCAAGAATGATAAGGCACAGTGTCTGAAGTCTTACATAGATTTTTTTAAAAATCCTGACTACAACCCTGAAAGAAAAATATCAGTCCCTCAATTTATAGATGAGAAAACTGAGGTCCAGAGAAGCTGAGAACTTGCAGATGCCGAACATTTGCCACATTATCTAAGAACTTTCTCTGTAGCAAGAATAATATCTGAGATGCTTACATGCTCTACCTGGCTGCACTGCAGCAAAGACTTCTTTAAACAGGGCACACAGCACCTGGCTGGGTGTGGCCCCAGACTTCCTTGCCTTCTCACTGATGTTGGAAACTCCCTGACACAGTCTTGTATGTGGATGCAAAGTGCCCCCTCCCGCAGCACTGGTGCCTTCACTCCTGTGTCTGTGAAATATTTCTATGTGAGGTATTTCTGAAGCAGGAGAAAGAAAAAGCAGTTGTGGCAAACAAATTAATATTTTCTCTCTGCTTTCACCTGAGGCTCTTCTGCCACAAATGAGTGCGGAGATGGAGAGATGTTGCCACCCTCTTGTTGGGGTTTGGAATCATTGAAGGGGATTTTTTAGTTATGAGTGTGGTCTGCCCTGCCTTTCTCACAGGGCTTGTGGCTTTCCTTCTCCCCATTAGTCTGTGGCTCACTTTGAATATTCTTTGGAAACCGCTTGTCACACTCATGCACTCACTGTGCTTTCATCCCTGAATAAACACCAATTCATACACCCTTTTGCTGACTAAGCCCTGCAGGGACGAAGGAGTTTAGAAACACAGAGTCATTTTTGTGCCCCAGACCTCCCCCCCCCACCCCAGTACTGGGGATTAAACTCACAATCTTGCATGTGCTAGGCAAGTGCTGCCCCATTCAGCTGTAACTGCAGCCTTTTAAAAAATTTTATTTTGGGATGCCGTCTAATTAAATCATTAAGTTGCCCGTGCTGGGCTCGAACTTATGATCCTTCTGCCTTGGCCTTCCAAGAACTGGGATTGCAGTTGTGCATCACCATGCCTGGCCCGATGAGTTCCTTCCTTTTTGTCCCAATGGTAATGACTGTGCACCCTGGGTTACACTTGAATTCTAGTCCCAGTTTAGGGCTCACAGATCCACCTTTTATTCTGCAAGTGTCCTCATTTCAACAATAATCCATTGGTCACCCTGTCTGTCCATGCATGTGACATGAATTAGTTGTATTCTCCAGCTAATCTCAGACAAGCTGAGCAGTTATTGCTCTACTTTTGTTAGTCATTTTTGTGCCCCATAAGGAAACAGAAACAGATGATCTCACTGAATACACAGATCATAGGAGAAAAGCCCAAGACAGTTAGTGGTCCCCTGTGGGCCATCATTCATCCCAGTGCAGTGCTAACACTTGTAATGGTGTCTCCGCTGTCTAGAATGGTGATTTATGTGGCCTGGCATTGCCTTATGGGAAAGACATGGGAGGGGTCTTGCACGGGGAAGAGTTGCCTCCCCCTCTTCTCTTCCTTCATGTAAGCCCCAGACCTGGCCCACGCTGGGAGAGGCTGAAATTTCTTACTTACACTTTCAAGATGATCTTAATGCATGGTGTGAGGAGAGGGAGTGAAAGGGATACAGAGTCTTCTAGAATTTTCTCTCCTCCCAGTGAGTTCCCCACTCCCAAAATATAAATAAATCACTACACGCACACACACGTGCACACACACACACACACACACACACACAAATGCATATTTTTGGGTGGTTTTCTTTTGTGTTTGCCTGATTTTACCAGGAAGTGAAATGTTTTCCTCTGATACTTCTGGAAAGATTATATGCGTACATTTCCTACTTTAATTTGTTCATTCATTTATTATTTTTGTTATTGACTTATGCATTTATTCTCAAGTCATTTGGTAGACAGCTGGATGGCTCCTGGAAATTCCATCACAAAGGCTAAAAAGGAAATGCAAGAAGGGCCAGAACTCAACTGTAAATTAATGCCTTCTCATCTGCAGTAACCCATTTGTCTGTCTGTCTGTCTGTCTGTCTTGGTGCTCATGATACCTCTCTGAACTTGATAATTGTTGAACTTATGGATGAAGAAATGATGCTCATTGAAACTGAGGCTGTGGCCTAATTGATGCTGATGTTAGTGGAACCTCTGTCCTATCTATAACATCTTTTGAGCTCAGCTTTACACAACTCAGTTGTGTCATTTCATTGTGTTCTCAGACATCTCTAATGGGCTGGTGCATTCACTTTTGGAGCCTGAATGCAGAGATAAAAACTTTAAAGCAAATATGTTTCATTTTAAAATGTCTTACTTGAGGTCAAACGCTTAAGATCATTGGAAAATACTTTAGAAAATTAATAGAAGTTAGAACTATGAACTCATTTAGAATTATTATTATTGAGTTAAAATGATACTTGTGTATTTTTGGGGGGCAATCAATTCTCCAACTGCCTAGAAAGGGTAACAGCGAGGGCTAAGGAAATAAAGACAACAGAGATTTGTGTAATTTCACAGTATATGGGGGGCTGGGAGGTCAGTGCCAGAGCAGGCAAAGACAAAAACACTCTGAGCTAGGCACTATTTATTGGCTGCCCACAGTAATCAGAAGGAGCATTGGGTGACTTAGAGGGCTGTGGCAATCCTATGTTGACCAGGGTCTCAGGTCACTGAGGTTCTTATGTTGATGAGGGAGGTAAGGACAGCATTCTTACAATTGTAGGTGGGACGAGATAGTGGGCTAATAAAGAATTTGTCCTTTCCCCAGGTTAAACCTTTCTCTTTTTTTTTATTACTACAAGGTTCTCAAAGAACCAGGATGTCTTCAGCTGATGTATTCTTGCCCTTGAGCATCACAGCATCATGGGACCATTGAGGCCTCAACTTGTGGCCAGAGGCAAAACAGAGTTCTGTTTCCACGTGCCATAGCCAGCTCGAGGGCAAGGTGACATTGGGCCTTAGACAGCTATAGTCATCCTTTAATTATGAAATGATTTTTTCCCCCAAATTATGTAGAATGGCTCCCGACAGTATATAAATTTTGAATGTTTTTACCATGAAGAGATGATAACTATTTGAGTAGTTAAATATGTTTACCCTCATTTGAACATTACACAATGTGTATATCTATCTAAATATAATATGATAGCCTATAAATATGTGCAATTTTTATATATAAGTTAAAAAATTTTTAAAAATGCTCCTGATTCAAATGGTAGGAGTCAGTTATACTAAAGCTTGCTGATTCCTTTTAATTTTCTATCAACTAAACCCCTAGGGGTTGGGGTTCATCCAAAGCCTTTCCAAGAATTTGGGGACTTGTTGGTGAGCTTATTTTTCTCCTTCTTCCTTCTAGTTCTAAGTCTCAGTGAATTAGTTCAGATCATCAGTGGTCCCACTGTGCCCGTAATCACTACTTTCCACAACTGTTTGGATGCGTGACCCACTTTACTGAAGATTTGGGGGAAAAAGAGGAATATACATCACAGACATAAAACAAGTTGAAATCGGTTACTAGAAGGAGCTGCTCTTCTTGAGTTCCTTGTGTGACGGCTACTGAGCTTGAATCCCCCACTTGTCAACTGACACCCCTTTTTCACTTCCTCTTTTTTCAGGTTCTTCTCTCTTTTCTCTCCCCCTTCCCTTACAGGGTGCAAAATCAACCATTTCCTATTTTAATGTATTTTTTAAACTTTATTTTTCATGGGAAGCAAGTAAGCTCTCACCAACTCTGGCAGTCAAATGAAGTTTGGATTCCCCACTTGCCTGTCCGAGGAGGTAGTCCAGTTAGAGATGATGTTTTGTAAGGCGACTTCTGCCTAAATATTTGGACAGTGGTCATCCTCCTCCTTCATCTGGGTCTGGAGGTGAGGATGGAAGTGGGAGAGGTAGAGTGTGTCCTGGTTACTGTATTTAGAGGAAAGGTCAAAATCATATGCTTTGGGCTAGGCAGGGTTTGCACCATGGCTTCTCTACTTCATGGCTCTGTGACCTAGGACAAATTACTTCATTTTCCTATGCCTGTTTCCTTATCTGTAGAGTGTGACCGACACTACTTCCTTGCAAGTTATGGAAAGGGTAAAATGGAATAACACTTTTGGTGCACCTGGCTAAATGCAGGCACTTACCAAATGCTAGTTTCCTTTTTTTTTTCTTTCATCTGATAAATACTTTCCTTGTGGCTTACATATGTAAACATTAAATATTTATAAATTCCATAATTCAAGAAAAATGAAACTTGAAGAGACATTTTACTTTGAATTTTTTGGATGACATAATCATCTCCATTTGTCTTTTTGTGCAGATCTATAATTTTATGTGCTGCACTGATGTTTGTGTACCATTCTCAGCACCGTGAGACTTGATTGAACCTATGCTGTCTTTGAAGTTTTATAGAAGATAAATATAAGCCATTGATGGTGTGATTTGTGGCAACTTAAATGACTGAAGCCTAGACCTGTCCTTGAGTATTAGTTCCAAGTGGGCCCATCAGAGCTGGAGAGATAATGAGGTTGTAAAAACAGGCTAAGGCTTGGTGGTTTGGTTGGATGGTGAAAATGGATGTTTTATCAGAGGAAAGGAGTTGCCATCTGTTTCCCCTTGGAAGCAGAACAGAATATAGCCTTTGAGTAAGTGAGTAAGTGATCCTTGTCAATTAGGCTGATTTAAACCATTGCCAAAGATACTCTGTGCACATCCCATGCAGCCTAATTTCAAATTCTGGGTGCCAGAGATTATATTAGAATTAGCAACTGACTACAACCTTCACAGTGTTTCATGTTTTTAGTGGCAAGAAAGAATAGTCTAAAACCTAAACAAAAGAGACTTTCCCTCTGTCAACCCATCAGTTGCCCAATTGCCTGCCAGATTTAGCCTGTGGCTTGTTTTTGTACCACCTATGAGGTACAAATGAATTTTGTATATTTGAGATGTTATTTAAAAAGAAAAATATGCAACAGGGACCAGATATGGCCTGCCCAGGCTAAAATATTTACTCTCTGCCCCTTTATAGAACAGGTTGCTTATCTCTGGTCTAAAGAGTTTGAAAGAGCTCATTAAATGTTCTTATTGAAGGGAGAATGTAATGATGATGGACCTTTTCAGTTGTAATCTGATTTGTGACAACCACAATGTGCCTATTTAAACAAAGCTTAATGGGCATTGCTGAGGATAAATATAATCACATTTCAATATTTGCCTTGCCCTCTTTACATAAGGTTATTCCAGCTTTGCCCAGGGAACAGAGTCTATTTGTTGTTTTAGAAGTAGCACATATGTCTGTCACCTCTACTCAGAAGCCTCCACCTGTCACTTCTCACCCCAGCTCCCCTGTGTGAATGTATGTCCTTGAGCTGCAATGACAGCCCTTCCCGCCTTCTCCTCTGGCCTGAGGAAAATTGCAAGGATATCTGGGCAAAGACTGCTAACAGTATTTCCTCTTATTCTGCTCATGATGAAGCTGGGGAAAATCTGTAGGAGTATGTGTACTTGGTGCAGAAGTGTGACCCCAGGGAAGGGCAGTTGTGGAGTTGCAGTGCATAGATTGAGTCTCCCAGAAGCAAGTTTTGAGATGTACCCTGAAAAATCAGCATAGTTTTCAGGAAGGCACAAGCAAAGTATGTAAGAATGAGGGAACATCTCACGGAGTGGACTTTTACAATGGGTGAGATGAGAATGGGTCATGATTGTGGCCAATTTAGTGGGAAATTTAAGGCATATGAAACAAGTCCAGTAGTCAGCAAAGAGCCACTGTAGTTTATTTTTTAAAAAGAGCAATGTATGTGTGTGTGTTGGGGGGGTCAGTGAAATGATAATCATGAAATTGGTTACTGCAGTTGTAACTGCATAATGTTTTTGTCAACAAAGGCTCACACATACCATTGTGGTTCCATTAGATAATATCACCTAGTGACATCAGAGCCATTTGAATTTGTGTTAGTACACTTCATGATTTCACACAGTGACAAAATCACCCAGCAATGTGTTTCTCACAACTGTGAGAGAAAGTCAAACAGCACACGGCTGTCTTTCTTAAGCTGTAACAAAGAAAAATATGCAACAGAGAACCTATGTAGCCTATAGACTTTGGCTGAGGTTGTTACATGGGCTATTTTGATTCTCATCACTCTGTGGTGGAAGATCTTATACCTACTTTGCAAATGAGTAAACTAGGCCCAAAGAGGTTAAAACTACTTGTTCAAGGTTGTCAGGTTAATAATGGACAGAGCCTAGATGCCCTGACCTGGGAGCCCAAGCGCTTAATTCCCAAGCTGTTGAATCAAGCTCAGCATAAAACATTCAAGCGACAACAACAAAAAAAGAAAAGTGAAATAGGAGCTGAAATCCTGCCTTCCAGAAATGACCACATGGGGTGAACATTCTTTTAGGCATCTTCTATGTGCAGGCACAGCAACATGTATCTGCATTTTGTGTAACCCAGGCTAATTATCTTGTACCTGCACATTTTATATAAATGACAGCATACACTATACCCCAGTTCCCTGCCCTTAAAACTCATTTTCATAAATGAGTGCATGGAATCTCACTTTATAACCGTGCCCTCATCCACTTAACCAATCATCTTTAGATCACAGCAGGTTCTTGAAAAGGGCAGTAGTTTATTGGAAGCTTTTCCAAAAAAAATTAAACGGAATCTTGTGCTTTTCCCTTTCTTTGCAGCATGCCCTTGATGCTGACAACGCAGGAGTCAGTCCAATAGGAAACTCTTCCAACAGCAGCAGTCACTGGGACCTTGGAAGTGCCTTTTTCTTTGCTGGAACGGTCATCACCACCATAGGTATCTGATCGCTTGCTCCTATCTTTTTCTCTGCAGGCCACCCTAAGTAATGGTTAGTCAGCATTTTGTCCTCACAGGAGGCATGAAAATGTGAGGCTGAATGGAGGCTTCTGAAACTCTGCCCCATGAATACCTTGTTGTGGGGGCTTTCAGTAAAAGGCAAAGAAGAATGGAGAATTTCTTTTCAGAGTCAAAGGCTAGGGAGCATTTAGTCTGGAGGAACTCAGTGAAAAGGCTAGAGTGGAAAATAGGAATGGGTCAGATGAACTCAGATTGGTCTATTGAGGTCAAATTCTTTCTTAAAGATTGTATTGCTCATTAAAAGTTATATGTAATGGTACAAAAACGGTCTTGAAAGTTCATTATGGAAAACAGTATTCTGCCCTTTCCCATTTTTTTCAACTCCTCAGAGACAAATGCATTTTATCTCTTGTTTGATGATTTTATTTATTTATTTTTTATTAGCATCCATCCTTTGTCTTCAAAGATCATGCTTTATTGCCACATCTGGAATTTTTGGTTTTAGGAATTATTTCTTAACTTCCGATTGTGAAAGGAGAGGAGTTAGTTCCCTTCCTTCTTCCCCACCACACTGCAGACAGCCCTTCTTCCTGTTTCCCTATCTTCCCAATATAGTTTCATTAGACAAAATCTGAACATTTGCCGCAGGTGGACGGTTAAGTAACTGCTCTCTGCAGCAGGTCGGATGGTGAACTATGACTACTTCTTTCCTGAACCAGTTGTTGTCTTATTTTATTATTATAATAGTGTACAATAACCTTGGTGTTCTAGTCATTAACCAGTATGTACTAGATCTCTATTATAGGAGACAACATCTCTTCTCTGTCTCCTCCATTAAAACAATTTTGGTTGGTCCATCTTTTAAATGCTTAAATATGCTTACATTTTACTTATATGATTTGCCAGTTTTTAATGATAACTCTTGGCTCTCAGCTGAATCCTACAGTGCATTCAGTGAACTCACTCAGCCTCTCCACTTCCTTTCCCATCACACACCAACTATTCCTCATTGTACCACTCTCCGTGTAACATCAAGGAAATAATTTACATTCTGCAGTCTTACCCCACACTCACATTTGCTTCAGTCACAGTGTTGCGGTTAAATATTGTCAGTGTTCACCTGTAGGCCTTTTGCCATTGTTTTCTTCATCATCACGTGCTTGGCCAAAAGTTATCATGAAGTAGTTGTTTTAAGAATGGCTCAGGGAAGGGCCGGGGATTTAGCTCAGTGGCATTGCGCTTGCATGGCTCATGGAGCTGGGTGTGGTGGCCCAAGCCTGCGATCCATGGCACTCAGAAGGCCAGCCTGGGTAACATGAGACCTTGGCTCAAAAAGAAGAAGGAGAAAGAAGAGTAAGAGAAGAAGGAGAAGGGAAGAAGAATGGCTCAGAGACCGAATATTCTTGGGCTCTTGCATTGTTTAAAATGGCGGCCATGTCTATGGCTGTACCACCTGAATGTGGCCGATCTCATCTAAAATGGTGGGAATGAAATTCCTTTCACTGACTCACATTTTCTTTTTGCTGTGTCCTCTGGGTTTTTCTCACTGTCGTCTGATATTTGTGTTGCTTTGGAGAAACCTAAGGCCACCCCTATTGTTTTTTCTTTTTAGCAGGATCTTGATCTTTTTGTTTAGCTCTTTAAAAGATTATTTCTTTATAAAACACTACTAGTTTTTTTATTAGTACATATTTGCAGTACATGATGTTTATATTCCTTGTGTGGAGTTGGTGCAGGTACATAATACATCTTAATTCCTTTTTTCATCCACTTTCCTTCCCTTCTCTTCCCCTTTCTTCTTGGCCATCGTCTTTAAATATTTTCTCTGCTGTGTAGTTTTGATTTTTTTCTTCAGGGGACTTCAACTAATTATGTACCATAACTTTATGCCTGACTTCAATGTTATTGTTCCTCCTTTACTTCTTTTTCATTTGGTTGATTTTATCTCCTTTGAATGTGTGTGCATGTATTTCAGTGACTGCTCTACTATGTGCTCCTTTTAATTTTGTGTTCATTTTGATGACATTAGGGGATTTTTTTTTTTGAGACAGAGTCTCACTATATAGTTCAGGCTGGCCTTGAGCCCACTAAGTGGGCCATGCTGGCCTCAAACTTGAGGTGATTCTTCTGCCTCAGCTTCCCAAGTGCTGAGATTACTGCCATGCGCCACCATGCCTGGCAATATTTCCTGAATTTCTTAGCTCATATTCTATCTCCATTTATTATCTCACTGTTTCTTGCCTTTCCTCTTTGTGGTTTTTCTGTGAAGACTCTTTTTTTATTGATACCTGTAATACATAAAAAATTATATTTTCTTTGGTGAATATATATATATAATATCTTGATCATTTTCCATTTTCCATTCCTTCTTCCCTTGATTCCTTTTTCTATCTCCAAAAAGTGTACCTCCTTGTTTCCTACTATCTTTATTTTATTCTTTAGTTTATTTGTATTTAGAGTTTCTTTGTTTCCATAGTTTAGTTATTGTGAATTGTGTTGCTATAAACATGGATATGCATGTATCATTATAGTATGATGTCTTTAACGTTTGGTTAACAAATAAAAGACCCAATCAAAAACTGGGAAAATATTGAAAACAACACTGAGATTCCATCTCACCCCACAAAGAACAGCTGCTATCAAGAAATCAACAAATAACAGATGCTGGCGGGGGTGTGGAAGAAAGGAACCCTTCTCCGTTGTTGGTGGGAGTGCAGACTGGTGCAACCACTGTGGAAATCAGTATGGAGATACCTCAAAGAACTAGGACTAAAGGTCCCATTTGACCTGGCTATTTCCCTGCTTGGTATCTTCCCAAAAGAATTAAAAGAATCATACCACAGTGATATATGTGCACCTATGTTTATAGCGGCACAGTTTGTAATAGCTAAAGTTGGGAAACAGCCCAAGTGCCCATCAACTGGAAACTGGATAAAGAAGATGTGTTTTTTTTTAATAAAATGGAGTACTACTCAGCCATAAAAAAAGAGAAACTAGAGACACTTATAGCTAAATGGATGCACATTGAGGCCATACTCTTAAGTGAAATAAATAGGACACACATGTGTAAATACTGAATAGTTTCTCTAGTGTGAGAAACTGAAAGTGTCAGTAAGGATGAAAATGATTAAAATGAATAATTGATTATTTGAAATAGGAAAAGGTCCAAAGGTGTGGGGGTGGCAGGAGGGGAAGGGGAAAGGAACGAAGGGAAAGGAAAAATTATGAGAAATGGAAAAAAATGGAAATGAAATCTATGTAAATAGGGAAGGGTGGAGGGGGTGAAGGGCACACAGGTAATGGGGGAAAAAATAAGAACCAAGATACATCATGTTCAGGTACAAACACCCAATGATAAATGTAAATGTACTGTATACCTAAAATGTACCAATTAATATATAAATAAAAAACAAAACAAAACAAAACAAAAAACCCCCCCAAAACAAAAAATGGACAAATAAAATAAATTGACACTTCTGAGAAGAAGTGCAAATGGCCAATAGGTACATGAAAAAATATTCACATCTCTAGCCATTAGGAAAACATAAACAACAACTCTGAGATTCCATCTAACTTCAGTATGAATGGCTGTCATTAAGAATATAAGAAAACAACATATGCTGATGAGAATGTGGGAGAAAAAGAAACTTTTCTGTATTAGCAGTTGGGAATGTAACCTAGTACAACCACTATCAAAATCAGTATAGAAATTCCTCAAAAAACTAAAAAGAGAAATTTCATTTGAGTCAGCTATTCCTCTTTCTGAAGATTCTTAGAAGTGATTGTTTCATAGTCAGTCATAATTTTTGTCTGGTTCTTGCAACATTTTTCTGGTGTCTTTCTTCCTTTGGTAAGTTTTGCTACTCTTTTCATATTTTTTCTTATGGCACTTTTATATTTATGCTATGCCAGCTTCTTTTTTAAATATTTGACCTCAAACAAACTGGGTATTCCTGGACCAGCTATTTGTCTCATGTAATTGTGAGGCTGGGGAGAGAAGATGAGGTGATGTAATCCCCAGAGAGCACCTTCCAAAGCTTTTCTTCATGTCTCCTGTATGTTTCTGAGACAGAGTGTGTATTGGTCAGCTTTTCATATTTGATTCATGGTTTTAGAGGATTCAGTCCATGGTCAGATGGCTTCAAGGGTGGGACATCATGGTGGAAAGTTGTGGTGAAGCAAACCTTAGCAGGGGAACAGTGCCAGAAAGGAGGGGGCCAGGGACCAGATATAGACCCCAAGGCCATGCCTATATGACCACCCAGACACACTTAGAAGTGTGCTTTACTAATCTTCTAGGTGGCTCCCAAGTCAATCAAGTTGACAATTAAGCTAAACCTTCATAGAGCACTTCATGAAAGTATGGTTCTTCTGTTTTATTCTCTACAGAATTTTGCCTCTTTCTGTTTTCTGAATGAGATCAAATTTAGGGTAGCTTCTGCTATTCCACTTCATCTTAAATTTCACATTTGCTGCAAATAAGGATGTCTCTTTTAAGGTTCAAGGTGAGGCCCTCACCTTCATGCCTGCATGTTTGCTGGTACTTTCTAAAATTTTTCTGTGATGGGCCTTTTCATCATTCTCTGACTTCCTCCCTTTATTTTTTCCCATATGACTCTGTCCGTTCTCAGCTTCTTTTGGTAAATATATATATATATATATTAGAATCTATAGATTATTTCCTTCTTCTAGTTCTGCTGAAATGTGTTTGAGGAGTTTCTGCCCCCATACAGTAGTGAACTAGTGTTGTAATAAACATCCTCATTCAGAAGCATGAGAGATAAACAGTTGAAATTGGCCTATAGCAATGATGGACAGGCATCTAGAAGCTCCTCTGTCCTCCCAGTGGGAGGAGTCCTTCATTAAAATCTGTTTATGCTTTCTGAAAGAGAACAGCATCATGTTAAATTATGCTTGAGTCTGATAGGATGCTGTCTTAGTCACTCTCGTCATCACTGAGACACAATACCTAACACCCAAAATTTAAAGGAGGAAAAGTTAACTTTAGCTCACATTTCAGTAGTTTCAGTCCTTACATGGCCTATGGGCTCAAGGCCAAAGCAGCATGATGGAAGAGCCTGACAGAGAAAAACTGCTCACCTCTTGGCAGCCAGGAAGTGGAGAGTGAAAGGAGCAGCTGGGGAGGGAGATAAACCCTGCTTTCCAACTCTAAGCCAGCTGTGTACCCTGTAAGCCAATGACCTTCCACAAGCCCCTGTCCCTGAGTGCATGAGGCTTTGGGAGGAACATCCAGATAGAAACCATAACAGATGGGGAAATGTGTCATGGATCATATGAGGATTTATTTGGAAAATAATTAAAATCGAGAAAGTCTGGGCCACATCCAGAAGTAAGTTTTGGCTTTTTACTCTCCACTATTGGATACATGAGATATTAGTGTATATTAAAGATGATATAAAAAGAAAATTCAATATTTGTGTTTAATGATTAAATTAGTGATCTGTCTGATGCATTATGAAAACTATAACTCAGAGGTAGGGACTTCTGAGCTGCCGTCCCACTGCTCCTGGTCCAGAGGAAGGGGCTTCCCGGTCACCATCCCTCCCACTGCTCCCAGCTCAGAGGAAAGGGCTTTTGGGCCACCTTCTGTCCTGCCGCTCCTG
>NW_004624734.1:14101199-14114309 GCF_000247695.1 Heterocephalus glaber
AGGGACTTGGTGTGGGAAAACTGTTCATTGACCCACATGACATTATATTATTGGGGAATAATGGTTCCATCTTCCTAAAGAGGAACATTTGATATGTAGCAGTTTTTACACTTTTTTGTGTGTTTACTTTGTAATCTTTTAGTTTGATTTCCACTGCCCAGAATCCATTCACTCATTCACCCTTGTCCCAGGAACTGCATCCCTTCTGTCCCTTCTGTCCCTTCTCTGCTCGTGGGCCCGAGTCGCAGGAGAAAAATCATCTTGTCTAGACTAAGAAATTCAGTGTTTGGCCACAGTCATTAGTATAAGGACAGATGTATGACCTGGGTTAGGCCAATGAGAACCTCCCGAGCTTTTTAGTTTTGGAGGGTATGACTTCTTGTCTTTCTTACTGGAGGTAAATCTGGACAAAGACAGACCCAAAGGACTATCGGTAACTTTCTTCCCTTGCTAGGTTACTCTGCCTCGAATTTAGCTAACATTAAAGAAACAGAAGAAGAAAAGGGGAGAAATAAATGGGGTCTTGCTCACATCCTTTGAGGTATGAATGACTAAATGTTAATTCTCTTATTACTGAGGTCAATGTATTCCTTCCCCTCTTCTTTTAAATGCTAAAGCCCGTCTGCATTGGATTTTTAAAGTTACCTGCAACAGAAAAAAATCCTAGTTAACACACACTCATGTACAGAGCTTATGGAGAGTCAGTAAGCGTCTTCTGACCCCATGGCAAGTGGTTGTCTCCTGCTGTCTTTGGACATCTTGCACATGCTCCTGATGTAAGGTCTTAGGCAGAGACAGCCTGTCAGATGAGCCTTCAGGTTCCCATGCCCATGTCCTGAACCTGCCTGTCTGGGAGGCTGTTCCTTTGTAGCAGGGGGCAGAACACTGTCGCACCAATTATGCCTATGAGGAGGACCTTTCCCCAAGTCAGAAGGACACCAGATGTGAACAGGAAACTACTATGATACAAGTTTGCCAACAAAACAAATAAAAATAAACCCCAATTTCCAAAGTCTCACTTCAGTGTCATGGCACAGTTAGCATTTAAGATTGGGTGCTAGAAAACATCACCTTTTTTTCTTTCTCTTAACTGAAAAATAATGTATTGAAAGTTGAACACCATTTAGTTGGCTAAATTATAATTCCAGAGTGAGGGAGGGGCTCCATATAAAGTCCTACAGTTAGAGAATTCTAGAAAAAACTGTAGTACAATGTAAGTAAGAATAATAAGGTATGGAAATAATTGTCTTTTTAATTACTTGGAGGCAAATTCATTCATTTCCTATAAAGGCAAGACTTATAAGAAAATACATGGCCTGGTAATTCTTCCAGTTCTTCCTGAGAAATTTTTACAATTTAGGAGTCAAGAAAGGAGTCAAGAAAGTCTCTAGGAGCACCTAGAGCCAGAAGCTGTGTTCTCATTAATTGTGAAATAGCAAACATAATCTCCTTGCATGAGTTCATATAGTCTGCAAAGTAATGTTGTCCATATTTCTACAAGCTATTAGTAATGTTAGAACTTTAGAGTTCTTTGAAAGGCCGATCTTGGATGATTTCCTTTGGCTCCTCTATCTGCGCTGTAATCACGTTTCCCCATTTGTAATAGTGTGAACATCATGATGAAAATCTGTATTCAGGAAGTGTGGTTTTCATCTCTGGTTGTTTCCTTGGAAAGATTCCAAGGGAATCTGTCAAAGGGCATGGACCTTTTCAGGGATTGCCAAATTGGCTTTGAGAAAGACTCACAAGCAGCATGAAATTATGTACTTTTCAGTTACAAAAAAAAAAGTTCATTACTTTGAATGTGGAGAGAGGGATCTTAAGAATAATAGTCTGAGAAGCAGCAATGCTACTCAGTATCAGAGGTCCCTTTTATCTGAGAATATCAGAGCACTTTTTAAAAAATGTGTTTTGCAGGCTGAGATTTATACAGAAAGATTTCTACTTGTATAGTTACTCTTCTATGTCTGTGTTGATTTTGGAAATATTCAAAAGAAAATGAATATATAGACTTTTTTTCTTATTGTTCTGTAAGCAATAAAATATAACAACTACTGTGTTTGTACAGCATTTGGATTGTATTATGAGTAATTTAGTGATGATATAAAATATAGGGAAGGATGTGTGCAGTTTATATGCAAACACTAAGCTATTTTATATATAAGGTATCTGAGCATCTGTGGAGTTACTCTTTGCAGGGGGCCCTGGGGCTACTCCCCTATGAATACCAAGGGACAACCATACAGCAAACGGAGAAATTCAGGCACTTCTCCAAACCAGTACCACACAAGAAGTAAGAAGACCTGACTCAGCTCAGTCTTTGCCGAGGGCACCATATCCCTTCTCTATTTTCTCTGCAACTAATTCTGATGTAAGTCCCACTTGCTTCTGATTATCAGCTCTGCTAATGGATCCCCAGCAAGTAGCTCTTCTGAGCTGGAGCAAGGACTCTCACTCCTGTGTGCAGATGTTTACCCACAAACCATCATGTTCAGAAGGGCAGTGAGTGGTCATGTTCTTAACAACAGCTGTGAAATGCAATGAGGTTTTTAGACTTTGAGCCATTTTCAGGTTGACTCACCTGGCTGTGCCTACATCAGAGAGCACCTGGTCAGGTGCCAGGTGTTAGCTGGTGAATGTGTCACTTGCCTGGCAGCCTCAATTAAGGGTTGTACCTGCCAAGGATCTGAAGCAGCTACTTGCTTGTACTTACACAGCACTTGGGTTGGATTTTTAATCCATGGATACAAATAGCAGTTATTGGGCTGGGGATTTAGCTCAGTGGTTCTGCTGCCTGCCCCGAAAGTGCAAGGTCTTGAGTTCGATCCCTGGTACCCCCCCCCCAAATAGCAGTTATTATTTTTTGTTTGTTTGAGGTAATTTGGTTTTTATTTATCAGATTTTGTGCTTACCATTTACTGGGTACCAGGCACTATGCTTTGCATACACAGTCTCATATAAGCCTGCAATAATCACATGAGGTAGGTACTGTTATTAACTTTATTATATCTATGACAAGATTGAGGCCTAGAGAAATTAAGTAACTTGTCCATTATCCCAGAGTTAGTAAGCAGTGGAGCTTAGGGTCATTCACCAGGACCAGCTACATAATTTGCAGGGCTTAGTGCAAATAAATAAAAGATGAGGAATACCAAAATGGCAGTATCAGAGCAGTAAACTAAGCATGGGACCCTTCTAAATGTGAGGCCCTGGCTGACTGCACAGTTTGCATACTCAGAAAGCAGGTGGGCATGCATAGGCAGGCTGGTTCCAAATGCACATGCTTAATTAAAAGGCCAGGGCTGGGCAGCACCTGTTTGGCAAAGATTTAACATTGGCACATAAATAGAAAACAGAAACTTCTATGTGTATGTATCAGGCGTAAGTCCTCTTTAAACGCCAGATTTTTCCTTCATAAAAGACTTGGAACTGTTTCTCTAGCTATGGATGAACAGAGCTGAGGCTTGTCCTTAATAGCCTCCTATTTGTTTCTGGGTGTGTCCTTGCTGGGCCGATCAGATCATCGTCTGCTAAAAGTCACCAGGAGCCAGTTGGTGGAGAAACCTATTGAACCTCCTTTTACTTTTTCTGAATCTGGTTCTAATGTTCTGGACTGGTTTTCCTGAATATCTCCCCTGGCAGCTGCATCACACCCTCTTATTTCTCAGCCTCAATTGTGTGTAGCTGCCCAAGAGAAACTCATATCTCAAATCCAGCCATGGGCCCTCCAAGTCATTGAGCCAACCCAGGTCAAGGTATGAATGTTTCGTCCTTTGTCCTGGTGAGAGAACAACAGAGTTTCTGGAAGGAAAATAGGAACCAACCATCTGTTTTTTCCCTAGGGCTTAGTTTTCCTGAAGACATATTGCTCAGAAGTGACTCCTTCCCCATTATACTACAGGGCAAGGTGATAATTGCTAATACTGGGTGCTTACCAGGCACCATGTGTCACAGGTCTTTGTCTTCACATGTGAATCATGATTCACATGCAACTCAATGAACATTTAATAATAAGATAGATGCTTTAGTAGCCCTATCTTTCAGATGAAGAAAGGGAGGTTGAATAACTTTCCCAAGATCTGAGAGTCAGTACACAGGAGACTCAGAACAGGAACCATGTGGTCTCTAGGTTACAGCCTAACTACAACCATCACAGCTTACTTCAGAGTCCCACTAAGCATTCTGGAAGGGCAGGCAGGGGAGCTTGTAATGCCAGACACAACTACAGCTGAAACTCCAGGAAGGTGGCCTTCTTATTCCTCGGTGTAAAGCTCCGGTATAAATTCTAGAATCTTCCAAGAGTGACTGGGTTGGGGAGGGTGTCAAACAGTTTCTCCATGTAGTTTACCAGGGGCAAGGAACACAGATACATCCAGCTCCATGTGCAAGATCCAGTACTACTCTTGACTGCTGATCACTTTATGTCCTCAAAAATGCTGCCCTTAACTATATTTAAGGACTTTGAATATTATACTGTTAGTGCCCTTACCTGAGAACTTTGGTTTAATTTGATTTTAGTGTTCTAGTCTGCAAAACAGTAACCAGTTATAAGTTATAGTAATAAAAGCAACAACAACAATAATAACATCTCTCCAACACTAGGATTTGGACAGGTTAAATGGGTATAGGGCTAGGTCACATGAGGTAGAATTGGACCTTGAGCTTTCACTTCCGCATTTCTTTCTGCTGCTACTTGGGTGACATGGGACAAACCCTGTGAGCACAGGTCTTACCCAAGAGGCTGAGGGTAGGGGCTGCACTTTGATGGCTGGAGGAAGTGTGCAGCACTTGTCAGGATTGAAAAGGATGCATGAACAGCAGATTCACAGCTTCTATTTGCCTGTGTCTGCAGTGTGCTCCTTTATTAGACTCTCAGATGAAGAGAAAACCTATAGTCCCTGAAATCAGGCAATGGTGAGATAGCCAAGAGAGAGACTTCAGTGTCTCCATAAATTTCTAGAATGTTTCCAAGAGCCTGTGTAAAGTGGAGCTAAAATAGAGACACATTTGTTTCCTTTCCAATAGAGCTGGGTTAGTGTACTTGTAAATCGGATTATCCTAGAGGGGAATGCCTAGTAAAATAATTTTTTTTTCCAAGTTCTTGAAAACACTTGAGCAAAGTCCTGAGAGCTTTTTCTGCACATTTAAATTAAAATGATGGTGAATGAAGGAAATACAAGATTAGGAAGCCTTGCCTGAATACTCATTTAGGAAATGGAAACTGTAATTTAAATAATTTGTGATAAGAGGTTTGAACGGTCTGAGCAGAAGGAAAAAGAGCTCACTGAGAAGGAAAATAGCCAAGTGACTCATCCCCAATGCAGAAATCAACAGTGAGCTCTCCAGGCCCATAGGAGGGTGTGTGGTGGACCAGGCGTCAATGTGACCCTTTACTGTGCTGTATTCCTATCCTGCCCATACTGTGCTTCCAGTAACTCACTCATTGCATAGATTCAGAAACAGCCTCTAATGGGAGAATGGTTAGGTGATTATCTAGATCCTGCTTAGCATAACACTGTAATGCTAATTGGCATGAAAATGAAGATCAATTATTTGCAGATTTCATCTTATGTAAATTGTGCTAACACTATAAGCCTTTTCTGCCAGTGATACTTTGTTTAGCTCCATCCCTACAGAGTAGGCCCAGTGTTCACTGTACAATAGTATAATCGAAAATCTCTTAAGAATGCAGATGTTGATGTTTTCAAAGCATTAGTTGGAATTCGTATTGGTAGACCTGACTGTGCAAGGATTCTCTTGTATTCAAACACCTAGTCCACCAAAAAGCATTTATGTAGTACTGTGCCATTGGTGCCAGAGGTGATGGGTAGAGCAGAAGGACTAAATGATGGTATGGGGTTCCCAGGAATGAGAGAGAGCCATGCACAGCTAGGTGCTCTACTGACCCTTCTTCCTCCTCCTCCTTGTCGTCTCATCTTCCTAATCATCTTCCCTTTTTGTGATACAGAGGACAGAACCCAGGGCCTTGCACTAAGATATACTCCCAGCCACTTTCATTTTTCATTTTGAAACAGAGTCTTGATAAGTTGCCCAGGTAGGGCACGAACCTGCAATCCTCTTGCCTCAGCCTCCTGAGTAGCTTGGATTACAGGTGTGCACCTTCATGCCCAGCCTTTTCATTCTTTACTGTTACCAAGCTTCCTTACACAAGTGATAAGTCCTTTCTGAATTTGTAGCAAACCACATTTCCTTTTTAATGTTCAGCACTCATCACTCTATGAAAACAAATGCTGAAGTCAGCCACCATCTGTCCACATAAAGAGGGTGTCCCACAATAGGACTGTAAAGGAGAAGCACCCCTTACCTAATCTAAAAGGGCAATTGTGAAACCTTCCCAGACATTCAGGTCCCCTAAACTAATCATGTCTATGATCTTTGGTGTTTCTAAGAGGATAGTACCATTCTCTATTAGAAGTCCAATTCTGGATGACCATGAATTTCTCAAAATGTATTTAGACCTTAAAATTATTTACAAGAAATGAATCAGGAGAAGCAATGGAACAATATTTTGAATTGCCTTTAAAATGAAATTTTATTCCTTCTGACTCAGGAGGTGGGGAAATGTACAAATCTTGTTAAAAGTCTGTGGATTCTTTGGTCGGCATCCTGCTTTCTCTTCCACCTCACCACTTTCCTTCTCTTTCTACTGTTTCTCACTAGGGTATGGGAATATTGCACCAAGCACTGAAGGAGGCAAAATCTTTTGTATTTTGTATGCCATCTTTGGGATTCCACTCTTTGGTTTCTTATTGGCTGGAATTGGAGACCAACTTGGAACCATCTTTGGGAAAAGCATTGCAAGAGTGGAGAAGGTCTTTCGAGTGAGTACTGCATCTGTTTAAACCTAACTACTGCAATCCAGTTGGCTTTAGCCAGCAGGAGACTGAGGCATTACCAGGAGCATCATTTGCTTTTAGTGAAATAGTTTAATATTATGATTGTGTTTTCTACATTTTGTCTAATTTGGGCACAGTAGCTACATATTCTTTGCTTGAGTAGCTTCCTACTTTAGAGCAGTATTTCTGGAATCACAGCACAAGAAGGTTAAGTATGAATTTGCCAATATAGATTTTCTGATGATGTAAGGCATACTCAGTGTCTTAGTCTGTTTATGCTGCTATAACAAAATCCTGGAGACAAGGTAATTTGTAAAGAACAGAAACTTATTTCTCACTGTTTGGAGGCTGGGAGTTCAAGATCAAGGTCCTGTAGGTTCAGTTGTTCAGTTGTCTGATGAGGGTCCCGATGTCTCCTGTCAAGATGGTGCGTTGTTGCTGTATCTTCTGGAAGGAAAAAATGCCCAGTCCTTACAAGGCAGAGGATTGGAAGGAAGAAGGGCCTAACAGCGCATGAAACTTCTTTTATAAGGGCCTTAATCCCACCCGTGAGGGAGGATTCTTCTTGACCCAATCACCTTTAAAAGCCCCATCTTTGAATACATCACATTGACCATTAAGTTTCGACCCAAGAATTTTGGAGGGGATGCATTCAAACTGTAGCACTCAGTTTAGCCCTAAAGGTGGAAGATGGTCTCTTTAGTGTCTTTGCAAGGAAGTAGAGAAATGTAAATCCACCCATTTTGTTAATGAAACTTCTTCGCTCCCCTGGTGGATCCTGGCTTCTCCCAGGAACTGCTTTCTCCCAACTGAGCTTTGTGCTTTGAGTCTGTCTCCTCTTGGCTCCTCACTGTACTGCCCCCTGCTGGGAGAGCTCCCTCAGCAATAGCTCTCCGGTGTGTGGCTTCACCCTAAGTACTGATAACTGTTGCTGTCGTAGTTTTTCCTCTTGGAAATATTCACCTTTAAACATGGGACAAAAATCTCAAGTCAAGGAATTTATTTACTTAAACTGACATGTCACATGACATCAGTGACAGTTATGTGGGATGGATATGACTGGACTGGGCTTCCCAATCCCCTCTCACCCGCATCCATTCGAATGATTTCACAGAAGTCTTGTTCAGCTTAGGTGTAATGCTGTTTCTGGTCTTTTGCTCACTATGGACCTCATTCTCAAGCCTTCCAGACCTTTCTTTATCAGGGAATGCTTTCTCATGATTATTTAAGTTTTTTAAATGACATTTTGAGATCTTTTTTGGAGTCTAGAATGATGGGCAAAGACAGATCAGTCAGTGATAAGCTCTCAAGCTACACAAGCCTCCATACCCCTCTGAGGTAAGAACTCCTAAACTTTGAGTTTTAGGCTGGGTCTGAAATCCTGGCTTAGATTTCTCTGTAGAAGAGTGGGAGGAAACTCCCCAGATAGGCAATTTCAGAATGGTTGTTTTGTTTTGTTTTGTTTTAGTAGGCTGATGGAAATAAACACAAGAGTTGGTTCTAGTCACATTTATAAGCTGTGCAGTCCTGGGTAACCTGCCTCTGTTTGCTCATTAGCAAAAGCGGATAGAATTTGAATCTATTTGCTAAAGTTTTATGATGATTAAATGAAATAATGTGTGGGAGAAAGCTTGGTACAAGGCCAGATACAGAGCCCAGAGCTGTGTGTGTTTCAGAGAAAAGCAAGCTGGCAAGACAGCCATTCCTTCAGGTTTTATCTGAGTAGCTCATGGTGTATGAACTTTGCTGGAAGGTCCTACAACCTTTGCCCTGGGTGCTGGCTGGCCAACAGGCCTCATTAGCACACACACCTGGGCTTCTCCATGGTCACCATGGAGACTGAAGTATTCAGCTCTTGTGCTTCTCAGATGTTTAGGTCCCCCTGACCTAGATGTGCAGCCCTGTCTACAAGAGCTGCTTTGAACTTCTCAAAGATGTCTCTTAGCTGCTGCTCCACGGCCCTTTGAGTTAAGAGAACAGTGAATCTGTCAGACTGAACATTTAGAAGAATAGGATTCACATGGAGGAATGAATGACTGCTCTGGCATTTTTATATTTATATAATTAGCTTCTCTAGATCTCAGTTTCCTTCATTGTAGAAGAAAGGATTAGATTAAATGCTTTTCAAATATCCTTTTATTAAAAGAATTTTTGTTAGTATATTCTAAATGAGGGAAGAGGTCTCAATCATTTTATTGCATCTGCTACCAAATGGGGGTTTGGTCTCCCCTAATCATTTTCAGACTACAAGTTGAGTGTGTTATTCTCCTTCCCCTTAAAGCTACCTCTAAATGGATCATTTGGTAGAATCTGGGGCTGAGGCTTACACATGTCACATTTCATTTTTATGCTGATGGCCCACTCTGGGCCTTGCAATGCCATCAAAGCCAGGGAGCTTTTCAGGGAGGCTAGACAGATGTATGTTATTGAGTTGGCAGCACAATGGATGCATTTACCCAGTGTTGGAGGGGGCTCTTGGAAGGGTGACTGAATTCTAGGAAGAATAAACATTCTTCCGGAATACACAGACAGTGTTTCCAGTAGCCTTTTGCTTACTGTGTGTAAAGTTTTGGTAGAAAATCTCGAAGCTCTTGGCCATTGATTTAAAGTCCATTTAAAAGACCAGTTACTCATGGGTGATTATTTGAGAAATGCAGATTATATAAACCAACAAGCCTTGAGGTTGTGAATTTTTTTCAGTTCTCCAGGGGAAGATGCATTTAAAAAAAGTTGCATGATGAATAGTAAATCTTTCTTTTGTCCGTTAGATTTTCTCTTAGCTCTTGGGAAGAAATTGTGTGTGTGTGTGTGTGTGTGTGTGTGTGTGTGTAATAAAAATAGAATGTGGAGTCAGCCTTCCGGGTGCCTGTATTCTGAGGTGACACTGGTTTGGGTCTTTTTAACGTATCTCACATCTGAGCCTCATTTTCAAGGATCGGTGAGGCATAATGTAATACTTTGGAATGCCTGATTGTTAGGTTTTTAATGGAGTGAATAAATAAAAACTCTTTCTTCTCCTCTGAAGTTCAGAATTAATTGAGAACTAGCAGAGTCAGACGATCACAATGTTGGCTTTATTGCTGATAAGTCGACTGGAGAATGCAGCTTTAGCTCTGTTAACCAAAAGCCTTTTTAAATTTTCTACTGCTGTGTAACAAATGACCACAAACATAGAAGCTTAAAACAACACACATTTATTATGTTGCAGCTCTTTGGTAGAAGTCTGATGCGCATGGATGGGCTATCTTCAGGATATCGAAAGGCCAAAATCTAGCTATTGGTCAGACTGACCTCGGGGTCTGGGGAAGCTTCTGAATGCATTCATGTTTTGGGAGGGAAAAAAAGCTTCCTGCAGTTGTAGGAATGAGATTCCTGTTTTCTTGCTGGTTTTCAGGTGGCAGCAGCTTTCTCAGCTTCACACACATTCTTTGACACATGCCTCCTTCAGCTTCAAAGATGGCAAGAGTGTGTTGTTTTCTGCTCATGCTTTGCATCTCTCTGGGCCAGCTGGAGAAAGGTCTCTGCTTTTAAGAGCTCATGTGACTAGAACAGAATTGTGAGAATAATCTCCCTATCAACTGCATCATACGTAACATGTGAACGATAGCTTGTTCTATGACCAGTTGTAGGGGTTGGGGTAGTTTATCTTGGGGGGCCATTTTAGACATTCTGCCTCACACACACTGAGTGACTGAATCATAGGCAGCACAGGCCTCCTCCACAAGTATAGTCCACCCCACTAGCCTTGGTGCATTGTGGAGTGTAGACAAAACACATCCCTTTGCTGGAAGATGGTCCCAAATAGCAGAAGAAGGGGACCAAGCTGAAGGGGCTCTGCTTCTAGGTCTACTAGGTAAGTGACTAGTCTGATTGAAAAGTAGGGATAAAAGCTTGGAGTATTACTCAAAGTCTCTCCACATGGTGTGAGAAGCCAAGAAAATGGACATGACCCTCAACAAGGGTTAACAGTGACTTAAGCATCTGGTACCTTATTTATCTCACATAGCAAGAAGCCTGGAGGTGGGTGGTTTCAGATTTGGTGTCATGTGTACTCACGTTTATTCTCTCTCGGTTCTCATTTTCCTTGGAACGTTGTTTATTCATCCTTGGCCTTGTCACTTCATGGTTGCGAAATGGCTGCCATAAGAGTAACTATGGTTTCATCTAACCACATTTAAGCCAAGATAAAAGAGACATTTAAAAAAAAACTTTATATATTTTTTAGAACAGTTTTAGGTTCACAGAAAAATTGTGAGGAAAGGACATAGATTTCCCATATACACTCTGCCCCTATATTATCAACATCACCCACCAGAGTGGTACATTTTCAGCAGCTTATTAATCTACACTGACACCTCAAGTCACCAAAGCCATAGGGTGCATTAGGCCCTATGGATAGGGTGCATTGGCATTGTCCATTTTATGTGTGTGTATAATGACATGGATCCACCATTGCAGTGTCATATAGAGTAATTTCACTGACCCAAAAGTCTTCTGTGCTCCATTTATTTACCTCTCCCTTCCACTAACCCTTGGCAACCAACCATCTTTTTACTGTCTTCATAGTTTTGCCCTTTTGAAAATTTCATATAACTGGAATCATACAGTATGTAGTCTTTTTAGATTGGCTTTTTTCACTTTGCAATATGGATTTAAATTTCTTCTATGTCTTTCCACGGGTTGGTAGCTCATTTTTTTAAGTGATAAATAATGCTCCATTGTCTGTATGTACTGAGTTGACCAATCCATTCACCTACTGAAAGATATCTTGGATGCTCTCTATTTTGGGCAATTATGTATAAAGTTGCTATAAATATTCATTTGCAGGATTTTGTGTGGGTATACGTTTTTAGTTCTTTTGAGTAAACACCAAGAAACATGATTGCTGGATCTATAGTGTGAATATGTTTACTTTTGTAAGAAACCACCAAACTGTTTTCAAAAAAAGGCTGTACCATTTTGAATTCCCACCAGGAATGAATGAGAGTTCCTATAGCTTCATATCCTTGCCTCTGGCATTGTCTGGATAATGACCATTTTAACTAGTGTACAGTAGTATCTCCATGTTGTTTTAATTTGCAATTCCCCAATGACATACAGTGTAGAATGTCTTCTCATATGCTTACTTGCCATCTATATATGTTCTCTGATGAAGTATCTAGTAATCTCTTTGGCCTATTTTAAAATTGTGCTGTTTCTTTTCTTCATGTTGAGTTTTATGAGTCCTTTGTATATTTTGGATAATAATCCTTTATCATATATGTCTTTTGAAAATATTTTCCTCCAGTTTGTGGTTTGTCTTTTCTTTCTCTTGACAGTGCCTTTTGCAGAGCAGAAAAATTTAATTTTGATAAAGTCCAGCTTACCAATGATTCCTTACATGGATTGTGCTTTTAGTATATATCCAAAAAGTCATTGCCAATCCCAAGGTCATCTAAATTTTCTTCTATATTATCTAGGACCTTCATTGGTGTACTTTTTACATTTAAATCTGTGATCCATTTTGAGTTCATTTTGTGAAGGCTGTAAGGTCTTTGTGGCAGTTAGGGTGGAGTTTCAACTTGATTGGCTTTGGAATCTACACTGGAGATTGGTGGAGCACACTGCTAGGTGCGTCTGGACGGGTTGAGAAGGCATGGTCTCGGGGTCTGTGTTTGGTCCTTTGCCTCTCCCACTCTGGCATTCTTTTCTGCTCTGCTTGCCAGCCATGAATTAAGCATCTTTGCTTCACCATGTCTTTCTGCCACGATGGTTCTGTCTTGGAGCCAGCCAATCATGGACTGGAAGCATGAGCCAAATTAAACCTCCTCTCTTTTAAGCTATGAGTGTTGGATATTGTGTCCAGTGATGGGAAAGCTGACTAATACAGTCTGTCTACATCCATTTCTTTTTGGTATGTGGATGACCAGCTGCTTCAGCATTATTTGTTGAAAAGATTGTCTTTTCTCCATGGTATTGCTTTGGCTCCATTGTCAAAGATAAATTGGCTATATTTATATGGAGCTATTTCTGGGCTCCCTATTTTGTTCCATTGATCTGTTTATGTTGTCATCAATACCACTTTCTTGATGAGTGTAGCTTTATAGTTAAGATTTGAAGTCAAGTAATGTCAGTCTTTCAACTTTCTTCTTCCTCCTCCTCTTCCTCCTCTTCCTCACCCTCTTCTTTCTTCTTCTTCTTCTTCTTCTTCTTCTTCTTCTTCTTCTTCTTCTTCTTCTTCTTCTTCTTCTTCTTCTTCTTCTTCTTCTTCTTC
>NW_004624734.1:14124575-14148009 GCF_000247695.1 Heterocephalus glaber
AGATGACCACACGCTTACTCATGACGTGATGTGCTGGAGGAGGCTGCCCTTTGTGGGACCTTTGCATACTTTTGCCATGTGCCCATAGATCCTGTGAACCTTGGCTCACACCACAAACAAAGGCTAAGACCCTGATTGTACCAATCAGTGAAACAGCTATTTTTAGAAAATTGGATGACCCTTATAAGTGTGGACCAGACAAAGACACCAGGCTGAGAAGCTCATCTTCCAAGCTTCTCCCTGCCATACATTTCACTGTTTGGCAGTCCCCACTTCTGCCATATTATTAATAAACCTCTGCTTCACATTACTTTTGTTTTCTGAGTTCCTCCTTCTGTGCCCAGGATGACCTGACTTCTTACCACTTGGGGGATCTTTGGCCTTGAGTTGGCCCTGCCTCTCCGTTCTTCACTGGGGTATAGGACAACCCTGGGATATGAGGGTCGTGCCACTGGAGACTTCTAGGCCCTCAGATCCCTGTCACGACATAACAGTATGACTGATTTAGGTCAATTTTGTTTCCATACTTGACCCAAGTCCTCAAGCTGTTTGGACAAAAGAAATTTGGGACTTGGATTACCTGTTCATTTTCTCTTTCTATCTGGTATCCCAGCCCTAAAATAACGATGTAGAAATAGTTTTTCCTAAAGCATCATCTAACAGAGGAAACTGTCCAGAAAATTTTATGGGTATTTATTATTTGCTAGGTCTTTTGCATTGAGGAGATGATCACTTCCTAGAATGCCAGGAGTTTTATTAATTTAAATGTTTTATATCTTTGCATTTTGGAGCTACTGAAAGTCCAGTGATACTTTACATCTACCACATGGTAAACTGTATCTAAAATTTACAGGTACTTTTGAGTTATGAATTTAATGCAACATTTTTATTAGCACTCACATTTTCATTAGTACCATAAAATAAGCTTAATAGATAGATGATTTCCCATGTTCACCCTTTATCACCAATTTTAAGGCTAGTTTGGTTTCTCTGGAAGGCAGTGATTTGATTGAATAATAATCCTTTGCTTTTTTATAGATTTTTTTTTTTTTGGAAGCAGGGATCCAACTCAGGACCTTGTGCTTATGAAGCAGGTGGCAGAACCACTGAGCTAAATCCCCTGCCCCTTCTTTTATAGAATTTAAAAAAATTATATTTATCAATGTAAATGTATTTTTTCTTGTTTTGCATTTAGCTTCATGTTACTTCTGTAAGCTAAGAAAGTCATAACCTACTGGTGTAGCTTTTAACAAATTATTTTCCTAAAAACTGAGAGATGCCCTTGTTGAGTTATAGCTGCCCACCATAGAGCTGGGCAGGGGATCATTGTGTTTATACTAGAATGGCACTGATTTCTAAATGGCTGAAATGTCTGGAGTCATTGATAACTTCCTAATCACTTTGGGATTTTTGATCTTAGGGAAGAGAAGATGGCGAGACCACAGATCTTTATTGAGAGGTGTTCCAGTATCCTGAACCATCATTCCAAAGGGTAACTCTCTTGAGTGGTGACAGCAAGACAGGAATGTGTAGTGTATGAGTCAGCCTTCCCATTGCTGAGACATAATAACCAACACACACAACTTAAAGGAGAAGGGGTTTAATGTGGCTCGTGTTCTCGGAGGATTCAGTTCATGGTTGGCTGGTTCCAAGGGAGAAACTTCATGGCAGAAAGGTGCGGTGGAGCAAAGCTGCTTAGTTCATGGCAGTTGGGAAGGAGAGCAGGAAACAGTTCAGAGAAAGAGGGGCCAGGCACCAGACCTAGACCCTAGGACCACGCCTCCCAGAACCACCCAGAAGCATGGTCTACCAATCCCCCAGGTGGGGACCAAAGCTAATCAGGTTGACACTGCCCCCTACCTGCCATATGCAGTCACTCTGCTGAGCAGCTCTGGGGGCTTTGCCTAGGGAAGGGCTCCCAAGAGACTGCTTGCTTGACCTAAGTCTAGCCTAGGAAATGTACTTTCCTGTTAGAGGAAAAGCTTTGTATTTCCGAGGTCAGGTGGGGGTGCATGGTCTTTTATTATCTGAGAAGAGCTGCATTTGTGCATCACAGCATTTTTGACTTACTGGCTTTATGCTGTGCATTGGAAATTTACTTCTGAGTTTCCAGCTCCTGCAGTTCTCACCCTGTGGGTGGTGGGTCCCCAGGGGCCTGCTGTGCTATTTTAGAAGATCAGAGACTCCTTTTGTACATCAAGCATTGCTGGTAGACAGAGTAAACAACATGCCTCCTTCACGTGGGAACTGCCCTTTTTCAAATGTATACAGAAGGTTTGTCAGCACTGATTTATTTAATTTTAAAGGGTGATTCCTGAGTTCATGGTATCAGTTGGTACCCAAATTTGTTTTGTTATGTGGGGATCAAGGAGTTATTAGTTATTAAAAGGATTATTTTAGAAAGGGATTCCTATGGTCTGAAAAATTGAGTATAGTGGCTTTTCACATTACCACCCTGTTTCCATGTCATTGTAAGTTTTTATTTTTTATTTTTTTATTTTTTGGTACCGGGGATCGAACTTGGTCTAAGTTTTTTTTTTTTTCTATGAAATTAACATTTTTGTTCTGGCATAGTTACTGTTACAAATAAATTCGTTTTTCCTATAAACTAACTCCAGGAGCTGGTTGAAAACTAACTTCAAGTTTCCCTTATTCTTTATTCTCTTGTTTTGTTACGGTAAAATATACACAGTATACAGTGTGCTATCTTAACTGTTCTTAAATGTACAGCGCAGCAGCATTAAATACATTCACAGTGTTGTGCAACCATCACCACCGTCCATCCCAGAACTTTCTCATCTTTCCCAAATGAAACTTTGTACCCATTAAACAACAACTTCTCAAACTCCCACTTTCCTCCAGCTCCTGGCAACCACCATCCTACTTTCTGTCTGTCGGAATTCGGCTACTTACTCTAGGTGCCTCACAAGTGGAGTCATTTGTAGTTTTGATCTGGCATATTGTATTTAGCATGATGTCTTCAGAGATGTTGTACCATGTGTCAACATTTCCTTCCTCTTTAAGGCTGAGTAATATTCCACTGTATGCGTATACCACATTTTGTTTATCCATTTATTTGTCTATAGACTTTAGGTTGCTTCTGTCTTTCAGCTATTGTCATAAATGCTGCTGTGAACATCAATATATAAATCTCCATTCAAGTCTTTGTTTCCCATTATTTTGGATATATACCCAGTGATGGAATTGCTGTATCACACGGTAATTACAGACTTGCTTTTTTTGCAGAACTGCCCTACTGTTTTCTGCAGTGGATGCACCATTTTATATTTCCACCAGCAAGGCACAGAGCTCCTGTTTCTTTGTTTCCTAGCAGACACTTGCTTTTTTTTTTTTAATTCCAACTCCTGTAAGCCGCAAGGACAGTGCCTGATCGGTTGCAGTCTGACGGCATCCTCATCCCAGCTCTCTAGATGCTGTTGTGCCACTCGGGGGCAGAGTGGAGGGGCCATGCTCCATGTCTCACCTCCCTCTTGCACCTCCCCTCACCTCCAGCTGGGTCCCTGTGCTCTTCCTAGCCTTGCTTCCCTGGCAGGAGGGAGGGCGACTCCATGACAGGCAGACTCAGGCCTCTGCATATTGATGACATCCAGTTTCCACCAGGCCTCTTTTTTGACTTTGAAATCCTTTTATTCATTTCATAGTGATTCAGTCCCAAGGCCCCCCACCATGGCTGCTCTTCATATCTCTCCCCAAGTCATTTTAATAAGCAATTATCAAATAACACCTACTGTGTTCTCAACACTATGGGGACACTTAGCAGTCAACAGGAGACTGTGTTTTCTCTCAAGGAGCAAACAGACATGCGTAAGACCGGTGTCTATAATGTCATGCAGAATGATACCAGGGCCAGCACGGGCAGGCTCCGCAGCCACACTGCCTTAGTACCTAAGCGGCTGCCACTTGCCAGCCCTGTGAGCTCAGGCTGTGCCTCAGGTTCTTTATTCTAACACCTATCTCTTTTGCTACCTGGTTGATGTAGATGAGCAGCGCCTGGCACAAAGACAGCCCTCAGTAAGCACTATTCACTGCTACAATAGCACCTTATTAGTGATTGGACCCCAGGGGAGGGTCTTGTGAATTCTAGCTTGCACATTGGACATCAAACACCTGTTTTCTCTTATTAACGTATTATAACTGTCAGGTAAAGCATAAAGGCCTTGAAGCGAAGTGCTGCTGTGCCTGTCATGTCCTGTGCCCCTGCAGTAGCTTTGAGTGCTCAGCACTTGGGAGATCTGGGTAAATACGGATTGATTGTGAACGGGTTGGGAGGAGAAAGGCAAGAACCAGGTTCCTATCCTCTCATCCAGGATGTGTAGACTCCACGGCATTTCCAACAGACCTGAAAGAAGCAGAGATGCATGCTGGTGTTGCCTCCTGTCCTGCCCTTCCTGAGCAGGGGGCCCATGGGGCTGGAGAAGTGAAGGGAGCTAGAGCAAGGCCAGTAACAGAGGTGGAAGCCAACAGATAGGTGGCAGGATGTAGGCCGGTCTGGGAGAAAACCCCAGTCATCAGTCATTGCCCAAGGAAGAGCTGCATTGGCTATGACTCAGCGAGGGCTTTGAGAGTCAGAGACAGAAGCGAGGAATACAGATGGCCAGTTGCTCGGTTGGTCGGTTGGGTTCTCCGGAGTCCACTGAGCATGGCCCTGCCCTTCTGCTGGTGCCGGGGGGAAGGCCATGCTCTCCGGCCTGGGCTGAACTTCACTGGCTCCAATTGTTTCTGCACATATTTTACCACCTACAGAGATTCTAGTAAGAAAAAGAGAGAAGAAAACGCTTAGAGAACGAAAAAGAATCTATTTGAGTGATATGCTGATTGCATCTCAGCTTGCTTATGCTCTTCCTAAATGTTGAACACTTGGATTATTTTGTTTTTTTGGAAAGCATCAAAATTGTCCTGAAAGATTCAAAAAGAAGATAGAAGTCTCCTCCCCAAAGATACCTGGCCCTTCACATCTCAACTAGGATGGGCAGATGGGTTTGGCTGAGCTCAAATGCCATCTCTCTCTTTCAGATTCTGTTATTCCCATTATTTCTTTGCTTAGACCCAGCAGTATCCCCTCTGTTAGCTTTTCCCATTCCTTGGCAGAAAAGGGTTTTGCAGTCAGCAATATCAACTGTCTTTCTGCGTGAGCCTGGAGAATGGCCGAGAGGACTGATTTCTAAACAATCATCATTAATATTTAGCGGTCTATTAATTTATACCCTCACTCCCGGGGCTCTTCTTACTGCTGACCAGTGAAAAGAGCTATCTTGGGGGTCTCATATTAGGACTTTCTCTTCTAATTCTGACACTGCTCTGCAGATTAGTTTGAACAATTAGAAACGGGTATATATCATGCAGTTAAAAAAGGAAAAGGATTTTTTGAGGTATGATTTTAAGAATAGAGTGTAAGGAGCTTCAGTATGGTTTCTTTTTTAAAAAATGAATTTTTTACTAAGTATTGTAACAGAATTGGCACTGGGACCAACAAGAAGGCAAATATCAACATTTGAAATGAAAAGCATGACATATAAATGCCATATGGTGTTCTTCAAGTGTTATTACCACTTTCTTTTTGGCTTTCATCCTTCTCCTGACATCACTGTTTGTTTCTTGCCTCCGTTGCTCTTTAAAGAAATCTCCATTGCCCTAAGCTCTTTGATTCTGCATTTATATGAGGTGTATCTCTTCCCTCCCAACTCTTTGGAGGCTTGTCAGCATTCTCCCCAAGAAGGAGGAGGAAGAGGACCTGTCCAGATGGCTGAATAAATACGTGACACCTGGTTCTGTGAGCCATCATTGGAAGAGTGTGAGCACTGGTGGGATTGTACCTTGCCTAAAAAAAGGGGACACATCGCTCCCATCTCCTTCCTGTTTTTAAAAATAGTCACACGTCTTTAGTTTTTATATTTTTTAAGTGTCTTGAAAGACACTTAAAGAGAGAATTTTCAAATTCTCTCTTATTAGAGAAACAAAAAATAATACACTTAACAAATTATGTGAAAGGTACTTATTGTCGAAATATTTAATTTTTCGCAGTGAATGTATTTAGCTGGAGCAAAAGCTTTGATAATTGTGAATGGAAAATCTCTGCTTCCTCACGGAAAATTCAAAAAACGTATGAATTTGCACTGAGTGTACTGCACTCTTATTTCTGGGCTTTTGTGTGTGATGTTTACAGTGCTTCGAACAATTCCCCCATCTTCCTGCTGGTCTCAGCACAAATGCTAGCTCCTCGGGTCAACCTCAGATCCCCAGTGCACCTTGCACATGTTTAGAACAATAGTCACCTCACTATGCTAGTTAT
The DNA here is from genome assembly GCF_000247695.1 of Heterocephalus glaber. The sequence goes on from NW_004624734.1 coordinate 14,130,886, forward strand.
GTGCTCCACGCCTGCCATGCACATCCACCCAAGACCTTTGTGAGCTCGGGTCCATCTACCCCATCACAGGCCTTTCCAGGTGCTTGTACAGGGCCTGACACCCGGACAGCTCTTAATCCATAACTGAATGAATAAGTGAATGAACATTGCTAGGCATGACCCCACACATCTCGATATAGAAAATGGCTTGAAACTAGCAGTAGAATTGTATACAAACAGACAGCAATAGAGAAAAGCAACATCTTAATTTTTTTTTTGGTACCAGGGATCGAACTCAAGACCTTGCACTTGCGAGGCAGATGGTGAACCCCTGAGGTAAATCCTCGGTCCTCATCTCAACTTTTGCTTTTTTGTTTGTTTGTTTTTTGGTACCAGGGATCGAACTCAGGACCCAGCGCTTGCAAGGCAGGCAGAGGAACCACTGAGCCAAGCCCCTGGCCCTCATCTTAACTTTTAACGTGCAATTATTTTAATGAAAAGATGGCACAGTCCAGGAGCTCCCCCAAACAATGCTTAAAACGATGGTATTTATGTGCACAGGGACTTTCAGCTCACTAGGCAATACCTAGAAGTGTAGTTCTGTGGATTTCTCAAGTCAAACTCCCTAAGTACACTATACAATTTGTTTTCACCCAGTGGTTCGAAATGCTGTAACAGTCAATATCTTTTTATATAGAAAATATTTATTCTTTTTTTTAATATATTCAAATAAATCCCATACATAGCACATCTTGCCCAGGTAAGGAATTTTGGAATAGTCAGTACTGTTTGTCTAGCTGTAATATGGAGTTGAAAAGAGAGTAATTCATAATAAAAATATTATGTTTCAGTAATAGGTGCTTGGCCATGAAACCCCAGGAGACCTGCTGAAATGGGTAAGCCTTCGACTCCAAACGAGCATAGCGTTAACACTGGCTCCAGACACAGCGTGTCTCAGGTGTGTTGTATCGGTGACTAACTTGCCACCAGGGACTTTTCCTGCAGTGATGCAGTTTTCCAAAATAGAGAACAGTTCTCAGTAAGGTCTGACTAATCAACATCCAACCTCCTTACCATTTACATTGGTAATATTCTTGTAAAATTCAGCCTATATAAAAATGTGCAAAAATTTTTTTATATGTGGTTATGTGTATGAGAGTGTGAGATTCTTGGTTCAGAATATTATAAACATGATTTTTTTCCCAGTGGAATGTTTAAAACTCATACTAAGTGTGAAGTTATTCTGATGTGTGTTACTAACTCTTGTATTGCATGATGTCCGAACATTCTTAACCAACCCATTACATGTCTGGGACATTTCTGCATTTCTCTGTATACCTAAAATTCTCCCCCCAAAAAAGTTAAAAAACAAAGGGCATGGAAACATGACATGGTACTCTATTTGGGCACCAATGAACAATCCCGCTCCTCCAGAGAGCAAACTGCAAAATGACTGCTATTATAGATGAGAGAAAGGGACAAGTACTTGCCAATAGCAGGGCTCCCCAACAGCTTTGCTCAGGATGAGGGTTGTCGCATTCTGCAAGAAGAGGAGATGGCACAGGGGGGCAGGCAGGATGCAATTACTGAGTTGGAACAAGACCAGGTCCTCATGGCTTCTACTGCCACCTTTGGCAAATGTTCCTGGGAGTCTGAAAGCTCTGGCACGGCCCAATCTCTTTTACTGTACCATGGGGAGTATCTCCTCCTCCTCTTTCTTAGACTTCGCTCAAGGGCATGGTTGTCACCCCTCTCTCAAAACAAAGATAAGGGTGTGATTTTCAAGGGAATTGTGCTACTGGCCTGTGGAGGAACCACTGCAGTATTCATGAAGATGTTTTGTTTTTTTTTTGAGGATGTTGTATTTTCTTTCCCTTTTCTTCTAGAGTACAAAGAAGAAAATAGATCATGTGCACATCCAAAGAGATCCACTATTACTGTGTTGAGAATTGTGCTTTTGAATCTTTCCTCTTTGCATCTACATCTGGCCCAAATGCCTGCTGCTTCATTGACTCCAAGCAGCCCCCTTCCATTACCCTTTCCGTGTTGCCCTGCCTCTGGCACTCACAGGACTTGTTACCGTGTGCATCCATGTCTGTCTTGGCCACAGCCTGTGCCTTTCCCTGTGTTACTCCACCATCTTTCTCTCTCTATTGCTAGTTTTCCTTTAACTACTAACCTTTCATGCCAGTTTTGCTGGTTCTTTCCTCAAGTGGCAGACCCTTCTGCCTCAGTGGATGGCGCTGTTGCCCTGCTGGCTTTGGGGAGGAGATTAACACTGCCCCTGCCCATAACACTAGTTCCCAGGAGTACATGCAACACCTTCTACATGGAAGCTGGGACTGCCTGTGTTGCTTCACAAGACTTAAGATTTAGGAATGATGGAGAAATACTATACACAGTAATTCTGTTATATCTGGTTACAGTTCTGGATGCTCCCAGATTTCATGATTCCAGGCCTCTCACCAAGGGGTCCACTTGGGCTCTGCCCCTCCCTGACCTTCCTCCAAGTGGTTGGAGCCAGCTTATCCTGACCTCCAGGAGTGGCTCTTTTAGACAAGCAGCTTAGCTCACAATGAAAACAGGCAACTATGGCTAATTTAAGAAGAAAGGAATCTTTAAAAAAAGGATATTGGATAGCTACTGAATCCCAGAGATGACTGGAGAACAGCACTTGGAGGCACCCATCCAAGCACAATGACCTATAAGGACACAGGATTGGTCTTGGAAAAGGCCACTGCTGTGTCTGCCTGGCACAAATTGTGCAGCTGGTGCAGGATGCTGCTGAAATGGAATAGATTTGTACCATTGCTACCACCAACCCCAGGAGGGATGCCATTGTGGTCCCTGCTTACGTACATGACATCAGTGGTGTGTCTACTGTTTCCAGCCAGCCTTTTCCACTATGGACGCTGCCAACTGGTGCTCTTCAGCTCCTTCCATGTCTCTACCCCATGCAGGTGTTCAAGTCCTTTACTTTCAAGGCACATAGGAAGAGCCACGACGCTAGATCATTCAGTACCTACACTAGAGGAGAATTCTGCATCTAATCCTTTCCTATTTGCCCTCTGGTCCTTGATACTGGAGGTTCTTTGCCCTGGAAGACTCTAGGAAATCTACATCTCTCCACCACCCTTCCCCTCCAGGCTGAATGGCATTCTGTCTTCTCTCCATCTCTGGTCCAGTCTTATTTTGTCTCTGGGGATGGAAGCAGTGATCTGCACTCATGCCTCTGCAAACCTTTCCCCATCTCTTAGGAGCAATCTTTAGGGGACCGATGAGAAAAATGAGGAGAAAAACACAGAGGAAAACCATTGGATGAACACTTTATGATTAACCCCATCACATCTGTGTCACAAGAGTGTAGTTCAGAGTCAGACTTACATCTTTATGGTTAGGGAAGCAGAATTCAGGCACTTGTGTCGTGTAGCAAGAGAGGCTGGAGAAGTGAGTAGCTGGTATTTTTCAGCTTCTGTACTAGGGAGAGTTCTCTGTCTTGCACCAGACTAAAGAAGGGGGTTCAAAGGATGAGCAGTTAGAAGGTATAACAATATCCTCTAAAGTGATCATACCTTGTGATCTCATTAGCACAGTTCCATCATAATATGATACTAGTGTGGCTTAGTGAGCTAGAATAGCTTTGTTAATGGTCGTTAAGAGTAACTGCATGTTGCAGCTGTTTTCTTTAGAAAATGCAGGGTCAGTTCAATTCGGTTTTCAAATTGTACTTGCAGTATCTTTTGTCTTTGAGGTCTGTTTCTCCTCTTCTGTGAGGAACTGTTTAAACAAAACCCCATACCCTTCTGCTAACCACTTTTTTTTTTTTTTGTACCGGGGATCGAACTCTGGTCCTTGTGGTTGCGCAGCAGGCGGTGAAACCACTGAGCTAAATCCCTGGCCCGTGTTAACCACTTTGTATGAACACTGTATTTTAAAACTATATTTTAAAGAGGATAGTTTTCTAAATAAAATATCTGCAGTGATGCAGTCCTACCTAAGGGTGGACCAGTGTTTACTACTTTATTTTTTTGGAGGTTGTGGTCTGTGGAGCCACACAGCCTTGTGATGCCCACACCTACCTTCACATGCATAGCTAACTTAACAAAAGGTAAAAACACTTTAATCATTGTATTAAACTCTGTGAGAGGATTTGCATATAATATAATTCTTTTAACTAAAAACAGGGACATTTATTATGTGTGTTGAAGAATCCAAATAGATTTCTGTCTAATCATTCTAGTTGAATCCATTCTAATCAAATTAAAGAGCAGTGCAACTCCCTAATAGTCATAGATAAATAAACAAATGAGTTATGAATTCATTTGTCTGTCCACAGTTCATGCAAACTTAAAAACTGGAACTTCCATCTCTATGCAACTTGGGTGAGATTCAAAGAGAAAAAATCTCTCAGGATGTCGAGGCATCAACCTGCGAAACTTTGTCAGGAGCAGAAGGCAGCCAATAGATACAAAGTCCAGGTTCACTGGGAGTTCCTTCGTTTCCTTGCAAGGTTATTTCTCTCCACCATTAATCCTTTGTCTTGGCTCATTTGCAACAACTTTTTTTTACTACAATTTGGAAGTCTTGAAGTATGGACACTGTATAAGGGAGTCTCTGATAGTCAAAGAGTTTAACAGCATCATCATGGGTTGCACTCTGGGCTCTTTTTCCCTTTATAGCAAGTTGTATGATTCTATATTTGCTTGTGTGATCATTTAATGCTTGTCTTACTTCCTCTAGCTCTTTAAGCTTGGCAGCCATTCTGGAGTTAGCACAGTACCTGAGTAGGTGCATGATAAATGCTTATTGAAAGGAAGAATAGAAAAGTTGTAGAGCTCAACTTCATTTTTATTTTTTATTAATTTTTTGGTACCGGGGATCGAACTCAGGACCTTGCGCTTGTGAGGCAGGTGGTGGCACCACTGAACTAAATCCCTGGCCCAGAGCTCAACTTTTATTCATAGTCTGGAAGATACCTTGCTAAAGAAATTTTCTCAGTTTGAGCCTTCTATTGAGTTTCCTCAATGCAGGACTTCATAGTTTATGACTTATTTCATCATGACTTTCTACAAAGCTATGTCTTCTTTTTATCTAACATGTTACCAGTCTGAAAAGTTAATTCACAGGTCTTTCTTCATTTTATTTCTGTCCCGGAAACAATCATATGCTTGCTTAGAGAAGCCTTCTTATACCTTCAGAAGAATTCTATATCCTTAAACCATTGTTTCTTCTCTGCTTTCTATACCTCAAAATATTTTTTGCAATTATGATCTTAAATTATTCTTCTTAAAGACTTTCTTAATTTTTCTTGCTTCTCATTGCTTTCTTCTTAGGTCATACATCTTTTCCTGATAAGATTCCTTAATGCCTAATTCATCATTCTTCATAGCTTTATGTAGATAAACATCCCTATGTCTACTTACATTAAAAAGCACTCAGGAAAGAAGGAAGGAAGGAAGGAAGGAGGGAAAGAAGGAACTATTGGGGAGGGGATTGCTTATCATTTATCTAATAATACATGGGCATTTTACAGATACTGATGTAAATATGGATGATCTTGGAAGCCTTCTTCAAATTTTCTAGCAGGCAAAATAAATAAAGCCATGGAAAATGCACAGCTATTTTCTACTTACTTTTATTCCTGGACATACAGGGAGTCATTCCAGGCAGCCCACCAGGAGCTCACAAGTGCCTTCCCTCCAAGTTACCCATACCTGAGCACAGGGTGGGGGGAACATGGCAGCTTCTCTCTCACACTTTCTCAGTATTCTTGGATGCTGGTTCCAGGAAACAGTCACATGGCTAAGAGATAGCTAGGAAGGATGAGAAAAAGTGTTCCTTAAGGGCTTTCCCAATTCTTCGCTTCCTGAAAGGAAAATGCCTTCAGCAACAGTGGCCTTCCTGGTAGGCAAGCTTGGTGCACAGCAGATGGTCTGAACACTTTTCTCCTTTGCAGTGGAATAATCCAAATTCATTCTTAAAACCTCTGGTGGAGAGACCTGAAAGATCCAGAGGTGTTCCAGACCCAGAAATCATTGTTGGAAGCTGTATTTGGCCCACACAGATACTGAATCCCTTTCATTGAGCAAATTTGCAAGGCCAGACTCAAGCAAGGTTCTAGAATCTTCAGACATCACTGAGATCATGATTTATAGCTCCTATTTAGATATGCTCTAGACCAAGTGGATGCTCAGTCTGTGGCTGAGTAGCACTGTCAGAGCAGAAGCAAAGGGTGCCTGGGCTTGAAGAATGTGTGAATGAGACCCAGTGAGACCCTCGGATGAAGTGAAGCCAGTTTACAGCCAGTATGATTGGGATCAGGATGTAAAGTAGGCTTTGGTTAGAGTTGGGATGGTCTAACCTCCGGAGCCAAATGAGTAAAGGAAAACTCAGGTATTTTGGGATCTCCTTCCTATTTTGATTCCTGATGTGAATATCTCTTTCCACGGTTGCTAACTACAAAATAAAAGTTTAAATAACTAAAAACAAAACCAAAACCAAAACCAACCTTTGCATAGTGAAACCAGCAGAGCACTGCACTGGCCAATCTGTTATATGTTGCAAGGTGACTCAGAGCCACAGGTGCATGTAACTCTTCCTGCTGCAATTTTTTTTTTTTAATTGTAGTACCAGGTATCGTAGGGGAGGATGTTGAGATGTTGGTGTCTTTGAAAGAGCCAGATAGAAGCATATCTTCTTTCCCACTTGGGGTATGAACTAATGAGGAAATAAAGGAAAGGAGATGACAGATTAACGCTTAATATTACTGTACTGCATCATTACTGGAGAACCTGGCTTTTATATCTGGTGTGGTTGCCTGTGTGTTGTTCCAGCCTTTGGAACATTGCTTTCAAATGGTTGGGTAACAAAGATCCAACCTATTATGGTAGACAGAGTCCAGAGCTCCAACAATATTATTCTTTTCTTTCTTTTCTCCTAGGTAATGTATTTTATCACTGGGATTTTGTCTTTAGGTGCAAAACTTTGCCTTCATTAGTTACCAAGACAAGACACCATGGACAGAGCCCACAAAGACTTTTTAGCTGAAGACTCCGGTGTTTCTTCCCTGCCTCTGGCCACCAGACTTTGTGTTGTGTGCATGAAGCGAAACTTCCGTCTCTCCTCCCTCTGCTTGCCTCCTCCCTCCCTCTTGCTGTGTCTCTTGCAACCCTAATAATGCCTGACATATAGAAGTTCTTAATAATTACGTGCTAAACGAATTATGAATTAACTAGTTGAGTTTTAAATGCAAAACTTTTTTCCTAGGGGTGTATTATCTTTAATGTTAATAGCCACCAGATTTCAAAGATTTTTAGTTAAAGTCTTCCTGGAATAGAAAAGCTAAGAGTTTTAATTATTTGTAAATGTTAATTTTTCTCCATCCCAGGACCTACAATGACAATCCAAAGATAAAAATAGTAGCCGTATATACCAAAATCTTTCTCAAAAACTTTGCATGGTGTTAACAGCAGAGCTGTTGTATGTTGCAACGTGACTCAGAATCAGAGGGCTATAACTCTTTCCATATAGATGTGATCTGTTTGTTTATTCAGCTCTTGAGTAGGACATTTTCAGTAGTCTCCATGGAGATTTTACTACAATGTTCTCAGTAATGTGTGTTTAGAATGTCTCTACCAATGGAGATTATAGGCAATGAAATTTAAAAACTGTCCTCAAGTTTATAGAATTGCTGGTGCTTCATGGTTATTTGTTAGGATTTTGACACTATTCGTTATAAGTGGACCTTATAGAAGAAATCTTTGAAGAAAACATAATAGTATAAGGAAATAACATCTGTCCTTTGTGAGCCAGTTCCTGTTATCTTTCCATTTTGAGAAATTAACTTTGGTTCATTTGAATTACCATGGTGACATGTTTGCATTTCAGCAAAACCAAACTAAACTATAAACTAGGGCTCTGCATATCTAGCTCCTGTCCTAGAATTTTTATTGCAGTATCTTTGGATAAAATCTTCAAGGTCCTGTTTATAAAAAAAAAAACACACCCCCCAAAAATATTTCTCAGCCAGACAAAACAATCTGGATGGGTAACGTCAGAATTCTAAGAAATAACAGAAAGAAGAGTGGGTATTAGAGAGGAGGAAAAATAAAATGAAAACAATGGCTCAGAGATGAAGAGAAATATATTTGCTCTCTAACTTTACATTGTGGAAGTAAACAAAAACAGGCAGGGATTTCTGCTCAGTGATAATTGGACATGTGGCTCAGCCCTCTGAGGTCTGAAACTAGTGAGCACTTGTAGAGTTATTGGAGCATACAGCCCTCTCTCGATGGGGAGCTCTGAGAGTGGCTCCCCTACTGTTTATGCAGCTTATTTGCTCCTTGGAATAATCGCATATATAATTTTTGACAACTAAATAAACCCTCGGGGAGATGGGTTCTGAGTTCTTCAGAAATTCCTGTACTCATCCCCATTTGGCCAGGGGAGATAGTTTTGTGAGTTTCTATTTGCGTAAGGAGCCAGGAAGAACATATCATCTATTCCAACTAATCAACGGTGTGAAGACAAGGTAGGGACTGACACGCATAAGCATCCTGCCGTTTCTGCCTTGGATCGGGGCAGATCAGACCTTCTCTTCCCAGACACCAGTTTTGTTAGCCTAAGCACACGTGAGCTCTGTTAGGTCTGGACTCTCACAAAGTTTTCTGCTGGCTCCTCTGCTAACAGGTGTCTAATCAAATGATCTTGCCTGGCAACTCCACCTGGGAAGGCTGGCTGTGTTCTGTGAGCGGTGTGGAACACGACTGAGAATTGCAGACAGCGCAGCGGGCTTGGGGAAGCAGGGAGAACGAGGGCCTCTCTGCAGCTGGTTCCCCACGACATCCCAGGCATTATCTGCAGTTCATAGCACTTTCAGAAGGAGGATGAAAGCGAGGGGGAAATGAATTGAAAGGCAAATAAAAAAGCTTCCCAGATTGTAAACAGACTGTCTGAGAGCCTAATCTGGAATTGGCACTGAAAAGCCAAGGGAGAATGAGGATTTTTCCCTTATTGAAAGTGAGGTAATTGTATGCGATAATGTATTCAGCAAGGGAAAACCAACAGTGATCTCCTGAAGCTAAACAGAGATTATGTTAAGACAGATATGAGGGCGCATTCCTCAGCAGCAAGAGAGGTACTAAATCAGGGTCTGCCTACATTTAAGCCAAGGTTTGAACTTTATATTAAAGTGCCTGTTAATCACTGAGCACTGCACTAAGCGTTTGTACACCCTTACTCTTTCCAACAACCCTACAAGGTTGGTTCTCTTATCCCCATTTTATTGAAGATGAAACTAATGTGCAGAGAGTTTGAGAGACTGATATGAGGTCACTCGGTCCTTTAGCAGCGGGCACAGGTTGTGTCTCAGGCAGCCTGTGTTCTTGCACACCGTTTACACCAAGGGTGAAGTTGTAGAGCTAATGGGGGAAAGAGACCTGAGGATCATTGTGTGGTATGTGAGATGGTTTGTGGTTCTGCGATGAAAGCTACAGTTTAAAAATGTTCAGTTGAGGCAGTTGTTTTGTTGTTGTTGTTGTTGTTGATCTCAAGGGCAGCAAAAGCATAAGTGTCCAGAATAACAGATATGTATTGCTAAAGCCCTAGACTCATGCCTTTTCTTTTTATAATGAAGTTGGGTATACACATATTTTCAGACACCAACACACACCTAAACATGTGTGAACATACACACACACACACACACACACACACACACACACGCACTACTTATTTTTGAACTTCCTCAAATACCCCAAATAATTAAATGCTCCAAGTAGCCCAGGAACTCAGAGGAGAAATGTTTGCCTTGCCGATACACTTGCAGTAGATAATGCAATGAAGTCACCATTGTGCGGCCTCTTACATGCGGTGTTCTCTTCCACCAGACTGAATCCTGCCCTTCACCATCTTCCCTTTGCCCATCTCAGGGAGCCTGGGCAGATCTCCAGCTTTCCACGTGCTGACAGCCCTTCTTTGCCAACCTCAACCTCATTTAGATTGCAATTGCATTCGCATCCTAATTTATGACTTAACAAGTTCTCACAAACATTTAATTTGCTCTAATTTCATTATGCATTTCAGGAGCACAATTTATGGAGGGGGAGATGGTTTTCCCATTGCTAGCAATTAGATTCACTTAATGGTCTATGGTGACATCTTCTTTTCTGGCTTTGGACTTTTCCTGCGTGTCTGTGGACATAACCTGGCTAGTAAGTTCCTAGATTCTCAGAGGGGCTCCAGTGCCCCCAGAATGTCCTCCCGTATTACCTAACATGGCAATTCATGAAATGGGTAAAATATTTCCTCTGGTTCTCAAGCGATTAATCTTGTCATGATAATTTCATATGTAGAGAAAGACTCATATTTTCATAGGATGTTTCAACAATATCAAATTATTTTCCTCTTTTCTACTTTGTATACTGAGCACCCTCTGAGGAGTCAGAGCATGTGGCTCCTTTCTAGACTTCTGTACCCTTTCCTGGACAGATCACCCAGTGACTGTTTTATTCTCAGTCTTCCTCCCCAGCAGGGACACAGGAAGGCCTGTCCTTCATTGGGAGTGAGTCTGGTGTCTTGTGTTAGGGAAACACAACTTCATTTGGCAGCTTTGAGCTGGTAAATTGTTGAATAACTTGAAACGCTGTTTCCATCATTAAGCGCAGGCCTGAGAGTTAATTACATCAGAATTCGAATCTTGGACCTGCCTTTAAGTAGCAGTATCAGTTTTCTGCAAGTCCCTTAACCCCTCTTGGCTTCTCTTCTGGATCAGTAAAATGAAGTATATGAGAGGAAAGTCCTCTCTGTGCACTGAGATTCTTTCCCTTCTGACTGACCAGAAGACAATGAATAGGAAGCAGATTGTATGGTATCAAGTTCCTGTATTGATTGTCTCCAGTGTGGTGTGCTGCACCACAACCCAAACTCGGCAATGTAGATAGGCCATGTACTCTAGTATTAAACATATATTTCATGTATTCTGCTATTGTATGGAACTGGGGGCTCCTGATGTCAGTCTCTGGTACCTAGGCTTGAGAAGATTTGGACTCTTATTGCTTAGAGGCAATGCAGGAGTCTCCAGTGCATCGATGAGGCTTACCAGTGATGCCTCTTGGCCACCTATTGGATCCTTGGCATTGTTCCCTTGCTCCAGTATCTAATTCTGATTCTTAATGCATTTTTACTAACTAGCTGCTGACCCTTAGAAGCTGGCACGAGATGAAGCTCCTACTGCTGCTTTAGATAGTGACCCTGTCACTCTGTCCTGTCTTGTGGGTAATGCAACCAACAAACATGACCGCTACAGCATTAGCTTAAACAAGCATGTTTTAAAACAAAGGAGTGATAAATGTACAGCTTCTGCAGTGGGAATGAGTGTGCAGAAACACACCAGTGTCTGGCTGCAGCCTGTTACTGGAGTGTTACATGGTGATGGTGTGATCTTCTTTTCACCCACACATTTTGGCCTGGCTCAGGTCATTTTCCCCCCAGGTCTTTGATGCGAGAGAACCTGGGTGCAAATCTATCACTGTCACTGTAAAAAGAGCGTCAAACTTCTGCCCCTACCTCCCATGGAGAGTCAGTAATGGTACATGTAAAATGACAACAAACCCTCCTTGGGAAATAGCTATGTTTGTACCATTGAGGAACTTAGAATCAGTATTTGTGCTGGAGTCAGAATCATGCAAGGGATGTTCAAAGTATGAGCTAAGTTTTGACTTGTAGGAGTCAGAGAACCTCCTAGGCCACCTGAAAATTCTGTGCATTTTTCTAGGAAAGAGTTCACAGCTTTCACTGGATTTCTATCAAGCAGCCTATGACTAAAGAAATGTGAAAAACCACTGACAGCATGTTTTTCTGTACATCTGTCTTCTGAATCCAGGTGAAGACTCTGATCTGCCTATCAATCTTTCTCCTTTGCTCTTTGTAGAAAAAGCAAGTGAGCCAGACCAAGATCCGGGTCATCTCCACCATCCTGTTCATCTTGGCTGGCTGCGTTGTGTTTGTGACAATCCCTGCTGTCATTTTCAAATACATCGAGGGATGGACAGCCTTGGAGTCCATTTATTTTGTGGTGGTCACTCTGACCACAGTGGGCTTTGGTGATTTTGTGGCAGGTAAGCACCTTGGGGGTCCCAGTCACTAGGGCCCCAGTGGGGAAGATCGTCTGTTCAAAATCACCATATTTGTGGGGTGGGCAAAACATATGAAATGACTCAAGGTAGTTGCTGCTGTGAGCATGTGCTCATTTTGGACTCCTTGTTCTGTGTGACATCAACAGCGGCAGGTTTATTTCTGCCATGAAAAGAAAGCCAGCCTCTTCTTCCTCAGGATGCTTAGTGTCCTTATTGTTCTGTGAATTATGCAAGAGCAAAGTAAATTTCTCACTGAATCTTGGACTTTTAAATCATGTTAAGGCTCATAAAAGCTGTATTAACAAAACTCAAGCTTGAAACTCTGGAAAAGTCAGCACAGAGGTTGGCTTGCAGTCACCTGCAGTTAAGCTTTCTAATGCTGAATTGAGAGGCGTTGTTCCTGAAAAAGTCCTGGGCATTCCCAGATGCAGGACTAAGGACTTGGTGACAACTGAGAGGTGGGTGTTTCCCTGAGGGACTATAATCTAATGTTTTTTCTATGTAATGTATGTAGAAGGAACAGTCTTCATTGTAAAAATATACAACAATGAGTTGTGTTTAAGGAAGAGAAAGAAAACCACCATCAATTACATGTAGGGTTCGAGAGCTTGAAAGTGAAGTGAGCTTTGGTTTCACACATGTATCACTTTCCCAAAGTGATAGGCAGGCAGGAAGAGAAAGAGACCATCCTCGCCTTCCCAGTAGGGTGGCTCAGGTGTTCAGGTAATTGATCATTTTCTACTCCAAGAAGTGAACACTCTGGCACTGAAGAGATGGAAGCAACCAAGGATAAGATGGAGCATGGTGACACTTCGGAAAGTGCAGATGTCCTGGCTTTGGAGGCAGCAAGCAGCAAGGAGAAGATGAAAGATACAGAGTGGGTGACATATTGAAAAAGCCCTGCTGAATGTTGGAAAGCCCTTTTTGTAGGGGAATGGTCAGTGCCAGTGGGATAATCTTGGTTGTTCTCTTGGTCCTCTGCTACATCCACTATGTCTGAAGCAGCTTGAGCCTTGGGTGTCTGGAGGGCTGGTAGGGCTGCTGCCTTTTTCAGACTCTATCACGAAGGGGATGAAGCATTTCTTTCTGGGAGACCTAAGGGTAAAGGGCCAAGGATTATACAAATGAAAATACTCCTTCAGTGTCACGCAGCAGGTGCCACCAGCCACAGAGCCATGAAAGGTGTTAGATTTCGTAGAATGCTTGTTCTTGCTTTTGTCCTTTCTTTTATTCATGTAAAGTGATTTCATATAAACCAGTTTTGCATTTCTGGGACATTTGAATCCCAGTTGGCCCTGGTATATAATACTATTTTTGTATGTTGCTGGATTTGATTTGCTCATGTTTTGTTGAGTTTTTGTGGCTACATTCATAAAGAATATTGGTCTGTGAACAAAAAGGAAGTAGACATGCTGGTCAAACAATTCCATAAGCTTGAAATACTTGGGTAGAGAGAGAGAATGTGTGTGTGTGTGTGTGTGTGTGTGTGTGTGTGTTTGTATGTGTGTGTGCTTCCTCAACCAGTTCCTGGTTAAGCAGCAGCCTGCAAATCTGCAGGCTGAGCTGCCAGGAAGGCTGCTCTCTATTCGGCTTGTGATCCCATCAGTGCCTTTATTTCTCCATAAGGTACAGCACACATGAAGAAGATGGGGATCTGGAAGGGATATTAGAGGCTCATCAACAGGAGCATGGGTGCCACCATGTTAATTCTATAACAGATGACTAGCAGGGTGGTTTGGTAGCTATTCCAACTGGGCAGATAGAGACTGAAGCTCATTTTTTAGAAATAGTTGGTTTTTTTTCTTTTCCTTTTTATGGACTATGGATCAAGAATTGAAAAGTCAAAGTAATTAAAAATTGTTTCCAGAAAGGCTGTGCTTGGGACCCTACTAATCTTTCCTTGTTCAGAGCACTCAGCCATTATGATCTGATTAGAAGTTTCAGCTGTGGAGAGAATCCACACAGAGAAACTGAGCAAAGTAAGAGAAACAGTTGTAAGTTTATTCATGGTTGCTGTGATCTGACATGGTATCATTTGTACTAGAAATATAATTGGCGCATTGACCACACAGGATTGATTGCTGTCTATTTTGTAGCTGGCCCAGTTTGGGACAGCCCAATGACACTGGTGTGTTGTGCAACCCCAGCTGAGAGCACATGCGGAGCTTCTTCCTCTTCCAGACTGGCTACAGACAAAAAAGATGGTCAGAGCTGCCCACAGAGCTGTGTGGGTAGAGCCGTGCGGGCAGAACGCTCTGGGCTGACTGAGCCCAGCTCTGTCTGGCAGGCCATGCGCACTTGCAACCAGGAGCCGGTGAGGACTCCTGGGCATGCCCACCAGCCACGCGTGGAGCTGTGTGGGCACCTGCTTGGCTGTGCAGCTACCTGGTTCCACACTACAGAGGCACAGGGGGACATAAAGGCCATTGTCCTGAGCTGCAGAAGTGAACAGCAGAGAGAGGGCCTCTCTCAGGCTCCCTGATGAAAATTGAAGCCCACTGGAAAAGTGAAGAGAATCTCTACAATAAAGGCACACCAGACCCCTGTGCTTGGTAAGTTGGAGGGATCATCACCTCCCATTGGAACCTGGACTATCTTCAGGGGAAGGGCAGCTGGAACCTGCAGTAGAACCTTGCAGAGTTCAACCCTGCAGGAGGACAGGGAGCTCAACTTGGGACTTGTAGCCAGAATCTGCCCGAATCTCTTGGGTCTGTGACTGGCTTACTGACACTCATTGACTTGTAACTGCACACTGCTGCCCATGTTGTCTATTGTGACAGCAGAGACATACCCTGAAGGAGGCCCTTCACTTTTATCTTTTATTGGTTATTTTCAAAATTACTGTTTTTTTGCTCTTATTTTTAATTTTTTTCTTCCTTTTCTACTCTTTAAAAATTTTTTTCTCTCTTTTCCTTCTTTTTTCTTTCTCTCCCTCTCTCCCTCACTCCCTTGGTGTTCCACATTGTTCTTCATCTCCCTTTGTGTTCCTGTTCTGGCCGTATTCATATTTTTTCTTTATTTTTCTTTTCTCCTCTTTCCTTCTTTCATCTGTGTCCTCAGGCCTCACTGCTAACCTTCCCCTATTCTTCCTCCTACCTATCCCTCCCTCGCCAACTCCTTCTAACTCCCCATTCTGAAGGGTAAAGTTGCTGTATTGAAGAGTTTATTCACTATAAACATATATTGGATTGCTCCTTGATTTTGATTTAATTCACACAGTTAAAGGAGATAGATTAATAACTGCCACAAATTATCATTTTCTAAGATGTACTTGATGCTATGGTGTTGCTGATTGTATCACTTGGGCTAAGGCGTTGTGATTGATCTAATC
Organism: Heterocephalus glaber; assembly: GCF_000247695.1. The sequence goes on from NW_004624734.1 coordinate 14,146,330, forward strand.
AGTTGTCCTTCCTGGTATAATGAAAATGAGACAGCCTCAGAGCCATTAGAGACTCAAAACCTAAAGACCACCTATATCTGGAAGACACCTCTAAGAAGCAATCATTCCATAAGGGTTCTAAATACCTCAACAAAGATACTTACAATAAGCAACTTCAAAGTATCAACCCAGGAACTAAACTAAGGACAGTACCAAAAATAAAAATGAGAAGACATTTAAGCAAGGCACAAACTCAGACTTCCACCCCACAAAAGGAAAATTCTGGGGGAAACGAGGTAGAAAAGTCTGATAATCAATCACCTGGACACCCTGAATTGATAGCACAGGAAGTAACAAAACAGACGAATAAGGCTCTAGAAAAATTCAAAGCAGAAATAATCTCCCAGATATCTACAGAGATTGTGAGCAGAGTGAAAGATATGATTAGAGGATCTAGAACAGAAACAGATAAAGAAATAGATGAACTCAGAAATATACTGGAAGCCATGAATGCCCAGCATAAGAAAGAAATGGAAACCATGATCGCCCAACATAAGAAAGAAATGGAATCTATGAAACAGATTCCAACATATTCAGGAGATTAAAAACTCCAATGAAAACATGCAAAGCAGATTAAGGGAATCTGAAGATAGAATATCAGATACAGAAGACAGGATTGTGGTTAAGGACCATGAAAACAGAGATTTCTAAAAAATAGTAAGGGACTATGAGAAATCAATCCAGCAGCTGCTAGATGATGCAAGGAGGAATAACATAAGATTGATAGAAGTCAATGAAAAAACAGGAGAAAGTACAATTGACATAAAAACAACTGTTCACAGAAGTAATAGTAGAAAACTTCCCAGACAGAGGTAGAGAATTGAACATACAGATAAATGAGGCATGTAGAACTCCAACTAGCCATGATCAAAAAAAATCTACACCTAAACATATAATAGTCAAGATTCCAGAAACCCAGCAGAAGAACAAAATCCTACAGACAGTTAGAGAAAAGAAACAAATCACCTACAAAGGAAAGCCCATCAGAATCATGGCAGACTTGTCAACACAAACCCACAAATCAAGGAGAGCCTGGAGTGAAGTATTTCAAGCCCTAAAAGAAAATAACTTCCAACCTAGACTGTTGTATCCTGCAAAATTACCTTTCAAAATCGATGGGGAAATTAGATACTTCCACGACAAAGAACATCTGAGAAATTTCGTGAACACCAAACCAACACTCCAAACAATTCTAAGCAATATCCTAGAAAAAGACGATGAAGGTCACAACTCCATGAGGCCCAATAGAGGGAAGCCACCAGGCAAGGGGGAAGCCACCAGGTAAGGTAAGATACTAGAGGGAAAGAGGGGGGAAAAAAAGAAATAAAAGAGCCAACAACAGTAAAACTTTATGACAAGGGTGAGTCAATATTTGCCAATTATAACTATCAATATTAATGGCCTTAATTGCCAATCAAAAGAAACATAATGGATTAGGAAGCAAAATCCAGCAATATGCTGTATACAAAAAACACACCTCACTCAAAATAAATTCATAGACTGAAAGTAAAAGGATGGAAAACAGTTCTCCACACAACAGGAACCCAGAAAAAAGCAGGGGTAGCAATCTTATTTGCAGACAAAGTAGATTTCAAACCAAAACTAATTAAGAGAGACAAAGATGGTCACTACATCCTTGTT
>NW_004624734.1:14152174-14169225 GCF_000247695.1 Heterocephalus glaber
GGGAGGGCTAGGAATGGGGAAAAAATAAGAACCAAGATGCATCATGTAAAGGTACAAGTTTCCAATGAGAAATGTAATTGTGTTGTATACCTAAATGTACCAATAAAAGAATTTAAGGAGAGAAAAAAAAGATTGCCATGATCCAAACCAGTTAAAGTTAAATCAAAGAATGAAACATAGAGGAATTCAGTCTATTTTAACCAGGTAGCTTGTTTGTTATTTTCTTGTAACTGAGTTTCTACAGTATCAGAGGTATATGTCCAGGTACAGCAGGGAGTGTTAGTGATACACAAACCCTTCCTTTTTCAGGCAGAGCAGAGTCGAATGTAATCCTGTCATCCAAGGCTGTTTGAGCAAGGGAATTAAAATTTTGCTTAGGCCAAAAAAGATGGTCAGAGGAGGGTTTACTGCATTGTTCTCTAGCGCCCCCTAGTGACAGGCTCGGTTGAGTGATCGTGACTTGGAAAGAATCTTCACTCTGACAGCCCAGGTGAGAAAACTACAGAGCTCTCTGGCCTAGCACGGAACATGAACCTCAAGAACCATTAGTGTTGTAGGAGCTCAGATTGGTTCCTAGAGAAAGCTGCAGGGGACTGTTAGTTGCCTACAGGGGAAAAAAAATAAATGCAGCTAAACCAAACCAAAGGGGACTTGACACAGAGCCCTGTAGCAGTGTTTGGAATTCTCACTTTGGGATGTAGACTAGCTGTCAAGGCCTCATGGGCTCACTGTGAAGTGGATGTGGGCATGTTGAGAAGAGGCACAGGTCCCAGTGCCTGTCAGGCTGGCTTTCTCAGGTACTATGGATGCCGTAAGAGCTCAGTATGGCGTCAGTGGTGCTAGATGTGGTTATAATCGTGAAACACTTGGAGAGCCTAGCAGTCACATCACCTAACGCTTTAATTGCCAATACATTGCAGATGTCAGTCGTCTTAGAAATGGTTCTGCATGCTGGGGTTTTAGGTCGGTGGCACCGTGCCTGCCTCGGAAGCACAAGGTCCTGAGTTCAATCCCTGGTACCAAAAAAAAAAAAGTAATGGTTCTGCCTGCCTCACTGGGCAGCAGTGTCTCCCATTGCTAGGGCAAGGCTGACATCCATTATGTTGCTGAGCTTCTTGACTTTTTCAGGAGAGTGTGGAGGGCTTGAAGGCTGTGCTTCAAGGCTGGTCTCAGCAGTACTTGTAAGAAGGCTACGATAAGTAGACTAATTATTTGGAATGAATGACCAGTGCTTTCAGTGAACAGCCAGTCAATACCATCAGGCAATTGGCCAATTTGGTTTGATGGATTTTTACTGTAATCTTTATTTATAAAATAAAGGAATTGGACTAGTTGGCCTCAAAGGTCCCTTTTGGTTCTAGCTAATGGCAATTCTAATTACTCAGCCTAATTGACCCTTTGTATTAGGATCATGTGTACACCCCCCACCCCCGTTAGCATTAAATAACTAGTTGGTGGACCAAAGTCTCAGTAATGTCATTATGCCTAATTTTACTGCCATGCATCCATTCATCTCTGGGTAGACGTGTGTGAGCTTCATATAGAAATGGTTCCAGGAGTTCCTCGTAGGGATGGTATAATGATATTGATTTTCATTAAAATAAATTTAGAGAAGTTTAAGGGGAAAAAAAGACAGCTTTGCTCTGTGGAGCACCAACATAAAATCACTCATTTGTTATTGATGCTCAGGTGAGAACAGATGGGTCAAGCTGACCACTGCATTTTCCTATTACCGACATCAAGGTTAATGATCAGGAATCAGAGAAATGAAGGCTCGAGCCACGCTCCAGAAGGAAGGGACGTATCTTTTGGTTGCCCTCCAGTCTGTTGTGTCTTGTGTCCACGAGGCCAACAGCTGAGTGTTGGATGATGGTGGAATGACATCTCTGGGACATCTGCTCTTCAAGAGGCAGATGCTAGACCGTGGTTAAAATAATGTTTGTTGTTTGCAGGGGGAAATGCTGGCATTAATTACCGGGAGTGGTATAAGCCCCTGGTGTGGTTCTGGATCCTTGTTGGCCTTGCCTACTTTGCAGCTGTCCTCAGTATGATTGGAGATTGGCTTCGCGTTCTATCCAGAAAGACGAAAGAAGAGGTAAGACTCCTTCCAGACTCCGCGGATGTTCTTGGCATTGGATTAGCCCATCTGGGTTCTGTGGGCTGGAGAGTTTCTGACTCAGGCAGGGCTCTTCATTTCAAATTTGCCTCAAGGCCAAGTTGAATGGAGTAGCAGTTATTTCTAGAACCTTTCTGGGCAGGTGGGGAAACATAGTGATTCACTTACCAGCCCACAACCCTGGGAAGACTAGTAAACAGCAATTGATGTAAAAAAGTATAAAGGAAAAGCATAGAAATAGTAAGTAAAGGCTGACGATTGCCAAGGGAGCTGTGCATTCGCCCTTTAGCAGCAAATATGTGGGGAGACGTAGAAGTCTCAGAAGGAGCCCAGGAAAGCCGGGCTTTCCCCAGGTCCTGGGGTCTGTGAGGAAACATGTCAAACACCGTGAGTCTTTCTCCATTCAGTGTGAGGCTGAGGCCATCAAGCAGTGGCCAGCTATGAAGAAGTGGACTCAACAGGTCCCTTTCATCTATATCCTCTGTCTCCTCCTCCGTCGTCAGATCTACATAGACAAATTTATACCTATGGCCAGTGGCACACAGTCTTTACTCCCGCACGTAAATTTGTGTGAGAACCTACACAAAGATGAGAAAAGGAAGATCTAAGAAAGGAAGATAGATTTTGTAATTTTAAAAAAATTCATGTTCTTTTAGGAAGACAAGAAAAGAAATACGAAAGTGGGGGGCAATGGAAGGGGATAGAGAGTTAAAGAAAGGAACAGAGAAGAAAGCTCGAAGAGAGCAGGAGAGGGACAACCCCTTTAGAGGCAGCTCCTCCCTCTACATACAGGGCCCTAGGACAAATTTGCTGAAGGGGAAATTTCCCCGGTCATTCCTGGTCCTGCATGTTTATTTTCTTGGATTGTATAAACACTGTCAATGCAATTTCTAGTCTACTTCCCTAGGTGGATAACCGACCTGCTGAAGATCAGCAATAACAAAAGAGAGGGGAAGAATAAACATATTGATTTTCCTAAATGGAAAAATTTGAGCCAGTCATCTCTATAGGAAAGCATGGCACTTGGGTTGTCTGCTCTTTTGATTAAAATCCAAGAAATCTGGTGCTGATGTTCAGGCTAGACTTCACTTTCTAAGAATGTATGTTCTGTGCCCTGTGGCAGAATCTGCTGAGTCCTGCACCTGACAGGGAAATGTGATTGCCAGGTGTCCTGGAGTGTCTTCATCAGCCAGAGCAAGCCCCATTGCACATGGTCATAACATGGAAAGCCAATGGTTCTGGCTTGCCCAGGGCCCGTGGAGGTTCCTAGGACATAGGACTTCCTATTTTAAAACCAGCCAAGCTGGGACAGGTTGATCACCTACCCAGATGGAGAGATTGGAAGGACACAAGGCTTGCTGAGTATCTGCTTTGTGCCTGGGGAGCAGCTGGGTGCATTTCCTTATGTAATGATAAAGACCCTGTGAGCTAGGTATGATTGCCCTAGTTTATGTGGGAGGAAGTCAGCCATATTCTTTATAAAAGGAAACATACCTGGAGCCCCAAATACTGATCTCTCCTCCAGAATTCTGTCCACCTCTCTCATTTGACCACTGCCTTCCAGTCTCAAGTGACCTGTGGGTTTTCCCACGTGTCTGCCTCCGGCTGAAGTAGCACTTTACCCCTTTCCCTGAACACGTGCTCCTCATCCCTTGCCTCCCAGAGACAGACTCCCCACCGGGCCTTCTGAGGGCTGTGGGTGCTTGGAGATCCCAGGCAGAGGAGAGTCTTTCAGTGTGTTTTGCCATTTTACACCCGGCCAGGTTGGTGAGATCAAGGCCCACGCGGCAGAGTGGAAGGCCAATGTGACAGCCGAGTTTCGGGAGACGAGGCGGCGGCTCAGCGTTGAGATCCACGACAAGCTGCAGCGGGCGGCCACCATCCGCAGCATGGAGCGTCGGCGACTGGGCCTGGACCAGAGAGCCCACTCGCTGGACATGCTGTCCCCGGAGAAGCGCTCTGTCTTCGCAGCCCTGGACACAGGCCGCTTCAAGGCCTCGTCCCAGGACAGCATCAATAACCGACCCAACAACCTGCGCCTTAAGGGGTCGGAGCAGCTCAACAAACACGGGCAGGGCGCCTCTGAGGACAACATCATCAACAAGTTTGGGTCCACCTCCAGACTCACCAAGAGGAAAAACAAAGACCTCAAAAAGACCCTGCCTGAGGACGTGCAGAAAATCTACAAGACCTTCCGGAATTACTCCCTGGATGAAGAGAAGAAAGAGGAGGAGACTGAAAAGATGTGTAACTCAGACAACTCCAGCACAGCCATGCTGACTGAATGCATCCAGCAGCATGCAGAAATGGAGAACGGAATGGTACCCATGGACACCAAAGACAGGGAGCTCGAGAACAACTCATTACTTGAAGACAGAAACTAAATGTTAAGGACACTGGACTAGGACTAAGCATTGTGTGGTCTTTTTTTTTTTTTTTTTTTTTAATATTCACACTGAGACACGTGCCTTAAACAGACTTCTGGTTAGTCCAAAATTACATAGCATTGAAGAATATATTTCACTGTGCCATAAATGACTGAAAGCTTGCTCTGCCAAAATGAATCAAAGAACAAGAACTTCATTTCAGACAGCAGCTGCAGGACACACAGGGAGCATTCGCACATGTAGTAGGTCGGGGCCACCCATGTGAAGGGGCTTCCCACAGTGAGGCCGTAGCGCTGAGCAGTGTCACCTGGGCATGGCTTGCAGACAAGGGCAGCTATTCCTTAGACCAGCCTCCGAAGGGAACAGGTGTATCTGGAGCTTTGTTTCCTGAAGCTAGCCTCGCACACAGAAGGGGGCCTGTTTGTAGTTGAACTGGTAACTGTGGCTAGGTTTAGAGCTGACTTTTTGGCATGTGCTCTGAACTTGAATTTTGACACACACCATTCAGTGTGTAACATACTTTCTGAGCTCCGAGTGAGTGCTGTGGGAACCCGAGAGCACCTGGAAGTTTTGTTGGAAGCAGATCAGAGCACACATATTAGAAGGTGCGATTGCTTTTCTCATGACAAAGGAAAAAATAATCACACACATCACACTGTGGATATCACCTTAACCAATGACAGAACCCTATTGAGTTTTGTCTTTCTCACAGGGCCAGGTATTCCAAGTGAACTTGCAAGCGCTGGTGAAAAGTCAGCCTCAACTGCTGCATGGTTAAAGGTCAATCATGCATTTTCGTCACTGGGTGTGATGGTGAAAATAAACATTATGAAATGTCCATGTTCACTTTTCTACTGGAACTTAAGTTACAACTCGTTTTGATAAGGGGGAAGATACGAAAACTATTGCCTTGCATGATGCCAGTGGCTTGCTGTTCTGCCTAGCCGATTCTAAATTTTTATAAAAATAGACATCCTGCATTGCTGAGACATACTGAGAAGTACCATGGCATCTTTCCATCTCAGGGCTTTCTGTCCCTTTGAGTGTCTTGGGTAGACATAGTCATGAGACCCAATCTTGCTATTCCCAAACAAAAGCAAAATTAATCTCTCAACCAACTCTTGTAAAAGTGAAATGTTTTGCTTGCAGCTTAAGTGCCATTAATGCCATTTACAAAACAATACTTAAAAGAAGTACTTACAATATTTCATTTTACTTCTGTTTGGCTGTTCCTTTCTTCTAGAAGCCTTCTTTTCCTTGCTGCATTATCTCACACCTGCTATTCACTAAAATTGGAACACTCCTGTGATTGATTGTTTCAAGGCAAACAATAACCAACAGGTGGTAATTATGTGATATTAGAACATTCAGTGAAGGAAGGTGGGAGACTATCTAGTCATAGGTTTTGAGAGGGTGATTTTAAATGGATTTTTATCAGAAAGGGAAAAAGGAATAGTAGACCATTATCCATGTGTGTGTCTGATTTTATCATAATTGACTGGCTGTTACATTGGTTCATAGTTAGCTCTTTGGGCCACTTAAGCATTTGTACCTGGCAATACCAGGCAGTTGCTGGTTATGGGCCTCCTACCTTTGGGGTATTTCATAGGATTTGATATAACTCACCCACACCATGAATTTACCAGACAATTACAACATAAATGGAGACTTCCAGAAACCTTCTAGTGCTTTCTTTCAGGGGAAAATTATGCCCACTGCATCCTTGACCATTTGTAATACAAAGATCTTTCTCTGCTTATTTCCCCAAAAATGACATCTGTCCTTTGCCTGGCCCCAACCTTTGGGCTTGAGTTAGAGACCTGGCATTGTTTTTGAGAAGGACCCAAATAAGAATCACTATGATGAGGTCTTTCCTCTCCAGAGTAGCTTGGGTTTACTCCTTCCCTTGGCTCAAGCGATGGCTCACTGGTGACATCCAGTGTTCACACAACAGACACTTGGGAAGCGATGGGTATGTAGATGCGGATGGTGATTTTTACTATGGGTATCATTCCAGCCTGACCCAAGGGTTTTAAGGAATTCGTAGGTAACTAGGATTTTCCTGATTAAACTTTTGGATCTCATATTTGGGTTTCCACCCTATAGTACATTGGTACTTCTTTATAGTAGTGTGTTAAAATTGTAGGCCTGACAGCCAGATCTAGGAAAGAGGCTTTCCTACCATTTATCCAGTGCCTTCTGTGGACCAGGCATTGGATTAGGCACTTGATGGATGTCAGCTGCATGAAAGGTCACAGCACTGCAGGGGAAGTATTTGCAAACCTGTTATGTAGATGAGGACAAGGAGGCTCAGGAAAGCTGAGTAACTTACCTAAGGGCACACAGCAAGAAGGTGGTAGAGCTGGTATTCAAAGTATGACCAAAGTCTGCCTTCAACTTTGCTACAATGTCTGTGTCATGCACCCTTGTGAGTGTGTGAGTGCATGAGTGTGCGTGCACATGTGTCTTTCAAGCTTCATGGACACAGTTTACAGAGGAGAGCAGAAGATATGGAGGAATCTGTACCCAGAAGAGTGCAGGAAGTCTGCGTAAACATAGCCTAAAGGGTTGCCCTGGAAAACACCTGCTGTGCATGGTCTTGGTTTTGTTTTGGGGAATGCTGCATATGGCACTTTTTCTGTGTAGTTACAAATGCCCTTTGAGAGCACTCTTTTGCACTTTACTTGCTTACCTGGCAGGAATTTCACATTCAGCAGGACTAAAACAGTTCAGAGAGCACTGAGCTGCATATTCTACCAAATGGAACAGGTGCATGTGTTGGTGTGTGCATAGACGCTTCCCCAAAGAGTCAAATTACAGTAATGCAGAGTCAGAAATAGCCTTGGGTTGGGAGTGCAGAAATCTTTGATACGTCCTCCTGTCCTCCTCCCTGAGCACAGTGGGGACACGCCCTGCTGAATAATGTCAAAGATGACCTTTCGAGGGAGACTGATCCATTAAATATGTGGGAAAAGTATTTCAAAAATTAGAAAGTACTGTCCAAGGGAAAAACCTGAGAAGGAATAAGAGTTTGGATTCTTCTTCGTGTGTACAAGCTAAGATTTGAGGATTCAGCTGTTTTGGAAACTTGAATGTTACCTTTTTAAAGATGGGGCCAAATAGCGCACAGGACACACATGATAACGCAAAGCTGCTACATGTTCTATGTGCACTGCTCAGCCCTTCCTCTACAGTCTGCATTCCCACCTTACCAAAACCTGGAATAGACATTTTGATGTTGCACACAGAAAGAGCACATGGTCAATATCTTCATTGGGTGGTGTCATTTGCTTCACCTTGTCGTTGGGTACTGAATTTTATTCTCAAAACACATCTGGAGGTTTGCTGGTGACAGCCAAAGGACGATTTGGAGAAACTAATATAGGTCATTGCCCAGTCCTAACCCAATAGTGATTTCAGCAATCTGTCATATTTTGGGTAGAGCTGTATAGTGTGTGTGTGTGTGCGCGCACGTGTGTGTACATGCATGTGTGAGGTATCCCTAGCCTATTACTGAGGTGACTGGGGCTACTGGCTCCTCCAGCCACAGCCCATGCTCATGGGCACATCAATTCTCTGTACTTCATGTGCACATCAAGGAAGTTGAGCACAGATAGTTGTAAGGGCCTTTTTAGTTCTGCAGTTCCTTGGTGAAACATTCCCCAGCCCACAGCTACTTAAATTTATTAAGAAAGTTATAAGTTGGATTTTGGGATTTGGTTAAGGATCCCAACCATTGTAGGGGAGAGCTTGGTTTTTTGTCCTTTGTTTTCTGGGTGATTGACGGAGACCAGATGTATCTGGGAGACTGGTTTCCAAATTAGGATCATGTCTAGTGTAGGCTCTGTTCTCCCTTAGAACTCTTTGGCACACTGTCACCTGGGGGCTCATGCTATGTGGGCATTTTGCATTTTTTGCATGGTGTTAAAGCTAGTTAAAGAATTTTAAGCTGTTGCTATTTACAGTCAGTTGTACTACAAGTTCCCTTTGATTACTTCATGAATTTGTGTACTTTTCCTCCTGTCTCTCTCTGTCTTTCTTTCTGTCTCTCTGTCTCTGTCTCTCTCTCTCCACAGACAGAGGGAGGAAATGGCTGTTCTGGGTTCTATGAGGACCATTTCACGTTCAAAGTCCTGGTTGTGTTAAGCTTTGGCAATCGCCCCCTTTCCTCCCTCTCAGATGATATCACTTCCTAGTTAAGTCAGGGCTGCATATCTATTTGTACGCTTGATTTTAGGGATTAGTGAGAATATGGCCAGGATTTGAGAGAGGCAAGTTTTGACTCAGTAGACTGCATAAGAATGTGAACCATCCACTGTGTACCATCGTTTCTGAACCACAGGAAAACAAACAAGCACAGAGGGCCTCTACAGGAAGAACACAAGAACGTGCTGGTATTATGTTCCATATCTCTGCTTTCTGCATGCTACTAATGTTTCAAATGGGGGTAATTCTTCCTCACTGTTAAGATGCCCTTGTGTGCAAATAGAGTAGCTAAAGGAGTGGAGGAAGCTTGTGGTGATAGAGTGTAAAAGCTAGTTAGTAATGGCCTTGAAAGGGAAAAATGTAACTCTAAAACAAAGCTTACTTTAATTTGGTATCCTGGGTGCTGTTAATTTGACATATAGGAACTAAACTAGCACACTGGTCCCATGGCTCTAAATAAAGCCCTGCGCTCTGTCCTTGTGTGATAGCTGCATTCAACTTCGCCCACCCATCCAAGTCCCTTGTAAAAGTCGGCCCTCCCATGGCAGTCTGTAGGTCACATGACATCAGCACAGTGGCACCGAGGAGAAATGAGTGGTGTCTCCAATTTTACTGAAAATGGTGCCTGACATTGGGGATCTCCTTTGAGTTCTTGTTTCTTAAGTGAAGAATCAAACAATTCCCTGGGCATTAAAACAGAATTCCTTGAACGGACACCTGCCCCATCTACCGAGCAGACCCGAGCTGTGGCAGGCAACTGCCCAACCCTTCCTTTGCTGCCAGGGCACCAGGCTCCAATGTGGAGTTGCAGCGGTGCCTAGAAGTGATATGCAAACCACCCCACATGCCAGCCTCCAGCTCCTTTCCCCTCCCAGATTCGAAGGCAGTGGACCCCGTGACAACGACGATGAACCCATTTGTGGAGGTGTTTTACCTATTTTTCTCTTTGTAGGACTTCATGGTGCTTAAAAAAAAAAGGCATTTTACAGATAATAATGTGTGTGTGGGGATTTCATAATGTTCTTAGGAAAAGTACAAAAGCAAATTTGCTTGTAACATTTCAATATGCTGTGCTGCTATTGTCTTTATTTGATGATGTACTTTTTTTCAATGATGGAGAAATTGCAACAAAGACCTTCTGGAAGACCCAATCTAATGTCTCTTCTGTTTGCCTTTCTTTTGTGGGGCCATGTGTGGTTGATAGTGGCTGGGGGGGGGAGCTCTGCTCAGGACGGGTCTTCTCCAGTTTGCACTCATGGCTTACGTTTACCAGCACAGAGCTGTGAAACACATTGTATTCTTCCTAAGAGGAGGAATCCAATAACCCAGCCTTGCTGTGGGACATTTACTTTCATTTTCTGATTTTTACTGGATCCTGACTGCATGTTGCTGGAGATTGGACACCATAAACCACATTTTCTAGGTGAAAAGCTAAGTTTAGATAGTGTGACAGGTCTGCCAGTCTCAAATGAACAACTCCTTGGGCATACACATTTTAACCTGTACTTGCCTTTTTTCTTGCTACATTATGTCCTCCAGTCACAAGCTTATTAAGAATGAGTAGGAATAAGATGGTGACCATTTCTGAGTGCCTGTTACATACTAGGTACTCTGGTAGGCAGGTTACAAACATCCCACGTTGCCATCCGAGAAAGTGAATAGGTAAGTTGGCTCTCTTCAAGTTTTAAGCACTTCCTGGTTGTCTTTATTGGAGTGGATCATAGCAATGACCATAAAACACTGTTTCTCTGACTCTGCCCCATCTGCATGGTGGGATCTCTTTCAGTTTCTCTTCAGTTACTCTTGAGATCCCTAGGGGATTTGCTTGTGCTCTATTTCTTGGCCACTGTGCTGTGGGCATGAGCTTTCAGAAGTCTCTCTGGTGCTTTAGGACTAAATCAAATGGCCCTTCAGTACTCTCCTAGTAAGAACAGTCACTGTTTTTCTAACCGCCCATAATTCCCATATTAGGAGCTCCTAAGGGGAGCTCTCTTTTTCTTATTGTTTCCATGGGCCTGGCACAGCTTATGTCATGTGAGAGAAATTGAAAAAGTATTTGATAAATAAGCAGCAAATCCAAAACCATGCTATTAAGCAAGGGGACTCTACAGAGATTCAGAGCAAGAGAGATATCAAATTTGGAGTGAGCTGGTGGAGAGGTCAGAAGGAAGAAGTGTTTGAGAAGCACAGAGGGTAGTAGCCTGGGCCTATGGAAAGTGCGCTGGATAGTTTCTGGAGTCAGAGTACTAACCACAGTGGCAGTTTTGAACCCACTCACTTCTATGAAGCTTCATTAGCCAGTGGAGGCAGAATGGTGTGAACACTCTTTGGACCAAACCATTCCAATTTTAAAATGCTAGTGCATACCTGGCATGCATTTGAGATGGCCCCGATGTCAGTATCCATCCTTCTGTTACTGGATGCCGGTGTTGCCCGGGGCTTTTCAGGCTTTTGTGGTCCTGTTCAAAGGACTGAACATAGAGGTTTTACATTTATTCAAGGTGGAAGTAGGGAAAACTTTGAAGGGAGATGAAGTGTTTTGAAGAAAAAAAGTGCTCTGAAGAGTGAGTTCGGAAAAAGAAAATATGCCCTGTCCACAGAGCAGGCCACTGTGAGAAGAGGTGACAGTGACTGCCAGGCCAGTGCCTGCTGTTTTTTACTCACACTCTGCTGTCAGATCTGGGCTGTCTTATGCAGGGCTCTGAAGCTCTGTTTTGTGCCTGTGTCCTGGCTGTAACTAACAGGTCTCCATGACTGAGAGATCTCCATGATTGACAGGTCATGCACAATTGCCCGGCCACTTTGCCAAGCCCTAATCTTCCTGTCTTTCGTCCAGTCATTGTCTTTATGTAAAATATTTCACATTTTTGATGAGTGTTCCTTAAAAACAAACTTAAAATGTCATTAACAGAGTCCAAAGTTTAAAAGAAACATTTTCTCACACAACTTCCTTGGAAGAGTCACCTTCATTAAATAAATTTTAAGGCTCATTATTGGGAATTATTCTGGATAAATGATGATTTTACTCACTTGCAATGCGATACCATTTAAATATTTTTCAATACAATAATTCATGTTCTTATCTGCTTTAAACTAAACTGTTTTTATCAATGGCCCTTTTGAATTGTGAATGCCCAAGGCAGAGAACAACTATAGGACCGCAGTAAGATATGAATTTGTTCTGTAATGAAGAATTTAAAGAACTCTCTAGTATTGTGGAATCAACAGCATCAATTGCAAATGTAAGAGACAGAAATATACATTATGCTATCATAATTTATGACTGTATATTTCAGCATTTTATGTAGAACATTTATCTTTGTCCTAAAAAACATTGTGTTCTTCAGTTGTTTTGAGGCCACAGAGAGAAACAAAGGAATGGGCCATTCCATTATGCCCTTGACTGATTGGCAATGCTTTGGTTAAATTTTCCCAATCCCTCTGTTAGTTGAACCAGCATCAGTGGAGCCCTACTATGCATGAGGGATGTATTTCTTGCCTTTCATGCTCTCACGTTGCAGAATTAGGTAGCCCTGTGCTATATGTTTTGAGGAGGTTGGGGAAAAAAAAGCTAACAATAAGACAGTATGTGATTAGCTTAAAAGTTCTGACAATGGCAATGAGAGTGATAGGAAGTGAGAGAGCCTGAGGATAAGCCTGCACTGTGGCAGGCCGTCAAGGCAGGCTTCGAAGAGGGAGCATCTTACGGCAGGTGACAGACCCGATAGGGGCCAGAGGAAGCTGAGTGGCTCCAAAGCACAACTCTGTGTAACATTCTTTAAGACTGACCTGTCCGTCCTGAGGATATTGCAAATATATCCTCATTTGGGACTACTTTGTGATAAGAATTTTCTGGGAGAGGAGGATTGCTTTAAAATGACCAGTTATGACAGGAATTGTAACTTCTGAAAACAAGTGAGATTGAGCAACATGCAGAATATGAATGTTTGCTCATCTCCCTGTATTTCCTCCTTCCTCTTGTTTTGCATCAAGCAGATTCCAGGTTCTGGCTTTACTTCCTCCAGAGAGGAACATAGTGGCAGGAGTATTCTTGGCTCTTTATTTCAAAAGATGATCCACAGGAAGATTTCATTTGACAGGGAACAGAGGGACTTGAAATAGGGTACAGGGGAAGACAGACTTCCCCCTAGGTCAGGCATAGGGCAGGGCGAAGTCTGGGACCTGCACAGAGGTTTGCCTGTGTGCAGCCTCTTGAAAAGAAAGGCTAGCACCATGGACTTCAGCAGAGACCCAGTAAGCCTTTCTGGAAAGGTTAGGGGTAGTGTGGGCAGGTGCAGTGCCCTGGATCCCCACCCAAACCATCAATGGAAATAAGATCTCCCACCACCATGGTAGGATGGGTCAAGAAACTGAAGTCAGTAGAAATAGCAAATAAATATATGAAAAAATGTTCAACATCACTGGTCATTTGACAGATGCAAATGAAAACAATGCTGAGATTCCACCTCATCCAGAAAGAATGGCTGCTATCATGAAATCCACCAATAACAAATGCTGGCGGGGCTGTGGGGAAAGAGGAACCCTGCTCCACTGCTGGTGGGAGGGTAGACTGGTGCAACCACTGTGGAAATCAGTATGGAGATACCTCAAAGAACTAGGACTGGAAGTCCCATTTGACCCCACTATTCCACTGCTGGGGATCTTCCCCAAGGAATTAAAAGAATCATACCACAGTGATATATGTGCACCCATGTTCACAGCAACACAGTTTGTAATAGCTAAATCTTGGAAACAGCCCAAATGCCCGTCAACTGGAGACTGGATAAGGAAAATGTGGGGTTTTTTTTTTTATAAAATGGAGTACTACTCAGCCATAAAAAATGAGAAATTAGAGACACTTATAGCTAAGTGGATGCACATTGAGGCAATACTCTTAAGTGAAATAAATAGGACACACATGTATAAATACCGAATAGTTTCTCTGGTGTGAGAAACCGAAAGTGTAAATAAGGACTAAATGTATAATAGGTAATGTGAAATAGGAAGAAAAGGGGCAAAGGGGAAGAAAGTGGGAGGGCTAGGGGAAAGGATAGAAGGGAATGGGATTAATATGAGAAAATGGAAAAATAGGAACAAAATCTTTGTAAATAGGGAGGGATGGAGGGGCTGAAGGGAGGGCTGGGCAAGGGTGAAAAATAAGAACCAAGAGAGACTATGTAAAGGTGCAAATTTCCAGTGATGAATGTCATTATATTGTATACCTAAAATGTACCAATGATTAGAATGAATAATCGATAATGCAAAATAGGAAGAAAAGGTCCAAAGGGGTAGGGGTAGTGGGAGGGGCAGGGGAAAGCAAAGAAGGGAAAGGACAAATGATGAGAAATGGAAAAAATGGAAATAAAGTCTTTGTAAATAGGGAAGGGTGGAGGGCGTGAAGGGAGGGCTAGAAAAAGAAAAGAAACTGAAGTCAGGTTGAGTTACAGAAAATAAGAAGCTTTGCTAATTCATGCACCCTGAACTATTTATTTCTCTCTCTTCTATGCTAAATGGTTCTTCTTAGTTTGAACCTGCATCATCTCATTTCTTAGGTGAGGAAGAGAGGATCATTTTTATCCCTGATTTGTGGAACGTTTATGTCCTAGAGATACTGTGTGTATGTACATTATGCCAGGGACTGGAAATCTCTGAGGAAGAAGTGGGGGAGGCAACTTCCTTTAACTAGAGATCAAGAGCATTGCTAGCTGAGCCCTTGGATTTGAAACTCTTTCTGCCTTGGTGGGCGTGCATAGGGGTCAGAGAGGGAGCCTCCCAAAGGCTGAGCACAGCCTGCCTCCCTCAGGCAAAGAGGAGAGGGATGGGGCATAATTGGGGGATTCCTATGAGCACCCAGGGATTCAGTCAGCCCTATGGCCAAACTAGGTCACAGATCCCAACTCCAGGCCCCTTGGCCAGTCCTGCCCACCCTCTGGAAAGCTGGATGCATATTTGATGCCCATTCTGGGGCAAGCGCTCCTCCCTAGCTCAGCAAAGTGGGAACTAGGATGCAGGACCAAGCTGCAGTCCACACATGGGCACACTTATTCCACCACATAGGCATGTGAGCGTCAAGGAGAGGAATGGGTAGCCCCCCGTCTTCTTTTCCTCCCCTATCTCAAGGCCGATTAGGAAGGACTATAGGAAATAACTTTGAATAGACCGCAGAATTTGACTGCCCATTATGAGTGCAGCTGGCTGTATAGTATTGCACGGTATGACAATTTTTTCTCCTTCAGTTTTTTTTCTTTTCCTCACAGTTCACCTTCTGCACGGCACCCCCCGGCCCCAACTTAAACAAGAGTAGGGTGTGACTGGGAGTAAAGCAGAAATAGCCTAACATTTTCCTTGGTTTTTATTTTCCTCAAAAGCCTGAATCCTTAAAGGATATTAATCCCATAAAGGAAAAAGTAAAGGAGAGAAGATCTGTGATAACAGCAAGAATACCTTCCACAAACAAGAAGCCAAAGGAATTTAGTTATTCTGGGAGGGGAAAAAAATCCTCTAGCCTGGGAAGAGAAAAATGAAAAGAAACAAAATGGGAAAGGGCCAGGCCCAGGAGTAGGTGGTTGCACAGGGTGCCTGGGCAGACAAGACTGGACACTCTGCCTCCTAAGTGGGCCACGGATTCTTCAGGAGTGGATGTCATTGCTCCGGGGAGCCATGGCGGGAGTGAGGCACTGAAAGGGTGAATGAAATGCACTGGATGAGGGTGAGTGGGGTCCCAACAGAGCTTGTTTCTCCATATTCATGGCACAGAGGAGGCACGTTGGGAGACGGAAGGTAACCTTGAGCTTGGGAAGGACCAAGCCCCGAGCAAACAAGAAGTTTGGGGAAAATGACCAGAAACAGTCTAAGGCAAGAAGAGCAGTCCTAAGACAACTTGTGGCCATAAAAAAGGACCCAAAGGAAATTGAGCAAAATGGATTAGGGAGGGTCATGGCAGAGGGCATGGAATCTTGTTGGCTGGTCCAGGGAGACTCTGGGTTTCCAGAAATTCTGCTTTTCCAAGATTTCCATCAGCTACTCCTGTGCTGTGTTCCTGAAAAAGAAAAAGGGGATTTTCAGACAGAGGAGGCAGCTTTGTAGAACCAGTCCTTCTGAGGACCCAACCAAGCGCTCAAGACAAGACACATAGAAACTTCATTGTTAACAGGGAATATTATAAGGCAGCATCAGGATGGAAGCAGCAGTCAATACCATGCCAAAACTAAGGACAAATCAGGATTTGTGCCTCTGCATAAACAGGTCCCGTCTGTTGAAAGTGAGAAGAAAAGTTTGGTTTGTGATTACAAAGACAAGGAGATAAAACCTGGAGAAACAATGAGTGAATTTACCAAAATCACAAAGCAGGTTCTCTGCTCCACATAACCATCCCCCTGGTGGGTGGTTGGTTGTACTCCAATATGTAGAGAACTTGCAGATAAATGACAGGAAAGTGCAGTGTGATGGCCTACTAAATAAAAGCAATGTTTGTTGCTTATGGTGGTGGACACTGCTCCCCAACTTCTTAAAATTAGGGAAGAGACCCAGAAGATGTGCTATCAGTCATCACAACAAAGGAGGAGGCAGCCTGTTAAAAATATTTTGTAAAAATCAAGAGTTTAGAACTTTCTAGAATTAGAAGATTGAGTCCCTTAGAGGTGTGAAGCCCATGCATATGTACTAGATGCACACATGCACAAAACTAATGACTTTATTATTAAATATTAACCATTTCTTTAATATTAAATGTTTTCTATTTCTATTATTGCTATTATTATTTTTATCCTTTGTTAAACATAAGTGACCCAGTGGAGAAAAACATACAATTCATTATTTTGTTCCAGAAATCTCAGAAAGAAATACACGGAGACTGAATTCGGGTAAAATAATAAGCAGGAGTACCCGCTCTACTTGTGAGCGGGCTGGAACACCAGAAACCCGTCTGGTTAGTATCCATGCCCCTTTGTTCAACGGTTCCCTTTTTATATCCTTTTTAGCCATTATCTCATCCCTAGTGGTCTTTGATGTGTAAATAGAATTCCAGTTCCTATTTACAAGTCACAGACACAAGATAAGCAGATATACATTGTAAATTCACCCTGGCATTGCAACTTTGTTAGGTTAATGAAATTACTGGTTAAAGAGTCAGATTACCTTCACCTTAAACAAGGAGAGTTATGGGAAAAGCAAATCTTAAAAGAACACATTGCTTATTTTGCTTCTACAACTACCTTAATATTCAATCTATTAAGTTATCTAAAACTTTTCCCTATCAATTTGGCAGCTGCAGACTTTTTTTTTTGAGACAGGGTATCACTATGTAGTCCAGGCTGACCCTGAACTCACTATGTAGCTCAGGC
>NW_004624734.1:14175876-14219718 GCF_000247695.1 Heterocephalus glaber
TTTTTTCGTGAATTCCATGATGACCTGGGGACAAAAGTTTTCCAAAAACACAGGAAATCTGTTCTCCAGCACAGACGTGAGGAGAAAGTGCCTTTTCGGGGTTGGCACGAATGTGCATCCTAGGCAGCTCGTGGGTGGCTGAGCAATGCCCGAGCTGGTTCAGAGATCATGGTCTCTGCCCTGAGTGTCATGAAAACCTGGAGGTCTAGTTGGTGGCATGTGTTAGATAAGGAGAAGAACGGTCCAGCATCAATCAACGTGCTGCGCTTTTAAATATCTTTTGAACTGCTCTTGTACTGGAAAAATGTTTACTGAGTAGATAACAGAAATTAAGTTTAAAAGTAAACTTTTAGCAACTTTGGACTAACATTGTGATTTTATTATTGGTCAAAATCACTTAAGCCTTTCTCACTGTCATGTTTAAAGTGAATATATAGCTTTTTTGGTTTTTGATTCTCTTATGGGAAGGTTGATATTCACTTAGGGACAAAGCCCCTCAGCCCAACATCAAAGCACAATACATGCAAACTCAGCCCACATGTACTTGACAACCATTTCCAATCTGTTTGAGAATGCAGTCCTTGCTAATCTTCATAATCTACTTCCAAGGTGAAGCAAAAAAAGAAAATATTATTCTTTTGGTTGATAGGAAATAAGTTTAGTGAAAAAAACAATGAAATAGGTTATTTCTAGAGTTCTTCATCTCTCACCCCCACTCCCACAAGATTATAACTAAGCCTCAGGAAAATGGGTTCAAGCTCCCAGGAATTGGCTGTTGTGAGTGTTTAACAGCCACGGCATCAGGATTGAATTATACAGAATTCCCTCTTCACCATGGACAATGGAAAAGGGAAAAGGAGGTAGAAGAAAATCAGTGAAAAGTCAGCAGGTGGAGGCACAAAGAATTTCCATTTCTCTTCTATCCATTCAAAACTCAATACAATGGTAAAGAGTATCAGAAACGAGAAAACTATTTGGAAGGGAAATGCTGCTGAGCCGGACGATGATTGAATTTTGTAGCTCTTAAAAAAGGAGATTGGGAATAGGAAAATATTCCTCAAGCTTTTGTGTTTGTTTTGTGACATTCTTTCCTTTTCCCTTCTGTTCGTATTCAGAAACTTACTAGATTTCTCACTTTTCCTTCTCCCTATCTTGACATTTCTCCTCTCTCCAAGATCCTGGTTTTATTCCTCTTGCTCCTTAGGAACATTGACTTCGAAGTCTGCATCTTGATCTGGATACTTACTAGTTTTGTGACCTTGGGCAAATTAACCTTGTTTATATGCATTTCTCCTTCCCTAAAACAAGATGACAATCACTGCCTCAAATGATTCTAATGAGTGTAAACCAAGCTTTTGAAAGTGCCAAGTGCTTAATATTTGCTGGCACCTACAAACACTTGATAAATACTAGTTTTCTTCCTCCAAAGAATACCTGTTGTTGTTGTTTTTTAACACCCAAAGCATTCTCAGTTAGTGCCTTCACTAATTTGTTCTTAATTTTGTAGTGACTTTTCCCTTGCATATTCAGTCTTTCTGAGGCCCTTTCTGTATGAAGGCATCTGATCTTAGTGTGTTCCTCTTTGGGACTGGAAGTTGTGGGGAAGGAAGAATGAGACAGAAAATGAGGTACCTGTGAATTCTTCAGGAGATGTTTAGAAAAGGACCTGGATACTCTGGGGTCACTTGTTTATCTATGAGTTGAGGCCAGAGAAGGCGGAAGAACATGTGGACTAAAATGATTTGATCCTTGGGGCATGCCAAAGGAAGAGAAGGATCCAGCAAAAGACACTTAGGGGAATTAATGAAACAGAGGTGTGTGAGAGGGAGAGAAATGAAAGATTGGGATCAGAAGCCAAAAGCCAAGGCTAGAACAGAGATTCATTTTGAGAAGAGCAGCATGTTCACGTAAAATAGAGTCTGAAAGCTTGAGCTTGCCTGAGTTACTTAAGAGACAACTTGTAACCATTGCCAGAACATTTTCAGCAGTGAAGAAGTGAGAATGCTGGTTGTGGTGAGCTGAAGAAGACAGTGTAGGGAGCAAGCATAGTTGTTTTCTCTTACAAGCTTGGCCAGGAAGTTGGTGTAGTTGCGAGAGAGGATTGAAGATCAAGGGACATCCCCTCCCCGCATCATGGCAGGCACTGGGGCACATTTATACGCTGCACAAAGAAAGCCTAAGACAGAAGTTGAGAATGCAGGAGAGAGAGGAAGTATCATGGAGGAAACAGGGCCTTGGTCCAGGAAGGGAGAAAATGGGATACATGTAGGGATATACAGTAGAATTACCTTGAATACAAGGATAGATAATGGAGATGGGGTAAGGATGGATGCAAATTTTGATCCGTTCATAGGCATTGAAGATCTTGCCTGAAGCTTTTCAGGGCTTTATTTTCCCAAGTGAAGTTGGAGGAAAGGTCACTTCCTGAAGGCAGGAAGCTGGGAATGGGATGGAGATTTGGCAAGAGTGGTGACGGTTTGGGATAGCTGTGGTGTGCTGGAGAAGAAGCTTGTCACGGGACACTCTGAATCCAGGAATGGCAGTAGACCCCTAGCGCGGTGACTTTCTCAAGCTGTGCTTAGCAGCACAAGGGTAGAAACAGGAGGAAGAAAAGAATGTTTGGATTGATCCATGGTTGGCAATAGGTCAGGCAGGACTGAAAGACAAGGGCCTTGTGGCATCAAGGATGTCCAGAGGAATGGGAAAGGGATTCATTGAGAGTCTCACCATTAGGGCCTCCAGAATCAGATTGGAAACCAAAAATAGGAAACTGGCTGGGAGGCATGGAAGGGAATAAATGGGTCTGTGAGGCTGAAGAGCTGGTATAGGAAGAAGAAAGAGGAGTTGGATAGATAATAACAGATAGTAGCCAGGTGGGATGGGATTTAATATCTCAAAGATGGTGCTGTTTCAGGGGTAGTCTGACTGTTGGAGGAATATATTTCAGACTCCCCTAGCAGAGCTTTATGGAGCTTATTATTCAATTCAGCAGTCTCACTGCACTTCTCAGCTTTTTTTTGGTACCAGGGATCGAACTAGGGACCTTATGATTGCGAGGCAGGCAGTGGAACCACGGAGCTAAATCCCTGGCCCACTTCTCAACTTCTTGATGAAGTGAATAATTCACATCCCTGAGCTACTGATAGTGTTGGTGAGGGCATCCAAAGCATTTTTCCTTTCCCTAATAGGGATTCTACATATGAGTCCCTTTGCCTTTCTCTCCATAGTTTGTTTCATGATATTGAGCTTCTTTTTAAAAAGTTCAACTGACAGTTACAGACCTTAAGTATATGGTAATAGTTCCTTCTACTCCAATTCTTAGAATCTTGCCTAGCTGCGCAGCACCACATTTTTGCTCCTGGTTATGGTAATCTTGACAATAAAAAGAATATCTTTCAAGTGAAAGCACAATCTTTCAGACATATTTCAGCAGAGTACCCTCCTTAGCTGCCTCAGGGACATGTTGCTCGGTCCTCAATTTAGCCACTCATTCTGTCCCTAGGATTGAAATACGTGAATGTGGATCCTCAGATTCTGTACCTCTTGCAGGGAATTTGCTGTTTTCTGTAAGTGGTCAGTACAAAGGAAGTATACAGTTTTGATAAATGTT
Organism: Heterocephalus glaber; assembly: GCF_000247695.1. Next base: position 14,179,487 of record NW_004624734.1, read on the forward strand.
TTTGGCCCGTTGCTGTGAGACTGCAATGTGGAAAGGGAAAGGAATTAAAAATGAGCTCTGAATTTGGGCCAAGTTGAATTTATACATCCAGGCTGTATGGAGCCTCTGCAATTCTCCCATTAAGGACTCCCCTTTCCTTTCCTTGGCAGGGTGGGGGGTATTTCTTTAACTGGGAGTTGGATTTGGACAAGTCTCCGTGGGCCTCAGAGTCTTCTGTGGGTCAGAGAGCTTGGTATATGATCCCCAGGATCCATCCAGGCTTTTCATAATCCTCAGCTCCTCAAATGAAAGGAACCCTAAGACTACTGCTGCCTCCCGAGAGTCCTTGGTGGCAGGGTGTGCAGAGTTTCTGGAGACAGTCAAGGCCAGCAGGTCACCCCAGGATTCCCAGTTGAAGATTCCCAACAACCATCTGGGAAAAAGCTGGTTGACACTAAACATTGGATCTACTTTTACCCATATTTGCCACTTTGGAGAGATTTGGGAAATTAATTGGTGAAAATAAATCATGCCCTTCTAGCCACAAGGCCTTAAGATCAGAAACACACTTAGGACCTGTTTTTCTACCAAGTCAGCTTTGATCTCTAAGATTTTCTTTATTTCCTGTCCAACAACAGGTAGGAAGCTCGCATGAGAGAGACTTTCATCAGTAAATGCTTTCATAGTCATATATAAGGTTGCCATTAACCTGCGAGATGAAGGCATGGCTGATGGGTTATACAGTGGGTTGATCCCCTAGTTCAAGAGACTTTTAAGTTTATTCACATTGAGTCTTCTTCCTGCCAGCCATTGCGAGGCGTCTCTTGGGTCCAGACATGTGTCAAGGTCTACTGCTGGTATGGTTATGCCCGGCCTGACAGCAACAAACATAGCATTAAACCATTTTCTTATTTGTTCAAGGAGGTTCTTCCATGGCTTTTGAAGTGGTAAACAGGATCAAGAGAGTACCTGACAATTTTGTTGTAGGTCATCTCTGGCTTTGATCCCAGGAACAGCCCGGGGGCCTGGATTCCCTTTTCATTTGGAAGTCCTCCATTCGGTCATATAAAATATTTGATTCCTAGGGTTAACACATCATACAGCCGTGGAAAGACTGTGAGAAGGGTCAGGAGGATTGCTGACATAACTCCTGCTAGTGTCCTTGGATGCTCTTGATGGGACTGACCATCATCACTGCAGTAACTGCTAAGATCGTCTAGTCAGGAAAAGAAAGTCAACGGGTTGACTGTCTGCAGCACCTAGTTCTAATGTAGGAGACATGGTGTCCTGCTGTGTGTGTGTGTATGTGTATGTATATGTATATATGTATATATATACATACATATGTATGTGTATATATATATACATATATATACATACATATATATATGTGTGTATATATATACATATATATACATACATATATATATGTGTGTATATATATACATATATATACATACATATATATATGTATGTATATGTATATATATATATGATGGCCTAGGCATCACTAGGTCATTTGAAAATCAATATTAGAAATTCTTCCCCTAAACCTGCATCTAGCAATTTGACTAGAAGAAGCTGTATTTTATGCAAATTTTGCTAGATGAAGAAAATCTGGGAAAAATATCAAGGCGGTTAAGAAGAAAGAGAAAACTGTCGTGCTTATGACGCTCCCGCCTTTTAAGTTCCAAATCTAAAGCCAGTTTTTCCAAAGAGATTGGCAAGTACTCGAGCACAGGAAAGCAACTGGCTTAGGATCGGCATGGAAGCATAAGACTGTGGACAGGGGACAGGGTCCTCAAGGGCACGAAGGGCACATAAAACATGCTCCTTAAGGAAGCATGGAAAAAGAAGATCAGGGAGAGGTAGATTTTGCTCAGCCACTTGTTGAAAGTGTAGCCAGAGAAAGAAGCCCAGTGCAGGGGAGCTGGAGCTGTGTGTGTGTGTGGGGGTGGGTGGGAGGGATGCCAAGGCCCAAGAAGTCCTTCCACACAGAGGGACACACAGCAGCCATCTTTTCTTTCCTGAAAGGTCCCTCCCTGGGCAGGTGCCCTACTTCCACCCCTGCCAAAGACCCAGTGAAAATTTGGATTTTAGAACATGCAGATGCTAGAGGTAAAGGCATGAAAGCAACTTGACCTATCGGACATTCCAGAAAAAGACCCTGCTTTTATGAGACTCACTCTCTTGTGGTCCACAGAACACTCAAGGACAACACAAATGAAGATCTTACAAGGGAAAATGCGAGCAGAAGACTTAAGACTTGCAAAGAGGCTCCCGTTCTCAGAGTCCAGGAGCCTCTTAGCTTCCCCTGCACAAGATTCTTGGCATCTTTGGGAGACCTGCGCGTTCAGCAGAATCCTTTCTCTGAATTATATACTTCTTCAGAACATTTTTTCTTTACTAAGTAAATGTGTGCAGGTTCAATTCTCCATCAGGCTCCTGCTAGAGCGCTCCCTTTCCCTGCTCCAGAATCACAAACTAAAAATGTACTTGTAACTTCGAGCCTGGCTCCGGCCTCCATTATCCCCTAACACTTGCTAGGAACCTGCATCCTGAGGCAGTAACCTGAAATTTAAGGCTCCTTTAGGAGCAGCTGTCCCTTGTATGGTGTGGCCGCTTTGAATGGCTCCTCCCTGACTGTATCTGGACTCTCTGTCCTGTCCCTCTGCTACTTTGTGGCTGGTGTGTCTGACCTTCTGGCTCTTTACTTCCTCCCCTTACTGCCCTTCTGGGTCTACAGCAGCTGCTCCGAGGATTCCCACAAGTGACTGCCACACCTGGAAGACCAGGGGCTGAGATGAAAAGAGACCCTTTTCAACCACCACCTTCTCTTTCCCTCTCGGAGGCCCTATAGGGCTCTGCACTGCACTGGCCGTCTCAGCTACAGCCATCTTCTTGGTCTTAGTGTCTACCTGTACTCTTTGATTTGGCACCAGTTCTCTCTGCGATTCCATCTTCTCCTTCAACAATGCAATTAGATAGTGGGAGAGCCAGGGACACCTAGCCGGTGCTGACTACCTTCCTTTTGCAAAGGGGGCCTTGAGTCTCCCATTTTATCCCCACCTGTTGCCCTTTCTCAAAGGGTACCTGGACACAGGTGTGCTTAGGGTATATCCCCACCCCTTCTCAAAGCTGTCTCTTTGATCTCACAGCTACTCTGAAGCCTGCAAAATTCCTTGGACAGTTTCTGGAATAGCTCTGTGGCTTTACTCCAACCTACACAGTGTGAATGTGAGACCCCAGAGGTGCAAAGATCCAATAAGTGCCTGTAGCTTGGGCGTTTGGCTCACAAGACAAGGCAAAAGGAGTGAAGGGGCTTGTTTGTCAGCCTGGTACTGAGCAGACTGGTGTGTGGGTTCAAGGACTGGGTTTGAGCTGGCGCTGTTCATCACTTCCTTTTCTGTCTCCCACAGTCCTCTTCTTGGGTGACTGTTATCACTGTTGTGGTGTTGGTGCTCCAGGTTGTGAGGTGGAAGTCAGAAAGCCACCCCACAGAGCTCTCTGGAGAGGGGTAGCCCTTAGTAGAGCTCAGAGACAGATGCTCTCATTGGGCCGTTCCTGTCCGAGTCCCAAAGAGCAATCAAGCTTCCTTTGTGCAGCCAAAGACTCCTTACTCAAGTGGCTATAATCCTCTTGACCCCACATAGCAGTATTTATGCTGTGAGCCTTACTTTTCTCTCCAAGAGGGAAACATGATGTAGGCAATCCCCTCCATCTTTCTTGATGTTACTGTTTTTGTACCAAAATATATTACTTTCTTCATCTGGGTCCTGAGTTCTTGACGTTAAAGGAGATGGAATTACTGGAGACTAAACAGGCATGGATCAGGCACCTGATCTTTGCAGGACTCCTTTATTTACTGGTCAAGAATGCTAGACCCTGTATTGTGACCTGGTTCTCACCCCATCCCTGAAGTTTAGTTTTTAATCCCCCTTTGGGAAGGCTGAATGACCTGAGGTTGTTTCTGTATAATCCGAACAGCCTGAGAATGATAAAGAAACAGCCCCGCTCATGCTTGAAGAGCAGTATGTCTCAGGGTGGGGTTCCATCATGTAGGGGCCAAAGCTCTCCTGTAGAAAACCAAACTGCAGGAGATACTTATGAAAGAAATGTTTTTCTTGCAACAAATACTACCATTCTGCTGCAAACTCTGCTGTGGCTGAGATATTCCATCTAATATCAACTGATAACCACACCAGTGAGACACAGTGGGAGCACCTCAACATGGGCCTGACTCAGCCCCCAAAGACTTCAATTCCTCACTGCTGTCATCACCAGGAGCTCAGTTTAAAACTGAGCTGGAACCAGCAGCTCGACCTCTTCAACCCCGACAACAACTTGAGAAGGCTCATTTCTCATGTTATTCAAACTTTGAAAACAGGCTGTTCTGGAACTGGCCTGTGCCAAGCTCATCTCCAGAATGGACCTCCTAATGAAGCTTCTTAGTGAGGAGCAAGAAGTCAGGGTGTTCCAGGCCCAGTTGGGATATGGACCCCTGGAAACTTGAGAACCACGTCGATGAGAGCAGAGAAGCACAGAGTGTACAGAAGGAGCAAGAAGTCAGGGGAGGTGCAGACAACTACCCACTCCAGAATGTAATATGGGTTTTGAACTTCTCTCAATATACAGGTGGCCCTAATTTTCTTCTGGATTCATAGAAGGTGACTGTAACTCTATCCCAGGTTAACATGAAATAAATAAAAGTTCTGTCTTCTGAGAGACCTTCTTTTGGTTAAGTTGGCCACTTTGGCTTATGGATGTGTTCAGTCGGATGTCCCCAGGGAGTAGCTCTTTCTTGTTCCTTGTAGTCCCTGCATTGGAGAGCAAGCCTGGACTCTGGAGGCCCTCTGAAAACAGCCCCAGATCTGCAGCCCTCTGGGGAAGGATGGGTGTGCTCCTGGGAGGCTGTAGAACTCATCTTTGAAGATCCAGCCCAGGAGTCCAGTGTATTCTCCACTGACAGCATTTCTTCTCTCAGGCAGCAGCTCCAAGGAGGCTCACATGACACCATGTCTCCAGAGGTCTTTGGACTCTATTGGTCAAGACAGGATATCCTTCTCTGATGGAAATGTGGTGTGCTTGTATGCAGGGCTGGGAGACCTGGTCTGCTGCAGGCTTCAGCTTTGGCTATGGGGTGCATATCCTGCTGAGGGACTTCCATAGTTGTCATGGCCTCCTTATGGGTCTCCCCCCTGGGATATCCCCCAGCTGGACTTCTCTCTTCTGGCTCACTCACCTTCCAGTAGCAAGGGGTCTACTGCTGCTTCAGGCACCATCTCAGTCCCCTCTCCTTGTTGTAGTTGTCCTCTCTACATTTTTGATGGCTGCACTCAGTGCAGGTCAGCACTTCTAAAGAATGGAGTAACTATGGGTGTGGATCTAATTAAAATAGGAAACAAGGCCAAAAACTCAGGAGCACTGAAATAAGCTAAACACATTTCATTTCCATTGGAGAAGCATGAAGGGCAATCTGGTGTTGGTTTTGGTATCTTGTGACTCCATTCATGCATGAACTGGCACACATGTGACTCTTCCCATGGTTTTTATGTAGCCTCTTACTTTTTCTTTTTCCAGTTTTCATCGTTTTTCTAATTTTACTTCCTTACATTCAGCTTGGATAATGCCCTCTCAGTGATTTTGAAAGTCTGGGGCTGTGGGACTACCATGTATGCCAGAGAAGCTTCCAGAAACACCATATCTCAAGTATCCTCTGCTGAACACTTGAATGTGGCTACTGGCTTCCCACTGGAAACACTTGAAAGTATGTGGCGCTATATGTCAAAGCTCCATCCTATAAGTCTACCCTTATTTTGTGGTGCTCATGGAGATTAACCCGTATCAAGATGGGTTTGGCTCTAGAGAATCCCTTGAAGACTTCTTCCTTCAATGGGAGCCCCTTCCTGTTTTCTTCCCCTTGTAAATCCTATCCATCATTTCTCAAGGAACAGCCTCTCCATGCAGTGATGCAGGCTTCCATATGTCCTGGCTCAGGAAACTGTCACGAAGGTGCCTCATCTTGCTGCTGTTCTCCATGTGCTTCAATCATTTGACTAAGTGTTTGCATGTGTGTAGTTGGTCATACACTTATGTGTACAAATATATTGCCACTTGAGAGAATAACTCCTTTCATATACAAGTCAGATTTCCCAGAAGCTGATGAAAGCACTTTGGGATGTGCTTCTTTTGCTTTCATTTCATAGAATCCCAGAGTCTCACAAATCACTTGAGCATAATACAGAGGGTCTTGGACTTTGAAATTTTTATATTAGTCATGGATGATCACAGAATGAACTAGGAACTCTGTATTTTCTTTCTTATATCCTCGAAGAGACTTATACTATTTGGCTGAACTGTAGTTTCCAGTCATTATGCAAATGTATTAACAATGCATGTGAAGGTAGGTAGGTAGGGAATAGCATACAAAACCCAGAAATAATTTGAGCTGATGAAGGAGGAATCCAGATGATTCTGAAATGGGAGGCTAAAATAAAAATCCTCAATCTTTCTTTCCCTCTCTCCTTTCTGTTTGGCTTTCATCTGCTCACAGCTACTTTATGTCTACTGGGTAATGCATAATTTTACATGAAACTCAAATTGTAGTCAATGCCATTGAGAAAAATTTGTGAAAAGGGAATTTGCCTGTGGGTATTTCACAACCCAGAGAACATCTGTAGAACTACTGAAACTTTTAAGACCCTAGTAGCAGGGCCATGCTATTTATTTTCTGTGTTCCAAGCAGTGCCTGGAACTAAGTCCTTCTGCATGGTGCTAGCTGCTCAATGAAATTGACTGACACATCTGCAACAACAAGAGGTGAGGGAATCTGTTTCTAGTAAACTGCTAGTGGTATAGGTATCCCTAGTGTTCTGCCACACGCACATATTCATAAGGAGGTTCTGTCCTCTTTGGAGAAAGGGTTTGGAGGCAACTCATTGAAGATGCTTGCCAATAGAGGCTCCACTTGTAGGCACAGGAACAGAGGCCAGACTCTTTAGCAAATTTGTTTTAGTGCTTCTCTGGACAGGATGGGAATAACCTTCAACAAGAAGGATTGTCAAATATGGATGGACCTCTTGGGTCTTCCTTTGCCCCCCAAAAGTGAAAAGAATAATTGCTGTGAATACAGAAAATTGACTTTAGTTAGCATAGGAAGAGAAAAACCCAAAGGTAGACAAACACTTTGGGCTCAGGGAGAGGGAAATTCTTCAAGTACTGCCAATCTCAAACCTTCCTCTTATGGTCAGCATCAGTATTGCACTTTTAGTCAAAATGAGAAGATGTCAAGGCACTGATAATTATACTCAAGATTCTCTCTATCTCCTATGTACAAGCTGCTTCTAGGACAAGCACCTGGATTCCTGTCTTCCCAAGCTTCCTCCAACCCCATTTCTTAGCAGATCATATCTTTTGTTGACAACAATTTCTTATGAATATGAAATTACTTTCTGGGTTCTTTGCATACATACAGATAGTAAACTCTGGAAGTAGAAGAGTACATCCTATTTCTCAGGTCCATTTGTTCTGAGCATAGAGGGAAGGGGAGGGGGAGGGGGAGGGAAAGGAACAGGGAGAGGAGGAGGAAGGAGAAGGGCTGGGGTACTAATATCCCCTTCCAGGGCTGCCCCCAGTGACCTACTTCCTCCAACTGTGCCCCACCTCCTGAAGTTTCTCCACCTCCCAGTAGTACCACTAGCTAGGGACCAAACATTTAACACATGAGATTTTAGAGGACATTTTACATCCAAACTAACACTTGATCAGGTTCTCTATGCTGTTATTTGAAGGTTGTGGGTTTGAGGTCCAACTTGAGCCACCAAGTTTTTTTTTTTCTGAGAATAAAACTTCTGCTGAATAGTAAATTATTAAGATTTTGAATATAAAGCTTCTTTAGGATTGACCTTGCATTATAACTGCTTAGTAAAGATCTGTCCTGGTGTTTCTTTAAGAGTAATTTTCTCTTGACCTCCTTTAGTCTCTCATTAGTCCCATGAAGACTGCAAAAGGCAAATACATGGCATCTCATTTCCCCCAAATGATTCCTAAGTAATGTGCTTTTAAAAATTGCCATAAGAGTAAATGGAATTTCCCATTAAACAGTGTCATAACACTGAAAATGTGTTGGAACCCTTATGGCCTCCCTTTTGGACTGGCTCTGCCCACTGCCTGAAGCTTCCCTCAGTAGATGTTCTATGTTCCTGGCATTTCCAACTTCCTGGGATCTCCATTGCAGCTTTGGCTTCTTTTTCATAGTTTCATGAATTGTTCAGTCAAGGGCTTCTTTTAGACACTGACACTACCATATACTGTGTGGCCTCCTAGGCTTTGCTTGAAATTTTGGTGGAAGCCTCTACCAACTTATAACTCCTGTACTCTGCATGCCTGCAAAATCAGCACCACTTGGACAATGCCAACATCTGCCATGGGTGGAAACAGTAGCCAAGCCCCTTTGCACCATGGCTGCAGAAGCATCTAAATGTCTGGACAGCTGAACACAGGAAACAAATTCTGAATTCCAGGAGAACAATTTAGCCATTAGAAAGCTTCCAGGGTTTCTTGTCATAGAAAAGGTTTTCAAAAGAGTTTACCATTCTATACCTTTGAATCTGCAGTGGGTGTGATCTAACCAATTTCTGAGATGCCTTCAAGGAACCATTTCTATTGTGCTGCTGCAAAATGCTTGACACTAATCTCTTCAGCAACCATATCTTCTTTGATCCAGAACTTTACACTTGCTCCTTTCTGGCCAAACATCAAGTTTTTCAAATCTTTCTATTCTACCTTTTGCTCATGAGTCTCATTGTAAATCTGGACAAAGGCAGTCAGCAATACCCCTGCCACTGCCTGAAGGCTGTGTTGCCATGAATTTTTTTCTGCCAGATTATTCTATCACCTTTAAACTCAGCCTCCTACAAAGAGTTAGCACTTGGAAGAAATGTAGACAAGCTCTTTGCCAGAATGTGATATGAATGGCCTGTAGTCTCACTGACAATAGTCTTTATTTCTACTTGAAGCTCCATGAGCATGGTCTTTATTGTCCACATTCCTATTACCATTCTGGTCTTCTGAGCTCCCACCAGAATCACCCAGTAAGTTTCACTTACAGTATTCAAGCTTTTTCTAGCTTTTTCTGTTTCTCCAGACAGTTTGACATTCCTCCTACAAATCAGTTTCATAAGCTTCTGAATCACTTTTTCAGCTCCAGTCATAGCAATGACTCCACTTCTCTGTACCAATTTTCTGTATCAGTCAACTTCATGTTACTGTGAGAAAATATATAAACTTAACAAGTTAAAAAGAGGAAAGTTATATTTTTGCTTATAGCTTCAGAGGTGTCAGTCCATGGTCACTTGGCTCTGTTGCTTTGGGCCTGAGGTGTGAGGTCCAATATTATGGTGGGAGAGCATAATCACAACAAAGCTGCTTACTTCATGGTAGCCTAGAAGCAAAGAGAGAAGAGGAGGGCAGGATGGAGGGAGGGATTGAGGAAGGGATTGAGGGAGGGAGGGAGAGAGAGATAGAGAGAGCTCACTTTTATAACAAAGCACCTCCTCCAAAATCTATCAGGCTATGAATCCATAAATGGATTAATCCATTGATATAGTCAGAGTCCTCATCATCCAATCACTTCCCAAAGGATCCACTTCTGAAGACAGCTGCATGGATGACCAAATCTTTTTAACACATGAGTTTGAGGGACATTTAATATTTAAACTATAAAAGTAACTATGTGAGATGATGTATATGTTAATTTGCTCAAATATAGTGCCAGTTCTCTATGTATAAGTATATGAAAACTTTATGTTGTAATTTACTTAAATACATACAATTTTTAAAAACTGAAAAAAAAGCTAGAAAAAAAGAACTTCGCCTGGTAGAATAATTATCTTCATTTTACAGATGCAGAAACTTATGTTCAGAGAGCAAATAGACTTGTCCAAGGTAAACACACAGAGCGGCAAAGGCCTCGACTCTAAAAGCAGGAAAATATTTTCTTGAACACTTTCATGTTGCTTCTGTTTCTTGACTAGGACAAAACTATCCATTAAACCAGTTTGTGGTTTTTGTGGAATTTAAAAAATGGGCATTTTTAAGAAAGAATCAGAATTGATGCAGAGCAATACTGGGCTTTCAGTTTCTCCCTGGACTTATGATATTGTCATTTTCTGTCTCTGCATCTTATGGAGTCTACCTTCCCTGGATGGATTAGAGCAATGTTTAGAGTGACAGACTCAAGGGACTAAATCAGGGCAACACTGGTAGCATGGTAAAAAATATGTGTATTAAGACTCCAGAAATAAAGGTAGTATCTATTTCTTACAACAAGCAATAAAAGTTGCAGAACTTTTAAAATGAATGATTGTTTCAATAATATTCCCTTACAGATTCCAAAGAAAATCATCAGATGTTAGAGCAATCTTCAGTTTTCACCATTTAGAAAATCCATGGGAAGGCATAAGGTTCATGCCAATGAAAGTCTTTATAGTCAAAATGAATTGAACAGGAAAGACATACAAAAGGATACATGGAAATTAAGTGCTCTGATTCTGATGAGTTGTAGGATGGTGGAATGAAAGAAGAAAGGGAAGAAAGGGGAAGAAGTTTTTTCTAGAGCATGTGCCACCTGCCAGTGGCACATCTGTGTTGGGTTTGTAGAACACTGGGTGGACAAATGTCTTTAATGGCACCTCAAAAACTGTAATGCCTATTGGATACCAGGGTTAGAGATGTGTTAGCTGTGTGGTGAATGGAGGTTGGAGGACTTTTTGTCAAACTAGGTAGCAGTGGCTGGTGTGATCTTATTGGCAAGAGGGAAGACTAAAATAAATGTAAAGAGGATCACTTCTGCCCTGGCCCTGTGGCTGCTACATGAATCTGGGCAGGCTCAAAGGTAAGAGGACCACCTCCAAAAATAAAAGTTACACTCAGATTTAGAATGATCAAAGTGTCAGATTATGACTTAGAAAGATGGATGACAATAACACAGATAATTCCAAGATCAGGGACTTTGATGAGTTGATCAATAAAGGCAGATCTGAGGGGAATCTCATCTTTTTACATGGCGCTCTTAGACAGCCCTGTGTATCTTGAGGAGCTTATTCAGAAATTCTATGGTTGCATTTGATTGCATAGTTGAATGGTACTTCTCACTTAAAATCATTTGATCACAATTGATAAAAAGGAGTTGTCCTGGCCTTCAAAGGCAGCCCCTTCGAGTTGCTGGTGATTGCACGCTTCCAGTGTTCTGAGTCTTTTCCAGAGTCTCACCCATTGGAGTGAGCTTTGTACTAAGTCCACATTCTCTGCCCACATCTCTGCTGGTGTGAGCACTCCCTGGAGCCCTATGTTCTCAGGATCCTCCAGTCCTGATTGAAGGCAGACGTCTTCTACAGCCTCTGGATTCTGAAAGAAGCATAAGGAGCTTTCTTCCCTCTACCTAATGAAGGGCTTTGCGTGGATCATGTAGCTGTAGCCACAAAGGGCTAAGTTGGAGGGCATCACTACTGGGATCCATCAGTGGGCACCATTTCTTTCTCTACACTTTTAAGTCAGAACATACAGACTCTGAGGTATGCGGAATGGTGCAGGGATGCAGTTTGCATGAGAAAGTGTTGAAGTATCATCTCAGAACTCTGAAAGTTTCATCTTGAAGGAAGGATCCTGTGTCACGACTTAGATGCCTTTGCAAATTTTCCCCAAGTGCAAGGGTCTCATCAAAATGATGTCCTCTGGATATTTATTTATGTACTCTTATTAAGTTCTTAGAAAAATATATCAAACCCATCTACTGTCATGGTTAAAAAATATTACACACTTGTAATCAATCACAGCACTTAGAAGGCTGAGGCAGGAGGATCATCGTGAGCTCAAGGGCAGCCTGGGCTACATAGAGATACTCTGTCTCAAAACATTGTTCTAGGCTACTTGTTTAAATAATTTATTTATTTTATTAATGGTCTTTAAGGAACATTAAACAAAAAGTAGAAAAGAAGGAGGCATTGGTGTGTTAAGTGGCATGAATGCAGGAAGGTAGATTCATTTGGTTGGTGAATGGAGGCCCAACCATATTTAGCACCCTTGTTCCTCGGACCCACACCAGTAATTTCTCCCTAGAGGAAAGGAATAGTGAATTGCTGTTTTTCTCCATTTTCTATGTCATTAGCCTCTCTCCCATCAGCTAGTGGGAGTACCTGCTCCCATACTGCTTTATTGAGGAAGCTTGTTGGTATGGTCATAGTTGCTCCTTCCGGATTTGTTACCGGCTATAGTCTTGTTACTGGGGTTCAAGAAAGGTACCAGACCTGTAGGCTGTCTGGTAAGAGCTCACTCTTCTCTGGTAAGAGCTCATAGGATTTGGCACAGGTATCACAAGCACAGTAAGCTTCTTCCTTTACTGGTGGAAGGGCAGGTGTTGGAGTTGCATGGAACTCCTCAGGGGTAGTGGTTAGATCCCTGGCACAGCCATCAGGATCTGATACACTGGAAGGTTGATCCTCCATTTTGTCTTCATCATATCCTCCCTTGCATTTGCAAGATAATCTACAGTACTCTGATTTGTGCAGGTTGTCAACTTGGGCTTGGATTTGTCCTCTGCATCTGATTCCTCTAAGTGAGGCATTGGAGTGGAAATCCCCTGTCATTCAGTGGGGGGATTGATCGGTCGAGCTGGTGCTAGTGGAGTAGGGGCGGTGGCAAGTCTCGGTGTTGTATGCACTGTAGCTTCAGCTGGCCACCAGAGCCCTATTGGGGCACCCTAATCTGCTTGAGTTGTTCCTTGCAGTGTGGTGGATGTACCAGGAATGGCATCTGCTTGTTGTCTGGCCATCAGCTTCTTGAGCAATCTCAGTGTCTTGTCTTCCTGCCTTCTCTGCTCTTGGTTGATGCCTTCCTTGGTTTGAGCAAACTCAAGGAGCACCTCCTTTTCCTCAGCACTGAGCTCAGGCTTGTTTTGCATTTCTCTCTTGAATTTCAACTCTTGTCATTTTAGTTCAGAGCTGTTGGCTGCCTCCCTTAAGGCTAAGGAGCATGCATCAGTGTTCACTCCCACCAAGGTACTTTGATACACGGAAGAAACCCCCAAGGCAATAGCTGATAATTGTGGAAACAGCCCATGTTCTAGCTGAGCAGTGCCTGGTTACCCAAGGAGATGTACAAAGGGAGCATATATTACATGTCTCTGCAGCGATCGGATGCAGTGCTCCAGTCGGGTCAGTTCTTCCTGGACAGCTGAGCCTTTGGCAATGGAGTGTACTTGATCCCAGGATGACTCTTGCTGCACGCATGCTTCTCTCTACTCAGGATGTCTCCTGAGAGATGATGGAAGCCAGTAGGCTATCTCTGGAGCCATCATTTCCTGTCCCTTTATCTTGATCTCACTCCATTCTGGTAGCCAATCTCTACCTGTATGTTTTATATTTTGCATTCTGGCCCTGTCCTGATACCTGGCTCCAGAGTTTTGCCTAAGAGAATTAAGCCTTTGTGTCCTTGTTTCCAATTTTGGCTGGTCTTTAATCTGCCTCTATGTTCATGTCCTTCCAAGACACCTGTTCTGGAGCCCAGCTTGGTCCAATCTATATCTAATCCAAATTGTGCTCTTGATTATAGTTTTACCAATGACATGTCTCAAAGCCGAAGTCAAACCTGGCAGAAGAAGATGTAAATATCCAGAGCAAAACATTGCAGACTTGACCTACATGAGTTACTTCTGAGGCAGAGAGTATTTATAAAGAATAACTGCTTTTGAGCAAATTTTAAGACTCAGGGCCAGAGTATTTTTTGTAAAACAGCAAGTCCATTTTCTAAATATAAAGGCAGAACAGCTTGCTAATAACACTATCAGATTCTGTGTAAAAATATGGTCGATTGGTTCAAATAAAATTGTTCTGAAATGACACTTCTCTTTGGACTCTGAGGCTCCAGTGGTGGAGAGCTCCATTTTTGTTTCTTGCCATGTCTCAGACTATGTGTTTTACCCAAACTCAAAACCATGCCCAATACTCTTGTCAGGTGGTTGTTCTTTTAATCTCACCCACCAATTGGTCCAAACAGATTTCCTTTTAGACTAAAGAGACATGCAAAATACTAAATTAAATAAAAGTCCTCCACCTATGATACAGCCATATCATTCTTCCAGCAATACGTTTCTCTCCACTGCAGGTCCATGTTCTTTTGCGTAATTGGACTGTTTTGACTAAGTATATACATTTGTATGTGTACATATTTCAGTCCAAAGCTTCCCATGGTAAGACATTATGATAAAAGGCAAGGAAAGTTATAACTGAAGTTTTATAATTAATATTACTGTCCCAATTTATACATATTATTGGCTGTACCAATTCTCTATTAAAATATACAAGAAATTAATGAATTTTTTTGGAGGGAGGATAATTTTGGGGGACCTTGTGTTTTCTAAATTTGTGGGTTCCCAGCCAGTTGAGCAGATGATCTGATAGTCAGTAGCCAGCTTCCATGGGTACTTTGTGCTTTCAACTATTGCTAGGTGGGTCCTTCTTCAAAGCTGGCAGCCCCCCGGAAATGCGAGGAATAGCTAACACATCTATATTTGGGTTACACTTAGCATATATTTAGCCTGTACCAGAGACTCTTGAGCAAGAGCTTTCCCTGAAGATTAATTGCCAGCTGGTGCTTACGATTCTCTGGGCTCCCAAACACCTCCGGGTGGGCTTTTATTTCCAGGAAATGGTTGATATCTTAATCATAATGACTTAAATGAGCTGCCTTTGCTGGCTAAAATAGAATTTATATTTGGGAATCTTTATTTAATGGAAGTTTCTTCCCTGGATGCCATTCAGACTATTGCATTTGGGAAGCAGTAAAACAGCTGGCACATTCTCCTTGAAGTGGTAAGGAGGACAGTCGTAAGGGCTAGTATGGCTCTTCCTGACCCCATGAATGGGGTCGAGGCCCAAACTTGGAGTGATGGACACCCTCAGAACTCCCCAGTAACTTTGCGGGAAGATGACCATGTGGAAAGTTCTTGTCTTATGGCAAAATACACTAGTTGAGAAAGGAATTTCTATGCAGAGATGAATATTTATAGTGTTATCTCAATGTCAAAAAATAAAAAACAAAACCCTACTCTAAGAAACCCCTAAAACTCAAAAACATAAAACTATGGGCATAATACCTTTTCTTTTCACAGAGAAGGATTTCTCTTTTATGAGTGATGTGCCCAGTCAGGTGAGCTATAGTTGTAGATGGTTGTGGGACACTTGAAAAATACCATGTCTAAATACTGAAGAAAAAACGTTGACTCTGAACACAGGCCTCTGTTCCTTCATCTTTTCTCCAGGGTCCTAGTTTGGCACATGTGTGGCTTTCCTTCAGTACTGATTGCTAATGGTTGGAATCCAACCTCCTTGGCTGGTGCCTGTATTGTATACCAGTTGTTAAATATTTTGAACATCAGCTCCGTATGGTAGGAGCTCAGTTCTGAAATGGAGTAGTGTTTTAAGGAATGAGGATGCTTGCAGAAGTGATACTCCTAGATGGGAAGTCCCAGCTCTGACAGCTGTCAAGAGGAGGGGGATACAATGGTGAAGGAGAATTAAATGGACCACCCAAACTGGAAACCAGTGATTCTGAGCTTTAAATGCCTTTGTTCAAAGGTCTAAGCATAAAAAAACACAATGACATAGGAAGCCTCTATAGGGAATGGGAAAAGGGACTTTACCAGAGACCCCAGCAATGGGGTCTCCTTCAAGCCAGTACAATGTCTGTGAGATAGGAAAGTGGGAAATAAAGACACAGAGACAGAGACTTGAGAGAAGCAGGGTCTTGGGCTGATCTAAGCTGCTCTGGGTAGCAAAGACAAAAGACTCCCAGGACATCTCATGTTTATTCATTACAAGTGAGGGAAGGGGAGAAACTGGGCAGGCCTTGGGACACCTGCTATAACAAGTATCAAGAGGAAGGACTGTAGAATGAGGGCCAAACATATCTTTGCTGGAGAGAACAAAGTTAATTCAGAAGAGAGGAATTTAGTTGGAACTGAGTTGACCTTGGCTGGAAGTGAACTTAGCTGATCGGACTACTTCCAATATAACACAGCCGAATTATGGAGGGACAAGAAGCTTGTGCCTCTATAGCCTGCTAATACTGGGCAGAGGTCTCTGCTACAGGGCCAGGGAATGGGCAGGGGCTGAAAAGTGACACAAGGTTAGTTTCAGGCAACAAAGAGGCCAGTGGTGTGCCTGAGGGAGCATGATGAGCAGAGATGGAGTGTGAACGGCGGGCTGCAACTGGTGGCCAGTCATATGGCAGGTTCAGCTGGCTGCTGTGGTGGCAGGCACAGCCTGAGCATCCTGCCTCTTAGCTGCTTCTCCTCCTCCTCTCTGGCACCCCTACTAGGAGATTGGCCTAGGCTGGAGCTTATCCTGAAGTGTGCCCAGGCTGAGACTCCTCTCCATGCCCTCCTTTTGTCAGTGCTGAAGACTCTGAAAAAGAAAAGTTCAAGCATTATACTGTGGCTGTGGTGTATTGTCATTTCTTCAACTTTGAAAGGTGTGATCTGTAAAAAAATTCAGACATATGAAAACGTTGGTTTTTCCTATCAGATTCAATATGTTTCCAATAGGCAACTTAATGTGACAAGATTTCTGAAAATGATAGGCATTGGGCTTCAAGATGAGTTTTTTTTTGAGCAGATCAACTGTCTACTTCATGTTGAGCTGCTATATCACATTGGATGTTATTCCTTTCTGTCACACCAACACAAGGGGCTGCTAAGATGGGCATAAAGTGAACTTGGATAAGACGAACATTTTCCTCCCAGTGAATCACATGTGAATACCCAAGAGTTAGTGTTAGTCATAAAAATCTACATGACCTCTCACCTGCAGGTATGGTTTAGGTTTGACACTTCCAATGTTGTTTTGGAATATTAGAAGAAATATTTCATGTTTCCTGAGCTAATGTATGCTGCTAGTTAAGGATTTTCAATTTCTAGTATATATGGAGCTAGTTTTCATAATATGTTGCTTTGCTAACAGGCTGAAGACACACTCAGGTGGTCTAAAAGCCCCTTGAGAATTGATAGTTCTTTTCGGGAAGTGAAACTCAATCTTCTCTGAAAGGGTTGAGGTAGATGGGGATGAGAATAGACACATCACTTGGAGCACAGGACCAGAGCTATAATTTCTTGGCATTCTCCAGTGGAGATGGAGAGATCACTATTGAAGCAGACAGCCTATGCCATTGTCTCATCTTGTGACTTTTCTACCCTAGCTGGTGCAAACTTCATTCACATGGTATATGGAGAGACTTTTCCCTCTTTATCTGCACTGCAGAGAAAGCCTTAAAAAACTGTGGAGAAGGAGCGAAAACGTAGCTCATTATTAATTTCTGTGAAGAACTGACTTGCCAGGAGGCAGACTTGTTCTTCGAACATCTGCCATCCATCATCTAAGTTATCTCATCAATTGAAACAGTGGGATTCATTGGATGAATTATTTCAAAGGAAATTTGTTGGAGTAAAGCCAAAGCATGTCCCCCTCACCCCCAGGGAGGAGGAAAGAAGGGCGAAGAGGATGTTACCTCTCTTTGGTCTCTTTCATTACTCAAACAAAGATAATGCAATAAACCCCACAATGATTTCTATTAGACTTTAGGGTTGTATACTAGAAGAGATGAACATTTCATATTTTCTAGCTAAATACCTTGTGGGGTTCAGAAACTTATTAGCTTGCCTTGAGCTGCTGTAAGAGCACAGAGGTCACTAGAAAAGTTTACAGGTGTCTCCTTGAGAAGACCAAAGGTGAGAGGCTGGCTACAGCAGCTCATAGTAGCAAGACAAGAAGAGCAGGGTGGTGGCTGGACAAGGTGTACTTCCATTTGTTTTTTTGAAGGGCAAGTATATAACCCTCAAGGTATGAGGCAAACATGGGAAAGGATTCAGAATGAAGCTGTCTTGAAAGATGCTCTACTGGGGAGAAGGGTCCCAGAGGCATACTGTCAGGAAGGAGAGGCTGTCATGGTGGGGTCACAAGAGCTTGGCGTGTGAAGCATTGTTTGAATTAGGCACAGTGCCACAAGAAGCCCCCAAGGCAGTCTTCAGCACCCATAACTGCTCCCTTCCCACAAAATAAAGCTAGGATTTTTAGGAAAGATTGCCTTCAAGAGCCAAGAAAGCATTAAGTACAGGACCACTTAAATAAAAATTCCTCTCTCTCTCTCTCTCTCTCTCTCTCTCTCTCTCTCTCTGCCCTCTTTTGCCTGGAGAGCCAGAAGTGCACACTGGGTAGAATGAAGTACAGAAAGACGTGACCAGAGAGAAACAGCAATTACTCTTCTCCAGATACTGATTGCCAAACCTAAAAGCAAGACTGAGCTGGGTAGAGAAGTTTTGATTAGATACTTTGATCTTTTAATTCCTAAAAATAAAACAAATTTTTAGTGTTTAATATTGACTCAAAAAGGGATGGAACCTGTTCAAGATATTGATGGGAGGTAACACAATCACTCCCTGATTATATCACAACTGGCTAAATCCTGGGCAAACCTGATTCTAAACACGTGTATCCCAAAAGTACCAGTGCAGCTGATAGCTACCTTGGCTTTGTTCTAACGACCTACCAAGTTAAGATAGTCATGGTTTCAGGTACAAGATGGCTATCTCCACTCTGGATATTTAAGAGTAGGTGCAAGAATTCAACTGAGAGAGACAGACGCAGAATACTTTTCAAGGCAAAAGTATCATGGGGAACACCCAGTTCAGACCATTTTGTCCTTTCCAAAGCCAAGGGGAGACTCTTTAGGTTCTGACTAGATTTTTTTCAAGCTGGTTTTCATCATTTCCCCAGGAACCCATGAGCTCCTTCCTCTCTCTTGCAGTAACAAATCTAGTGCTTGCTGGGTCTTCTTTCTCCATAGGAAAGATTCATTTCACTGGATGAGATGGAGCTCCTAACAGGAAGAGGGTCAGCCACAAGCCAATTAAACCTTTGGGAACTCTTCTGATACCTTGAACTTAATGGATTTGAGAGTAATCCAGAAACATAGTTCATCATCTATATTTATACTAAATCAAAAGCAGGCAATGATTTGTCTCTTCTCTGTAAGAGACTTTGTAATTATAAGCTCAAAGAAGAAATAACAACAATAGCTTCCTTCATGAATGATGGTCCAGTAATCATTTATAATGGTCCTGGTTGGGTCTCTTCCTCTTCCACAAATTGCTCTACCTGACCACATCACAACCATTTTCTTTGGCTGATGCCATATTAAATGCCTCAAGGGAATATTTTCCAGAGAATAGTGACACACTGCTGAGGTTCCCAAGGACTTGCTCGAGTTCTCTGATAGCTCTTTATTCTGTGAATGATAAAGTGTTTCTTGGGTCTTGGTTCCTCTTAGAGGCAGGGGCAGGGGCAGAGGCCGAGGAAAGAGAAAGAGATGAGCAGGATTGTAGGAGTGCGGAATACTGGGCTCTCTTTCCAACTCTGCCATGGAATTCCAATGAAACTTGAAGCTCAAAGTCAAATTCATTGCAGAGTAATTTAAAGCTAGAGAGAGCTGCTTCATGATGCTCAGAGCCTTTTTGGAAGCTATGCTTATGTTGCTTATGTTTTTTTAAAAAGTCAACTCCTAATGTCCAAATTCTGCTCTAGATGGTCTTTTCTTTAATTTCAGACCCAACTACTAATTTCCCCCATGGTATAAGGAAAGCAAAGAGAATATGTTCCCAGCTTTCAAAAGTAAAAAAAGGTTAGTAATTGGAGGATCCACTGCCCAGAAAAGACCAAGTAAGTGAGGGCATCTTTGTTGGGATTTTCTTATTTTGTAGGAACCATAGGATGAAATTTATGAAGCCTCCTTTTTTGAAATTGGGCTCATGACTTAGGACTCAGGTCTATTTTTCTTTCATCTTGCTGAAAATTGAAGCTGGGACAAAGAGGCTGGGTTGGCCAACTTATACCTAGATTTAGCTTTCATTAATGCAAAAAAAAAAGTCTTTGCATCAAATAGCTCCTGTTTGGCCCAATCTAATAGACCTCCCTTAATTTTGAAGCCCATTAGTACTGTTACTTTTGTATTAAGCAACTAAGATTAAGGGTGAAGCTGATGTAATGAGGGACAGAGTCCTCTCAAATAGTCAAGAAAGCAGGGCAAAGGCCTTTGAAGGCAGAAGTCAGCATGAATTCATGTTGAGCTCCCCGCTTTCCTTGCTGGAATTGGAATCTGGCACAAAGACTGTAGCTTTCTGGACATTAGCATTGTTTTGAGGCATTTTTATTCTTCTGGGAGAACAGACATATCTGTGTATCCCCAGGTGCTGACTGAAGTAGCCCACTTCAGACAACAGATGATTCGGATTCATAACACTGATGGCTTTCTGTTTCCATTGTCCTGCTCTCTGGTAACTTCCTCCCAAGATCCACCCAACAGGTCTGACAGCTTTGAGTATTAATGCTGGTTAAAATCATTCTTGGATTTTTCGTGCAACCCCCCACCCTCCAGACACTGTGACTTAGCTTCTGGCTGCAGCTTCTCTTTTTTGTTCAGGGGTCATTGGCCTCTTTTCTTTTTTTAGAGTGCCAGCTTTTTCTCTGTTTCTTCCTGGCCGCAGCTGAAGGTATGCAGTATGCCTTGATGTCATTGCTATTGGAGTAGGAGCACATGGGTGCCACCTGCTGAGGGAAATATTTTGAGAACAGGAATTTCTGAGAACATCAGAAATTTTTCTATTGGATTGTTCTTATCTCTTGAAATCATAAGAGGTCTGTGGAGAGGCAGAATTTCAGCATTTTTGGTTACTTATTTTTTGAGATTATCCTACACAATTCTGAAACAACCAGTTAGTGAAATTAATCACTAATTTTACATAAATCATGCAAATATGATTATGACTACTTGTTACTAGAAACAGTATTTCTTGGCATAGAGGTTAAGAGCTTACAGTTCAGCGCCATGCAATTGAACAAATGTTCGTTGGGGTTTTTTTTTACTATGGACAAAGAATTATGCTAAGATTGTGTACAACCCAAAGATGAACAGAGAAGATGTTAGCATACCATGAAAAGTCCTTAAAAACTCCATAGAAAATTGAATTCACCTGAGAAATAAACATGGTAGAGGAAAACATGCAGAAATACTCTTGTGCAAAAACACAAGAATAAATGTTTTTCATGACTCTCCTTCTTTCTTAATATTTCAGTGAGCTGCAAGAGCAGCAATGGAGGTGAGAGTGATGAAAAAAAAAAGGAATTATCTGAAAGGTGAGGAAGAGCCATAGCAGATGTAAGAAAATCAGATATCATAGAAATGTCTCAAGTATAAAATGAGGCTGAAGTTTGATTTCAGCATATAATGATGGACTGGATGCACATGTCTAATATGGCTCCTTCCTGAAATAATTCTAAAAGCTTACAGTAAAACTATTTTTAAAGGTATAAAGCTATAAAAATGAGGAGGAGGCCATCCTTGATATTTTTAGAGTTCCTGAACAAGACCACAGTTGACCATGCTGTATGTTCAAATATTTAAATGTTATAAGTCAAGCTAACAAACTAGTATAATTTACCTTACCACATTGACAAATATATTTTTATAATGGCAAAGTTGGAGTGTAGGTATATATTTGTATCATTTGACACCAAATAGCTCCAAAAAGTACAATTTCAAAATTAATTTCACTTTTGCCAAAGCTGTGACTTGCTTTGGGGAGAGGTGGTGGTACACATACACACACACACACACACGAACACTCCAACCCTAACACACACACACAGCTTTATTCTTATCCCTTGTAAAGAGTCCTATCCCGGTGTACATGCTCAGGCCTATGGAGTGCACACTGACAATGTACTCTGCTCCCCTGGGCCAGAAAGAAATCCTTGCAGGCCCTACATGTCCTGAAGACTACTTGGAAAGGTAATTTGAGGATCTTGTATAACCAGAATGTGATGCCCAAAAAGATAGAAAAAGACTGGGTGGTCATAGCCCTTACTTTAAGATATCTTTGCCTCATAGAGATGCAAGCAGATCTTGCCCAGATCAGGAGTGAAACCAATGAGATGAACTGGAAACCAGAGTAGCACAGTTTCTGGAACTCAAAACCAAGCGGATGAATACTGATTGACTTAAGAGATATATAAAGACTCCATTCTCACCCAACACCGGGAAGTGCAAGAACCAATCTGTTTTACATCACAAGGTCTTAGAAAAGCTCTGAATTTGGGGAGGGAGGGGTTGGTTCAGGAACTTCCAGAAATGAGGATCTTCAAGAAGAAAGAAAGATTGAGGGCTGTTTAAGAAACAGCGAGATGCTCAAATCTCTTCCACTTCACATCTGTTAGGCAACCAGTGTTCTCCTACTGAGGAACAAAACTCAGCATATTGTCTAGAAAGGGAAAAAGAGGATCTATGTGCTCTGCAGGATGCCAAACTGAAAATACGAGGGCTCACCCAAAATATGTCTGTGGAAAGTGGAATCTCCATTCCAGTCTCCAGCTGTCTTTTCCCATTCTGTTCCAGAATATGGGCATACAAACTTACAGCCAAAGAGGAAGAGAGCTAGAAGAAAACTGAAAAGACGCATCCTATGCAAAAGAACCAGGATGCTGAGGTACTTCTCACCAGCAACATCTGAAGTTAGAAGATGCTGTAGCAATGGCTACAAAATTCTGAAGGAAACCAAAGTTTATGGCTAGGAATCCTGTAGTTAGGCATGCTATTAACAAATGTGAGGCTAGAATGAAGATGTGAAGATGTGAGGTTGCCAATTTTCTCCTCTACATAACCCCTTTTATGAAGCTCCTTATGAATCTGCACTATCAAAAAATAATTTTATGCTGTAACCACACTATTCCCTCTTCATTCCCAGCATCACCAGTAGTCATGTTGGAGCCATGAAACTGAATACTGGGCAATAGGATGTATGAAGAAGTGATGGACCCCTATTCAGGTCTGGCCCTTAAAACCACACAGAGGGTTCCTGTTGTCTTTCCCTTCTGTAGTCACTTGGAGACCTTGTGTTTTGGATGGCTTTCTTTTTATTTTTTGGTACCAGGGATCAAACTCTGGTCCTTGTGCTTGCACAGCAGGTGGTGAAACCACTGAGCAAAATCCCCAGCCCTGGATGGCTTTCTATGAGATGGATTAGACTGTGACATGAGTGAGAAATACTTAGTAGATTAAGCCATTATTTGGGATGTGTCTGTAATAGCAACTGGGATTGTTTTCTCACTCTCATAGGAAGTGAGTGCTGGGAACATAAATTTAAGCTCCCTGGTATTTGCTTAGTGGCTCAGTGTAATCAGTGGAGGGAGCTAATATCAGAAATGGGAAAGATGGGAGGCTCAAATTATACAGTGGGGGATATTGGATAAAACTGTCACTTGAGGTGATATGTAAACCAGAACTCCAAGAACTAATTAAAGTACTTGTGAGTGCTGGGGACCCATTTGGCAAGTTATTAGAAGAAATGGAAAGTCTTAGCAAATGATTGGTTGGTCTGCAGAAGGATGTAAAGGGGTAGAACTTGAGCCTGGATCTGCTTGTAAACCACAATAGGAAAGATGTCTACAATTTAAAATAAAACTTCTCAGTTAGGTAAGGAGACTTGAGTGTGATGGTCCCACTCAAGCCTCACAGCCTTAGTGTGTCATTAAAGTAGGAGAAAGATGCAGAGAGAGGGCAGAGAATGGGAACCATCTATGTCTAGAAAGCATAACCACATGTTGCACTTCAGGTGTGGTTGCTGCATCTGAATCCCTTTAACAGAAAATACACCAGAAACTTAGGGATTTGGAGAAATTATGTTGCTGGAGAAATGAGTCTGATCAAGAGTGCTTTAGACTGTGTGAAACCTTGAAAACTGAGTTTGTCACATTACGTGGTAAAAAGGGCACGGCAGATGTAACAAATGCCATAGTCCTCAAAATATGGAGATTATCCTTGATTATTCAGATGGGCTCAGTCATCTCACAAGCCATTAAAAGCAGTAACCTATCTCCAGCTGGAGCCAGAAAACTGTGGCAGAGGGAGAAGCCAGAGGATTTTCAAGCAGGAGAAGCTGCTGTTGGTTCTAGGGATGAAGAGAGCCTTCCAGGATCAAGACTAGAGGCTGAGAACCACCTTAAGGAGACAGAAAAAACATCACAAAACCAGGGACTTCAATTCTACACACCAAAAGGAACTGAATAACCTAACAGGACTGCTGGCATTTTTCTCTCTCAGAGCCTTCTTAAAGAAAGAGACTGGGTGACACCTTCATTCTGAGATCAGGAGGAGTGAAAGCAACCTACGTAACCATGACATTCTGAACAACAGAACTGAGAGATGATTATGTTGCTTTAAGCCACTAAATGGATGATAATTTGTTGCAGCAGCAATAGAAAATGAACATAGCCCTCTTAGCATTCAAGAGGATGGTACTCCTGCAACCGGTTTGATGGTTTGATCATTTAAAAATTTTATTCCACCTGGGTCCATGGAGAGAAAAACATGATTGTTTTGGTCATAGTGTAGGCCTCTGCTTCATCATGTAGAAACTCTAGTGAACTTCATTTGATATAAAATTCTAAAAGATTAATTTTTAAAAACATTTAATTAATTAATTCATTCATTCAGTGGCCCAAGTGAGTATGTGATAGCCAACCCGACTCCATCTTGTGCCTTAATGCCATTTTGTACCTGTGCATGAACAAAGTGCTTGCAGATGAACAAAGCACCCCAAACCCCCATGTCCTGCTTGGCAGTAAACTTGCTACAGTTGCAGGATGTTTTGTAGCTCACCTAGTGTGTGTGAAACTTCCTTGTATCCCCCCCGCCCCCCACTAACCTGGCATGATTCAGTTTCTGTAAGATTCTGCTTGCTCGCCCCTGAGCCCTCTCCAACTGAAAGCGCGATTTAAAAGGAGAAATCAGACTGCTTCCCATTGCCCAAGAACCTTTCTGGGTGCTAGCCCCACCTCGGCTGCTGGCTATAATAAATGGGCTCAAATCTGGCACAGAGTGTGGTGCATCTCTATTGTCTGAACTCATTCATCTACAACAGCTGGAGGCTCCAGCGAGGAGGCCACACCAGGTGGACTGGCCTTGCTGTGATCCCTCCTGTCTGTGGCAGCAAACTATAGGGGAGGCACCCACCCCCTGAGATGTTCCAGGGCTCTGTAATCTCACTGCTGACACTGAAGGGACTGCAGAGACTCCTGAGAGACCATCCAAATTTTCTGAAGCCCATCTGGTCTGGTACAGATCCTTCTGGTCCTGGTGGGGAACAGTAGTCCTTGATGAAGGTGTTCCCCTGACCCCTCCATGAGGCCAGGATGCTGACTGAGGTGGCCCCTGGGTCTGGTCTGGTCTGGTCTGGCTGCAAACCAGCCAATCTGGTAAATCCCTGGGGATAGGGTTGGAGTGTCTTTAACCTCTGAATGATTGCTCTAAGAATGAATGCATGACTGGCAATGGGCAGTGTAAACAATAAACTGTTCCATCCATGTCCCAGGGCAAATGGGGGTGGATTTCCCCCTTGGAGTTACGGGACTTGTTTGGGGTCATACTGTGGTTATGTGGACACATCTAAGAAAGGCCAGTGGGTGCTCTTGTGATGAGATAAATACACCCTAAAGCCTGGACAGTCCTTAAAGTGGCTGAGAGGCCAGAGGTCAGTCAACCACCTGAGTGGTTCCTCTCACAGAGGAACACCCCCTCCCTTTGTCTGTCTGGACATTGTTCAAGGGTGCACCACATAAACACTAAGGCTTTTCTCTGTGTCTGGACATCTTCTCCTTTTATTTGCTCTTGCAGCTCCTATTCTTGGCCATCTCCTGCCTGCCCTAAGTCTCTCTACCATGGGGTCATCATCTCCACAACCTGTTACACCCCTGGTCTGCATGCTTAGAAATTTTCCTCAGGATATTGTGATGATTGTGGAGTGAAATTGTCAAGGGACAAACTCTGGACTTTTTGTGAGCTTGAGTGGCCCTCTGAGGGCTCCCTGGACCCTGCCTTGGTTCAGGCAGTTTGGAAAGTTGTTACCGAGTCACCTGAACACCCCAATCAGTTCCCTTACATCGATTCCTGGTTTACTCTAGTGCAGCACCCTCCTCCACGGCTAAAGGCCTGTGCTGCAAAAGCCTATTCAAAGCTGCTTGTTCCCAAAAGCTGCTCTCCCTCTTGTAGGCGAACTCTGGAGAGGCAGAAACTGGTTCTTCAGCAGTCAGATGCTGAGGAAGTCCTCCCCCATCAGCCTCTGTATAACCCTAGTTCACCCCCCTCTCCTGTCCATCCTGATCCGTCTGCCCCCGACTCCCTCATTTCTTCCCCTTCTTCCCCTGCTACCTCTCCCCCCATACAGAGTGTCTCCGATCCCGGCAGGCAGGGAAGATGTAGTCCAGAGAGATTCTCTTGCCTTTGAGGGAGGCCCCTCCTCCCAATGGAGCAGGACTGGGAATCCGCCCTTTTCTGACATATGTTCCCTTTTCCTCTTCTGACCTCTACCACTGGAAAACCCAGAATCCACCCTTCTCTGAGAAGCCCCAGGTTCTGATTTCCCTGATAGAGTCGATCTGCAGGACT
The DNA here is from genome assembly GCF_000247695.1 of Heterocephalus glaber. The sequence continues at coordinate 14,206,010 of NW_004624734.1, forward strand.
CATCTGCTGACCTGGGATGACTGTCAGCAATTGCTATAGACTCTGTTCACTGCTGAGGAATGGGACAGGATTAGGTTTGAAGCTAGAAAGGCCTTGTTGGGGGGACACTCAGAAGAGGAGGGCCATGAATTGCTGAAGCAAGGGTCCCCTCAGAGCAGCCTAAATGGCATCCAAATTCCTCAGGGCGGGGGCAGGCTTTACTCACCTTTCACCAAGCTTGTTAAGAAGGATTCCAGCAGCAGCTTGGAAACCCATAAATCTGTCAAAAATCACTGAAGTGACACAGGGACCAGAGGAGTCACCCAGTGGGTTCCTGAAGAGACTCAGAGAGGCCTCCTGGGTTTATATCCCATTCCACCCCTCTGCTCCAGAGAACAGTCAAGCTATAAATGTGGCTTATGTTACTCAGTCTACACCTGATATTAGGAGAAAATTAAAAAAATTGGAGGGATTCCCAGGAATGAACACATCTCAGCTGTTAGAAGTAGCTCAAAAGGTATTTGACAGTAGGGATTCAGAAAGACAAAAATTGGCCACAGCCATGGCTGAGCGGTCAGCAAAGAAACAAGCAAAGATCTTGTCAGTAGCCATCAGAGGGGGCCCCACAGGACCCATTCCCGGGAAGCCCAAAGGGCAGATGCCTAGAGAGCCAGGAAGACACCACCATTGGGCAGAAATCAGTGTGCCTTTTGCAAGGAGGAAGGGCACTGGAAAAATGAATGACCCCACAGGCCCTCTGGCAAGGTACTATCTCTCCCCACATCCAGGAGAAAAGAAGATTCAGACTGAGGAGGACAGGGCTCCTTCTCTCTTGGTCCCCAGGAGCCCATGGTAAATGTTGAAGTAGGGGGCCAATAAGTCCATTTTCTGGTGGACACTGGTGACAAGAAGTCAGTATTAAAAAATCCCCTGGGAAAGCTTTCATCACAAACTGTTCCTATCCAGGGGGCCACAGGAGCAGTCCAAAACTGCCTGCTCATTAGTGAGTGACTGGTGAGCCGGGGATCAAAACAAGTTACTCTTTTCTGGTAATACCAGACTGCCCCTTCCCCTTGCTGGGCAAGACCTCTTTCATAAGCTAAAGGCCACCACCTCCTTTACTCTGACTGAGGCTCAGATGTCACTCCCTTCATACTAACTGTCTTTGACCACCATCCTGTCTGAGGAGTATCTCTTCTTGAGGGAAGACATCCCAGAAGAAATAAGTCCTGGGGGCTTATTGGGCAGACTTCAGGCAGAGTTCCTGAAGGTGTGAGGAGAAACTAACCTGCCAGGCTTGGCTGCCCACCAGGCCCTAGTGATAGGACAGCTATTGTCGACAGCCACGCCTGTGCGAGTTTGACAATACCCCATCTCTCCAAAGGCCAGACGAGATAGCCCCTCACATTAAGAGGTTAATGGACTCTGGGATATTAACTCCCTGCAAGTCTTCATGGAACATCCCGTTCCTCCCAGTACAGAAACTGGGGACATCAGATTACAGGCCAGTTCAGGATTTGAGAGAAGTTAACCAGTGAGTGGTAACTCTGCATCCTACTGTCCCCAACCCATATACCCTCCTGAGTTTGCTGTCTCCTGAGCACCAAGTGTATGCTGCACTAGATTTAAAGGACGCTTTTTTTTAGTGTGCCCCTTGCCCCAGCCAGCCAGCTTAACTTTGCTTTTGAGTGGACTGATCCAGTTTCCAGCAACTCCTGCCAGCTTACCTGGACCTGGCTGCCTCAAGGATTCAAAAATGCACCCATCCTGCTTGGTGAGGCCCTCCAGAAGGACTTGGTGACTTTTTGATCCCACCTCCCTAATCTCACCCTGCTTCAATATATGGATGATTTGTTATTAGCTGCTACTAGCTATTCAGAATGTCTGCAGGGGACACAAGAGCTTCTTCAGCTACTAGAGGAGTTGGGCTACTGCAAATCAGCAAAGAAGGCACAACTCTGTGCCCCTAAAGTATCATACCTGGGGTATGAAATCTCAGAAGGAAGAAGAGCTTTGTTCCAAGCCAGGAAAAGGGCCATCCTCCAGATACCCACACCAACTACTAAGAAACAGGTATGAGAATTCCTAGGTGCAGTTGAATACTGTAGTCTATGAATACCTGGGTTTGCTGAAATAGTACAGCCCCTCCATTCTGCCATGGGAGGAAATCAACCCCTAGACTGTGGAATAGATGAAGAAGAAAGCTTCAATAATCTGTAAAGAGCTTTGATATCATCTCTGGCTCTGGCACTACCTGATGTTACTAAGCCTTTTCATCTATTCATCTAGGAGGTAAGAGGGATTGCTAAGAGAGTCCTAAGGCAGTCCTTGGGACCCTGGAAGTGCTCTGTAGCCTATCTCTCTAAAAGATTAGAACCTGTGGCCTCAAGATGGCCTTCATGTCTTCAGGCAGTAGCTCCTACAGCTTTATTGGTCAAGGAGGCTGATAAGTTGACCCTTGGACAGGACCTAGTCCTAACTGCCCTTCATTCAGGAGAGACTCTGCTCAGGGGGGCTACTAACAAATGGATGTCAAATGCCCACCTCACTCAGTATCAAAGCCTCTTGTTCCACCAGCCTCACATAGTCTTCTCAGCAGGACAGGTTCTCAATCCAGCTACACTGATGCCAGATGATGCTCTAGACATCCCAATTCATGACTGTGAGGAGGTGCTGGGCCAGACCCAGGGGGGCTTATCGGACTTAACAAACACCCCTTTGGCTGAGGCAGATGCCACCCTCTTCACAGATGGAAGCAGCATGGTGGTAAGCAGGATACAGAGGGTGGGAGCTGCAGTGACTATAGTTGATCAAGTCATTTGGGCCCAGCTGAACTGATTGGCTTAGCCCAGGCCTTAAAATGGGGAAAGGAAAAGAAGATAAATGTGTACACTGACAGTAGGTATGCCTTTGCTACTCTTCATGTCCACAGGAGCATCTACAAGGAGAGGGGGCTTCTGACAGCTTCAGAGAAGACTGTCAAAAATAAAGAAGAGATATTTCTCTCCTAGAGGTGGTATGGCTTCCCAAGAAGGTGGCTGTCATTCATGTTCAGGGGTCATGAAAAGGAAAATACACCTGAGGCTAAGGGAAATCAACTTGCAGAATGTGTAACCAGAGAGGCAGCCCTGAGGCCAGCTGAACCCTTAATCATCCTGTGTACTGTGAATCCTCCTCCCCCTTTGCTCCCGACTAGCCCCACTTACAATAAAGAGGAAGATAAAGAAGCAAGCTGGCTGCAAGCCAAGAAAGATCCCCAAGGCTGGTGGAAATGGCCAGATGGTCTGATCTACCTACCCCAGGCATTAGGATGACAGCTCATCCAGCAGCTGCATTCAGTTATGCACCTGGGGGGCTCCAAGATGGCCAAGCTTCTAGTGCCAAGATACTGTTTTACAAAGCTGTAAGAGCTGGCCCACCAGGCCTCTCTTAGATGCCCAACCTGTGTATAAGTAAATCCCCACCAGGGCCCATCTGCACCCCTTAGGGTCCGATTCTGGGGTAGGAATCCTGGAGAACACTGGGAAGTGGATTTTATAGAGGTCAAACCACCAGCAGGTGGCTATCACTACCTCCTGCTTTTCATAGATACTTTCTTAGGATGGGCAGAGGTCTATGCCACTCAGGGGGAGACTGCCACTGTGGTGGCAAAGAAACTTCTTCAGGAATTAATTCCCAGATTTGAACTACTGGTGTCCATTGGATATGACAATGGGCCCACCTTTGTGGCTTTTATAACTCAGTCAGTAGGGCACTGGGTATAAATTGGAAACTCCACTGTGCCTACTGACCACAAAGCTCAGGATGGGTGAATGGAATGGATGAATCGGGTCCTAAAAACTACTCTGACTAAATTGATGTTGGAGACTGGTGAAGGGTGGGTCAGCCTGCTGTCTTTGGCAGTCCTTAGAGTTAGATGCACCTCTTATAAAGAAGGGTTTACTCCTTATGAAATTATGTTTGGAAGACCCCCTGCCCTGCTCCTCAAGGTTAAAAGTGAGGTACTAGAAGAATTTTCTAACCAGTCCCTGCTAAAGTATCTCCAGTCTCTCCAATAGGTACAGAAAACTGTTCACTCCCAGGTATGAGCTACTCAGGCCCTGCCCAGCTCTACACCATGCCACTCATTCCAGCCTGGGGATACTGCCTTCATCAAGGCCTTTCAGAGTGAAAGACTGACTTCAGTCTGGAAGAGACCCTCCATAGTCGTCTTCATGATGCCTTCGGCTCTCAATGTTGATGGAATCTCGACGTGGGTTCACCATTTGAGCATCAAGCAGGCAAAATGGTGGACTGCTGAGCTGGGATCTGATCCTTTAAAGTTAAGCTAGTCCCATCGTGATTGTGACACTTGTCCTTATTGTCCTTGCGCTGATGAGGCTGAACTCTGGGGAGATGAAATGAGGAGAGTTGCACTCCTTTCTCCTCACCTCCTTTAGCTCAGGAGAAATTCTAGGTAATGTCACTTTTGGTACCGTCTGCCTCCAGCAACCTCTCAGGTCACCTGAGGTCGATCTCTGTAAATTAGTCAGAAGAGATTGGGGAAGCTACTACTATCAGTTCATAAACCTGGGGAGCCGTGATTTTTATGTGTGTCCAGGGTTCAATCCATTTGGACAGAAGGGTTGTGGGTCCCCAACTGACTTCTACTGCCCTAACTGGGGCTGTGTAAAGATTGCCTCCTATAGTGGGGAACCAAATGTCACTAATGATATCATAGTTTGGAAATGTGGGTGTCAAGTCACAATTCTGACACAAAGGCCCCAGGACTCTAAATGGGCCACAGGATGGAATTGGAGCTTCTGCTTCTGGCTCCCTGGAGGACTAATTCCTGACCCAGGGGAAATCATTACCTTTCAAACTCAGTTGCTAAGCCAAGCACTGAGACAGCCAATAGGACCCTTAATGAAGATAAAGACCTCTTACTTGAGCCTCACCCTGTTATTCCTTTGAAGAATCTGCTCTTAGCTACCAATAGAGCAGACCCCCCATTGAGTACTGCCTCCCTCCCTTTTCTCCATGTTGGGAGCCGTCCACGCTATGATAAACCTGACTCAACCAGACCCGGCTCAGGACTGTTGGCTCTGTCTAAAGGCAAAGCCTCCTTATTATGGGGGTGTGGGAGTCTTGGGCTCAATCAAAACCTCAAGTACTGCCTTAGCATGTACTTCTGCAAAGCCCCTCTTGACAATTGGTGAAGTTCATGGAAATGCAACCTGTCTGTCAACTTCTTATGATATGAGTAACTCCCCTTTCCATGCGGTGTGTAGCCAAACCATGACTCCGTAGACCTTGAAGGCTTATTTTGCCCCTAACAGTGCTTGGCTATCTTGTACCTCAGGACTCACTAGGTGTGTCAGAATTCCTAAGGGGGATACTAGACCTGAAGTCCTGTGCATCTTGATTCTAGTTCTCCCTCAAGTTTATGTGTATGGAGGACTGCAAGGATGGGATTTCATAGCATCACCAGGACTACCATATAGACAGAAGCAAGCATCCACTATAGTCATCCCAATTTTGTTGGGATTGGGGGCAGCTGGCTCAGCAGCACTTGGAACCGCCGCATCAGCTAGAGGAGAACTTGGACTCTCAGCTTTGGCAGAACAGGTAGACACTGACCTAGGAAGCCTGCAATATGCTTTTGAGACTCTTCATTCTCAAGTAGAGTCACTAGCTGAGATGGTCCTCCAGAATTGAAGGGGGTTTGATCTAGTGGTCTTGTCACAAGGAGGATTAGGTGCTGCTTTAGGGAAGGCATGTTGTTCCTATGCCAACAATTCTGGTGTAATCCAAGATACCCTTCAGAAGATCAAGGAAAATCTAGATGGATGCCAGAAGGAGAAGGAAAGTAAAAACTCATGGTATCATAACCTGTTCAATTGGAGCCCTTGGGTAACTACCCTTATCACTGGACTAGCTGGTTCCCTCATCCTGCTTTTTCTTGGGCTCTTGATTGGCCCTTGTATTATTAATTGGATAATCAACTTTGTAAAATAGCACATAGCCTCTGTTAAACTGATATATATGAGATCCTACTACAATCCCTTGTATAACACCCTGCCAAATCAAGACGCTCTCATTGAGTCAATGCTTTGACATCATGCTTAGAGGAGTTGGGAATGTGATAGCCACCCCAACTCCATCTTGTGCCTCAATGCCATTTTGTACCTGTGCTTGAACAATGTGCTTGCAGATGAACAAAGCACCCCAAACCCCCACATCCTGCTTGGCAGTAAACTTGCTACAGTTGCAGGATGTTTTGTAGCTCACCTAGTGTGTGGTGTGTAAAACTTCCTTGTACCCCCCAGTAACCTGGCACAACTCTGCTTCAGTGAGATTCTGCTTTCTCTCCCCTGAGCCCTCCCTAACTGAAAGCATGATTTAAAAGGAGAAATCAAACTACTCCCCATTGCTGAGGAAACTTCTAGGCTCTAGCCCCCCCTTGACCACTGGCTAAAATAAATGGGCTCGAATCTGGCACAGAGTGTGGTGCATCTCTATTGTCTGAACTCAATTGTCTACAACAAGTATGACAATTGGGATAGTTTTTTTTTTGTCTAGAAGATCAGTGGCTGTAGCTCTGGGAAATAAGTTGCTTGACCCTAGACTAATTTAATTGAAGACTACATCAGTCCTTTATCATAGAAAAAAGGAGTGAAAGACTATATTTCTCAAAAACTTTATCTCCTAGCAGGTCAAGTATATCACAGAGTGCAGAAAAATATTCAAAATTACTCTTGGCTTGAGTCTCATTCTTGAATCCATTCTTGGCACACAATGGAAGGAGTTTTGAGTGGTCCCCCTTCCATTCAATTCATCAGCTCTTCTCCATGGCCCCAAGGCTTATGTCCTTGGTGTAGATATAGTCTCCCATGTTCATTCTTCTTTCAGGGTGTTGGGAAAACCATCCCTCATCTTTAGACCTCCACTTCTCCCCTTCACAGCACTGCCTTAGTTCTTTAGTCCTAGGATGCTACCTGCTCTTGTCACTGGCTAGTTGTTCAATTCCACCTGACTCCTCTCTGAAATAGAATGCAGTGGTGGTGGTAACTGCATGTAGGACAGGGGCAAGCTCTTTGGAATCTTTGTAGCTCAGTGGCACTGAGCCTGCCTGGCAACCACAAGGTCCTGAGTTCAATTCCTGGTTTCCAAAGGAAAAAAGAAAAATACTTTTAATGAATTATGTTTAAAGAACTTTTGGTCTCTCCATCACCTTAAGCTGAACTGCCAAAATCAACCTACATTATTCTAGTTTTGTTACATTTCATGACTTAAGACATGAATTGAGGAATGAAGAACAAAGCTATGAAAAGTTAGTGAAACTTGAAGAGAGAGATGCTTTGTGGATATAGACCTGCAACCTTCAGCCTGTGGTTGCTGTCCATATCAACGCCAAGGAGAGGGACTGGGAATACAAATACTCTGACTTTACTTTTCTTCCTCTGTCTAGTGTTCTTCAGGGTCTTCTTATTAGCTGTAATTAATACAAGCTAGAGAGAAATTCTTTTTTTCAAAAGTCCACATCAGAGTCTGAGGACAAAAGCATCTTGGAGTGTAGATCTGAAGATAAAGGAGATGGATGGTATCCAACTGCCTTAAATAGCACAGGACTAGAGAGAGCTACAAGCTCAGTAGACACACTAAATAATATCTTCAACCCTACTGGAGTATGGGTATAGTAGAAGCTATACTCTCAGGAGTCTAAAGCCCTTACTCTACAGTGCTAGGTCTGAGGGAACTGAAAAGTAGTATCACAGGTAATGGCCCTGAGGACTGTGTGACAGCCTGAAAATGGCCTTGATTCCAGGGGGTATATTTCTGAGCTCTTCAAGGAGACTGTTCTCACTATAACCATGGTACCCAGGCCCCCTGAAAACTTTTCTCTCTCCCCACTCTGTGTGTGTGTGTGTGTGTGTGTGTGTGTGTGTATGTGCATATGCACAAAATAAAAAGTCAAAAAGTGGAAAGTGATCAGGCCTGATATACAGGAGTTCATTTCTCAATAGCACATATGTATGTACTAAATAATGTTGACACCTTGGCTAGAGCTGAGTGATTCAGGAAGTGATACTTGATGTTTGTCAGGCCTATTTGAATCTTCTCTTAGGATTTTTCTAACTGTAAATATAAAAATTTAAATTTTTTTCTAATCCCGGTGAAGGAGGCATTATTAAATGGAGTATTTAGCTGTTGCTTGATCTTCTATTCCTGCCACTTGGAGGTAGCCATCTGCTTTGAGAGGAAACAGTCAATCCATGAGAAGCAGAGGTGAGATAAAGAGAGGTGTCCAGGGAGTGCTCAGTTCCTAAACTTGATGTTTCATGTTCAATTATTTAATAATGAAGTTATCCAAGTATTTTTTCAATAAATATTCTTTCTTATAGATAGATGTTGATTGAGTTGCATTTCTAGCAGCGTCCATACTAATTTGGTCACACATACTACAGATTACAGTATGGATCAAATGATAAATTTCAGAAGCTAGAGAGACCCTTTTAGACCAAGGAGGCAAGGTGAGAACCTTGAGTAAAGCCTTGACATAGAAGGTTCAGGAGGATTCTTTGGTTACAGAGCATTCTAGGCAGGGAAAATAGCATGCATGAAAAGTGGTCCCAACCTTAAAGATGTTTCTTACACAGTCTAGTTGGAGTCAAAATATGTTTTGTTAGAGACAAAAAAGGAGCTTCCCTGTTGAGAGCTTTGAATACTCAAGAAGTCTGTGCTTTATTAAAATAGTCACTGAAATATTTGAACATGGATGTGATACTATGAAAATTGTGTTTCAGAGTGACTGAATAATGTAGGGTAAATTGAAGATCTAATGGTGTTAGTACCCACATTGGAAGGCAATTGCAGCTTTTCTGATGTGAGTGAGCAGGCCTGAACTTGGACATTAGGGGTGGAAACAGCGAGGAGAGAAGGCATGTCCTGTGCATCTCCTTACCCTTCATATTACTTAGCAGAGTGACCGGTACCTTGTAATTGCTCAACAAATCCTCATAAATAAGTAAGGAATTTAAATAAAGAAATACTACGTCCACATTATCAACATGGAATATTTCGGGTTAAAATTTTAAAATAACTACCCAGAACTATATTTTTGAATTGTTGAAGATGCTTCATTTTCAGTATTTTAGTTGGCATTGAATTCCAAATAACCCCAGTTAAATTAATTAGAAAGAAATACATGTGCTTTATTGTGGTGAACTAATAGTTCCCCTTAGGCTGCAGAAAGGAATCGGTTATTAGTGGAAGGTGAGTGGATGTATTTATTCAGAAATTTACATTCATTATGCCTTTGAAATCTGTTTATATCATTATATTCTACACTCATCATTTCATAAAAACATACAGTATCTTCCATCACTTACTGAACTATTAATTAGTATTTTACAACCAAAACATTTATTAGCCTGAAGAAAATATAGGAAATTTTACTTTTCACTTTTAAACTATCTTTAAAAAAAATAGCTAGAACAGACTATCCATAACAATTCAGGAATATAGAACATGAAGTTATCTTAAATATTCCATGGATCTTATATCTTAAATACTATACTTTCAGCACTTAACCCTAACCCTCCCATCCTTGAATTTAATTTCATTTAACCTAATTGAGTTGGGCTCTCACTTTTGCCCAGGCTGGTCTCTAACTCATGGGGTCAAGGAACCCTTTTACCTCAATCTTCTGAGTAGCTGGGACCATAGGCATTTGCTACACCATCCTTGAATTTTAGAGGAAAAGTGAACACACAGTTAGGGGCTACAATCCCCAGCTTTCTGTGAAGTTAGGTTTTATCATGTAAATAAGAACACCAACTGAAACATAAATAGAAGTGATATGTACAATTTCTCTGTCACTTCCATTGAAGGAAATCACTTGTTTTCCATGTCCCTACTTCTTTCTACCAGTTGAAAGGCAGTCATGACAGCAAACAAGTTTTGATCATATAGAAGCTTTGATCACATAGAAGGCAGTGCTCTAGAATAAGGCTGAGCAATAAGATGGAAGAAACTTGTGTCCCCCCATGATCTTCTTGAACAGGGAGGCTCACCTGCCTTAGTTGGCTAGACAGAGCTGGCACATGAAATTAACTTTGAAGAATTTCCATGGGAAAGGTGCATTTGAGCCATATCACAAAGGACACTGAATGCCAAGTAGAGAGTTTTAAATTGACACAAAAGGTATTGGGTGGCAATTGAAGGTCTTTAAGATGGTGCGATGATTGGAGAAGACCTTGAGAAGGCAGTAATGCAGTAGGGAAGTATCAGAGACTTGAAGCCTGAGATCCATTGAGAAGCAACTGAAATAATTTTGGAGAGAAGGGAGGCCTCTATCTCAATTAGTGGTGGTAGGAATGAGAATGGGAGATTGAATTTAAGAGCTGTTGAAAGACATGGTTTAGGGGGTGAGATTCCAGGGAAGAAGGAAATGGTAATGCAAAGGAAGAGAGACAATGACTGATAGGAGGAGGAAAGAGAAGACAGGATTGAAGGCATGATGTTCTGCACATGATTTTGTCCCTCATGTTGCAGTTTTAGTAATATTAGTAGTTAAAAGTTCAGGTTATCAAATCAGATTGATAGTGCCATCTAGAGTTGGCCTATCTTAGTTTGTAGAGTTGGTTGTTGAATTTCTAGAACTTTAAAAGCAATGTTAAAAATTAAACCATTAAACATAATTAAATACATTTTGTAAAAACAGTAAGAAATATTCTAAACATATCATCTCCTAATTATTTTACTATTTTCTATGTTGAGGTTATTTGTGTTTATAAGTGTAATGGGACTTCTATATAATGGTTTGCTACTGTGTGTCTCTTGACACCTGTTTTGGATGATGTTATTGGTATCTTGAGATATTGTGAGAGTGATAGGAATAGTTACATCCCAGAAATTGTTAAGCACTAAAAATCAGGTCATGATTATATTGTTGATTATCTAGACCAAAGGTTGGCAAACTATGGCCTGTGTGCTGACCACCTGTCTTTGTAAAGTACAACTGATGGGAACACAGCCTTGTCCATTAATTATTCATTGTTTATGGTTACTTTTATGTTACAGTGGGAGAGCTGAGCAGTTGTAACAGAGACTATATAGCCCATAAGCTTAAAATTTCTAATATTTGTTTTTTTTAGAATGTCCTAGAATCAAAAAGTGATAAAAAAATTAAACTTAAAAGTATATATGTTTACAACTGTTACACTTGACTGGTACAAAACACTGAGAAAATATTCTTTCAGTATTCAGAAACAATTATTCAGCAATGGAGTTGTTCATATCACTGATGATTAACTGACATTCTGACATATGTCTTTGTTCTTTTGTTCACTCATTTGTTTTTTTCAACAAATATTCAAATTGGAATTATATTTGATAATAAAAGAATTGAGCAAAAACCAAAGAAAGAATTTTTGTTAGAATAAATTTCTTATATAAAATTCACAATGAAAAATATTGTTTATCACAAAAGTCCACTTATTGTTTGACTTCACTGATGTGAACTGTCTAAAAGGCAAATTCATAGAGACAAGAAGTAGACTGCCTGTGTAAGGCTGGTCAGTAGTTTTTTTCCCAATATATTCTCAGAGCTATGAAATAATCACTATAATCTAATTTTGGAACTTTTTCAGTGCTCCAAAAAACCCCCCCATACATATGAGCAGTTACTCTCTATTCCCACCCCCTAATACCTCTACTCTAGAGCCAGATAGTGATATACTCAACACATCTTCATGGCTATATAATGCTATTTAGAAATGAATATTACATGTTTCATTATTATTTGTAAATTGTTGCATGTTCATTCTTTATAACAATGATACAATGTGTAATGTATATACATGGGATGTTGGTTCACATTTACCAGAATACCATTAGACAGATGCAGGTTTAAGTTATGGAAAAATTATGGAAATTATTTACTCTTTCTAAGTCATAGTGTCCACATTTGGACTCTGCTATGTTACGTTACTAATATTTTCTATGAGACAAGGGGTGGAAAACAATGTTTTTCCCTTTAAAGTGCAAATTTTTTTGGGTAAATATCTTTGACTTTGCAGGGAGTATGATTTCTGTAATAATTACTCATCTTTGTCATTGTAGCATAAAAGCAACCATAGATAACAATGAAGGACTGAATATGGCTATGTTCCAGCAAAACTTCATGCCCTCAATAGGCAGCAGGCTGTTGAGCTAGTTTGTTAAATTCTTTGTTAGAATATACACTTCTCAAGGGTGTGAATTTTGCATATTCTCCTAAACCTTGTATTCTTAGAACTTGGCAAAGTTCCTAGAACCCATAGCAAGAGATCAATAAATATTTGTTAAACTGTGAATACAAAATATCAATGAAAATGAGCTAGTGCTACTTGAAACAGCATGGCTAGCATTCACAAACATGATGTTTAGGAAAGAAAACTACAGCCAAAAAGAAAATATAAAGTATAGAGTTGTTTCCATCAAGTTCAAAACCAGACAAAATCTAACACAATTTGAAGGAATAAATCTTAACTCTGCATCTCCAAACATAACATTCATAATGTTTTTCAATCAGTGAAAAATTATTAGATATTTGAAGAAGCAGAATGTGGCCAATAACAAGAAGCTCCAATTAATAAAACAATGATACAGAAGAAAAAATTAACAAGAAAAAAAATAGCTATTAATATGCTTCATTCAATGTTTAACAAAATTGAGGAAAGCATAAAAACAACAAAAGAAATTCAGGTAATAAAAGAGATTTGAAAAGAGTTTCTAGTGATGAAAAATGCAATATCAGGAATTAAAAAGACTCTAGTTGGGATTAAAAGCACATTGTATACTATTTAAGAAAAGATAAGTGAATCCAAGGTCATAGCAGTGGAAATTACCCAAAAAGAAACACACAGAGAAAAAAATGTTTGAAAGAAAATCAGAAGAGCAATATTGTAGGAAAGCTTTAAAAGGCCTAAAGTACATGTCGGTGGAGTCCAGGGTGGAACAAGAGAAAAACACATTCAAGGAATTGTTAGGTGAATATTTTCCATAAGAGATGAAATTTATAAACTCAACCCAAGAAAGTCGATTAATCCCACTCAGAATAAATACAAAGTAAATTGTACAGGACACATTGCAATCAAATTGATGATAATCAGTGATAAAAAGACATTCTTAGAAGCAGCCAGAGAAACATATTTCTCAACAGACAAAACTGACACCAAACTTACCCAGAAACTATGTAAATCAAAGAAAAATTGAGCAACATTTTTACCTTATGATAAAAGTTTGGGAGCAGGAATAAAATAAAACAAAATGTATTAACTAACAATTTAATACCATGTAATATATTTCAAAAATGATAGAAAAACAAGTAATTTTTCATTTAGAAATGGAACTTGGAAGACTCATCAGTGGCAGACTTCCAGTGCAGGAAGGTTATACAAAGATTTTTTTTAGGCAGGAGGAAATGACAGCAAAAAACTTGGATCCTTGCCAAGAAATTAAAGTGCTGAAATTGGGAAATACTGTATATGAGTAAATAGAAGGGAATTTTTTCATTTAAAAATCTTTTAAAATGATTATAGACTAAAACAACAATTAACAATGGATTATAGAGATAACACAAAAGTAAAATGTATGATGTCTATAGGACAAAAGACAGGAGGAAAGAGATGGAAGTATATTTTTGTAAAGTTATTACAATATACATGATATGATTATAATATTATTTAAAGATAACTATGACAAGT
>NW_004624734.1:14225653-14245410 GCF_000247695.1 Heterocephalus glaber
AATGGAAAAAATGGAAACAAAGTCTTTGTAAATAGGGAAAGGTGGAGGGGGTGAAGGGAGGACTAGGAATGGGGAAAAAATAAGAACCAAGATGCATCATGTGAAGGTAGAAGTTCCCAATGAGAAATGTGTTGTATACCTAAAATGTACCAATAAAAGAATTTAAGAAAAAAAAAAGAAAAGACAGGGATTGTCAGATTGGATAAAAAATTTTTGCTGTATGATTGGACTCACCTGTCAGTGGTGATAAGAAGTGATCTTATTGTTCTCTTTCTCTAGTCCAGGGACTGATAAACTGTAGTCTAAGGTAAATCCTGTCTACTGCCTGTTCTTTTTTATAACTTTATTGAGATATAGTTCATATGCCATAGAGTCCAGTCATTTAAAGTACATCTTTCAATGGTTATTTGTATATCCACAGAGCCATATGCCATAATCACCATATATCATTTTAGAACATATTCATCACCCAAAATAAACTCCGTACTCTTTAGTTATTATCTTCCAATCCGCTCCCCCATACACAAACCCTGTTGCTCCTCACTCTAAGCAACCACTAGTTACTTTCTGTTTCGGTAGGTTTGCCTTTTCCAGGCATTTCATATAAATGGACCATATAATATATGACCTTTTGTCTCTAGTTTCTTTTATTTAACACGGTGTTTTAAAGATTTATCTATGCTGCAGCATTTACTACTTTGTTCCTTTGTATGCACAAGTGATATTCCACTATACCAGTGGTGGCGAACCTTTTAGAGCTTTCAATAATACAGCCTGCTGAGGCACACATGCCATAGGTTTGCCACCACTGCTGCATTTTGTTTCTCTCTCCATCAGATGGAGTACATTTGTATTGCTTCCACTTTTTGACTATTATGAATAATACTGTTATTATCATTTGTGTACAAGATTTTATGTAAACATAGGTCTTTGTTTCTCTTGGGTGTACACTGAAGAATGGAATTGCTGAGTCAAAATATTGTATTCAAGAGTGTAAGGAACTACTAAAGTATTTTTCCAAAGTAATTCCACTAATTCACATTTCCATCAGTAAAATATGAGTATTCCAATTTCTCCATATCTTCATTTAGACTTGTTAGACTAATGTTTATTGTCGACATACTAGTGGGTGTGATATCTCATTATGCCTTTGACTTGTATTACTCTGATGGATAATGATGTTGAGCATATTCTCATCTGTTTATTGCTCACATGTGTATTTTTTGGACCTCCACTTTTTGTGCTACAATAGCAAAATTGAGTAATTGCAAAAATCATCATCTGGACCACAGAGCCTAGAATAATTTTATGTGGCTCTTTACTGAAAAAGTTTTCTAACCCTTTCTGTAGACCATTGGTGTTAGCCATTCCAGGGCTTAACAACCATTCCAGTTATTATAGGACTAGGGTATTTTCTGGGATGCAGGAATATAGTTCCTAGAAATTGGAAAGTCTTGGGGGAACTAGGATAGTTGGTAACCCAACCCACTGCACAAAAATGTTTGATGAATGAATAAGCAAAACAACTGCTCTTATTGAAAGCAAGAATCATGGAAAGAAAAAAACAAATATCAGGTGTTCCTAAAACATGAAAAAGTTTTGCTTGTGGTTATTCTTTCCTAGGATTGGGGCAGAAGGATCTATAAAAGAAGACAAAAGAAAGTTCTCCTAAAGAAGAAACCACAAAAGAGGTAAGCCAGGGACTACAATAGCCCTTAACGTTTCTGAATATTTGGTTCCAGGTCTGAGGTCCAAGTCTACCCTTGATATTATCACATATATAATTCTCTATTGTTACATAAAAATTACTAAAAAATGAGCAGTTTAATATAAAACCCAGAGGTAAGGATTTCTGGAATGACAGGGTAGACCCCTTTGAAAACCCTTTCTTCCATAAAAGCAATGAGTAATTGACAAAATTAACTTTTGCAGAACTCTGTATATTGACCAAACACTTCAATGGTATGAGTAACATTTACTTATTCAAGAATAACAGCTGAATTTCACTAAAAAAACAGTGAGAATTTGACTTTGAAAATTGTCCTCGTCTTATCTCCTGCTCCCAAACTCCATGATAGCCTTGAAAACCAACAGCCTTACAACCACCGTAATGAGGGATACTAGCAGCCTATCCTTTTTTTTTTTAAAATTCTTTTATTGGTACATTTTAGGTATACAATACATTTACATTCATCATTGGGTGCTTGTACCTGTACATGATGTATCTTTGTTCTTATTTTTTCCCCATTACCTGTGCACCCTTCACCCCCTCCACCTTCCATATTTACATAGATTTTTGTTTCCATTTTTTTCTTTTCTCATAATTTTTCCTTTCCCTTCTTTCCTTTCCCCTTCCACTCCCACCACCCCTACACCTTTGGACCTTTTCCTATTTCAAATTATCAGTTATTCATTTTAATCCTTATTTACACTCTCAGTTTCTCACACTAGAGAAACTATTCGGTATTTACACATGTGTGTCCTATTTATTTCACTTAATAGTATGGCCTCTATATGCATCCATTTAGCTGTAAATGACTCTAGTTTCTTGTTCTTTATGGCTGAATAGTATTCCATTTTATTAAAAAACCACATCTTCTTTATCCAGTTTCCAGTTGATGGGCACTTGGGCTGTTTCCAAGCTTTAGTTATTACAAACTGTGCCACTATAAACATGGATGCACATGTATCACTGTGGTATGATTCTTTTAATTCTTTTGGGAAAATACCCAGCAGAGGAATAGCTGGGTCAAATGGGACTGCTAGCCCTAGTTCTTTGAGGTATCCCCATACTGATTTCCACAGTGGTTGCACCAGTCTGCACTCCCACCAACAATGGAGAAGGGTTCCTTTCTCCCCATACCCTCCCCAGCATTTGTTATTGGTTGATTTCTTGATAGCAGCCATTCTTTCTGTAGTGAGGTGGAATCTCAGTGTTGTTTTCATCTGCATCTCTCGAATGACCAGTGATGTTGAACATTTTTTCATATATTTATTTTCTGCTTTTACTTCTTTGTCTGGGAAATGTCTGTTCATTTCAGATGTCCATTTTTGAATTGGGTCTTTGAATTTGTCTGATTCTTTTCAGTTCTTTATATATTCTAGATAGTAGACCTGTGTCTGAGGTACAGCTAAAAATCTTTTTCCACATCACAGGTTGTCTCTTTGCTCTGCTGGTGGTTTCTCTTGCAGTGCAGAAGCTTTTTAAGAAGATGAGATCCCAGTTGTTGATAGCAGCCTATCCTTTATGGAAGGGGACAGAAAAAGGTTGGAGGTTTAGAAACAAACAAATAAGGAAACCAAAACATACATAACAATAACAACAACAACAACAAATTCCTGGAGAATTGTCACTATTTGACCCACTGGCCAGCTTCTTGGGAAAACTTCATTTACAGGGTATGTCTTTATTTCATCTGAATCAGAGATTATACAGTGAAAAAAACCCTATCCATAGGATCTTTATTTAAAACAATTGAATCTAAATTATTTAACATTGCATGTGCCTGAAGATATAATGTCACTGGGGCAAACAAGAAGCTAGCAAACAAAACAAAACAATATAAAACCTTAAAGGAAAATCTCAGCAACTTTCTAAAGGGGACTTTGAAAAGCTCCAATATATTCCTGTGTACTACAAAGCTATACAAAACTTCAAGGCCTTAGTCTCTCCCAGAAAGACCAGAAAAGGTCCTAAGTTCTCACAACTAGTTGACGTTGAGCTTTGCTCAAGCAGGAAATGAGGCCTAGTCAGGGTTGCAAACTATATTAGCACTGAAGTTTCATTCAAACTCACACACACACACACACACACACACACACACACACACACACCTGGAGCTACCTGGCATAGGCTGGAAAACTTGTTTGCTTTAGGCATTTAAGTAAATCTCTGACAAAGGAATTAAAATGGCACACTACAAAATACCTACTTAAAACAAAAGGAATAAGAAAGAATAAAGAAACAGAAACTTAAGACATATAGAAAACAAATAGCAAATATAAATTCTACCCTATCAATAATTACATTAAATGTAAATTCTGATTTTGACAGAATAGATAAGCAAACACCATCAATTATATGCTGTCTACAACAGAAATACTTTAGATCGAAAGACAAATCTGATCAACAGTGAAAGGATGGAAAAAGATATTCCATTGCATGCAAACAGTAATCATGAGACTGGTAATACTCTAACAAGCAAAATAGACCCCAAGTCAAAAACTGATAAAGGAGAAAAAGATTATATATTGATGAAAAGGTCAATTGATCTAGCAGATATAAAATCAATGACATATATATCTAAGGACAGAGCTCTAGAAAACTAAATAAAATGAACAGAATTGATACAGAAAATAACTCTTTGTGTAGTAAGCGCTAGAGATTTTAATACCTCGTTTTCAATAATGGACAGCACAAACAGATCAATAAAGAAACAGAGAACTTAAAAAATTGCATATACCAAACTAGGCCTGAGGCATATACGAAGCACCTTACCCAGCAACAGCAAAATATATATTCTCAAAAGCACACGGAACATTACAGGAGAGACCATAGGTTAGGCCACAAAATTAATCTCGGTAAATTTGAAAATACTGAAGTCATAGAAATTTTGTTCTCTAAATACAATGGAATGAAGCTAGAAATAAATTTGGAAAGATAATAGTATATGAAAACTAAACACACTCACTTAACAATGAGTCAAAGAATAAATCAATAAACATATTAAAAATGCTTTGAAATGAATGAAAAAATATAATATAGCAAAACATATTGTATGAAGCTTAATCAGTTTTTAGAGGAAAATTTATAGTTGTAAATGCCTATATCAAAAGAATTAAGGGCCGGGGATGTAGCTCAGTGATGCCATGCCTACCTGGCAAGCACAAGGCTGAGTTTGATTCCTGGTTTGAAAAAAAAAATTAAAAGGAATAACCTAATGCTTTACTCTAAGAAATTAGAAGAACATGAACATACTAAGCTCAAAGAAATAAGAAAGGGATAAGAAATATTAGTCAAAAATAAATGAAATAAAGAGTAGAAAACAATGGAGAAAATCAACAAAATGGAATGTTGAATGTGAAAAGATCAATAAAATTGCCAAACTTTTACATAAGCTTACTGAGAAAAAAAAAAAAAAAGACGCAAGTTACAAAAATCAGGAATGAAAGAGGAAACATTACTACTGAATTTGTAGAAATAAAAATGACTATAAGAGGTACTATAAAGAACTATATGCTCACACATTAGAAAACTTAGATGAAATGGACAAGTTCCTAGAAAAGATGTGAATGACTGAAGTTGATTCAAATTTAAATAGAATATCTGAATAGACCAACAATAAAGAAAAAGATTGAACTAGATTATTAATAACAATTTGATCGTATAATAGGTAACATGAAATAGGAAGAAAAGGGGCAAAGGGGAAGGAAGTGGGAGGGCTAGAGGAAAGGATAGAAGGGAATGGGATTAATATGAGAAAATGGAAAAATAGGAACAAAATCTTTGTAAATAGGGAGGAATGGAGGGGTTGAAGGGAGGGCTGGGCAAGGGTGAAAAATAAGAACCAAGAGAGACTATGTAAAGGTGCAAATTTCCAAAGATGAATGTCATTATATTGTACACCTAAAATATACCAATGATTAGAATGAATAATCTATAATGCAAAATAGGAAGAAAAGGTCCAAAGGGATAGGGTAGTGGGAGGGGCAGGGGAAAGGAAAGAAGGGAAAGGAAAAATGCTGAGAAATGGAAATAAAGTCTTTGTAAATAGGGAAGGGTGGAGGGGGTGAAGGGAGGGCTAGGAATGGGGAAAAATAAGAACCAAGATGCATTATGTAAAGGTACAATTCCCAATGAGAAATGTAATTGTGTTGTATACCTACAATGTACCAATAAAAGAATTTAATTAAAAAAAATAACAATTTGAAAAAACTACTTACATAGAAAAGAGCAATGTGTGTGGTAGTTTTTGGGGGGCTGGGTACATAAGGCTTTATGGTAATAGTATTACGTGGAAATAGAAGAAAAACAAGTCATGTTTTTTTAATACAGAAATGATAAAAATGAATCAAATACCTACATAGTCTGGTTTCTTTTTAAAATCATTTACTGAAAGGACATATACTCTCAATACATAATACTGACCAGTGGAGTGAAGAACCTGAGGGGAAGCTATTTTGGATACTGTAATGTGCCTGGTGTATGAAAATGTCGAGGGCCTATTTCCGTTTAAATTGTTTCCCTGGAGCCAAAAGAGACAATATCCTCTGATTTACAGCTCATAGAGGATTTCATTATTTATAGATCCATTCTGCAGAGCAAGGTTACAGAACCAGGTACCCATCAATTTACTCAGTTTGAAGTCAGAGAAGGATGATTGATGGCAGGCTGGCTTCTCTTTGGGCTCTCATTCTTGAAACTTAATTTTTATATACAGACACTAAACAGGCCTTGTGGAATCCTGAAGAGCCTTCTGACAAGTATTTTCTTACTCAGAATAATCAAATTTCGAGACTGTGCTGTCACATTGCATTAGGTCAGCACTGTGGCTTATTGTCAGGTAACTCAATTGTCAGGGCCCCATCATCTGCCGGCATAATTTACTTCACTTAGGGTTAAGCTAACACATGGTTAATAAAATGTCCTATTTGTGATTGTTGAAGGCAAGCAAGAAATTGTGGTACATTAGATGGTTTCCAGGAACTGAAGAAGCTGCCTGCTAAGATTAGGATAGACGCTGAAATAGTGTGTATTGCCACAGGAATGTTCCTGATTAACTTATATATGCTCTATCACTTGCAGAGCACTCTCTCTTATAGTCTCTTTTGATTCTTAGGACAATTCTATAAGGAGGAACTATCACCTGCATTTATAAATTATGAGACCCACTGAGGGTCGGAGACAGTCCCTCTTATAAACGGGCTGGTTGATGACAGAATTGGGATGAAAATCCAAACATAAGCCTCTATTATGGCATGAGTCATGCCCTTCCACAACTAAAGATATGTTTAATGACAACCTCTAGTACCGCACTATGCGACATTTTTGGAAATAGTGATATTGAAGATGTAATTAGTTAAAATGAGGCCACATTGGTGTAGGATGGGCCCTTAATCCAATGCAAGTGGTCTCCTTAGAAAAGGAGAGGGACTCAGAAGGAAGATGGTCACGTAGGACTCAGAAAGACAAGAAGAAAGCCATAAGAAGATAGATAGAGAGACCAGAGTGATGCATCTACAAGCCACAGAACACCAGTGATTGCCAGTCACCAACAGACCCTAGAGAACCACTGGATAGATTCTCCCTGAGAGATCTCAACAACTTGATTGTGGACTGTTGGCCTCCAGAACTATGAGAAATAAGTGTCTGTTCACTTAGGCCGTTCAGTTTGTGGTCTCTGTTATAGCAGCTGCAGGAAATTAATAATAACTCCCAATAATAATAAAAAACATTTCCATTCATCATGAAATCTTTTAGGAATCCTTCAAGGTATGTTATTATCAATGAAATTTTCATGACTTACCTTAGGTTGAATAACTAATAAATGGTAAACCTGGGATTCCAACCCCAGGCCTGAGTTTAAACCTGCACCCTGTCTGCTATGTGCTGAAGCCATAGTATTGATCAAATGTTCATGGCAGGGCTAGGGAGGGCAACCGCCAATCTTTTTGAATCACTCCTTTATTCTAGGTTTCTTAGGTAACTACTAACTCAGTTTGACCTCCATCATGCTAATTTACATGCATTTATTATTAATCATCACGAAATAATTCTTGACACATAAATGCTCAGTATTTACTCAATATACAGTAGTAATAATCTTTTAATTTGTTACAGTGCTTCAAAATTTACGAAGGATCTTCACATAGATTCTATTAGGTCTTTTTGAGAAGCTGAAAGGTACTTTAAACATATTCTTAAGATTTTTCTTTCTAAATTTTTAAGGGTTTTTTTTGTGTTGTTTTGTTTTTGTGGTACTTTTGGGATTGAACCCCGGGCCTTCTCACTGAGCTATATCCTTTTTCTTTATTTTGGGATAAGGTCTCACTGAGTTACTGAGTTGCCTAGACTATATTTGGACATGTGATCCTCCCTCCTCAGCCTTCCAGAGTGCCAGTTGTTTTTTTTTTAGGGTTTATGATATGATGTTCAATGAGATAGTAAACTTCAAAAGGTGATGAACACATCACATTTTCTTTTATTTCTCTTCATATGATACTACTTCATTCATGAATTTTACTGGCTATAAATTTAAGGTTTTGAAATGACTGCCCATGTCATCCTGAAAACAGTTATGAAGAATAAAGTGGATAATCTGTACATAAAAAAGCAAGACCCGGGAGAGGTGGGGCATGCCTGTAATCCCAATGGCTGGGGAGCCTGAAGCAGGAGGGTTGGAAGTTCATGGTCAGTGTGGGAAATTTGGCAAGATGCTGTTTCAAGCTGAAAATGAATAAAAAGCTAGGGATGTAGTTCAGTGCAAAGACCCTGAGTTCAATCTTCAGTACCACAGAAAAGAAATAAAAAAGCAAGAAAAGAAATTGCAATTTTTATCTTCCAAATCATAGAAATCATTGTGATGTTCCCTCAAGTGTTGCAATTTGAAATTCTTTCCCTCCTTTGATACCCTTTGACCTGAGCATCCACACCATTGGCCACTTTACCTATCAGACTCCAGACTAGGGAGGGATCAGTCCTCCTGTTCTGCCCTCCAGGGTCCTGGCTTCTAGGAAGATGAGATGCCTACCTTTCCAGGATCCAAGCTGTGCCATCGCCATGTATGCACCTGTCACGGTGTTTGGCCTTCTTGCATGAGCACTAGATTCCTTGATATTTTTACCATGTTATATGGTTCATTTTTATTTTTCTCAACATTGTTTTCTAAAAATTTATATTGTTTATTCATACATTTAGGTATACCTTATGATCACATTCATCATTGAAAATTTGTACCTGTTCATGATATATCTTGATTCTTTTTTCCCCATTCTCCTGTCCTCCCTCCACACCCCAAATATGTAAGCTTTGTTTCCATTTTTTCCTTTTAGTTTCAATTTTTTCTTTCCCTTCTTTCCTTTTCCCTGCCCTCTCAACATTAGTTTTTAAGATACTTTTTCCTAGTATGTATAGATACCCTAAGAAGCAAAGTTAAGAAGCAAATGTAAGTTGACACATTTAGATTTTTAGTGGTATGGGGAATGTCCATAATATATCACAAAGTGAAAATAGCGGATACAAATATGTGATGGTCTCAGTTCACTACCTTTTTGGCACTTACAGATGTGTGGCTTTTAGCAAGTTACTTATTCTTTGTATTAGTTTCCTTAAATGTATACAATTACAGGTACCCAAAGTTAATATGAGGGTTAAGAGTGATGTTTTCTGCAGTCCTTTACAAATTTTGACAGGTTATAGCTTGTCTTTGCTAGGCTGTCATAACAAAGTATGATAGGCTGGGTGTTTTAGGCAACAAAAACTTATTTTCTCAAAATTCTGGAGGCTGGAAGTCTGACACAATGTTGTTGACAGGGTTGTTGCCTCTGAGAACTTGGTTTGTACATGGGCACTTTCTGTGTCTTCATGTGGTCGTTTTTTACATGCGTATCTGTCTTAACTTCCTAAGGACACCAGTCATTTTAGATTGGGGTCACCCCACTCGCTTAACTGTACTTCTTTAATGACACTATCTCCAAATGCAGATATATTTTGAGGTATGAAGTGTTCAGACTTCAATATATGATTGGAGGCAGACATTTCAGCCCATAAAAATACCTCCTTCACGTTCTGCAGCACGTTCCCATTGGACACTACTGTTCTTCCTGCACCTATAGAAACTAGTCTTTTCTGCTTAGAAAGTAGGTCCGGCTTTTCTTCCTTTCCAAGGTACCCATGGAATCTTAGCGGTTTTTTTTATCTCCCCAAATCCATAAGGAACTTTCTCTTTAAGGTTCCTATTTTTGTTTGCTTGCATCTGTGTGAGAGCAACACCATATCTTCCTGGCTTCTGCAATCCCTAGATCTTGGACAAGATGTGGCACAGAGTAGATGTTTGAGAAATAAACTTGAACTGCATTGAACGCCAGTTTTTCTTACCTTTATCTTCCCAGCAGTGGAGCAACACTAAGAAATTTAGAATAAATACATTTGTTTATTTGTGTTTTCCTTCATGTATATTTTGTGTTTAAGAAGCTATTTTCGTGTTTGAGGCAGCTTAGTTTTAGGGATGTAAACATAAATGTTAAATGACTTTCCTAACTTATAGATATACTTTGAATTGTCTTTTATTTTCTATTGGTACATATTTGCAGTACATATGATTACATTTATTGTGGGTCTTGGTGCATGTAGTGTATATGATGCATCTTACTTCTTTTTTTGCCCTGACTCCTCCTATCCCTCCATGTTTCTTCCATCTCTTGGTCCTGTCTCATTTGCAAATGCTCCATTTCCATTTCCATTTTTTCTTTCCATTTTTTTTGCATCCCCTTATGACAAAAGCTCAGGAAGTCCAGAATAGCATGTGGGGTGATAACTTCAACTGCTTGTGTAGGAGGATAGAGAGAGCAAAAAAAAAAATCTACTGTGAAAATGTACAGTGCTGATTTAAATAAGGTCATGTTTTGAAAGGTACAGAGTATCTATCGTTTTTTGTCTTGGTAATTTTATTTAGAATGAATTTCCTAAGGATATTTGGGATTGCAGTACAACTCTATGAACAGCTACGTGGAATTATTCTCACTTTAGGGATCTTCTGCTCTGCATACCACCTCAACCCCAACCAAGTGGAATTTTATGAAATACTAAAGTTGAAACCCTGCCTTCTACACTTCCCTTGTCCCACCTGGGTGCTGTGTACATCCTGACGCAGCACCAGGCCACATGATGCATGATCTTCTGTCAATACCTCAGGCAGCAAAGGTCCAACTGATCCACGTGTCATCTAGAGAGTTCTGTACCTCACTGCCTTTACCCTTTACAGTGTGATTCCCCCTCAATAAAAAGCAAAACTACTTCATGGTGAATGCACATCTCTTTCTAAAAACTCCTGCTCCTGTATGCATGGTACCAGTTCGGTAAAAGTTTTTTCAGTGGATGAACAGATGAATGACACACATCTTTCTCAGCAAAACCCCTTAAAGTGTTTGGAAGTGATTTAATTTCTCCCCATCCTCTTTCTTCCTTGATGATTTTCCCATCCATCCACCCAGTTTTAAGTAAAAGCACACGAAGGTGCAATTGGCACTGTCCTCTTTCTTGTTTCCTAATCTTGTCAGCAAATCCACCGTTTTTTCCCCCCAATGTGTTATCTTCATTCATTTCCTTTGCCTCCCTCACACCATTTCCTCTTCCCCAGTGGATGTTGATGAACAGCCTGGAGTCTTGCCATTGTCTTCTATCTGCCTTCCCTGATTTCTGCCTCATCAAATTTGCTTCTTTTCCTCACTGACACCAAAGGCCGTCTGGCCATACTTCCCTCTCTTCAGAAGCAAGCAACAAGCTCCTCCTTGCCAGCATGAACTAACTGGGTTTTATTGTCTGGTTCCTGCCAAGCTTAGCTTCTATGTCTCTCCTCTTTGTACCTCCTCACTCTCTAACTACTCTCTGATACTTTTAAGTGAATAACATGATATTTCTTACCTTAGTGCTCTTGAACACGCTATTCATTTTTTTTTTTTTTTAGGAATTTCTAGTTGACTTTAAAAGGTGAAGCTCAGAAGTAATTTCCAACAGGAAGCCTTTGCTAGCTTCCCATCTCCCACCTCTAAGAGAATTAATTGGTTACTCCTTACTGTCTCAATTTTACACTGATCTGTTTCACTTTTGCCCTTAATATACTACATAGTCTTTTACCTGTCTTCATGTTGAGCTCAGCACAGCCCTTGCCATGGAATAAATAGTTCAATAGTTGCTTCTTTACTCTTGATAGAATGGGTGAATGAGCCAGCGACAGAATAATTGTGTTATATTAATGCTTACCACTTTTAAACCTTTATGTAGGTTTTTATTTTTTTTTAAAAACTACTAATGAGAACTTACTCCATTTGATGTGTTTGTGCTGATTATGTTAGAGGTTTAACATAGTTGTCTCACTTAACTTTTATAAACAGCCCTAGAAAGTAGGCATTTTGATTCTCATTTTACAGATGAAATAGTGACTCATAGAGAATTTAAGTAAGCTACTCTTTAACTTTCTTGACTAAAGGATAAGTGGGATGGTGGGAGAGTGCAGAGTTTTGTATACTATCATGTGTTGGAAAGTGTATCGGATGGGCAATTGCTGAATTCTAATGCAATTCTGTAATTTACTAGCCTGAGTGACCAGAAATATGTTTCTTTTCCTCTCTGGGCTTCAGCTTTCTCATCCATCAAAGCAAGGGTTTGCTCTATAATCTTTTAGTTTTCCCCAAATATCCAGAATCAGTGATTTTCTTACTTTTCTAATATAGCAAGTTGAAATATAACCCTCCTCCACACCGCTGTGTTCCATTCCCACAACTGTGATTTTGCTAAAAATGGACACTTTCTAAATGTTAGAACATGTTAGAAAATAATCACTTTAGATAAAAAAAAACCATTTTGCTAACGGGTAAACACTAAGGCCCTGAATCTCACTCAGTCTAAAATCAGTCCAGAATGGTAGATATAAAATAGCATTGTTTAAAAGCTTGCATGCAAGTAGATTTAGGTATGGAATAATTTTGGATATGGAAGTACAGTAATTAAAAAGCAGCCACACACACACACCCTGGATTCTTTCCATGGCATGGGTTCACAAGGTGGGGATTTCTATATGACTCTCTTGTGTATTGACAAACCCCATGAAGATCTTTCTTGAGTTGTATTGGGAAATCTTGAAGGGTCTCAATAATACCAGCCTTTTTTTGTACCTGGGTTCTGACACAAATGGAAATAAGACAAAATTGTTCAGCCAATGGAAATTAAAATATCATACATTTCCCAGGCTCCCCTGCAGCTTGATGTAGCAACAGGTTTTAGTTTCAAGGGATAAGAGTAAGGGGAGGTGTTGTGCCCAATTTCTAGGAATAATGCAAGTCTGAATTTTCTCCATTTTCCTTCTCTCTTCTGGCAAGAATAAGGAACCAGGGCATCCACTTTGGACAATGAGATAGAAATCAAATTTTGAGGATGGCAAACAACCTGGAACAACCCTATAGGCCTAGAGACATCATACTATTCCTGGATTCCTTATTCTGGATTTTTATTGATGGGAGACAGATGACCTTGACGTTGTTTAAACCACTATTATTTAGTGTCTCCTGATTCTTAAGGCTGAGAGATCTATTCTAACTGATATATTCTGCAATCAGATAAATCGCTCACTCCATGTCCTAGTGGACTGTATGAGGGATGGAATGATTGAGAGGTGAGAGAAGACAGGAATGCTACACTGACTGATGGCACAGATGAGGAAACAGACACAGGGAGGTAACTTGCCCCAGGTCACAGGCCTGGCAGTGAAGGATCTTGAGTGAAAGCCCAGGCAGCCTAGCTCTAGAGCTCATGCTCTTCATCCCTGCACAAAGCACTGTCCCATGGGGGACAGGAACAGAGGTGCTCCCATATTACCTCAAGTAGGGAGGGCTGCATTTAATGCGGAGGTCACAAAAATAAAGACTGTTGCTCTGGTCACCTGAGATGCCCTGGTGTCTGTTCATTCCCACAGCAGCATGTGTCCACCAGTACTCTGGTGCCGTCATTATGGTGACTCAGTTACTCCCTACTACTTCTGGTCACGGTTCCCCAGACTTCTGCTTTCCTATTGCACTCAACTACTGGCTGTTTGTTTCTGCCACATGACATCTTCTTATATACGTCCTCTACTACCTGCAACTTCCTCATTTTGCCTTCCCTACGTACACACATTTCTGTCTGTATTCTTGAGCATTCACAGTATTGTCTTCTGTAAACAGAGGCTTGATAGGGTGAGTCAGTACTGAATTTTCAGTACTGAATGACCATTTAGGTGAAGCTCTGTAGCAGTCACTGATTTGGGATGATCTTCCCAGTTTCTCAAGGTCACCAGCAGGACTGCAGATCATGCTCTACCCTCCAGGGATCCCGCCAAATACTGTCCTTTCTCACATGGTTTCTTCTGCAGGGTCATGCTCCGCAGGGATTTTGGGCGTGCTGGCCCTATTATATTCTTCTCCTTCTTTCTTTTTATATGCCATTAGTGAGTATGAGAAGGAATCTGAATTGGTGTCATAATAGCCAAAGATACACTTGGGATATATTGAACTTTTGCTTTTTCACCTTTGCCGTATAACATAAGTATGGAAGTGACAATCCACCAACTTTGCCATGTTGTATTAGAAGCAAGTCACAGATCCTACCTCACTGTTAAGGGGACAGGATTGTACAACAGTGTGGATTATTGCGGGGTCATTTTAGAATTCTGCCTACCATACTACCTGTGTGAAATCCCTCCATTAGCCCATTCACCTGTCTCTCTCCTTCCCTAATAGCTTACATATGGTTTTCCTTTTTTCATAGGTTTATTTAACTTGACATTTGCTTCTCTGCATCTTAGTATTATAATATTATTAAGACTCATTCATATTCATATGTGGATTTAGAATCCATTTGTTTTAACAAATATTTAACATTCAATAAATGTAATTTTTGTATGACATATTCACCACTCTCATGTTGGACATTTGTGCTGTTCCTAGATTTTTTGCTACTGTAAAATATGCTGATACAAGCATTTTATGTATGTCTTCTGTTGATATATATGAATATATTTTAAGAACTTATGTAGGAATGAAATTTCTAGGTCACAGAATGCATGAATTTCAACTTCAGTAGATAATGTCAAACTTTTCCAAATTTACATTTTTATGAGGAGCATATAAAATCTATGGTTCTATTTTATTTTTAACACTTTATAATATTTTTACATTTTTTCCTGTAAAATGAACGGAATTGGTATACTAATTAATTTGCATTTCCTTGAGCATTGATAATGTTACACACCTCTCTTCATATGCTTGCTAGCCATATGTTTCTTTCTTCTGTGAAATATCTGTCCAAGCTTTGCCTATTTTTTATTGAATTGTGTGGGTCATTTTGTGTCATTTTAATATTTATTTGTAGTCATTTTTCAAATAGACAGTTTTACTTCTCATGTCAGAAATATGAAGAAGGTGGGAAAGATGATTGCTAAATTCCTTCATTGTAAACTGGAATGATAACTCCTGCCATGTTTACTTCTCAAAGCTGGTGTGATATATAAAGATCAAAACATGTATGTGAAAATACACTAAAAGGAAATACTAATTTATTTTAGAATAAAATGAGATTGGGAGTTGACAAATATAGAATCATAGCATTTTTGTTTGTTTGTTTTTTGTGTTTTTTGTACTGGGGATCGAACTCCGGTCCTTGCGCTTGCGAGGCAGGCGCCAGAACCACTGAGCTAAATCCCCAGACCGAAACAGCATTTTTAACTGAGAGGCAGTATTTATTATTCAGTTGGTTAGACAAACACACAGATATTTGCATTGTATTCCTGGAGTCTGAAACTTGACCAGCAGCTACTAACAGTATGACCTTAGGTGACTTATTTAAATGCCATGCTTCAATTTTCTTATCTATCAAATGGGATACTAACAGTTTTTACTTTAAAAGGATTTTTAAATGATTAAATGGATTAACATACAGGTAAGCCTGAGAACAGTGTCCAGCAGCATATCAAAGGTACTGTATTAGTATTTGCTGAGAGTATTATTTAACCAGAATTTCCACAGGTCCCGCTGGATGCTAGGGAAGTATTCTACTAACCTATCCTACTAACCAAATTAGAGAGAATCACTTTCACACATCCTTATATGTGTACATTCTTTAAATATTGACTCATTTCTCACAAGTCAAAACTGATTTTTTTCATGAATAACTCTTTTTTAAAAAATTAATTTTATTGGTACATTTTAGGTATACAATATAATGACAGTCATCATTAGAAATTTTCACTTTACATAATCTCTCTTGGTTCTTATTTTTCCCCATTCTCCTGCTTGCCCTTCAACCCCTCTATCCCTCTGTATTTCAAAAGACTTTTTTCCATTTTTTCATTTTCTCATATTAATTCCATTCCCTTCTTTCCTTTCCCCTAACCCTCCCACTTTGCGTTCCCCTTTGCCCCTTTGCTTCCTATTTCACATTATCTATTATACCTTTTAGTCCTTATTTATACTTTCAGTCTCTCACACTAGAGAAACTATTCAGTATTTACACGTGTGTCCTATTTATTTCACTTAAGAGAATTGCCTCAATGTGCATCCACTTAACTATAAATGTCTCTAATTTCTGATTTTTTATGCCTGAGTAGTACTCCATTTTATTTTGTTTTATTTTATTTTATTTTTTCAGTGTTTTCTCAACTTTATTATTGGCATTGAGGCAAAGTAAACTGTAATGTTTTTGGTTTTTTAATGGAAAAATAATTTATCCTATGTGTGATACCAAGTGAGATTGTAAGGGTCATATGTCCCTTATGCCTACACATCATTTTCAAATGAAGTGTTCTAGGGTTCTGGCTCATTGATACCTATGAAGGGCCTTCTAGTCCATGGCTGTGAAGACTGCTTGTGATTCAGCACCTTGCAGGCTTGGGCATTTTGTAAACTTTCACAGGCTTGCTGAAGGGGATGGTACCCTCGATGCTGGTTTCCACCTGGGGGGACACCTCACCACCTTCAATCCAGGAGGAGTTTGGAATTTGAGCACTGGAGTTGTAGGCCAGCAGCAGCCTCACTTCCGCCTGGCATGGTTCTGTCCAGGCAGCATGGGAGAGGTACACCTGAGTGATGAGAGACGGTGCCCTAGGCCAGGATTCCGGAAGCTTGCGGGCTTGGGGTGGATCATTGAGCCTGGCCATCTGGATATAAGACCTGGACCTTTATAGTGCTCTGAGGATCCTGCACATGTTCAAGGGTTGCATCCACATCCAGAGCTACCACCAACCCCGAAGTGAATCACAAAGGGTTGTTCAACTCGCCCACTGGTTCAATGATGGTGGCTGAGGCTTTGTGGATCTGCTCTGGAAGAGGAAGGTGCAGGAAGGCACTCTGCCACAGCATGGTCTGGAGAATTTTTACCACTTCTGCAGGTTTGGATGCCATGAGTCAGGGCATAAGGTCAAGGAGTTTGTCCACAAAGCTGTCTTGTAACAGGGGTAAATCAGCGATGAAACACCTCTGAAAAAGCCTACTTCCTGTAAAAATTTTTCACACATCCCAAATAAAGGGTCAACTCCTCCAGTAGTTCGTGCAGTTACTATAAGTTGCAAAGCTTTGGCCTGAAGTCTCATGTGATGTATTATCACCACCTGCTTATTCTCCACACCACTGTACATGAACTCCATTTTGTAGGTCTCTTCCATGATCTGTTTTGCTGCTGCTGAAGCCAAATCACTCTGCTTTAGATATAAAGGGGCAGACACATTCCACAGCTTTTCCTGCAAGGCCTTGATGAGAAGTAGTTGACAGCGGAGATACGTGGCAGAGAAGTCAGCTATTCCTGCCAATTCAGACTGAAGTTCTCCAAGTCTTTGCAGATCCCTGATGGTGAACTCCAAGAGCTCCTGGGCTCCCTGTGGGTCCAGATGCTGAAGACTGTGTACTCTCTCAAGGCTCTGCTGGAGGAACTGCTGGGACGGATCCTCATGGGGTGTGATGTTTGGGGAGACAGCAGATGACACGAGTTTTCTACCTGGTAACCTCAAAGCAGGAACAAGATGAGAGACACTGTCTCGGAGGTAGGCATAGTGCCTGAAGGTATGATCTGAGAACAATGCTGGCATTGTTGGACAGGTTTTAGCAGCATTGAAAATAAGAACCAAAACTGCAGTGTAAGCTGGATCATCCATGTCAGGTTCTGCTGTGTCAAAAAGTGGGTGTGTGCTCAAGAGCTCAGGCACCAAGGGAAGTACCAGGGTTGGATGCCGACTTCCCAGAAACTTCAAGCATTTCCATATGGAGTCCCTATCAGTAGGGTACTTGGTTAAATTTTTCAGCTGTTCCACTAATGCAAGATGAATGCCTTCTTTGGTTGATACATTAGTACAGCATAAGAGTACACGAAGAGCTTCTCTAATATCTCTGGATGAATCCTCTAACACAGCCAGGACAGTGTCCAGCTGATCTTCTCGAAGGGTAATATTGTTAGAAATTTTTCTCATACTATGTATGGACTGCAGGCGTACTTCCTCAATTTCATCATTAAACATGTCAACCAGGAAATCAAGGCACTTCTTAGCAAATGAAGGTGAAGACTGGGCCAGCATGCAAAGGGCCTCCACAGCAGCAATGCCAACCTCATACATCTCATCTTCCAACCCATGAACAAAGGCTCCACAAGCTCCTGACTCAATCAAGTTCACAGCCCCTGTATCTATTTCTTCCTTGGGAGCATCATCTCCCCACTTCCTGCCACTGGAGAACTCCTCTGAATTGTAAAGTTCCTTGGCACGCTCATGTGCAGTACATTTCCTCCTCAGATCTGACATCAGTTTCTTATCAAGGGTCTGCTCCAAGAAGTGAGAACTGACTTGTTCCATAGAGCCCAATAGCTTTGCAGCTTGAACTCGAACCACCCAGGAACCATCAATGACCATGTGACAGATTTTTCCAAATGCATCATCAACTAAGCGAATTTCTTCATTAGGGGAAGGGATGGGGACAATGCTTTCAGGATACAGCTGACTGACAACCCAGATAAGCTGGACTGCAGCACTGCGCACTTGCTCATAATCATCAGAGAGCAACTTACATGCCTGATTATAAACTGTGTGGTGTAATTTCAGTCCTCTTTCATGGAGCTGCAACATGGCTTTAATAGCTGCTGTTCTGACATGTGGATCTTGGTCACTGAAATAATCCCCTATAATCTTCTGGACATCTCTGGCAGTTAGGCCTTCTGCATCTTTTTTTTTTTTTTTTTTTTTTTTTTGGTACCAGGGATCGAATTCTGGTCCTTGCACTTGCAAGGCAGGCAACAGAACCACTGAGCTAAATCCCTGGCCCCCTTCTGCATCTTTTGTGACATTTTTCTCTAAAGAGCCAAGATTGCCAAGTAATTGCAGGCATTTATTTCTTACACCATGAGAAGTATCTGTCAGGTGCTTGCAGGCTACCTCAACTAATCGTGTTTGGATGGCTTGGTTCTCTGCTAGTTTAGTGCCAATTGCAAGCAAAGTGCCCAGCAATTGAGCTAGGACTTGGTGAGACTTTTCATTCTGCAGTATGTTAATGGCATTATCTATAATGCAGTCTGGTGAAAATCCTGCAGTCTTTGACAATAAACCCAACAATGATGCAATTTTCAGTCTCACAGAGGGATCATTTTCCTTGTAGTAATGCTCCAGAAGAATCCTGACTATACCTTCCACACTTTCTGCCTCGACAGGCTTTCTGGCAAACTGCAGCAGGTACTGCAGAGCATCTGCTGGGGAGGTGGCTTTGCACGGGTCCACATGGAGTACTCCATTTTATTAAAAAACCACATTTTCTTTATCCATTCTCCAGTTGATGGGCAATTGGGCTGCTTCCAAGTTTTAGCTGTTATAAATTGTGCTGCTGTAAACATGGGTGCACATATATCACTGTGGTGTTATTCTTTTAATTCTTTGGGGAAGATCCCCAGCAGGGGAATAGCGGTGTCAAATGGGACTTCCAGTCCTAGTTCTTTGAGGTATCTCCATACTGATTTCCACAGTGTGTGCACCAGTCTA
>NW_004624734.1:14249084-14261460 GCF_000247695.1 Heterocephalus glaber
TCAATTTTGAAAGATAGTTTTGCAGGGTACATCAATCTGGGTTGGAGGCTG
Organism: Heterocephalus glaber; assembly: GCF_000247695.1. The sequence continues at coordinate 14,249,136 of NW_004624734.1, forward strand.
TTTTCCTTTAGGGCTTGAAATATGTCACTCCAAGCTCTTCTTGCCTTGTGAGTTTGTGTTGAGAAGTATGCTGTGATTCTAATGGGCTATCTGTTGTATGTGATTTGTTTCTTTTCTCTAACTGCTTGTAAAATTTTGTTCTTCTGTTGGGTTTCTGGAATCTTAACTATTTTATGCCTATGTTTAGATTTTTTTCTTTTGATCAAGGCTAGTTGGAGTCCTATATGCCTCACTCATCTGTATGTCAAATTCTTTTCCCCTATTTGGTAAGTTTTCTGCCATTAGTTCTGTGAACAGTTTTTTTTTATGTCATCTGCACTGTCTCCTGTTTTTTTCTTTGACTCCAATCAGTCTTGTTTTTCTTCTTTGCATTGTCTAGCAGCTGCTGGATTGATTTCTCATGGTCCCTTACAATTTTAAAGAAATTTTTCTTTTTCCTGGTCACTAATTGCCATCTTATCTTCTATATCTGAAATTCTGTCCTCACATTGTCTCATTCTGCTGTGTAAACTTTCAATGGAGTTTTTAGTCTACTGGAAATCTGTTTGCATCTGTTTTATGGATTCCATTTGTTTCCTACGTTGGGATTCCACCATGGTCCTCAGCTCCTCTATTTTTTTTATATGTGTCCTCTCTAGATTTATTAATCATGTCTTGCTCTATGGGCACAATATTTGCTGTTATCTGAGAAACTGTTTCCAGTTTCATTTTTTCCATATCTTCTTTTGTTGCCAGTTCAGGGAGTCCAGGTTGTTGAGTATCAGATTGTTCCATCTCATTTCCCTTTGGGGTTGCTTTAGGTAATCTGAAAGCCTGATTCTGAGACTTGTTTTCGTGTCTTCTCCTGTCAACGGAGTGGGTAGAGGGGAGTGGGAGGGTTTTTTGCTGCTGGTGCCCACAAGGCTCACCTCGGCACTGGGGCCGGTGGTAGAATGGCTGAGAAGGTTCACCTCCTTTTTCACACTACTGATGTCTCCTGAGAATCATTGATGGCAGGAGGCAGAGTTTCTGGAGGTGGGCAAGGCCAGTGAGTCTTCCCAGGACACAGTTTTTAGAGGTTTCAGTCCATAATCGGCTCGCTCCAAGGCTGGGATGGCAAACATATATCACACAGGAGAAACAACGTGGCAGAAAAAGATGAATAACTCATTCTAAGTAGTGAATTAACAGCTGATAGAAAAAATATTAGCTCAGGCCATAGAAATATACATATATAATTCAAATAATATGTAGTAATATACCAAATAATGCATGATTCTGCATCTAAGCCCTCTTCCAGCTTTAAAGAGCTGGTGATCTGATAAGGGATGATTGCTCTGGGTTGCCCACGAAGCATGACAGCAATGCATGAAGGAACTGAAATTGCACTGCTTTATGGAGACTGAAATCACATTTTGAGGCAATAGTCATTGTCCAAGCAAAATAGACTGCCATTATTTAAATAAAGAGAAGTAATATTAGTTTGTATTGCCTATCTTTTCCCCATTAATAAAGTTCATTTGTTCTCATTTCTTCTCTTTCCCCTTTGTTCTGCGGGACTTTCTTAAGACTGTTGGGTCAATGGATGCTTTTATCTGCCCTAGACAGATGGAAGGTGTATGAGTCTCCTAGCAAATATACTTTTAGCAAGCATTAAAGCTTATGTATCCTGCTTTTCTGAGTTACTGGCATCCATCCTGCAGTATTCAGAACCACCTGGATCCAGCCTTCAGGGAACTGGACTGTTTTGCTGATGGTTTAGTTATCAACGGGAGCCATAAATACTGCAGGTTGTATGTAAGCTTGGGAAAGAAGCTAATTATGCTAAACATGAATATTAATCATGCAAGATGTGCAAACAAAAACATTCATATCAATGTCAAGACATGCTTTTTCCTTTCCTCTTCCTACTTTCTTCCTTCCTAGCCTCTACTTATGTGAGGGACATAACAGCAGCCAGAGGTGAGCTTCCTTAATAAGATACTGGTTCTTGAGAAGCAAGAAAAGAATTGACAATAATATTATCCATCACAATAAAGAGAAATACCATCTTTGTTTGCCAGGGAGCTAGATTTTGACAAGAGATTTGGAAAACATAGCAGTGTAGAAATTGGAAGAAACAGGTAGAATCCCTGATAGAAACTCAAGTCTAAGCTCAAGGTAATTTTGTTGGAGATGCTCTAAGTCACTCTTGTCTTGCCAAGACTAAAGGAAATTTGACATATTTTATGGCCTTTGTCTAGATGTCCCCTGAAAGTCTCATGCGGGTATAGGTGGGGCTTTTCGGAAGTAGCTGTATATAAGGTGTGTGATGCTGGGGTTAATGGTGTGATGATAGGATTAAGGGGGCCCTATCCTGAGTGTGAGTGCTACCCACCCAAGGGGTGTGTGGCCTGTATAGAATATAAAGGACAGGAAGAGGGCTGCTGCCATTGCTTGTGGCTTGCTACTTCACTGCTATCTGCCTTCTGCCTGACCTGTTTTGCTATAAACTGTTTCTCCTCTGTGATGCCTGTCTGTCATTCCACCCTGCCTGGAAGCCAGCTGATTATGGACTGAAACCTCTACAAACTGTGAGCCAAAATAAACCTCTCCTCCATTAACTTTAGGTGTTGGGTATTTTGTCTCAGCAATGAAACAAGAAACTAAGACAACATATGAGCAGGTAGGAATTGGATCCCTTGGGGAAAAAAGCTCTTCTTTTCTGCCAGCTTAGTTAGAACTCAGGAGTAAATGTTGCTTTCAGGAGAACTTGTCAGCAGATATAAACCTCACCCATTAAGATAAGTCTCCAAGAGAGTTTTAATATGATCATTAGCAGGTATTCTGATTATCTATCACCATATACAAAATACCTCAAAATTTGTTGTTTTTAAGCCAATAACTTATTATTATCTCTCAAGGAATTCTTGCTGGAAATCTCATGTAGTTGCAGTTAGACAGCTTCAGGGACTGGAGTCATCAGAAGGTTCAGGTAGAGTATACATCCAAGTGGCCTCCTCACTCATGGGCCACTCCCTTACGACTCCTCTACATAGCACATGTGGCATAGCACCATTCTGTCACATTCTCTTGTTCAAAGTAGTTAAAGACCAACTCAAATTCACCCAGAGAAGGGAATGGCATGCGGGTACCATAGTGGGGGAGGAATGGGGGAGGAATTGATGGAAGTCATCTTTGGAAACAAGCTACTACAGTGGACCCTATGACTTAAGTTTTTAAAAGTTACAAAGTATTTATAATACACTCTGGTCTTTATAATTAAAAAGCAAACAAAACCTATCCTATAATGATGTGTGTATGGGTTTGGTTTTTTGGGACTTTGTTTTGTTTCAGTTTGTTTCTTTGGGGGGTACCGAGGATCAAAATTAGGACCTTGCACTTGCAAGGCAGGTGCAGTGCCACTGAGCTAAACCCCGAGCCCAGGTTTTGGTTTCTTGAGACAGGGTATTGCTATGTAGTCCAGGCTGGCCTTCAACTCATGTGTCACTCAGGCTGGCCTCAAATTTGCAGCAATTCTCCTGCCTCAGTCTCCCAAGTGCTGGGATTACAGGCTTGCCCCACCACACCTGGCTATGCTTTCTTATACACATAAAAATGTGAGGAAGAAACCAAGCTGGGGAATGGAATTAGATCATTTATATTTGTTACAGAAAGGTGTGCAATGGACCTTTACTCATGAACTCAATTTGTTCCCAAGAGCTGGTTGTAACTCAAGTTGGTCAATTGAAGGCTCAGGCTCCTCTACACAGCCTTCAAAGTCTCTCTCCTGTATACAGGCAGATCTCAGTGTCCTTAGAGAGACATTGACCCAGGATTTCTTGGTTAATCCCACACAGGAAAGGATGTTGTAATGTCCCTTCTAGAACTCTTTAAGGGTTAAATCTGTATCTGAGACCATCTGGAAGCACAAGCAGCCAGCATTCAGGTCATAACTTAAGACTTGGGTCATAAGTTAAAACTAAGATTTCGGTCATAACCCAAGTTGTTCATATGTCAGGCCTGTCATAACTCCACTATATACAGGCACCCAACCCTCAGGAAGTCTCCCCAGAAACCTGCTCTATGAGAAGCTCAGAGATGTTAGTGTTGGCTTAGCAGAAACTACTTTTCATCCTTTAGCTCTTAGCTGAAACATTACTTTCTCCAGGTCACCTCTTTAAGATCCCACCATTAAATTAGCGTCTCCTGCATTTTTCCTGTATAGCATTCATCACAGTTTGTAATTATCTATCCCTATGGTTATTGACTTAATGTATATCTTCACCTCTGTGCTGAACTTCACAGAGGTAGGTGTTCCTCATTGATTCCCTATGTTAGTGTGGAGCTGGCTCTCAGTAAGAGTTTAGGAAATGAATGAATGAATGAATTAGTAGGAAATGAATGAATGAATGAGTAAATAATTAAGATGAACATATCAGATCCTCCTAATTGGCTTTTATACTTCACACAGACGTTTCCAGGAAAGAAAGTCAGAGTCCCCTTTCATTAATGTACTGTTTTAAAAATCAATATTTACTGAATACCAAGGGCTAGACACCATGCTAGCCTGGAGAGGTAGAACTGAAGACCGAAGGCAGAAGTGAACTCAACCTTCAGAGTCTACAGTCTATCTGGGAAAGAAGATGAGTAACTGAACCAGTAAAACTCAGTGAGGAAAGTGCTAGGATGGTTAACACAGATTGTCATAGGTGCATTTTGCCTTGCCCCTGCCCTAGATTTCACTGTAATTTCAGGGGCCCATGGATTCCAGAGAAATAACTCGTGGTTTGGATGCTATAGCATAAAACATGCTGTGCTCATATATGTGGATATATTTTCTTTAGGATGACAGGAATGTCTTTCTTTGTTGAGAAGATTTTTAAATCCTTTTAGATTTTATATGTTATAATTATGGAAAAGTTAAAGTTCATATCAGAAGAGTTGAAACCTACAAGGGGCTGAAAAGGTCACAGAACACTGCTAGTGTCAGATGTTAAGGTAATTTACTTTTGAACTTGCTTGCATTTCACAGTATACAATCCAAATTTTCCCTTGATTCTGCTCTGAGCATATTTCATACAAGTATTTATCTAAATGTGAATAAAATATAGGACAGTTGCAAAATTTTTCAAGAATCATGAAGTTTTATTGTTTCAAGTTGGCTGTTTATCACACCGTTGAGAACCAAACAACGAGCTCCTAATGCAGTAAGACAAGGATTAAGGCTATATTTCTCAATGTGAAGTTACTTGAAGTCTTTGAGTGCAAGAGAGACGTGACCATATTTATACTTAAAAGAAATATTCTAGGTGCTGGGCAGAATTTAGACTATAGTTTGTGAATGAATCAAAAAGAGCAGTCAAAAAAATCTACTGCTGTTAGGCAGGCTAGGACCTACAGGCAACGACCATGGTTAGTGGTAAGTCATTACAATAACGAAAGAATTTAAATCACATCGTATTTCTATTTGTAAAATCTAAGGGATGCTTTAGTGTTTCAATTGGGAAGATGAGAGATACTTTCAAATCTAAGATGGTCTGTGTTGTAAAAGATGGATTAAAGTTATTCTGAGTCCCAAAAGGCAGAACCATGAGTGGAAACCACAGATCCTGAGCTCTGTGCTCAGATAAGGAACCATTTTGTGCAAAGATAAAGGGGGTTTCCTGGGGAGTCACTGAGCTGCATCCCCAGCTGTGTTGGAGCAGGGGCTGGAGGACCTGCTGGGGAGATGCTTAGTGTCTAGGAAGGGATTGTGGATACAGATGACGTCACTCAGAGACTCATGATTTAGGGAATTCATAAATGTGGCAGTATTAAGATGTTCTCATTTTGGTGTAACATCACTAAAATAGGGAAAATTCATCATCAGGCTTTAAAGTGAAGAACTCTAGAGCATCTGTCAACAAGCCTGTTGAAGGTGGGAGTTATTGCTGCTGAACTGTGCATGGGCTGTTTTTCTACTTCATGGTGATGCTTCTCAGAACATTTTTCTTTGCTCTTCTATAGAGAGAAACTAAATAGAAAGAGTCTAGGCTTTGGGTTAGGGATACCTAGCTTGATTTCTCTACCAACATTTACTAATCACACGAATATAGGCAAATTACTTTCTGAGTTTCATTTACTTATTGATTAAATGAGGATAACATTATCTATTTTCTACTGTGGTTATAAGAAATAATCTGTACAATGCTCTCATAACCGTTTGTTTGTTTGCTTGTTTTTGAGACAAGGCATTGCTAAGTAGTTCAGGGTGTCTTTAAACTTACTATTTAGCCCAAGCTGGCCTTGAACTCATGGCAGTCTTCCTGCCTCAGCCTTCTGAGTGCTGAGATCATAGGCATGCACCACCACACCCAGCATTCCCAGAACCTTTTAAAATGTTCATACACAAGACCCATACCCAGAATGAAATCTCCCAGTTTTTCTTGTGCAAGCAAATAGAACCTAGGAACCTGGTTATTCTGTGTGGAAACTGGATAGTATGAGTAACATAACTAAAGAGTTAACTGGCAAAAGGAAATACTCACTGTTTGAATTCATGAATTTTTTTTTTTTTTGGTACCAGGGATTGAACTCAGGACCTTGCACTTTCCAGGCACAGTGCCACTGAGCTACAACCCCAGCCTGAATTGATGGGATTCTAACTCCAGGATATTATTCATTTTTTCTTCTAATTTGATGCGTCTTTACAAGATGCATCATTAAAGATTTGCATGAGTTCCTAAACAGTCTGAGAAATTAGCTACCTTTCAGAGGCAGTGATGCATGCTTCTTAGAGCTTTCTCCAGACTGGCGCTCAGGAGGGGGTAATTGAGCCTCTCCGATGAGTGCACTTCTTCCTGTGGATACTGAGTGGGGGCAAAATTGGTCTTCAAATAAAAATGATTCATAGTTTATTGAAAAAAGTGCAAAGTTCCCCCATGAAGATTGAATAGAGCATCAGTTCATTATACTGTAGTTATTGATATTGCAATCTGCTCCCAAGGAATGCAATTACAAATCCATTTAGGGAAGAGTGTGATTGGGGATTTTGTTTGCTTTCACTTAACCTGTAGATGCCTGAATAGTGTTTTGCACATGAAATCCCCAGCCCTTTGGGTTGTATTCTTCATCTCCAGCACCTGCCACACTGGCTGTCACACTGATGTTTTTGCAAACATTTTCTGAATGATTGAAAATGCCTTCCTTATGCAGTCTCTGTTGTGTCTTTGCCCACCTGATGCAGAAATACCCAGAAACTGGTTATAAAGTGATCTTTATGTGAATATCCATTATACTTGTCCCCTATAGCTCTCAACTAATGTGAGCCTTCACACAGAGCATCTATATCTTTGTATATTTACAATGAATGACTCACATCAGTGCAATTGTGTGCAGAATCTACTTATGCACATTTAGACTTTGTTTTCTTAGAGTTTTCTTCAAATCCTCACAGCAGAGGACAGCTGATAAGCTACCCCTCTTATTCTTAAGAGAATGCCAAGGACCTGGCATTTGTGTCCTTTATGGCTTTCTGGGACAATCTATTGGTCCTATGACTAACATCCTCCTCCCACACACCCTAACCATCCTACATAAAGTGAAGATGTGACATTTTGAGGGGACGTCATCCAATGATGTGGGAGATTCAGGTTTATTGGGGAGAGCTGTGGTAGTTAGGGTCAAGTTCTAAGAAAACATACAGAGTTTAGAAGTTGATGCTTCAAGAATGAGAGGCTGGTATCTTACTTTGGACATGGATACTGGCTGGGCCCAGGAGCATGCCAGCTATTTCAGCTGTGCCACCAGGGAGCAGAGCGAAAGAAGGGCCTGATTCCTTGATGCTATAGTTTGGAGAGTGATTTCTGAGTATAGAGAATGGGGCTCACTTTAAACATGAAGAATTCTGATGGTAAGAGTGTGGATGGTACAGTTTGCAATGATGAAGAAGAAAAAGGAGGAGAAGGGCAGCATTTGGCTTGCATTTCCTACCACAGGTGGCAGTGAGGTTTAAGCCATCTAAGTGGAATCTTCCAAAGAGATCAACACTCAGGGTGAAGGGGCTTAACTGTAGGATGTACCAAGGAGCAGGAGCTGAAAGTGGTCCAAAGAGAGCAACTGCAAAGCACATTACTCCATTCCTGACCTGAATGGTATAGTGGGTCCCATTGTATCTTGGAAGGACTCACACATGTGTCTCACAGGAAGGCAAAATTTGAGTGAGGACGACACAGAAGCAGCTACCTAGTGCCAACCAAGGGAGAAATATACCAGTGACAAAATAAGGGGGGGGGCATTTTCTCCTTCCTCCAGTCTTTCTTATCTAGGTGTATTAGTCACTTTCTTGTCAATGAGACAAAATACCTGGTATTCACAACTTAGAAGAGGAAGGATTTATTTCAGTTTGTAGTTTCAGTGGATTCAAACCATGATTGGCTGGTTCCAAGGCAGAAATGGCCTGATGAAAACAGCTACTTTCACACTGTCAGTCAGAAAACAGAGAGAAAGGAGAGGAGATGGAGACAAGAGTACACCTTTCCAGGTCAAGCCACCAACCAGACCCTATGTCTGAACAGCACAATCAGCTCTGATCTCGTCTGGTGACTAATCCATGTATGAGTACAACACATACACAGTCCACTTACCTTAAACAAACTCCACCTCTAAATAAGAGACTTTTGGAGGACATTTTAGGTCTAAACGATGACACTAGGTCCTGAAAAGACTGGAAGAGAGGGAAGAAGGTGACGAAATAGGTGATGATAACCTTCATTTTAAGTCCTCAAGACAGTCAGGCCGAACTGGGAGAGGGAGAGTAGTCAGTGAATGGAGAGAAAGAAAAAAGGAGCATCGGATTAAAAATGAGAGTTAAATTTTGTTTTAGATTGGACAGGACATCAATATATCTGAAAATATTTTTTTGTTCACGGAAAAGAAAGGTATTAGAAGACAGTGAATCTGCTTGGGATGTCATCAAAACAAAGACCACTAAAACATCCTGGAAGCAGAGGAAGGAGAGGATAAAATGATTCCTGTTTGAACTCTCACTAAATTCTGGCTATTTATTAAGCTGCTTCCATGTGCAGTGTAGGTATCACTGAAGAACTCCCAGTTGGGATGGGTGTGAGGATTTACACCATACAGCTCGCCGCGTCCTCATTAAGGGGCTTATCTTTTCTGAATCTCCCCATCTCTGTGGAGCTGGTGGCCTTGCTTCCCCTCATGTGCTCACTCTCTCCTCTCTGGACATAAACTCACAATTCCCCCGCAGAAGGCACATTAAGGGACCCATGTGAAGGGGTGGCACTGAGGTCATTGTGCCCAGGAAGGCAGTAGATAATCCAGGCACACTTTCCCCAGAATTCCTTTCTCCAAGAATAAGGTCTGTTGCTGGGTTTATCAGTTATCTGGTTTGAGAGAGTATGCTTTCATTTAGGTTTAAAAGAGCAGGAATTGTGCTCAGAAAAGAAACTAAAGACAGTTTCTTAAGGTGATCCTGAATTATTGAAAAAGTCAACGGGGTGTCTTGGTGTTACACATGAAAAGCTCACAGTGACATTTGCTATGTGCTTTTTATACCCTCTTTACAAACTTTAGGTGAATTTTCTATTTGGGAAACTTGTCCACCTAATTGAAGATTGCTGAGCTCTTACATTATCATACAGATGGTTTTACAAATGATTTTTAGTTCTCATTTGTTTTTTAGCACTCATTTCTCATGAGTACATTTGGAAAAGAAAAGTAAAAAATAGTGTCAATGGGTGAAAATGGTAATGTGGGGCTTTGTGTGGAAATCACAACAGAAAGGAATATGATCAAATGTGGGTTAAAGCATCCTTTGAAATGGCCCCTTTATGGTAGGAGTATGACAGAAGCCAAGGGACAGCATTTAATATTTTTAAAATGATGATGACCCTTTGACAGCTCCTGCTCCAGCAGTCTGTTTAAGTGTGCAATCTTTGAAGGCAGGGCATTTAATCCACCAGCTATACTGTTGACTGTATCTCCCAAAATATATTTTCAATCAATTCTCTTTTCTCTTGCTCCATTGCTACTACTTTAGTCTGGGCTCTTTACTTTTAACCTGCGCTTTCTCAAATCCATTCCTCACACAGTAATTGATGTGAAATAAGAAAGATATAGCTAGTTATTTAGATGGATTATTTATTTAGCTATTCACTTATTTCAAGCTGCTCTCAAGATTTGGCAATTAGGAATACAGTGCTATAAACATCCATGTGCAGGTTTTGCTGTGGGTATGTTTTCAACTCATTTTGATAAATAAACACAATAACTGAGTCATGTAAAAGTTTGTTGAGTTTTTTTTATTGTTTTGTTTTGTTTTTGTTGACTAGGGATAGAGCCCGCAGCCTCACACGTGCAGCTACTTCCCCAGTCCTGAAATCCTATTGAAACCATTTGTTTAGTTCTTAAGAAACTGTCAGTCTGTCTTTGGAAGTATCATTTTGTTTTTGTCTTTGCAAGTTTCTGTTGCTCCACATCCTTTCTAGCATTGAGGTCAGTATTTTAGATTTTGGCTATCCCAATAGGTGCAGAGTGGTATCTTATTGTTTCACTTTGCAGTTCTCAAATGATAGATGATGTTGAACGTCTTTTCATATGCTTGCTGCTTGCATGTCTTCTCTGAGAATTGTCTGTTTCGGTTAAGGTATTTGTACATTTTAAACTAAATTTTTGTTGTTTATCGCCAAATTTTAAGAGTTCTTTGTATATTTTGAATACTAGTCCTTTGTTAGGTGTAGCTTTTGTGAATAACTTCTCCCACTGTGTGGCTCGTCTTCTTGTTTATCTGACATTGTCTTTTGCAGAGCAGGAGTTTCATTTTTAATAAACTTGATTACCAAGTATTTCTTTCATGGATCATGCCTTTGATGTATCTAAAAAGTCATTGCCATACCAAAGGTCATCTAGATTTTTTTGTTACCTTTTGAGAGATTTGTACTTTTTGCATTTTATATTTAGATATTTTATATATTTTGAGAAAGTTGTAAGATGTGTGTCTTTATTCATTTTTGTTACTAATAACAATATAGTATGGGCTAGGTAGGCTATAAAGAAAAAGAATATTTATTTTGGCTCAAGGTTCTGGTCCAAGGTGAAGAGGCTACATCTGACCATGTCTTTTTTGCTGGCAGAATTCCAGGGCAGGGCAGGATATTACATAGTGAAAGTCAGTTGTGCTTTGATCTCTCCTCCTTTCTAAAAGCCACCAGGATTCAATCATAGGCGCTGTGCCCTGATGACCTTGGCTAATTTCACTCACCTCTCAAAGGCCTTACCTAGCCAGATTAGATTGGCAGCCTTGAAACACCTCTCAAGGAGGAGTACATTTCAACATGAATTTTCAGAGGGGATAAATCATATTGAAACCATAGCACTGTGCTAAGATTTATTTTTTTACATGGATGTTCAGTTATTACAACACCATTTGTTGAAAATATTATCTTTGATCCTTTGACTATATTTGGGTCTATCTGGTCTCTATATTCTTTCCTTTTGATCTTTTCATGTAGTTTTTGTACAGTACCTCATAGTGGTAATTTGTAGTAAATCTAAAAGTTTGGGTAGTGTCAGTTTTCTGTCTTTGTTTTTCTTCAATACTGAGTTGGCTAGTTTTTTGTTTTGCCTTATATTTTGAATTATTTTGTTAATATCCACAGATTAACTTGCTGATATTTCAATTATAATCACTTTGAAATTACAAATAAAGTTGGGAAACTGGCACCATGGCAATATTAAACTATCCTACTCACGAACATAAAATTTATTTCCATTTCTTTAGTTCTACTTTGATATATTTTATCAGAATTTCATAATTTTCCTCATATAGAATTTATATATATTCTGTCAGGTTTATGATTATATATTTCAATTTTAGGAGCCAATATAAATGATAATGTGTTTTAGTTTAAAATTTTGCCTGTTAATTGCTGGTGTATATGAAAATGATTGGCTTTTGTATATTAACTTTGTATTTTGAAACCTTGCCTTCATTGTTACTATTCTTTTTTTTTCTTAAATTCTTTTATTGGTACATTTTAGGTATACAATACATTTACATTCATCATTGGATGCTTGTACCTGAACATGATGTATCTTGGTTCTTATTTTTACCCCATTACCTGTGCGCCCATCACCCCTCCACCCTTCCCTATTTACATAGACTTCGTTTCCATTTTTTTAAATTTTCTCATAATTTTTCCTTTCCATTCTTTACTTTCCCCATCTCCTCCCACCACCCGTACTCCTTTGAACTTTTTCCTTTTTCAAAGTATCAATTATTAGATATTAATCCTTTTAATCCTTATTTACATTCTCAGTTCCTCACACTAGAGAAACTATTCAGTATTTACACATGTGTGTC
>NW_004624734.1:14291342-14343123 GCF_000247695.1 Heterocephalus glaber
AAAAATAAGAACCAAGATGCATTATGTAAAGGTACAATTCCCAATGAGAAATGTAATTGTGTTGTATACCTAAAATGTACCAATAAAAGAATTTAACAACAACAACAACAAAAAAATAAACACTGAAGGAAGTAGAGAAAACCTGTGGTTTATGTGGCTCTGATGGTGTATGACTGAAGTGACTCAAGAAAGACTATCAAAAAAATGTATTTCTGGCCCAAGAGCCTAACAATCCACCATTGCAATTTTAGCTTTTTCAATGAAGGATAGCTTTTTCATTTAGATAGGCCAACATGGTTGGAAGAGACAAAAGTGTTATTTATCATCATTTGTTTATTTCTTGGTGTCCGTCCATCCATCCATCCATCCATCTATCCATCCATCTATGCATGCAAAAGTTAAGCAGCTGCTGTGACATAAATTCTAGGCACAAAAAGAATACTAAAAGCAACACTTTCTATGTAGCATGTACTCCATTAAAGAATCTCTGCATGCTCATTTAATCTTCATTAAAAAATTAACTATTTAGGAATATGAAGATACGTAAAGAGCTCAAAGATGTCACGGGCAAGTAGGAGGAACATATGTCTAGCTGAAAAAGACAATATACATTGCAGTAGAGGCTAACACAGAGAGACCTGCACAGGGTGTTAGTCTCTCCCAGTCTGCAGTTAGGGGTGGGGAAGGTCAGGACAGTGGTGAGCCTCAATATCAACAATATGGAGCTGAAAGAGCCTGGCTGTGGAGTCAGCAGAAACTTGCTTCAAATCTCTGCCCACTACTTAGTTTGTTGGGGTCTCTGTAACAAAATAGCACAGATGGGTAATCTATAAGCATCGAAATTTTATTGCTCCCAGTTTTGGAAGCTAAATCCAGGATCAATGCACCAGCACATTTGGATTTCACGAAGGCCCACTTCCTGCTTCATAGGTGATGTCTCCTTGCTGTGACCTTGCATGGCAGAAAAGATGAGCAAGTGCCCTCTGGCTTGCACTCTCTCTCTCTCTCTCACACACACTCTCTCATCCTCCTGCCTCAGCCTCCCAGAGTGCTGGAACTGCAGATGTGCACCACCATGTCCAGCTCAGGCGTCTTTCATAAGAGCACTAATCCCATTCACGAGGGCTCTGTTCTCACTACCTAAGTACGTGCCTTGGGAACACTCTTCTCTCCTTGTTCCAGGTTAACTTTCACTCACCTTTCAGCTCTTACTCTTCAGGAAGTGCATTTTTGACTTCTCAAGTTCTAGTAAGGGACCTTGTGCTCCCAAAGTATCCCCAAACACGCTGTATTTGCTACAGCTTCTCTGCATCCCCTCCCAGATGAAAAGCTCTGAGGGCTGGAGTCTTGTCTGTTTACTGATAACTATGCCCCCCCAAACCTGCACACAATCAGAAACATTGTGAGCCCTTAATAAAAAGTAGTTAAGCGCAGAATAGTGTCATGTGCGACAGAGAGGTCTAAAGTTCATGGACTGACTATCCACAGCGACCTTACAGGGGCAGTTTTGGTGGGGAAGTGGCAGCAGGAGCCAGTCTCGAGTGGGTGAGGAGGAAGTGGAGACGGAAACTCCATCGGCTTATCACATCCTTCCTAACCCTGTTGCTGGCCAGGATGTTTTGACCAGGTCAGCGGTCAGATCGGGCCATGGGAGCAGGAAGGAATTAGATGCCTGAGTCATCTGTTTATTAAGAACAGTGTCTCCTAGAGGGCTCAGGTTGCTAAGTCACCAACTTTAAGACCTACTTCTCTGTTAGGCACAGGACGTACAATGTCTAGGACCCACAGGAATGTTTTAATTCTTGTATCTTTTAAACTAAGAACAACAAAATGACTATAGACAGATGCAGTATATAATAATGAATCCAGTTAGGATTATTTTCATCTTCATATCAACACAGTAATAAAATATAATTTTAATGTCATTTATGAAAGAGGAGTGCTCCAAAGGCAAAATTGTGCAGAACAACGACATGCAGCCCTGAGCAACTTTGCCGACTTTACAATCCAGTCCTGCCTGTGAGATTTTCTTTGTCATAAGTTGGTTACCCCATTTCTTCTCTTAGACTCTGATACTTCCTGGGTTGACCTGGGATGGCAAGCATGCCTGGTACTGGGGCCTGGAAAGGTCTTGTCAGAATCTCTTGACAAAGCTAAAGGTGAAATTGTTTTTCATCATTGTCACAAAGAGATTAAGTTCAGTCCTTAGGTCTGTATGTTTCTGTTTCTGTTTCTGCTCAGGGTAAACAAGGTCTCCAAGTAAGGTACCATCTTTCAGGAACTGTCGAGACAAGAGTTCTAGTGACATTGTGCCCAGGCAGCACAGTATTGGAAACAAGAAGTGCTGATTTGGTTCTATGAGAGAATTAGAAACTACCATAAATGAATAGACAAACCAACCAACCAGGGAAAATAAAAGGGGGCTCTGGACAATGATTATTTCCCCTCCAAGGGAACCAAGAAAAACAAAGAGCATATCAAAATAAACCATTTTATCTTGCAGGCTCATCTCTCAACAAAATAGCCTTTGCTCCACATAGAGGTTCAATGTGCTTTAAATAATGTAGAGCATTCCTCGGTTTTCCGAAGAAGCATTTTAGAGGAGGTAAAGAAGTATCTCTGTACCTCTTGGTGTGTGATAAAGGCAGAAGTCAAAACAAGGACCTGCATTCCCCAAAAGTTTTCTTTTAGAAATAATCTACAACCAGCACATTACATGGCAATTTATGGGAGATGGAGCTGAATTATGTATATCTCCACACCACCCCATTTCATGGCTATGTATGGAGTAAGGGTTTTTCTCTCTTGTCAGATTCTGCAGTCTATCATATTAAATAATTAATCCAGGGCCGGAGATTTAGCTCATTGGTTCTGGTGCCTGCCTCATAAGCGGAAGGTCCCGAGTTCAATCCCCAGTACCAAAAAAAGAAAAAAAAATAATCCACTCATCCCCTTCAACTCCAGATGCTGGTGATACAAATGTGAATAAAACTCTATGTCTATTTGCATTGCTATTGCTAGCACTTTTCTTTGTAGTCTGTACCTATTACACAATTGTTTATTGTCTCTCACCCTAAATCAGACTACAATCTCCAGAAGAAAGGGGGACTTTGGTCTTTTGCTTACTGCTGTGAATTTAGGGCCTAGAAAATGGCTGGCATTGCTAAAGAAATAACTTGTTGCATGATTTTGCTGAATGAATATTACTTCATAATAATTTTTAATCCTGGGCAAACTGCCAAACAGAAAAGTCTATGAGCTCTAGGCAAAGCAGTTTTTATCACCATTTCATCCTGGATTTTGGTTTTGAAAGTATTCATAAAGACTAGGTAAAGTTAACACAAAACACCAACATTTTTCTTTAATAAAGCTCAGCATAAATATGTAATAGGGCATTGCCAAGCTCTGTATAACTCACTTATGAGCTATTCACTTAGAAATATTTGAAGGTCACTTCAACTGACAGTTCAAATTTATGTCTTTAGGACCTTTTAAATCTAGCATTTCTAGCTAAATAATGTAAGTCACCTTTTAGTTATTTAAAATACAAGTTTCTTGGCACAAGACTTGATCCTTTCCTAGGAAATATTATTAATCTGTTTGTGATAATCTTTGCATATGCTCAAAGCCTGGTTGGCCTGTATTGACATTTTTTTTGGTACTGGGTATCGAACTCAGGACCTCGAGCTTGCCAGGCAGGTGCTATGCCGTTGAGCTAAATCCCTGGCCCTGTATTGATATTTTAAAAAGAAAACAGACGTGGATTCTAAATCAGATCAAACAACTTTCCAGGAATGAGCCATATGGCTTTGTTAAATAATGTGGTGGATAGAGTTCAACCTTAAGAACAGTAAATACAGAGAGTTACTATGTAGATTGACTCTCTCGATGCTCGGGATACCACACTGGAAAGTCATTCCTTTGAGAATCTCTTACTACTTTTAATTTTTCCTTGTAAATTTGGGAGGACTAAAGTACCTTGTCATTGTTTACTAATCATGTGCCTTCTAGAGCCAAATAAGTATTATGAATTTGTAAAGCAAGTGAGTTTTTGCCAACAGGTAATGAGGCCGGGTGGGGGATGACTGTGGCTGTGACTTATGCCATCCAATTTATAGCCAGTAGCAACTTCATACTTTTTATTTAGAAAGAGGGCCACCTAGCTGGGAGTGGGGAAGAGGATTGGAAAGGGTAGAACTGAGAGTGGTGGTGTTTGAAGCTGAATTTGCATAGCAATTTACATGAAACAAACGTTCATTGTCTATGTCAAGGAATAGGGACAGAGTGCTGCTGGAACTTTCCTGGGAAGAACAACTAAAGCTCTCCTAAGCCTCACCTTGGTGCTTATCCTGCTTCAGTTCCAATAGTGCTTTGTGAGGATCTGGGCCGAGTATCATTGGAGCAGTTGCTTTGTCTAAAGAAGCCAAGTATCTCAATTTTTATAGGACACCTTCTGGTGGCGATGGTGAGGGTAGACTGAGTGGGCAGGAAAGGCCTTTCTGGTAAGGTGACTTGGGTACTGTCTGGAGGAAAGTGAGGGAGTCACAAGATAACGGGGCAAAGAAACCTTTAGGAAAAGGCCACAAGCAGATGGGCTTGCAGCAGGGATGTACTTGCAAGTCAGTACACGGCCAACTCACTGGTCTCAGGACCCACCAGATCATGAGTGCAGACATGGAAGAGTTCCCCTAAGGGAGCCTCCTTGTGGTCTAAGGAGCTATCTCTGGGCCAAAAGTCAGGATGAAGGGGAAGAGCTATCTTTTAAGGAAGGTTCCCAGTAGTTTCCTAGACATTTCTGCTTACAGACCATTGGCTACTCAAACTGCAAAAAGTGTTGGGAAATGTACTGTACTTTCTAATATGAAAGGGTGAGATAAGGAGGTTGGGAGGGAATGAGCAGTTTTGGCCACAGGTTGCTGTCACGGGAATCTAGGTAAGAAAAGATGGTGATGGAGGGAGATGGTGAGAAGTAATTAGAGTCTGGATATCATTTGAAGTAAAGGCAAAAGGAAATGCTAATGCATTTGCTCTGGGGTGTTACCAACAGAGAATATTGGAGGATGATGAAGATTTTGGCTTAAATAGCTGAAAAATGGAGTTACTTTTATTGAGCAGGCTTGAGGATAAAGACAATTATGGACTGATTTCGGGGCATATTAATTTTGAAATAACAACTAGACATCTAAGTACGTGTGTCAAGAAGCAAGACTGGAATTACATGGAGATGGCTGGTTCAGAAATAGAAACTTTGGTTCCATCTGTACAGATATTGCACTAAAGCTCTGAAATTTGACAAAGTCTGTTAGAGAATGAGCGCAGAGAGGAAAGAACATAAAGGAGTAATGCTAACATTTTAAAGGTCATTTTAGAGATGAAGAAGAGCGACAAGTGAAAAAGAAAAAATGACAAAGAATCAAGAAAGATGCCAAAAGAAAAAATGTTGTTTTTTTACAAAAAGTGAGTGATGCACTGTTTCAAATGCCACTGACAGGTTGAATAAGATAAAGATTAATAAATGAACATTGGATTTAGTACCATGAAGATCCTGGATGGCCTGACATTGCTGTTTCAGTGAACTGATGAGGAGAAAAGCCAAAGCGGGCTTAAGAAAGAATGAGATTAGAGAAAGGAAGAGAGTGGCTCTAAATAGTTATTTTCGGGAATAGATCTGTGAAAGCCAGCCAACGGTGGTTGGAGGATAATAGGGAGTCAAGTTTTTCTGTTGCTTTATTTTTGTAAAGATGGGATATATTTCAAGATGTTCTGTGTGTTGTTGGGAAAGATCCAGAATGGAGAGAAATTTTGGTAATGCAGGAAAGAGAGGAGAGCCTTGTTGGAATAAGGTCCTTACATAGATGAGAAGAAATGCTGTCCAGTGCACATATGGGAGTTTTGGCTTTAGAAAGGAATGCAGACAATTCGCTAGGAAGAAAAGCAAATTATATGGGAACAGATGCAGGTAGGCAGTAGAGGGGGTGGTGGGACCTAATGGAAATTCATCCCTGATTGTTTTTATTTTCTTACTGAAAACCCATCAGCTGAGAGTGAGCAGGAGGTGGAGGAACTGGAGATTAGTGGAGAAAAGAGAAAGCATGAAATAACTGTGTAAGATACTAGATGAATGAATGAACCGTGGAAATGTAGTGAGATTGCTGCGGCAGTAGTATGGATCTACTTTACGACAGTCAAGAATTTAAAGTGAAACCAGTCACTGGAAGCTTGTGAGTGTATAGTAAGCAGAGTTAGATGAAACCAGAACTGGGGTTTTGTCAGGAGAGTAAATAAAGGGGAAAAGAGAGGAGAGAGAAAAAAGGAGAAAAGAGATAAGAAGATTAAGATTGGATTTATTCAAGGTAGGCATAAGAAGGGGCATCCAATCCAATCTAGCCAACACAGGTGATGGTGAGGGACAGTGTGAATGTCTTGGATTTAATACATCAACTGGATCCTTTATTGAAAGTGTTGGTATATTCTGTGAAAATAGACAATGATACTTTTTAGCATGGTGTATTAGGCTGCAGTTAAAATAAAATCCAAATTTCTGTGGCTTAAGAAACAAGAGTTTAATTATAATAGGATTTGGAGTGATGGCAGCTCTGCTTTCCTCCACAGTCATTTAAGGACCCAGGAGAGGATGGTTCTGACACCACCCTCACTGGAGGTCAGCCAATGCTTTGCCACTGTAGTCAGCCCTTAGGAAGGAAGAACATACTGAGGCAAGTGTAAGAGACTTTTATGGGCCAAGTGGAGAAATGTCATGCATCACTGGAATCGTATTCCATTGAAGAAAGCCAAATCATATGCCTGTAGGGGAGGCTGAGATATCTAGCTGTGTGCCTGGAAATAAGGGGAGAATGGACTTTTGGGAGACAGTTAGAATCTCTATCATAGTTGGTCTTTTTGGCCAGCACTGTTCCTTACATAAAACATATCCACATACTCCTGAGGGAAGAAAGCACACTTTTTCCTGTTGCATCTGTTTCAAATTCTAGTGTTTCCAGATGGATCTCAGACTTCTTCTCAAGATGCAGATATGCTCAGGGTCCACTGTCCTTTGAACTAAAAGACAAGTTATCTGGCCCCAAATATCCACCCAATGTACAGAAATGTACATGACATCAAGCTGTCAAAGTTGTCCCTGGTCCACAGCAATGAAGAAATCCTATTGGGGAGGTATTGTAAAAATCTCTTAAGCCCTAGAAGAAAGTGTCTTGGTAGACTCTGGTTCTATCCTCTGTGGAGAACTTTCTTACCTATATTTGTCTCTGGTCCTTGGCTTTTGCCCTCCTGGAGAGTATTCTTGTCCCTCACCCTCCTAGGTCTCATATAACCTGGATATTGAGGAGTATGTTATTAGGAGTTGACACTTTTCAGACCCCACTTTTTGCTGTTGCATGAGAGTAATTTCACAGATTCAAGCGTGTGGTTTCTTGGGCTCTTCAGTTTTCTCAAAAACTTGATAGCCTTCTGACCAGCTTGTCTCTAGTTCGTTTATGTGCTAGTAAATAAACCCAAACGATTTTCTAGACCCTTTGTAAGGTTTGCCTTTCTTCACCAACCCATCTAGCTAACCATATGGAATTCTCACTGAAGTCTGAAGCAGTCTTGGATGCCTGGGCAGTGCCCTTGATGTTATCTTTGTCTCTGGTCTTAGTCTCCTGTTTTGACCTACAATTTTATCTTTTCATATTTGAGTTACAAGTTTGTCTTCTTTCATGAGTTCATCTATTTCACCATCCTGGAATCTATAGCGAATTCTGAAAAAGGCTTAGGTGGCAAGGTAACACTTTTGATAGTATCTCTGTCATTGGGCTGGATCTCCTTTTTGACCTAAAAATCCTATCTTTTAATATTTTAAGTATAGAAACCATCAGTTTTTCTAACCCCTACAGACTTGAAAAAAATTGTTTTGTGGTTCCACTTCAGAGAGCAATTTAGCCAATTCTTGCCTGAGTTCATTTCTTTCTTATAATACTTGGCCAAAAGTAACAAAGCAGCAGCCATCACACAGTAATATTCTGACTCTAGTAGCTTTTCCCAGAGCTACAGACTCAATAAATTTTTGGTCTGCTTTCTAGGTTATTATGGATAATATTTTTTAAAGTGCTTTTCCCATGGTTACATGAAGCTCTTGCTTTGTAGCCTTTGATAGCAATCTTCCTGCTTCAGTCTGAACACTAAATTAATACCATATATTGTAGGTGTTTATTAATACCAGTAACTTTTAGGTACTTACTCCTGTATTGATTAGGGAAGGTGGTAAACCAAGAGACCTCTAAAATTCAGTGGTTTGAATAATAAATATATTCATCTCACAAGGAGAGAGCTCATGTCAGCAGCAGCTGTGGAGCAATTTTCCAGGGATTCAGGTGTGGTGGTAAGGTTGCAATTTTCACCTCTTGGCTGCTGAGATTTCCTTAGGGTCACCATCTTTCTGCCTAAAAAGAGAGAAAACTGGTGGAGGATGAGGGGTTGGTTTTTAATGGGCAAGGTCTGGAGGTGGAACATGTTATTTCTGTTCACATTCCACTGGGGAGAGCTTAGTCACCTGGAATAACTGCAGGGAAACACTGAAAACTGCTCCAACCGTGGGTGCAGGAAGGAGGAATGGGTGGATGCTGTGGCCAGTCTGTGGTTCCTGTCTCACACAATGACAAAAGGGACTAATTCTTCCTATAGGATGGCTTAATGTCTTTCAAGTTTCATTATTTATTATTTTATTATTGGGAAAAAAATGAGGGGAGGTTATAAGATTTATAGACAGAGCCAACGGTCAAATGAAGGAGTTTTTTTTAAATCAATGACTAGATTAGTTATAACAAATACCTGATAAAGTTAAAATTTAGAATTTGATTTGGGTGCCACAAAAGGAACAGATGGGGAAAACTAACCCCTTGAGGGTTATTGGAGTTTCTCATTTCTGAAAGTTGAGATTTCCTTTGTTCTGATACCTTTCTTTTGAGAAAGTCTCAAGATAGGATTCAAAGGGGTGAAAACCTGAACAGGGCAACCATTTTAGGAGAAACCATACATTTTCATATGCATTTCAGCATAAAAAGATAATTCCCTCTTATGACATAAATTAAAGCCAGCTTTAACCTGGACATTCTTTTGAAGAGCTAAAAAGTCATTTTTCCCTAAATATATAACTGAACTCAGATGATGGTGTTGCTCATGTCCTCATGTGCTGTTGTTTATATTGAATTACTCAGTCTTGGGGAGATACACGAATAGGACCATTATGATTCCTTTTCTGGGAGACCCTGTGGCCAGATTCCACCTTATTAATGAAAATGAGTTTTTCTTAATTGGAATGGAAGAAGACATAGGCTTTCTTCCTGGGATAGGGGCAGACTTCCTCCTCTTACTGACAGGAAAGTGTTGGGGGATGGAAGGGTTAAAAGGTTTAGCTATTTGTGTATGTGAGATTTGAACTAGTTTCTCCCTCCTAAAGCCCAGTAGGGGCTGGCCAAGATTGCTAAACCCTGGGATCCTTGATAGTAACTAGTTTCAGTAGTACTTAAGCATGTTTTGAATGATAGTACTATTATCTCCTAAAAGAAATTCTTTTCTAAAAGAATTTCATCATCTTGCTTTGAATGTAATTACTCCCCCATCTTAATGAGGAATTTTACCACCCACATAAGCATCCATAAACACTATGGTTTAATTTTGTCTGGATTAAATTTTGTCTTTTAATCTGCCGTATTTCTCTACACCTTTTTTATTCCTTGCAAAGTATTTGTTAATGAGTTGTTTAACCTGTAGAGATACTCATGATCTGGGTTTTGGTGGTTATATCATCACAGTGTAGTTTAACATCATCTTCTGCCCTTTGCATTTCCTGTGAATGGGCAGTTGGATGAGATTCATGCTTGTTTGCTCTGGCAAGATGATCATGTGACACTGCGTTCTTTCATCAAGAGGCTTAGGCTTTGGTTGCTTCTTTGGGGTAATGTTATCAGCTTCTGCTGTTCAATATGTAGAGCTTCAGTAGAGTCTGAAAAGTGAAATTTCATTTCTTCTTAATTAATTATCTGGGGTCTTTGTATGAGGAGTCTCCTCCCTTATCTATTATTTGGTTATGAAGATAAAATTCATACAGTAGAGACAGGATGAGTAATTAATTCTTTCCCTGCTACTATTTTTCAACATACTGATTGATATTCCAAATCCTTCTCCAAATCCGACGATTTCTTGAGAATTACTTTAAACTTGTGGCTAAGGCCAGAGGGGAAGGGGACTGCTAAACAAAGAACAAAACAAAGATAGATGATAGGAAGTAGGAAGATAGATCTTTCTCAAACGGGAAAGGGGGTCATGAGATGGGCAGGAGGGAATGGGAATGAAAAAAGGAATTAAGCTGTGTTATGTACATATACCAACTCCACACAAGGAATGTGACCATTATGCACTACAAACATGTGTTAATAAAAAATTGAATTGCCAGAAAAAAGAATCAAGGAAAAAATAGAGATGTTTGGATGGGAGAGAGGAGAGAAAAGAACTGCAGAATTAATGCGAGAGGTTTGTTCAAATTATATAATTCTGGATATGTTGACCATCCAATTCAGACATCAGAAATTTGGCTAAGGAGGGAAAATTAGGTAAATTATTGATAATCAACATATCACAGCATATGAGAATCCAATCACAGTGTAGCCTTACTGTTTCTAAGGAAAAACACACTGACCATTCTTGGGGGTTGTGGAAAAAGTTGCATTTATAAAGATTTCTTCACAAGTTCAGGAAAAATATTTCCTGCACTGTGTTTTCTTTAGTGAGACATGAAGAAGCAAAGAGCACAGGGACAGAAGACAATCAAAGTTCAAATCAGGAAACTAGGATGCTAGGAAGGACTGAGCAGGTACAGAGCACCGTAGCCTGGGCCACCATGGCTGAATGCATGGGCATCATGGCACTCACTCAAGGACCAGAGCTCAGCGGAAACCACGTGATGGAGATGGAGGGCTTCACCATTTTTTCCAGCAACATGCAGTGGGGTTTGTGTGATCCAACGGAGTGAGGGAAGGTGCCCCAAGAATGACTGATGCCTCAGAAACTCAAAGGGTAGGAAACAGTTCCCGAAGGAAGTCTTGGACTATCTCCACCTCTATCTGCACTGGATAGCTGTAAAAATTCTGAAGACCTAAGAAAGGCCCCTTTTGTAGGTTCTGAGTTTCCTAAAGCTTTTTTCTTTTTTTAATGTTAAAGTTTTATTGTTTTTTTTTGTAATTGTTAGGTATATTAATTATACAAATTAATGAGTCTGTCTATGACATTTCCATACATGCATATATTGTGCTTTCCAAGCTTTTTTCTATTAAATTTGAAATAGTCTACATTTAAGATTGTGCAGTTATCCAGATACACATACATTCAATCTAGAAAGGACTTTCAAGTCCTTCTAATGCTCATTTCATAGACGAGTGATATTCTGGGACTAGAATCCAGGTCTCCTGTCTCCTCTTCATAAGTAACTCTATCTATCACAGACTTCCATTTGAGAAAAGGCACCTTGGTCCAGTGGCACACTGTGTTCCTAATCTCCTGCTATGAGGTGCCAGCTGCTTCTCAGTTTGCATTCAACTTACAGAGTCACATCATCATTTTACTGTAGAAGGAATTCAGCAGGATGAATCCTTAACTATTCTACTTCCTACAACCTCACATATATTATTCCAACTCTCAATAGGGAATTTTAGTTCCAAGGAGTGAAATAAACCCTGCAGAGTCATTATACCATGTTAACATAATTTGGGAATGAACATCCATAGACTGCACAATGCCTCTGGCACAGGCAACAGCTTTAAGATGTGATATGTATATGTACCAATTCCAAAGATAAATGCAATTATTCTGTATTGCAAACATACACTAATTTTAAAAAAGAAACTAAAAAATACTTGTTTCTATATGACAGAATGTTAAGAGGGAAAACAATGCACTTTGCCTTTTACTTAAAAAGTAGGTAAATTGAGAAGTTATGAGCATGTTTCCTACATGTCTGTCTCCTGGTCATTTCTTATTAAATAATTTCACAAAGCACCAGTTATTCCCACATAGGTCTGCAAGAGTGTTTCCCAAAGTGACTCTCAGGATTCTTTGAGAGACTTAATGAGAACAGGCAAAGGGAGGTGCAGTCTACTCCTCATCTTTTGGAATGTTACCATGCACATTAGCATATTAAGTGCTTTGGAAATCCTTTCGTTGAGCCCATTTCTCAAATTTCTCTGATCATGAGACCCTTGTTAAGTTTTTTCATTTGGCTTTCTTAGAATTCAGGTTTCACAGAATGTTCTTTGAGAGTTCTCATTTATAATGACTCTTTACAAACTTAACACTTGGATTGGTGTTTTTGGTCATGCCAGTTCTGCAGAGCTTCACAAATGTGATTTTCCCTGTGAGACCCTCCGCTCCCCAGTGTGACCCCTGAGATCAGCAAATTCTCTTCTGTGACCAGGGGACAGCAACTTCTACCTTTTCCCACTCTGTGTATACTGGCTATGACCACCGACAAGATCCAGACCTCCTCAGAGTCACACCTGACCGTCCATCTCCTTCCATAACTTCCCACACCCCTCAGACAGACACCCTCCACTCAAATTCAGTCCCAACAAGAAATCTTTGCCCTATGCACTAGGAGTGCAGGCCATGGGAGAACTTGAGGCTTACAGTAAGTTGCTTTTCCCTGTTTCTTTTTCTATGCACTCTTCATTTTTAAATTTTCTTATCCACTCACTCAAAGACCATCTGTTTCCTGTCCTTGACATATACATGTGATTTGGGGAACTGCTTTATTTCTGGAGCATGTTCTTAGGAGAACTCACTTCTTACTCCAAGCAGTTTAGCAAAGTATTTCTACCAAATTAATGGAATACTCCTCTAAGAAGAACTTCAATCACATGTTCCCTGTCTTATTTACTGTTCATTGCTGAGACAAAATACCTGACACTCAAAGTTAAAGGAGGAAAAGTTTATTTAGCTCACAATTTTTGTAGAGGTTTCAGTACATAATCATTTGGCTCCAAGGCAGGGTGGCTTCCCAGAGGAGAAACAGTTCATGGTGGGGAGAAGGTAGCAAAGCAACAAGGGATGACCACAGCTCTTTCTATCGCTTATATCTTATCCAGGCTACTTAGAGAGAGTAGTGCTCACGACCTTAATCCTCGTGCCCTTAATCCTAGCATTGCATCATGAGTCAATCCCAGCATCACACACTCTGGATCCAGCCACTTCTGAAAAAGTCCCTTCTATGACTGCATGAGGCTTTGGGGGGACGTCTAGAATAAGCCATAACGTTCTCATATTGTTATTGAATTATAATATTGAAGCTATTATACATTACATATCAAGAAAAATGACAATAATTGTTCATGTTCACTGAATGTACATTTATTCCTCTACTCTTTCTTCTTTTGGGTAGTCTAGAAGTATAGTAATTAACAACCCTGGCTGCATATTAAAATCATATGGGGAATTTTAAAAATAGAAATATCTGAGCCTTTACTGATAGAGATTCTCATTCAAATGATGGAGTCCATGCATCAAATTTCCAAGCACCCAGGCAATTCAGTTGTGCTCATCAGAGGACAGTATCATTATTTAGAACATAGTTAGTGAAGGTGGAGATTGCCATCAGTTACCAAATCACCAGGAACAGAAAATACTTAGATACTCCACCAGGAGTTAATAAGCCTGATTGGCCACAGTGCCTACTTACCCATTCACCCAGTCACACACAGCTTTTCAGATATAGCTTTCCTTCCAGATGCTCAGAAAAGTGTGACAATAGTTTATTCCTGTACCTGGCCTCTGAACTCCAGGCTCTTGAGAATGAGAAAGTAAATCTAGAACATTTAGGTATTGTACTGATATAATCATTAGTAAGATGTTACACTTAAAAATTTACAGTCAAGGGTGGATAATCAGCTCCCATGTAGGCAGCAGTTATAATTTATCTGTCTCTGAGGTTTGGGAAGGCAGAGTCTGGCTGTGATTATTAATGAAGGTCGCTGCAGTAGCACCCTAAGAGAGGAGGTAATCAGGGACCACAGTGGCCCAGGAAGCCCTGTTAGACAAGAGGGCAAATGGTTCCTGGTCTTGTCCTTGACTCTCTGCTTGGAACTGCCATTCTATCTCCCCATGTCAGCCTCAGGAGTAAGTTATCCTTCAAGCATCAGAACAAATGCTACTTTCTCAGTGAGGCCTTTCCTCCTTCCTTGGAGTCTACACAACACTCTGCCCTGACTTCATGTGATATTATGCATTTTCCCTCTAGATTCCCAGCCCCCCAAGGGCAGCATCTTGTATCTTAACTCTCTTTGCATCAATAGGGCCCAATAAAATGTCTGGTCCAGAGTGAGCCTCAAATATGTCTATGATACCTTGTATAAATTTCCTAATGTCTGTAATATCTACCATCCAACTTGGAATGGGCTTATGAAATCCAATATCCCTTACAAATCCAGATGGTTCACTTAACAGAATGGAGTTATTATCAATATGCACAAAGAGTAGACCTCAACCTCTGCTTGGATGGTGTAGCAACTATAGCTCATCTTGCTTTTGGAATAGAGGTAAAATGATTACTGAATTGAAGGCCATTGTTGAGCAAGAAAAATGGCAGGAAAGTGAGCCAGATACAGCATCACTGTATTTAATCGGAACTAGAGTGAAACCTCTTTACTAAAAAGCTTGCTTAAAAATATCTAATGCCTTCTCCTTCTCCAAATCCCCTGAAAGAGTTAAGTATTGTCTTTAAATGTGGTTGTTGCTCTTTCCAATGCGTGCCCAGTGTTCTGGGAATCAACTAATTTCATTGCTTCTTTGCTCACCTGTGCTGGAAATCTCAGAAGTCAGGTAATCCAGCCTTTGTCACTTTTTCCAGGAGACATGAGTCATTTCCATCCACAGGCTTCTGAGAAAAATTCAGCTGGAAAACTTGCAGCTGCTAAATCCACCATGTCTTGTTTCCAGGATCTAACCCCAGTACTGAAGGGTTTTAAGTCCAAATGACTTTAGAAGTCAGGCAGGGAGAAGAATGTGTGGAGTGTTCTGGGTGTAGTGTGGTGGGCATTGGTAGAGATTGGAAGGTGGGAAAAATGTATACTCTGCTTAAAGGCATCCAAATTTAAATTTTTTCCAGGCATTTGTGCCTACCACACAAAATACATGCATAGGCCAAATTATTCTAGAGGCAGTGTTCAATTGACACATAGCCATTTGGCTTCTCCTGCATTTCTGCCTCACACCTCTCTGTGCTTTCTCTCCCTTGATGAATCTGTCATACATAACTTTAGATCCACCAACCCTCTCTTGTTTTGTACCTATGACAACCAAGTTTGCATAGACTCTGGATAATTTCAGGCAGGCTATCCTGAATGCCCTTCATCTCACACCTAAGCCACATGCCTCTCATCTCCTGACTCGATCTTCCCTATTGACACTGCTGGGGACCTCTACTCAGCACACAGGTGGGCAGAGCCTGGAAGTACAAGCGAGTAAACATCCACCCCCAAGGTGAGCCTTTGACCAATGGGAGATGAGAGACTAGTTTGTAGATAAAGTATTCTCCTTTCTCTCTCCCTACCATTAGATAATGCTGAGATGTAGCTTTTTACAGTTTCTTAGGCATTGAGCAGTCAATTACTTCCCCAGTGGTAGTCTTCTTGCTAACAAATCCTCATTAGCTTCCCTTATGTCCCTTCTTTCTTCTGTCCTTCACTCTTGATCTCTGGAATTATACCCAAGTCCCTTGCTTTAAAATATGGTTTTGGGGGGAATCCAGTCTAAAACAATTGGTATCAGCATTGGCCCTATAAATCAAACTAGCTGGATGGGATTTTCAAGCTAGATTATTTAGTGATCTGATGGCAATAATGAAGTACACTATTACTAATGCTAGGTGAAGTGGTGATAATTGGTGACCCGCAGTAGCATTATGTATTAGTTAAGGTTCTCTAGAGGAACAGAATGAACAGAAAATATACACATAATTATTAGGCTTACAGGATGAGAAGTGGGAGATTCCACAATGGCTATCTGTGGGGTCAGAGGTGGAAGAATCCACAGTGGGTGTCTGTGTACTGGAGAGTCAGTTGATCCAGCAGCTGCTCAGCCCAGGGAGATGGAAGCCACAGAACAATGGGGATCAAGGTAGCACCAGCCCAAGGTCAAAGGCCTGGAAGCTCACTATAGAGTAATTGGTGTGGCCTGTATTGGAAGGCTGAAGAAAGTGGAGACCAATGTCCAAAGGTGATGATGAAGACTGAAGCTCTTCTAAAACAGAGAAACTTTCTTCTTCTGTCTCCTTTTATTCCATACAAGCTATAAGCCAATTGCCACCCACACCCATGGAACGTCTTCTCCTCTCAGTTCTCTGGCCTATGTGTCAGTCATCCACAGACACACCCAGAGCTGTGTTCCACTAATCTGCCAGGCATTTCTTAGTCCATTTGAGTTGACCTACCATGATTAATGGTCACACATTACAATTGCTAAGTCATTCACCTCAGGTTAATTGGGGTGAGGTGCAAGCAGAAAATGGAGTACTGTAATATATTGTTCTTCTATGTTATGAGGCCAATGATAATTACAAGAATTTTTAACTGGGATAACTCACTTAACTGCATTAAAAGACTTGGCACAAGAAATCAAAAACCTCATGTCAGCCAAAAGCTAAGTAAAAATATTCTTAAAAATACAGAGTGTTCCATGGTAACTTTGAAGGAGACTCACTTCTTGCAAGACTGTACTGAAATTAAATCCAGGATTTAGTTGTAAGTGTAGCAGAGCTGTGTAGGTGACTCAGTGCATAACTTAAACAGGTCTTATCAGTCATGTTGTGGGACTGCATGACTTTGTTATAGATAATTAGGCGGACCATTCTAACACTTGTGTACTCTCCAGGATAGCTGAAGCAAACTTCTCAAGAGCATTAAGGGGAAGCAACATCCTGTTTTCTAGATAGTGAAAGAATATCATCCAAGGTAGCTGCTTTGCAACATGACACAGTTAATTCACTCCTAATTACCTCTAGGCCTTTCTCAGAGTTAGGTATCAGCACAATCTGATCAGGGAAATACAACTCCTGAAAGTTCCAAGAGGAATCCCCTATACCCCAAAGAATTTGCAGGACTTGGGGCAAGAGATCTAAAGAGTATTAGCCTGGAATTGGGAAGGTAGATATAATACTGGGTAGAGAGCATTGGTTGATAAGAGAAAATTCATTCATAACTGCTCAATGCACAAGTTATGGCTTTCAATGCTGGGAAACATCTCAAAATTTATCCTAAAAATCCTTAAGTCTTATACAGGAAGATGACGGTTAGTAAATGAGGTGGAAGTGCTAAGATTTCTTGATATAGCATTGAAAAAGGATCAGAATGCTCATGGAGATGGAGCTGTTAGACTTAATTTAAATGGAAGACCTAGAAACTTTTCACTTGGCAATGTTCACTGAGGGGATGCAGAAGACACTCCCTTAACCAAGACAAAAAGAAATGCAATCAATGCTCAGAAATGCTCTGACAATTATTTAAAAGTTCGATTAATATTGTCTTTGTAAAAAAAGAACTGATGATTAGAGATGCTGCCATAAAACTGGCTCCACATTATCATTGGGGATGACAAGATTGCAGAATAGCAGAGCAGAACAACCAAATATCACAGGTATGGGGGACATAATATCTATAATGGTCAGACAAGGTCAGATAGTCAATCAAAATGTCTCAACAGGGATCTTTGGTTTTGTCTAATGGACAGTGGTGTCCCTAGACACAAGACAGCTAGACTGCTGGGTAGTTTTGCTGACTTGTCTTATTGTATTTCTAAATATTAAGAACCACTGAGCAGAAGTGCAACGTCAGTTACCACAATAGAAATTTGCAGTTCCTCTTCCAGTTTCAGGATTTATGTTAGACCTAGAAACCATATATTGAAGAGAAGCTGAGTTACCTTGAAAATAACCTTGTGATTCCTCTGTAAATGCATATACATATAGTAACTATTCACCCAATCTTTTCTTTTAGGGACCTGTGGACATTTGGCAGAGTACTTTATATTGGAGGAAAGAAAATATATAATTTTTTGAGCACTGTTAAGTCTGGAATCTGGTTTTTCTGATGCTAATGGACTCAGAGCTTCATCATGGACTTTAGTTTAG
Organism: Heterocephalus glaber; assembly: GCF_000247695.1. The sequence continues at coordinate 14,309,509 of NW_004624734.1, forward strand.
AGTAGTGAAATATAGATGCTAGGTGAGTAATGAAATTTTAGACCCGTTTATCTTGGTTATTTCCCTAGTCACCAAGTGTACTCTATCTTGAGCATCTGGATGAACCTTCACATTTTGTCCCTGACTAAAGATCATTATGGTTACTATGGTAGGAAGTACCGTGTGAATCCTCTGCAGCTGCACACACACACACACACACACACACACACACACACACACACACACACATGCATATTACTTCCCTATATGGTAAGTGAGAAGCAATCTGCATCCCAAGAAGAGTTGCAGAGATTTCCCTACCATTAAAGATTTAGGGAATGCAGAGGTGGTGGTCTCATCACATTCCCATTCAGTAGACCTACCTGGGTCCTGTACAAGGGGGAGGGGGAGGGGGGAGAGAGAGAGAGAAAGAGAGAAAGACAGAGAGAGAAAGAAAGGGATCATAGCAAAAAATGGTGTGCTATTATAAACTTAACCAGGTATTAACTCCCATTGTCAATTACATGCAAAATGTAGTACCTTCAATGGAGCAGATTAACACAGTTTCTGGCAGTTTATATGCATCTCTTAATTTGAAGAATGAACACATTCTTGTAGATCAAGGGCAGTCAAATTACAGATTCTGGGTCAAATATGTAGATATACTGCCTATGAGAGAACACACACTATTGAAGAGTCTGGGCATGTATATTGGCCAGCCTCTTTCATTGATAGCCTCTATACTATACAATGGGCCCAAATGCAAAGTAGTCATTTGGCAAGGATAGAGGCTTAGATGGGCTCCCTCTGATCTAGCTAATGCTGCTTTTTAATGCTTCTTTTTTTTCTTTTAGTTTTTAGTTTTATTAGAATGTTTTTGAATTACATAATGATTACATTCTTTGTGGGGAGTTGGCACATGTACATAGCACATCTTAATTTTTTTATCCTCTTTCCTTCTCTTCCCTCCCTTCTTCCTCCAACTCTGCTTTTGAAGGCCCAACCTACCAGCAGCAGAGACAGAAGAGATTAACCTATTGGTACAGACTGATTACAATTAGACATCTTCTATCCTGTGATGGGAGGTACAGAAATTTGTTCTTACAGGAATTGATCCTTAATCTGAATACATGTTGGCATTCTTGTTGGCAATCCCTCTCCTGGCCTACCATCCAAAACCTTACAGAATGCTTGACTTGTTGACATGACACCTCATACAACATTGCCTCACACCAAGGCACACGTTTTATAGTAAGATGAAACAATGGGTGCATGCATATTGGATCCACTAATTATTTCTTGTACCCAATCACTCAGAAGCAACCATTTTATTAGAGTGGTAAAAATCCTGTTCAAGTTTCATTTGTGCGATCAACTCAGAGACAAAATTAATAGGGATGGAATGAAATCTTCTAGGATATGGTATGGGTGAGTGTAGTGTGTTTGTGCATGCACACATGTGTATTAAGATGATGAAAAATATATGGTGCTGTAGTCCCAGTAGCTTAATTACACAGGACTGGGAACCAAGTGTTTACATAATTTATATTTCGTATTCTGCAATCTTAGCTTCTGTAGGATTAGAAGTCCTGATAGTCATAGCAGATAAAGAATGATTCTACCAGAAGAAATGTAGAGGTCTACACAAAGCTTATGCCTATATGTAGCAGGGAAGAAAAGATACTCTATTTTTAAGTAATAGCTCCTGATTATCCTGAACAAATAGGTATCTATTAAGGATATGTATCTAATAAGGACATGAAGAGGAGTATGCAGGACCTAAGGGTTTCAAAATACATAATATTATATGCTATATATTATAATATTTCATATTATATTTTATATCTTGGTGCTTCTGGGCCCAGTAATAACATAGTTGTACATTGTCAAGTTGATGTATAGTGGTACAGTAGTACTTTGGTTCCAGGATCTTAATTCCTCCTGCAAGTCTGGAAAAGATGGCTGTGGTTGTGTTGGTCACCTGCTGCAGAGTTCACAAATAACAAAATTTGGTCAAATGCTTCTGTTTGTGAACCAAACTGTTCACAAACAAAAGCATTCGTGAACTGAGGTTCCACTGTATTGTGACAACTCTGATCTAATAAAGGCAAATAAAATAAGGGCTCAGGCCCCTAAACTAAAGGTCTTTGTCACCCCACCAGGGCATTAACCCAGACAGCTAGTGTGCTGGTTGATGGTGAGGGAAATATAGATTATTGGAAGAGCTTAGAGATTAAATAAATATTGGTTATGATTTCAGATCAGCTAGAACCATGGAAATTGAAGCTTGTTTTACTTATCCTCATGCAGATTATGGTTGATCATTGCCTTGAAGAGGATCTTGTGACAGACCAGACTAGTTCTTTTCTTGGGAAACTGGACATACTGATGGGGCAAAATGAAGTGTAAAAGGGCTGGACTGGATTAGCCATCATTTATATAATACTTTATATTCTTTGTCTCACTTGTTTCATTTAAACTACTTTTGAGATGACTTACTTTTAGTATATGTTTTGAACACTTGTCTGCAGATGCAATCTGATAGCATTGCAATGTCTTATCTCCTTCCCCAGAGCCATCCTGATGATACCCTATGAGACCCTTATCATAAGCTGGTATGTGCACTAGGGAAGAACAGGGAAGTTCATGCCCTGTGAGATAACCTCTGACCAATGAGAGACTACAATTAGTGGCTATATTCCTCTTTCTATTCTTTCTGTTGTGAGATTATACAACTTCTCAGAGGATACCCAATCATCAATGGGATTGAGCAATGAGTCACACTCAGCAGCAGTCAGCTTCATATTCCTCCACTTCTTTGCTCCTCACTCCTCCCTGGGATTGTATGATCTAATTCAGGTTAGGATAACCTTCTATCCCAAACCTAATGCACTGGTGCCCTCTGGTGACTCCACTGTCATGATGAACATTCTTTCTAATTGCATCTTCAGAGGAAAATACTTTCCTTGAAGCATGCTCACATGGAGACTGATGGTTCACCATATACTATTTCTAGATCATTCCCCTTCTTTCTTGGTCCTTTAAAATATACGGCCAGATGTGGTGATGCACTCCTTCCAATGCCAGCAGTTGAGAGACTGAGGCAGGAGGATCATCATGAGTTTGAGGCCAGTGTGGACTACATAGTGAGCTCAGGGCCAACCTCAACTACATAGTGAGATGCTGTCTCAAAAACGTGTGCCATCCAGCTAAATTACTCACTGATCCTTCTAAGTACCTTTTATATCAGTCCATTTGTGCTATTCCAGATGCCACCTGCCTAATTCAGGCTGGCAAAAATTTTGCATGGTTGTTTCAACATCTCTCCCTTACCAGCATCAAATAATTCTCTGCTTTTAAGCTTGCCTCCCTTCATCCAGACACTGAGACAAGGATAATCTTTGTAAAGTACAATTTGCTCATGTCATTCACTGCTTAAAAACTTTTTCATGACTACTTATTGGTCTTAATAGAAAAATTCAAATTATTAATCTTAGCTAAACCACTCTCTAAGATTTCACTTCTGTTTCTTCCCAGCCTTTATCTTTTGCTACTTCCTTTCTCACAACCAGCTCCAATAACATTAAACTACTTTCATTTCCATAAAATGAAGCACTGTACATGCTGGCCGTCAGCCTCAAACAACCCAGACCACTTGATTAATGCATAGTCAGCTTTGTGGGTCTCAGAGGCAACAGCAGATGTCCCAGGAAATTCTCCTCAATCTTCTGATCTTGAGCTTGTGTTCATCCCTATCTACAATTTTTAACTATGACCATAGCACTCACTATATTTCATTGTTTAAATTTAGATACTTTGTCAGATTGTAGGAGTCCCAGTACTTCCAGCATCTAGTAAAAATTAAGCACTTGACCAAAATGTGTTAAATAGTTAATAAAAGAATTACATACTTCTCTTTTTTTGTTAAATTGTTCACCATCTTTCATAATGTCACCTTAAAAAATGAATGTACTTCTTCAATATTTCTCCAACGTACTTAAGTAAAATGAAGTGGCGTATGAACAACATGAAGTTGACTGGGAACTTTACCTAGGATAGTTTGACTCATTGGAACGATTCTCCTTCAGTCAGTGTCTTGGTCTGTTTTACTTTGCTATAACAAAAGAAGTCTGGGAAACTTTGAAAGCAAAGAGGTTTATTTGGCTCATGATTCTCGTGATTTGGGGGCCCAAACAACATGCTGCTAGTAGTCTGGCAAGAGACCCTTGGCTGTGTTGTAACATGGCAGGCAGGGAGGAAGGAGAAGGGGAGCCAGCTTTGTGCAGAAGGATGGTATGTGTGAGCAAAGAACCAAGAGAGCAGGAAGGAACCAGGCTCATTCATTTTATAACAACCCACTTGCAAGGGAACAAATCCTTTCCTGTTAGCTGAATCCACTCCCAAGACACAGCAGGAGGGCAGAGGGTTGCACCCCCATGAGCCAGTTCCCTTCCACAAGGCCCCACTTAAAATGCCACCACCTCAGTACTGTTACATTGGGACCAAGCCTCAAGCTCATAAACTCTCAGGAGAACAGACCTTTCCAAACCATAACAGCCTGCGATTTAGAAAAAGATGCGTTAAATTCTAAACATAGATTCACAACCATTTATTATTCTCCTTCTACATTTTAGTATTTTTTAAATCCCGTGTTATTTTTGTATTGCAACAGTGTATCACAAAGCTGAACACACCTACTTTTTATCATTCATTTCATTGATGGTCTTGCATCTTATATGATATAAAGATTAGAATCTAGGCTTCCTAGTGACTGATATAGAATAACAGTCAAAAAAGGCTGCTCCTCTGGTTAGCTATTAAAGTGGAGTCCCCACAGAATATTGATATTCCTTTTTCCAGTAAAGTGCAATCTATTTGCAATAGTGCAATTTATTTGCAATGCTAGGGTCTCCTGAAATTACAGGTGCAAAGCTCAACATAGTTAAGATGCAGTCTTCAACAGTGGCCAGTGATATTGTACTGTAAGAAAGAAAGAAGAGCCTGCTGGAACAACATGGCATGGTGGTTAAGATCACAGGCTTTTGACTCAAACATTTGGGTTCAAATTATTATTGTGCATTTAGTCTCTCTAACCTTCCCTTTCTTCATGTACAGTGGAGAAAGTAATATCTGCCTCATAAGATCGTAGAGGAAGGGCCGGGGATTAAGCTCAGTGGTTTCACCACCTGCTGCGCAAGCACAAGGACCCAAGTTCGATCCCCAGTACCAAAAAAAAAAAATTACTTTGGGCTGGGGATTTAGTTCAGTGGTTCTGCCACCTGCCTTGCAAGTGCAAGGACCTGAGTTTGATCCCTGATACAAAAAAAAAAAAAAAAAGATTGTAGAGGAATTTAAGTAAAATATCAGATGTGGCCCCTGCCACAATCTATACCAGTGACAGTAATTTTTAGAGACTGAGCACCCAAACTGCAGCCCCAAACCCTCTTATTTATCACAAAGTACCACCACTGCAATTAAACCTGAATGCTTGACTGCTGGGTTGATGCGGGGGCGACTTGACCTCTGTGCAGCCATTGCAGCATGTGTGCCATAGGTTCACCACTACTGATCTATACTATCTGTTGTGGCTGGTATCTAGATGTCCCCCAAAGCCTCATGCAGTCATAGGTAGCACTTTTCAGAGGTGGCTGGATCTAGGGTGTGTGATGCTGGGATTAAGAGTGCCCCACCCTGGGTGTGAGTGGTACTTTCATAAGGATGGGTACCCTGGATGGAATATAAGGGACAAAAAGAGGGCTGCTGTTGTTATCTGCTGCTGCTTTGTTACTTTGCTGCTTTGCTGCCTTCTGCCTGCCATGAACTGTTTCTCCTCTGAGATGCCCCTCTGCCATGCCACTCTGCCTTGGAGCCATCTGACTATGGGCTGAAACTTCTACAAACTATGAGCTAAATACACCTTTCCTTCTTTAACTTTGAGTGCTGGGTATTTTGCCTCAGCAATGAGAAAAGTAGCTAAGACACTATCAATATAGACGTGACAGCTATCATGGATGAATTCCTAAAAACCTGGGACAGGGAGGACATCTGATCAAAGGAGCCTTAGGAACCAGAATATTCAGGGAGGGCTGAAGGTCAAGGAACAGAGGGAAGTAGGAGGGGAGGAAGTGAGTATGGCTATTTTCTCCAATGTATTTCTTATTAAATTATAGCTTCCAATGTGGCATTCAGAACTCTAGACACTCATCCTAGGAGCCAGCAAGGCAGAAATAAATTGTGATAAGCCTAGTTCTATTATGAAAAATATTCTCAGCAAACTGCAGGAGAGAGATAGCAGGAAGATCCATGGCTAATACACTGCTTTTAGAGGACTTTCATAACTCACTGGGACATTCGGGATGTTTTGTGCTTTTGCCCAGTCATAAACAGATAATGAGCACAGTGACTCACTTGTTAGGCAGAAAATTTGATTAATTTTTTTAGCAATAAGCAGAATCATAGTAAATTTCTTTAATGCTAGCCTGGAACAAGCTGAAGGCTAATTTGTCATGAATTCATTTCAGCTTTCACATGGTGAAAATTCCTGCCATGAGTAGAATGGGGTCAAGTGGATTTTAAAACTTTTCCTAACACAAGAACTGCAAACAAATCATACCCATAAGAAACCATATTACTATATTTCTTATGCTCACATATTAAGGTTAAAATGTTCAATGGAAAATTAGTACTGTATGACTCTCAAACACTTTTATATCCAATATTTCATTTGCATTGAATTACAAGTATTATTAGGTAGACAGAGGAAATATTATTGTCCTCATGTTAGAGATGAGAAAACAGTTTCTGAGGAGTTATTTTATTTGTTCAAGATCATGTAGCTTGTAAAAAAATGAACAACAGCCCAAAGAGTTCTCCTGGCTCCAAATGAAGAATCCCAATGGATCACTCCATTGATGCTATAGTCAAGAATGTTCACAACCCCATGTATTGTCATGTTTACCTAAGCTATTTTTAACATAGGTGTTCAGTAGTCAGTGTCACAGTGTAAGAAGTTAGATGACAGCATCTGTTCAGAAGCTCACAGATACCCGCTGCCTGAGCCCATGAACAGACTGTAAATAGAAGTGAGAAACTTCACACCTGTTTGTTCCTCCAATCTCACTCTTGATCCTTGGCTCGGCAGCTTTGTGCTCTTGAAGGCTGACCTTATGACTTACAACAACAGGATTTTTAGCCTCTGGCTTCCTAGTGGTTCAACCAATAATGGATTCCTGCAGAGAATTAGAAGGAGGGAGATGAGGAAAGTTGGGATATGTGTTCTTCTCTTCAGCTCTCATTTTAATGTGTAGTCTCAGGCTACCTGTGATCACAGCTTCAGTCCACCAGCCCTCTGCAGACAGCTTTCTCTGCCTCCAGGTTTGTTAACCACTCCCACCTCTTTCCCCTTTAGTGTCATGAGTGTCTGGGTATCTAATTGTTACTACCCCTAGTTACTGCATCAATCTCATGGCTTCCTTATACCACACCTGTGCCCTTGTAAATATCTATTACTCTCCTTGTATTGTCTGACTCTGATTGAGCCCTCTGTTGACTGCCAGGATCCTTCCTGATGTTACTGCAGAGAAGGAATATTGTTGAAAGTACCTATTCTCTCTACAAAGACAGGCAACTGGTACCCTCTTAAAAAAGGAAATAAACCAATATCTCTTTCAAGTGAGAGGAATATGGGGTGTGTGCTTGGTAACACAGGAGTATCTACACCTCAGAAATACCTGGAAAGTCACAGTCATAAAAATAGTCTCTTTTCTCTCCTTTTGGTAACACCATCCTGGTTTTCTTTTGAGAAACCACACTCTTTTCTCCATTCAGTCTCTGCAGTCCTGATGGGACTGATCCTACTCTCCAGAAACAGGTTTAGTGTAAAGGTGAGAACAGAGGAGAATCATTACCTTTTCCAGAAGTACCAGGAAAGAGAATCTCTCTTCCCCTGGATTTTCTAAGCTGTGGAACTTAACCCTGGAGATGCTGGTAACCATCTTCAACATCATATAAAAATCAAACAGCAAAAGGTAGAACTTAATGATGACAAAAAAGTCTTCCTGTCAACATGGGTACAGCGTTTTAGTTCATCCATATCTGAAATTTCCCCTGAGTCAGTAATCTTTTTTTGTTTTTTTCATGGACAGTATGATCTGTCTCCTTCATCCAGGAGTCTGCAGTAAAGGAAAAACTCCTCTAGTTGGGGACAACTGAAAATAATTTCAGTCTGTTATTTAAAAGCTGCATGACCTTTGGCAAATTATGTTGCCTTCTTAGGCACAGATTCTTTACCTATAAAATGAGGATTTTCCATTGGATGCTCTTCAAATGCCTTTCTGGGGTTGAATATAGAGGATAAATGGTGGGCAGTCTTCCAATTCTAAGAAACTGGAAGCTAAGAAGAAAGTTCTCCCGGAAAGTGAGCTCATTTTCCATTTCTAGCACATCCACTGTTGGAGACAGGCAGCCATTACCACCCATCCAATAAAGGCTATTACGAATCACAGCCTCTGTTAGCCCCATTGGTATTCCTAGGAGATCTCATTTTCCCTGCTTGAATTCAATCAACCAACTACACTATGTAATTTTCCTGATATCTTTTTCAAATCTAGTCAGTACATCAAACGACCAAATAAATATTCAACGTCTATCAGAAGTAAAATGCCATACTAGGTACTGTGATTATTAGCATTCTGTCTTAATGTGTATCTGCCTTAAAAGGGACTGAATTTATTTTATTAAAGGCATACCAGAGAAACAAATGAGTTTCAAAGTAAAGATGAAAGAAATTTTTGAACAATCCTTTATCCTCTTCATGATTCATCTATTAATTCTCCACTACCCAATGACCAGGACATTGTTTCTAGGCTCTTTGCAGCAGTTTTCTTTTCTGATATTATTTTTCAGAGGATGAAATTTAGCTTAAATAAACTAGACTTATGTAAAACAAATGAAACAGCATTATCTTGCATGAATTATGCAACATTTGTTGAGTGGTCACACACCTACATGCCACATTTAGATGTGGGAAAGAAACTATTGTTATCTTATCCCCAAAGCCCTATTCCCACTGAAAAATAAAGCCCTAAATTAGTCCACAGAAGGTATTTTATTCTCTGCTTGAAGAGACTATTTTAAAGGTTCAGTGTCTTTTGAAAAAATATCAGACAAAATTTAAAATTTTGTATCTTTTTTGATAGTATTTCTCACCTTGGCTTTGCACAGGATGGAGTCTTCCATAAGATGGCACCTGGGTAAAGAGGAAAGCTTATCTCCCTTTTTTCTGTAGTGAGGAAAGGGATGATGTGTACTTGTTCAGAATGGGACTGTTCTCTCTGGTCTTTGAGTAGATATCTTGCCTATCATTGGGCATCCTCTGGACAGAAGTTGCTGATGCCCACAGCCAGTGTAATGTGATCTGGTGGTCTGTGGAGGTGTAGTGTGTCCCTGTCTTGTTATACTCTCTTACCTGGTGCTCCTTGAGTTGCAGATCCTGCCTGTGTCAGCTGCCTCCTCCACCCTATCCTGGGCCTCGGTTGTTGACCCTGAAGCCTCTGTCCACAGGGTCAGGTTTCCCCCTCCCAGTGATTTGTGGTAGCACCCTGGTCCTCGTCTTTCTTCCTTACCCTTCTACCTCTGGGAGAAGGTGAAAATGTTTGGATTCCTGCCCTGCTCTACAGGAGCTGACCCACTCCCAGTTATCTTCTTTGCTTAATTATGGCATATCACCATGTCTATTTTTCAATTTTGTTGCAGTTTTCCCACTTTGAGTCAGATATTCTTCCCTCCCTCCCTCCCTCCCTTCCTTCCTTCTTTCCTTTCTTCCTTCTTTCCTTCCTTCCTTTCCCTCTCTTGAGTTGAACTCAGGTACATGTGTTCTTTCTCGCTTCATATTTCCCTGCCTTATGGTTTCTTCTAGAATCAGAAGGTATGTCTACTTCATCTTTCTGCCCTGTAGAGCATCACTAAGAAATATTGTCTTTGTTTCAGGCATTAATACTTCCTTTTTTCTTTCCTGGGAAATAAACCAGGTTTTAAAGTCCATCTGGAAGTACATCATTTAAATGAGAATGGAAAGTGTGATACTTTAAAATCTCCTAAATATGACTGTTGTATCCAGAATATGCACAACATTATGTTAAATTCTAGAAAAGGAGCTCAGGACAAGCTCAGAGGAGAGATAAAGGTGAATAAAATATGATTTCTGCACTCAAGTAGCTTTTAACCCAGTGAAACAATGGACTTAAGCATCATTGGTTAGCATAGGAAATGAATGTGACTTGCATCCCTGGGCTGTGAGATCAGACAGGGGTGAAACTTCACACAGCTCCCTTAAAAACCTAGCAACTTTCAGTCTAATTTCTTCTTCTTGGTTCTGCAGGTTAGAAACCATAGCCCCCAAACCCTATTGCTTGCAGTTTTTGAGTCTTGGCTATGGCTTGGGAATTTTCTTTTAGCAAACAGCAGGCCCTGAACTTTTGAGAGAGAGAGAGAGAGAGAGAGAGAGAGAGAGAGACAGAGAGAGAGAGACAGAGAGACAGAGAGACAGAGAGAGAGAGCTATCCACTAATATACTCCTTGTCTGCAGGCTATTTGCTAGTTGTGCCTTCACTGAGAGGAAATGTACCTTTTCTGCAGATTTTGATTAGTGAAGTGCTGTCCAGGAGAGGGCTGCATTATATTAAAGCAGTGGTTTTCAAAAGTGTGCCTCACGTTCATCAGTGTCATCAGGGGACTTGTCAAAAGTAAAATTTCCCAGGCCTCACCCCAGGTCTACTGAATAAGAATCTCTGGGGATGGAACCAAAAATGCTATTTTAATAAGCCCCCCCATAGCTTCTGATCCACACAAAATATGAAGTTACCTCCTAAGACTCTAAATCAGGAAACTCAGTGATTGGGCCCCTCCACTTTAGACTATTGAGGAAGAACTTTTAAACTAAGACTCCTGAGGGATTCTTATAAACATTAAATTTGAGAGCCATTGCCTTAGGCGATTGGACCTATACTCCATCTGCATTGTAGATCATAGGCACACAGGATTAAAGGAAGGTAGGTCTCTTCTCTCTGTTCCAGGCAGGCTACCATCTGTCAAAGTTTGCACATCTGGGGAACAGTGATCATGCTACAATTCAACTATGCGTACATACAAAAAGTAGCTTTATTTTCTGTTACTTATTCTTCCTCCAGATTTATCAATCTGTTGGGCTGGAGTGTGCAAAAAATTATTGCACTTGTAAATTGACCATAAGGCCACTTCTTGCTTAAACTGTCTGTTTAAATTGACTTGGTTTTGGATTAAATGGCTTAATATTACTCTATACTGGTCCGACGTGCCTTTACTATCTCAACAGCATGGGTAGCAATGATGAAGAATTCCACTTCCCTTATATTGCCAGCAAGTTGCCAAAAAATTATACAACAGGCTACTTGTTTACATGTTCACTGTACATATGCAGGCTACATAACTTATGCTGACTCATCAGCAAACAGAAGGCCTAGGTGAAAAGCCCGAGCGTGGCCATCTTGGGTCCCTGACCACATACTCCACTTCATTCAATTGTTTTTGCCTCACAAGCCACCAGTGAATCTTCCATGTGGTTCTCTTGGGAAGAAGTATGGAGCACTGTATCTATAACCCGTAACAACAATACAGGCTGCAGCGACAAGCCACTAATAAATAGCCCCACCCTTCCTTATAGGGACTTATGTCTAGATTTAGTCCCTCCAAGGGTGGGGAATCTTGGGCCTCTAGTGAAATGTACATCACTTGTCCCAGGACCTCTGTAGCTCTGCCCACAGTGGGTGGTGGACAGAATATTGTGCTGTTGCAAGTATGCTCCCCACTTTGCTAATGAGGGAGTCTGGACAGTACTACTTTTGGGCTTAGCAGTCCAGTTAGCCCCAGGACTGGGCAGGAGGTCTTGATGACCACAGGAGCTGTCTTTATAATGTTTTCTGTGGTTATTAGAGTAGCATAACCATTGGCCATTGTCAAGTAGAGAATGGAGTGAGTTCCCTGTCCATACTGGTGGCTGTTCGACAACTGCTGTCTAAGGGAGGGGTGGCTAACTTCTCCATCTCCTGCCAAGAACATATAATACCATCTGTTATGGTTTATATATAGATGTCTTCCCAAAGCCTCAGGTGCACAGAGGTGGAACTTTGGGGAGGTGACTGGATTATGGGGTTGTGAGAGTTATCAGTGGATTAGTCCAGTGGTGAGTTTATAGCTAAATGTGATGTTGGGAGGTGAAGCCTGGTTGGAGGAGGTGGGTCCCTGGGAGTGTGGTCTGGAAGGGTCTCTCTCCCTCTTCCTGGATCTCACTCTGCTTCCTGCTGCTATGCTATGAGCTGTTGCTCCTCTGCCATAGTCCTCTGCCATGCTGCACTGCCTTAGAGCCAGGTGAAACTATGGTCTGAAATCTCTACAGAATGAGCCAAAACAAACCTTTCATCCTTGGACCTGTGGGTGTTGGGTATTGTGTCTCAGCAATGAGAAAGTAACTAAGACACAATCCAGCCCTGAATCCCATACCCACAACAAAGCAGCTAGAGGTTCCACCTGGACTTATCTAAATTGCTTTCCCAAATCTATCAGCTCAGCCTGGGTGTGGGGGTGGTATGTGGTGAACTCAGTCATTTGGGTGGGATGTGTAGCCACTCTGCCAAGTGCCACAGGCTGCTGGTGGCTCATTTTCTGTATTACCACTGGATGGCCTTCTTATATGGACTTGGGTTGGTATCTTCAGTGTTCAAGTTGTCTATGAGCTCTATTGTCTCATCAGCTTGCATTCCTTCTAAACATGATTTAAGAGCAGCTGTTAGTTTGTCTTCCAACTCCCTGATGTGGACATCTCAAGTTAAGGAGACTCCTGCCTTGGGCCTAAGAACAGTAAGAAACACCCACCCCACTGCCCAAGCAATGGTAAGGGTAGTCTTCTGCAAGATCTCTCCTAGAGACTGAAATGTATAATAGGTAATGTGAAATAGGAGGAAAAGAGGCAAAGGGGAAGGAAGTGGGAGGGCTAGGGGAAAGGATAGAAGGGAGTGGGATTAATATGAGAAAATGGAAAAATAGGAACAAAATAGGTGCAAATTTCCAATGATGAATGTCATTATATTGTATCCCTAAAATGTACCAATGATTAGAATGAATAATCGATAATGCAAAATAAGAAGAAAAGGTCCAAAGAGGTAGGGGTAGTGGGAGGGGCAGGGGAAAGCAAAGAAGGGAAAGGACAAATGATGAGAAATGGAAAAAATGGAAATAAAGTCTTCGTAAACAGGGAAGGGTGGAGGGGGTGAAGGGAGGACTAGGAATGGGGAAAAAATAAGAACCAAGATGCATTATGTAAAGGTACAATTCCCAATGAGAAATGTAATTGTGTTGTATACCTACAATGTACCAATAAAAGAATTTAACAACAACAACAACAACAAAAAGATCTCTCCTAAGGCACAACATTCTTTCTCTATCAAAGTGGGGCATTTTATCCACCTCTGCCCAGGCCTCAGGAGGGATGCAGGCCGAGAGGAGGCTGGCCACTGAGCACCACATATTCATGGCATGCGTGCAGGCTACATAACATATGCTGCCTTGTTAGCAAATGGAAGCCTATGTTAGAAGCCTGAGCTTGGCCATCTTGTGTACCTTGACCACACTTATGCACCAGTATTCTCCACGGGTCCTAGCTCTTCCCATGCTGGCTTTGGGATGAAAGGGTTTACTTGACCTTGGTCAGGGGAGAGGCAGGGTTATGCTGCTCAGTTAACCACTCTGCAAACTAGAAAAGGAGATGCCTACCTGAAAAACCTTTCATTTCAGTTGTTGGAAAATTTTCACGCTGATTTTGTTAGAACACGGACACTTTGCTGCCATCATCTTTAAAGCTACCACAATAATTGTGCAATCTACAATGGCTGTGAAATGAATGGTGCTCCCCCTTAGCATGGATTTCTTGTGCAGCACTTAGTGTGCACCCCTCTATGTCATTTTCCATTTTTGTGCCACAGGGCTGTGCATCAGACTGAATATGAGGTGTTTCCCAAAGGCTTGCTACTATAGGGAAAAGGCTCTCCCAAAGGCTTTCCTATTGGGAAAGCAGGGCTACATAAAAGGAGCTTTCATTACATCATAACTGGTCCTTATTTTCCCCTGATGTACAAAAAAATCCAAGTTTAAGTCATCCAGGCCTCCTTATTGATATGAAATGAGAACCTAAGGGATGTTACAAATTCCTTTGTTTCTCTATAATATCTGAGTTTTGAGACTCTCTTCCCTAGTGACTCATAAACAATTCTGAATTCCTTTCTTCTAATTTAACACATTTGCTTCAGTGGGCAAGCCTCGGGCAGCAGTATTTTCTAGATTTGAAAGCATACCAGGAAAGCACTCACAAAAGTCATGTTGTTGTTATTATTATTTATTGAAGGCAGTGAGAAGAAACCAAAAGACTCCAACATCTTAATTTTTTCCTAACAACTCCCTGAGGGAAGAATCTTGGCAGACATTGTTTGCATCCATGAATACAGCAGACAAGGGCTTAACTAGGGATTTTGCCATTGCTTAACGAGGGGTACTATTTTTCCAAGCTAGAGATGTCCTCTCTGTCCTCTCTGTCAATGACAGAATTTATAACATCATTGCCACTTCCATGTCTCAAATTCCACTAAGACCCTTTGGAGTTCAAGGAACAAAAGAGCACATCTCAGACTGAATTAAAAAATTGAGAGGTTTGGCAGAGTTTTTTTGGTCTTCAATGAAGAGTATCATGTCATCAGCAAATAAGGACAGTTTAACTTCTTCCTTTCCTATCTTTATTCCTTTGATTTCTTTCTCTTGTCTAATTGCTGTGGCTGTTTCCAAAACTATGTTGAACAGGAGTGGTGATAGTGGACATCCTTGTCTTGTTCCTGATTTTAGCGTGAAGCTTTTCACTTTTTGACCATTTAGTGTGATATTGGCTGTTGGTTTTTCATAGATAGCCTTTATCAAGTTGAGATAAAGATTCTCTATTCCAATTTTCTGCTGAGTTTTTATCATGGATGGGTGTTGAATTTTATCAAATGTTTTTTTCTGCATCTATTGAGATGATCACATGGTTTTTATCCTTGACTCTGTTAATATAGTGTATTACATTTATTGATTTATGCATGTTGAACCATCCTTGCATACGTGGGATAAATCTGACTTGGTCAGAGTGTATGATCTTCTTAATGATCCTCTGTATTCTGTTTGGCAGTATCTTATTGAGGAGTTTTTCATCTATATTCATTAGGGAGATTGGCCTGTAGTTCTATTTTTGGTTGAGTCTTTCCCTGGTTTTGGAATCAAAGTAACACTTGCTTCCAGGAATGAATTTGGAAGTATTGCTTCCCCTTCGATTTCATTGAAAAGTTTAGAGTAGTGGCAATAGTTCTTCTCTAAATGTCTTGTAGAATTCAGCAGTGAAGTCATCAGGACCTGGGCTTTTCTTTGTTATAAATATTTAATTACGTTTTCAGTTTCACTGATTGTAATTGGGGTGTTTAGGATTTTTATAACTTCTTCATTCAACTTTGGTAATTCATATGTATCTAGAAATCTGTCCATTTCTTATGTGTTTTCCATTTTATTAGAGTACAGGTTCTTGAAGTAGGTATTGATGATCCTCTGGATTTCTAGACTTAATTGACAGATACAGTAGGGTAGCTGGATACAAGGTAAGCACTCAAAAATCAGTAGCTTTCTTGTACACAAATAACAGACTCACTGAGAGAAAAATTAGGGAAACAATCCCTTTCACAATAGAACCTCCAAAAAATGAAATATCTAGGAATCAATCTAATGAAGGAAGCAAAAGACCTCTACATTGAGAACTACAATACTCTGAAAAAAGAGATAGAAGAGGATATAAGTAAATGGAAAGACATTGTTCCTGGGTAGGAAGAACCAATATAGTGAAAATGGCCATACTTCCAAAACTGCTATACAGATTCAATGCAGTCCCCATTGAAATCCCAACAGTGTATTTTACAGAGCTACAGAAAACAATCCAAAAATTCATTTGGAACAAGAAGAGACCCAGAATAGCAAAAGTAATTCTAGGAAACAGAGACATGGCAGGGGGTATCACAATCCCCAACTTGAAACTATACTACAAAGCCACTGTGATAAAAACAGCATGATACTGGCAAAGAAACAGACCCAAGGATCAGTGGAATAGCCTAGAAGATACAGAAACAACTCCAGAGATACTCAGCTACCTTATCTTTGACAAAAGAGCCAACCATCCTCACTGGAGGAAAGATAGCCTATTTAATAAATGGTGTTGGAAAAACTGGATTTCAACCTGCCAAAGATTAGAACTAGACCCATATCTATTGCCATGCACTAAACTAAGATCAAAGTGGATTAAAGATCTAAATATTAAAACAGAAACACTAAACTTGCTGGAAGATAAGTTACATAGAACTCTTGAGACATTGGCATAGGAAAAAACTTTATGTAGGGAAGGGAGCACAGGGAATGGGGAAAAAATAAGAACCAAGATACATCATGTACAGATACAAGCACCCAATGATAAATGTAAATGTATTGTATACCTAAAATGTACCAATAAAAGAATTTAAGCAAAAAAAACCCCCTTTATGAACAAATCCTCAGTAGCATGGGAACTAGCACAAAGAATCAACAACTGGGATCTCATCTTGCTAAAAAGCTTCTGCACTAAGCAACTCCAGACATACTCAGCCACCTCATCTTTGACAAAGGAGCCAACCACCATCAATGGAGGAAAGATAGCCTATTTAATAAATGGTGTTGGAAAAACTGGATTTCAACCTGCCAAAGATTAGAACTAGACCCATATCTATTGCCATGCACTAAACTAAGATCAAAGTGGATTAAAGATCTAAATATTCAAACAGAAACACTAAACTTTCTGGAAGATAAGTTAAGTAGAACTCTTGGAGACATTGGCATAGTAAAAGACTTTATGAACAAAACCTCAGTAGCACAGGAACTAGCAGAAAGAATCAACAACTGGGATCTCATCATATTAAAAAGCTTCTGCACTGCAAGAGAAACCACCAACAGAGCTAAGAGACAACCTACAAGGTGGGAAAAAGTTTTTTTACCAGCTGTTCCTCAGACAAAGGTCTGCTATCTAGAATATATAAAGAACTGAAAAAAATTAGACCCTCCAAATTTAAAGACCCAATTCAAAAATGGGGATCTGAAATGAACAGACATTTCTCAGACAAAGAAGTAAACACACCAAATAAGCATATGAAAAAATGTTCAACATCACTGGTTATTTGAGAGATGCAGATGAAGAGCAACACTGAGATTCCACCTCACCCCAGTAAGAATGGCTGCTATCAAGAAATCAACCAATCACAAATGCTGGAGGGGTTGTGGGGAGAAAGGAACCCTTCTCCATTGTTGGTGGGAGTGTAGACTGGTGCAACCACTGTGGAAATCAGTATGGAGATACCTCAAAGAACTAGGGCTAGAGGTCCCATCTGACCCAGCTATTCCCCTGCTGGGTATCTTCCCAAAAGAATTAAAAGAATCATACCACGGTGATATACGCTCATCCATGTTCATAGCAGCACGATTTTTAAATAGCTAAAACTTGGAAACAGCCCAAATGCCCATCAACTGGAGACTAGATAAAGAAGATGTGTGTGTTTTTTCAAAAATAAAATGGAGTACTACTCAGCCATAAAGAATGAGAAACTAGAGACATTTTTAGCTAAGTGGACGCACATTGAGGCCATACTTTTCAGTGAAATAAATAGGATGCACATGTAAATACCAAATAATTTCTCTGGTGTGAAAAACTAAAAGTGTAAATAAGGATCAAAATGTATAATTGATTTTGTGAAATAGGAAGAAAAGGTCTGAAGGAGTAGGGGAAGTGGGAGGGATAGGGGAAAGAAAAGAATGGAAAAGAAAAAAATACAAGAAGAGGAAAAAAACGGAAACAAAGTCTTTGTAAATGGGGAAGGGTAGATGGGGTGAAGGGAGGGCAGGGGAATGGGGAAAAAATAAGAACCAAGATACATCATGTAAAGGTACAAGATCTCAATGATAAATGTAACTGTACTGTATACCTAAAATGTACCAATAAAGTTAATGGAAAAATAATTGAGAGATTTATTTTGTGTGATAACTGCAATTTTCAGAGACTCACCATGTCATTAGGATCCAGCTCCATTGTTCTATGATTCTCTAAGGTCTTCTTTCTTCCATGTTTTGTCTATTTCATGATAACAAAGGTTTCAGGCATTTCACCTGCATGGTGTATCATCAGGTATAGAAAAAGGCTTTGTTCAACATCTAAGCAGGTTAGATTGCATGTCCACCACTGAACCAATCACTGTGGCCAGAGGATTAGACTGCTTTGATTGGTTTGCTAATGTACATGTTCCATTACCGAAGCCAAGAATTTCATGGATCTGGAAGTTAGGCATCTGCCAAAAGAGGCAGTTCTGGGGGACAGAATGCTTCAAAGAACGTCTACTTGAGGCACAGGAAGCTGGACTCCTGTCTCATCTTGCAAATAACTCCTGTCCCCCATGATATTCAACAAGGCACCAAAGAACCATTGGAATTCAAGGACCATTGAAAACTTGGCAACATCAACGTCATCAGTGACTGTTACAGTCTGTAAATGAAAGGCCCCTCCTGCATTTCCTTAGCATCATGTAAACCTCCACGGTTCTGTTGTGAACCCAAAAGAGGAAGACAACTCACTAGGGACTGAGATGGAATTCCCTATAGCTTGGTGACATGCGGGCCAGGAGTTGCAATTAAGTTGATGAAGAAAATGCAACTGCAGTATTTTTTGTAGCACAGGCTGTCAACAGAGATTGATGTTACTGTGTAGCCTGTAACAAAATTAAGTCAACTGATCAACACAACGCCAAAAATTTAGGGCAGAAACATTTTAAAAGCATTTTTCATGAATAAGAAATGATAGCTGGACATCAACGTGACAATTTCTATTACTCCCACTTAAAGATGAACAAAACGGTCATTGACAATATCTACCTCTACTGTTTTACTTTAGCAAATGTAAGAAATATTAACAAAAGCTCTCCTAAAGGGAGATTCTTTCTTTTTAATCTTATTTTCTTACATAATGTTAAAAATTTTCACCCCAAAATACAAATAGCTCCAGAGTTTCTGGAATAAAACCCAGAGACTATTGAAATTGCATCATGTTTAGTACAGCCCATAATTTACCTGTTATTTATTTATTTATTCAGTAAATAGTGGTGATAACTGGTGAGAAGGTCCTTAAGTCTTTTTGGGAGTGGGGGTAGAACAACAGTTGTTTCCAAATTTATCATTAAAATTTCTAGGCTACATAATGTGTTAGTGTCAATAAATTTTGGAGGTAGGACCAGAAATTTTAGGGCATCTTGAGAGGAATTATCCTAGACAAATGTTTACAAGTTCAGTCAAATATCTATCCAAGTCATTGTGGAGTAATTTTCTTGATTGTATTGGATTTGAAATGGAGCACACATTTCCTAGTTAATGAAATTTGTATTTTTATATTCAAGAGCTGGCACTAAACAATATGGAGACTCCTCTGGTTCATTCTTCTATTGGCCATGTGCATGATTTGCTTTGTGAACAGCTAATTGCAACATTATTTGAGGAATCTTAGCCTCTTCATGTGTAAAAATATATTGGTGCTTCATAAAAAGCTTCAAAAAATTACAAACAGAAGAAAAATAGATTACAGGCCATTATATGCTTAATGATATGCAAATGCTGTTAAATTTGAACATGATTGTAGTACTGTTCTTTGGAGACAAATGGATTTAAAGAGTTCAGAATAACAGATGTAATGTTTTTACACTGAGTCATAACAATAATAAAGTAAAATTAAAAACTATTCATATACTGAATTACATCTTGACTTTCATAGATATTAATTCATAATAGTAGGCAAAATTGCAAACTCCTTATAACTCAAATGGTTTATGTGTTGCATCTATGTGAAAGGGGACTATTATTTTCTCATATGGGTAGGACAACTAAATAAACACAAGTCTTCAAGGGTAGATGCCCAATTTTACAGATATTTTGCAATTTAGCCTATGTTCTCTTAGTGTGGACTGGTCAATTTTAACCAGTTTGGAAAGAAAAAAAGACACTGAAGTGATGGTCACAGTTTAAGTGAAAATATCTAATGATTGTTGAGCTTTTCAGAGAGCAGAAGAATAAATGATGCAAAGAGAATTTCAGCATTTTCCCTCTTTTCATTTCCACTGTATAGGTTTTTTGTCTTGTTTCTTGGATAAGAAAATGTCATGGAACATCTCCGACACCTAGTGGCCACATATGGGATGCCCATATGTTTTTTTCTTGGCCAACAAGTGATACAGGAAGAATAGTAACTATTTTAACCCCCCACCACTTCCTCTTTCACCCCAAATTTGACCAGCTTTTATTATTGTCAGTTTATTTCTTCAAAGTAGGTGCATAATGTTACAAATATCAGAACGCTAATCACAATGTGCTCCATCTTTAAGCTGTTGGAAAGACCAAAGAATAAGAGATAATAGTGTATAAGTATCTTTTTTACTTAAAATGAATCAAGTGATTATACTATGAATGAAGAATAGTTTGAAAACAGATACTGCTTTACGTTACATTTTCATTATTTCTCCCAAGAGGTGTCTACTCAGTGGATTTGAGTAAACATCAGTTAGAACTAGACTTTTCCAGAATAATACAGCAATGAAAAAACGCAGATAGTTGTTTTCTTACCACAGCTCCCTTGGCAGCCACTTCTAGGGAGAAAGAAGGAACGAGGGACAGGAAAAGATAATCTTAAAAATGTTTTCTCCAGCTGCTGACTTAGTAAAGAAAGAAAAGAAGCCAGATGATGCATTATTTCAGAAGTTAAGAATGTGACTTCATGCAACCACGAAGGTTCCCAGGCTAGGTAAGAAAAATGGAAGTTCTAAAAATCTGCACTTAGTCTCTTCTCTGCCCTCTCCAAGATGTCTATTTTGAGTTCGTTATATTAAAGAGTAGCATTCTAGATGAGAAAATAAAACGTAAAAAAAGTAAACAAATTAAAAACTGATATATACCCACATGTTGACATCCACAGTGTGTGTCTCCTCAGAATTGTGAATGCCTAGGAATAGGCAGTACTGAAAATATCCCACAGAACCAGAAACTGTGAAGGCCTTGAATTACCTTAAAGGATGTATTTAACCATCTGCAGGAAATGACTATAGAAATGGTGTTCTGGAGCCAGCTCCTCCTAGTTCACATGCTATCTTCCTACTCCCCAGGACTATTCTATCTCTTGGGTAGCCACCCACAATCTCTAAAACAATGGAAATTATAACAACGGACAACAGACAGCTCACCGCAGTGTTCAAAGTGTTTTCACATGCACTTGTTAAAAGTAAATGTTATCATTGCTCCTAAGATTGTAGAAACTGAGCCTTGAAGACATTGTGGAAAATTTCAGTTAGTAAATGGATGATCTGCTGTTCCAGTTGAGCCTTCTGATGACAAAGTCTCATGTACTAACAGCTAACAGGTCTTATTTCTTCCAGAAATGCCTTCAGTTTAATAGGGAACTTTAACGAGGAACCTAAAAAGCCTTTAAAAACTAAAGGATTAACTATCCAGTATTGATCACTTGAGATCATGTCTAGAGGACTCTGTTCCAAATCATGAGTAGCCTCTCAATCTGGCTTCTCCATGACTAGCCCTGCTCTGAGGGAAAATGTAAGCTTCTAGCCTAGCTCATTTGGGAAGGAATTCTGTAACATCCTAGATCAGTGTTTTGCTGGTAATCATTAACTATAACATTCTTAATAAGTGTAGCACAAATTTGTATTTTCCCTGTCTCTGATTCACATAACCAACTGAAGAAAAGTCTTAATTAGGTCTCTAACAGATTAATTTAATTACTACCTTTAATTTTCTTTAATTACTATGTGATTTATTATATTTCTGGAGGTATGAATAATGAAACAACTCCCCCTTTTTCCCTATTCTGACCTAAATTCAACAATTACATTAATCAATTCATTATGTATTTTTTTTATCATGCCTAAACAAAGAAACAGTAGAAGCATTTTTAAATACACATGAAGGGGAAAAAATCAACTCTGGAGAGAATTCAGGATTCTTGAGTTCGAGGTCTGGCACTGTTTTCAGCAAAGTGTGTGATCTGGGACAACACACTTAATCCACACTTGAGTTTCCAGATGTGGGCAAAATTGTTTCTGGATGGTTTATTTTTATTTGTGTTCACTCACATGATGCCAATAATTTATCAGTAATTAAGCAAACAATTCAAATTATTACTCTTTTTTTTCACTGTATCTTTAGTCTTTAAGCATATATGAGTATGTCTCAGAGTACCTAGGCGGACTCTATTCCTTCTCTAAAGTCATTATGACAAGAAAAATGCAAAGAACAGAGAATGCACCTATGGCCTCAAAGCAAGGTGGACATATATCATCACGGAAGACCAGTGGAAAGTTATTATCATTTATGCACTCACTGATTTTTCCATGTTTGTTGAGAAATAGGGATTGAAAAAATATTGGTCATTTTATTAGGACTTTGTTTTCAGAAGTGAGGGCACCACATAGTATCAAGACATTTGCAATCTGGTTACCTTTGGAGTAGAAAGAACAGATATGGAAGAAAAGGAATTAAAGGACTAAAGCAAAGAAGATTTTAAAAGTCTTATAAGATACTAGTTAGGAGAAATGTTTACCTATTGCCTACCTGCAGCTAGGCAGAGTCATTGTCATAATAAAAATTCAAAAGAATATATCAAAACTTTCTGAATATTTTTTTGACATAGGTTTTTGCTAAATTTCTCAGGCTGATGTGGAACTTATAATCCTCCTGACTCAGGCTCCTGAGTAGCTGGGACTGGGCTCTTGGCTCTCTAAATATTTTAAATCCAAAAAGAAACTGCTGAATGTAAGATTTCTTATATCAAATAATGTCAGATAAGTAATTCCAAGTACTGTATACACAACTGTAAACTAAAAAAGGAAGCAAAACAAAAACTCGGAGCCTATCTACCTTTACTTTATATAGCAATCTTAAAATCTCAGTGATTAGGTTTCAGAACTGATGTTAATTTCATGAGACCATTTCTTTTGTAATCCCAGTACTTAACACCAAAACCTAGAATGCACAGTGGGTTCAGTAAATATTTGTTAATGAATGAGATCAGAAGTGGCAGTTAGTTGTTGGGGTTGTTGGAGACAGTTACATAGACTTGGGAGAATTGACAGCTGATAGACTGATATCCAAAGAAAGAGCAAGAAAAATCATAATAACCAGACACAAAGGCCAATGATTTAAAGACTAATGATCCTATACATGTTATTATCCTTTGATGGATTATATAGCACAGATACAAAAACAATTGTCATTAATAATATTGATCCGAAGTCATTACAAAAATATTAAATTTTGTTTAACATGCCATGTTTAATTAAAGTCAAGGAGGGAGTTGTACAATGAACTTTAAAAATAATTCCATTGGACAGGATTAAAATATTCAGTTAGAACACTTAGCCCCCTCCCATGCTAGATTTCCTTTTCAAAATTTAATCGCGATGATATAATGTCATCTTCTTTAAACCCCTCCCCTCCAATTCTTTATTCTATTCGAGGACATCTAATTCAATAGTATCCCTTGTAGACACTGAAAGTATGCATTTTCTTTGTGATTTATTGCATTTCCCAGTACAGAATTTTAATACATTCCACATATCAGATCTCCCTGTTTCAGTTACAAAACAGTACAGAATTGGATCAGCAACACAATTGAGACTTGTTAATGCAACAGTGATTCTATACATTGTGTAGGTCTGTTTTCCAGACTTGTGGTCATCAAAGGTGACATCACGCTCTAAAATGCAGCGGATCAACAACATCACATGAAAGGGAGTAAAGCACAGGACAAAGGTCAATGTGATGCTGATAAGTAGTTTTATGATTCTTATCTTTTCAGTGTTTTCCGTGGCTTGATTATGCCGTACAGCTTTGTAGACTTTCTGGTTGCAAATCAGGATGATAACCAAAGGTGCTACGTAGCCTGTACATGTCCTAAACAGGTTGAGGTAGATTTGCCATTTCTCCAAAGGGTATTTGTCATAACATAAAGTAAAATTAGACTTTTTTTCATTACAATATTCAATAGAGGTTTCATCTTTCCACAAAATGACAGAATTAAAGATAGATTCCATTACCCAGATGGATAGGCTGACCACGAATGCAAATTTTCTTGTCCTTAATAAAAGAAACTTCAAAGGGTAAACTACTGCTAAATATCGATCCACGGTGATGCAGGTGAGAAACGCTGTGCTGCTGTAAAAATTCAAGTACATGAAGAAAGCACTCGCTTTGCACAAGTCAGATGAGAAAGTCCAGTTGTCTTTATTCCAAGTATAATGAACCCACAGAGGGAGAGTTAATGAATATAACAAATCTGACAGCGATAAGCTGAAGAGGTAAATTCCTAGTTCATTTTCCTTCTTTGCTTGCAGAAAAGACACACACAGAGATCCAATATTGGCTGGGACACTGATTACAATCACAAAGATGTAGACGATTGGGAACAAATAATGGTCCACATCATGCTGTTCTTCAGTGCACGTGCTGTTCATTGTTTCTTTTTTAAGGTAGCAATAACATTAGTGCCTAGAAGGTAAACAGGAAAATAAGTGTTGCCTCATTGTAGTTTATTTTCAACATCAAATTTTCTCTTACTTGGAAATTTTTTCAATTTTCCTGTGCTTTCTAAAGTTCTAATTAATTCATCAATGCTTTGAAAGGGTAGTAGTACATCATACAGATTATTAGTAGTTGGAAATCAGAGCCCAGGCTCCTGGAAGTTAGCTAAAATGATCAGTTGAATTTAATGAACAGAAGTCCATGTGTTAATTCTCACAGATCATGGATACAGAACCCTCCAGGATGAACTGCGGAATGCCTTAGCTTCCCTGGAGTGTTGTCCCAATGTAATTTTCTTCACGAATCTCACAAGAGGTTGGTGCAAACATGAATAGATCTAAGGCTTTGTTTTCACAGAGATTGGTATCTTTTAAAAGTACTTTCTTTTCTGTAATGAAACATAAACTAGAACAGAATAGATGTTTATAAGATATGTAACCTCATTGCAATAATGATTTTAAGCAATCTTATTGCATTTATTGAAGATATTTTAAAATGTATTAAATTACAATGATAGTACTTAAAATGGAAAAATAATTTAACTGACTTTAATAGACAAAACCGAGCAGCGATACTTTACCTATTTCAAATAAGAATTGCCCAAGGGATGCTAGATTAGAGGGAATTATATTTCTTACCAGACACAAGCTAACATCCAAAAACTAAAGTTAAAATCATTTTAGCAGCTAATCAGAAAATTCAATTATTTAGTAAGTGCTTTCAGTGTGTGATAAACTCTATGGTCATATAATTTTAAATGTTTAATTTCAAATACAAGCTAGGTAAAAGGCACTTTCAAAATCACCTTATTACCCAGGAAAATATTTTTATTAAAAATGATAAAGTTGACTTTTAAAATATAGTAGCTTGAGAGCCTTAATACATAGACAACCCTACCTCTTCTGTTTATCTTTTGCTACCTTTGTGGGCTAACTCATTTTTGTCTTTCTTACACTTTCATAAGTAGGATATTTTCATTTCTAGGTAAAATCTTGTGATCATCAAATTCCACTTTCATTAGGTGTTTACTTTTAAAGCCATGATATCAAAAATTCACACCAGAGTGGAGTATTCATATTTCTCTGCAACTTGGAGTAGAGAAATGCTTCTGCACTCCTTTGTAAGTGGGGGCTTTTGAACATTTGGATAATTTACTTGATGGGACCTACATGGAAAACTTTGCAGGGCCATTATGCAGTACATCAGAACAATTCCCTTCTAAGTCTGATAGATTTTAAGCACAAAAGAAATTTGCCATGACAAGGTGCAGGATTCTGCTGGTAGAGCAAGTCATATACAGAGTACATATTATATCCACTCTTGAAACAAAATGGAGAACATAAATTACTAAGATCTTGTTCTGTCACCCAAAAATATAAAGGAAATTTGAAAAACAGCCTTTTAATTCAATAGAGAGCCTTCTAGGGAGGAAAAAGTTGTGATGGATAAAGGGAAGTGGGAGCTGAGATGAGGGACGGAAGTGAACACGAAAGCTCTGGATATTCTGGAGGCAAATTGGCATCTGGAGAAAGTAAGAGAGGCTCTAGATCAGAAAAAATGCAAACCTTAGTACTGTATGTAGCAGGACAGTGTCCTCTATGGTTCCACACACATTAGAATCCAGGAGCCTCTGCCTTTAGCCAAAGGTAGAAAGAAAGAAGATAAGATAAGATAAAATATCAAACCCCATTGACATTAGCAGACAGCAGAGAAAAGTTGGCAAGTCCCATATCTCAGTTTGGTTTCTGTGAGGAGCCATTAAAAAAAAAGTTCACTGAATATGCACGGCCTCTAGCAGGTCTTCACTTGGAAAGAATTTTACAGTAATCCTCTTGCTCAATTTTATTAGTCATCAAGGAAATACAAAGTAAAACCACAAGGAGATACTACTACACACCCACCAGAATAAATGGAATGGAAGTTATAAAATACCAAGTACTGGTGAGGAGGTAGAATATCTGCACTATCATATACCGTTGGCTGGAAAACTGGTATTTAGGCATACCACAAGCTTCAGCAATTCCACTTCTAGTTATATGTTCAATATAAATACACACATGTTTACTAAACAGTGTGTACTAAAATTAGTGTTCACAATAACACAATAGTGCTACTATTTGTAATATCCCACAACTAAAATGCCCATTAGGATAAATAAGTATGGTATATTTGATTTCTACATTCCAATAAAAATGAACAAATTATTTCTACACGCAATTACATGGCTAAAGCTCACAAATGTAATGCTGAGTGATAGAAAAGACAAAAACAAAAGAGTTTGTACTGATTAAAACCACAGAAGTTAATCTGTGCTGTGAGGAGCTGGATCCCAGGGAGGGGGCAGGAAATGCCGAGAAGGGCACAAGGGGAACTTCTGAGATTTTGGTAATGTTCTGTTTCTTGGTATGGGGGCTGGTTGCACGAGCCATACCCACTTTGTAAAAATATGTCAAGCTGTATACTTAGGATATATGCATTTTTTCTGCATAAATAATTGTACTACAACTAAAAAGTTAAAAAGTGGAATCTAAAGACTGTGAAAGTTGTAAAGCATTTTGACAAACAGTATCTGTTTGACATACAGATGGACCATATATGCCTTCCTAAGAAATATTACATTAATTTTTTATTATTATATAAAAAGCAATTCAGAAAAATAATACATAATCCAAATAGTTAAAGAAATTCTTCTAAAATTTAGAGGTACTGTATGAAAAACAAGTAAGTTCTAGGCACATGGAAGAAATAAACACAAATCTTCCCTTGAGAAAGGCTTTCTCACCTTAGACTTCAAAGAATCCCACAGATAGAGTTCTAACAAATATGGCTGTGTTAGAACACATTTACACATGCACGCGTGCGCGCGCACACACACACACACACACAGACACTCACACAGAGAGAAATAAGCCACTATGTGTGAGACTGAGCAGGAACAAGAGAGAGGAGAACTAGATCTACAAGAGCTTTAGAGATATATTAATACATACCTAATAAGTGTATTTGATATATTTAAAGAAATAAAAGAGGGGATTGGAACACATGAGTAAGGAGCAAGAGAATATAAAAAATGACAAGGCATATTTTTAAAAGATTGAAATGGACTCTCTAGAAATAAACAACATAATAATTTAAACTTTTAAACTGAACCAACTGATTAAACCCAGCTGAAGAAAGAATTAGTGAATTGTAAGACAGAACTAAAGAACTAAGGCATAATTGTCAGTGTTAAAGAAATGGTAAAATACCAAAGGGTCATAGAGAAAAAGTGAGAAGGTTGACATATGTATAATTGAAATTCCATAAACGTAGAAAAGAGAGAGTAAGGAAAAGGCAATATTTACAAAGGTAATGGTCGAGTGTTTTCCGGAACTGATGAAGGACATAGAATCCTCAGATACCTGAAGCCTAGCAAATCTCAAATAGGATAAAAAACAAACAAAAATGGAAACCTATACCTAGATACGTTGCAATCAAATTGCACATCAGTAAAGCCAGAGAAAACAGATGGAGTACCTACAAAAGATAAAATTTAGACTGACAAAGGATTTATCACCAACAATAATAGAATCCAGAGACAGAAGACTAATATTCCCAGATGTCTAAGAAAATAAATGTCATCCTGTAGTTGTATACCCAACAGAAGCAAATTGCAAAGACCAGAGCAAAAATTAGAATATTTTCAGAGACCCTGCCACTGAGAAAATTCACTCCGCAATTTCTCACATTAGAAACTTTTAAAGAATGTAAATGAAGAAGAAAAATGACATGAGAATAAAATATGAGACTCAGAAAGGAACAGCTAAGCAGCTGATGAGTGTACCCCGTGTCCAGCTTCAGTTTACACACTTGAACCCTGAACGTTAAGACCAAGAAGAAGAAAATGAGAGAATGGGCAAGGCACTCCTTTCTTCTTTATCAGTATTACTCAATGCGTATGCATCGCTTCCTCATAAAAAAAGATTAGAAGTGTAAAATGGAAAAAATGATTTGGGAAGGTTCATAAAGTTCTCAGTGGAATGAACTGCAGCTGTGAAAGTCTCTTGCCTTGCTGAGAACAACCACAAGCCCGGACAGCTTGATGAAGCAGATACCAGATCTCTTCTCTGTTAGGCAACAGGGGCAGTAGAACCTTGTGGTTATGAGGGTGGGTTCTGGAGATGGTTTGGAAGCTTCACAGTCCTCAGGAGCTCTGTGGTTCTGTGTCTTTCTCTGCCTCTCCAAGTTCCAGCTTTCACATGTGTTAGTACCCACGTTATAGTGGTGTTGTGAGATAATACAGGGGCAAAGTGCCAAGCACATGGTAAGCCTTCACTGTATTGTAGCTGATGCTGCTGTTTCAATGACAACATCAGTAATCTGCTATCTTTTCTGGTGTTCCCTGCATTTCCTACAAGGGGATTATCTTTAGCCACCTGTTCACAGAGCATAGGAGAGGAGCCAGAGGCACTGTGTGATTTGTACAGTAACACTTCATGGATGATACCACGCACCGCCAATAACACTTGTTAATTCAATGGGTGTGGATCTAAAATTTTATGGGATATATACTTCCGATTATCCAAATATCTTTTCAAATGTCATTTTGGCTACTTTCGTCAGTGTTTGAGAAAACTGCTTTTGGAATCAGCACTGCCTAGTTTTAATTGTAATTTCTACCAAGAGGCACAGGAAGACGAGCTATGCTATGTTAAATTACATGTATTCTTAGCCAGCTCTTGGCTGGATTCGTTGGGCTATTACCCAAACAGGAGCTTATCACCAGTAAAGGAGAAAGATCTGTTCAGTAATAACCAAAGACCATACAAATAAATACAAAAGGAAACTGTTTTCCTATCATGTTATAAGAGATGCTTCCTTTCATTTTCCAGTTTAATAACCACTTATGCAAACTGTATGTTTCAGGCACTGTGATACTCACTTGTTAACAAATAACTCCTAAGTAATACTCACTGCTCCTGGAAACCTATTCTAACTTCACATCATTTCTGATGGGTGCAAAACATGTTTTAGACCGCTGTATGATGAGGAAATGGTGCCAGATAGCTCTACAGACAGGAGGTGGTAGGATTCTTCCTACACCCAAAGTGTATTTTTTGGTACTGGGGATTGAACTTGGGTCCGTGCGCTTGCAAGGCAGGTGGCGGAACCACTGAGCTAAATCCCCGGCCCCTGGGATTCTTCCTAAACAATGCAGTTTGACAAAACACACCATTTCCTGAAGAGGATGTGGACCACAAACATTTCCCTTTTGAATAACCAGGGCTTTATCTAACTACCGGTAGTTCTAAATTTAAAAACTGCCAGCCCCTGACTACTGCTTGAAGTGGAGGAAACCATGTATCTTCCTCACTTCTCCTTTTCTGTAATGCTCTGTATTACTACATTTATATTGCCTGAACCAGATAAACCATCCCAACTGTTGCTAACAATCACACCAACATATGTTATCTATTTTAAAATTTTGTTTTGTTATCTTATACTTACCCGGCTTCTTAGACTGATGATTTTTGTCCACAGAGGTGCGTGATAAGTCTGCTTGCATCAAGAAGAGAAAGCAGCACTGCTGAGGGGACAGGAAATTGCACTCATATTTCATCACAACCAATGAGAAAGCAGCATCTTAATGGGAAGCCTCACATTATCCAAGTTTCAACAAAAAAGTCTCTTAAGTACTTTAAAAGATGTTTTATTATTTACTGTACTATAATTTTATAACTTACTTTTCCCATTGCATCTTAATTGGAAGGGCATACTGTCTATGGGCTTTACTTAATAGAATATTTACTAGGTAAATTCATTCATTTGTTCATTCCGTCAATAAATCCATCTATTATATTCTTAAAACACTGTGCCGGGAGACATATAGGGCCTGGCTATTACAGAACAGGAGCTTCTCAGCCTGTAAAGGAGAAAAAACTGTTCATTAATAACCAGGATGCAATGGCAACATTGATAAGTACCACAAGAGGTGTAAAGTAGGGTAGGATGAATAATTGGGATGTATAAGTTAGGAGAGGGTGTTGTAGACCTATCTAGTCAGGGCAACCAAGTTCTTGGGAACAATACAGAAGAAGGAGAATGGGGAAGGGGTGTTTAATGGTGAACACTGTGTGGTTTAATACCAATAAGAGGAGTGGGAAGGGTGGGTGTAAAAGTAGCTAACTTTGTAAAGTTTGTTTTTTGAGAAAGTAATGGGGTTAGATATATAATATTTGACTCTAGAACCATTTTCTCTTTTAGTTCCCCTCTGAGAACAGAAAACAGATGGCTAAAATCAATTGAATTAGCTGGCCTAGACAAATAAATAATTTTATGAAACTTGGAAACTCATTAGAGAATGATATAGATTGTTATAAAAACTCATGTAGTACTTTAACAAGTTAAAAGTTATTACTAAGTCTGTAAGCGGCTTAATGTGAAGTGAAATTAGCTCATAGAACTTCCTACTTTTGAGATATAAAGCAGTTAAACATCATTTTTGAAACCTGTCCTCCTAAACTTTTATTTGAGATGAAAGTAAGACTATTACTCTACAGAGGTGGAGTTAATTTGGAATGAGATATTTTAATTTTAAAGACTACAGGCCGAACATGCTGAGTTAGGATTTGTTAAAGGACATTAAATGTTGTTGGTGGTGGATTTTCTTTCTACCTAGAGATGGAAAAGGTGATCTTGTGATTAATCAGGACTTTTCATCTTGAAATTAATCAGGATATGTCAGAAATGTAGAGGTTTTTAATATTTCTTTTGTAGGTCTTTCAATAAGAATAATAAAAGTAATACATTTCTAAAGTACACAAGAGTTGGCAAAGTAAGTTAACAAACAGTAACTAAAAATTTGGAATAATTTATATTGTTACTAAAATGATGAAAACTTACACAATATGAAAAATTAATAAAAATCTCAAGGCCTTATAAAAATGAAAGTAATTAATTCAGTTTATTCATGACTACAGTCCAAAATTCTCATTTTTGCTTGGTTTTGTACATCTGCATATTGGTGGTTTCTATATATTTCAAGATTTTCATAATCTCTTATCTACATAGACTATACTTCTGCTTTTAGGGAGAGAGTACTTTCATATCTGTAGCAAATATCTATATGTTTTGTTCTTCAAAACATAAAAAAGGATATAGTTAAAGAACATGAGAAACATAAACTTTCACTTCTGGTTAGATATATAAAAAAATCATAGCTGACTTATGCCAGAATGTGGCCAAATGTAAGAAATTTACATTTCATCCACAGGACTATCTAATGAATAGTTGAAAATATCAGAGCATTGAGTCACTGGGATGTTTTAACATGAAAATGAGACAAAGCCAGTTAGCAGGAACTGGGTTTTATGGGGTCAGCAATCCTGGACAGTCAGTTATCTGGTTTTCTGGAGTAAATTCGACATTCTACACTGGCCAGTGTCAGAACACTTGGGCTACACAACAGAAAAGGGGAACTGCCTGGTTCCAACTTCTCAGGGAGGAGACAGTGCAGTTTATTCTGCTGATGAAGGGTGCCTTGTGGGACATATCATCTATCTGGTACAATTTTACTAATAAATCTGCAACTAAATATGTCAAGGTAATACTGAGAAATACTCCTATATTTTCCCAGCCTATTTTATTTTTTATCCCAGCCTTACCCTTAAAAATTCAGTTTGATATTTTGTGTTTATTGCCTTGAGGAAAGGGATTATTGGGAGGAAGGAGATAAAGGGGGGGGCAAGAAGGAAGGAAAGAAAGATGAGTCTTTATTTCTTTTATTCTCTGGCTTTAGTGTCGTGATAATACTGGCTCCATAAAATCAATTTGGAAGTATTCCCCCTGCTTCAATTTTTTGAGAGTTTGAAAGGGATTGGTGGTAGCCTGGACTTTACCCTGCAGGTGAGGCACAGGCCTACTCTCTTCCCCATATAACCCAGTTCATCGGGGTATTTGACACCCATCCATCTTGGTTTCCTACAGATGGGGGACAGGTATTGTAGTCAGGATGCAGGGCTGCTTCTTCAGAGACTTACCACATTTAAGCTCTCATTACTTCCTCTCTCACAACCCTGAGCCCCACCTTTACTGAGCAGGAAATTTTCTTTATATTCTTGAGGCCCAGAAGCTTTGCTTCATCTGAACAGATTCCTCCCAAGCATATTGTCTGTACCTCACATCTTTCCATTACCTCTCATTGCCTCTACCTTTTGAAACTCTGAACTCATCCTTTCATGATAAAAGCTTTCAATAAATTAGGTGTAGAAAGAATGTACCTTAACACAATAGAGACCATATATGAGAATTTCACATGTGACATCATACTAAATTATGAAAATTTGCAAGCTTTCCCTCTAAACTCAGGAACAAGACAATGATGCTCCTTGTCATTTCTATTCAACAGACCAATGTAGTGTTAGCCAGAGCAATTAGGCAAGAGAAAGAAAAAGTATCCAAATCAGAAAGAAAAAAGTTAAATTGTCCTTTTTTTGCACATAGCATGATATTATATATCTATAGAAAATCCTAAAGATTTCATCAAAAAACTGTTAGAACTAGTATCTTTGTAGAGTCACAGGATACATAATCAGTGGCATTTCTATGTGCTGAAAATGTGCTATCTGAAAAAAAAGAAAAAAGAAATCTACAGAAGAATTCTATTTATAGTAGTATAAAGAAAGAAAGAAATTTAATCGGAGATAAAAGACCTGTAGAGGACTTCTGGGAAGATGGTGGAATGGTAAACAGCAACAAATAGACATCTCCAAGATTCGAAATCCAGACACTGGAAAATAACAACTTGGGGAAGAAAAAGAGGGAGGTGGATCCCTGGGACCCAGGAAGGATCAGAAGGGAAAATTAGAGCCCAAAGAGAAATCAAAGAGACAGACCACAGGCTGGGGAATTAGCTCAGTGGTG
>NW_004624734.1:14343223-14407432 GCF_000247695.1 Heterocephalus glaber
GAGAGAGAGAGAGAGAGAGAGAGAGAGAGAGAGAGAGAGAGAGAGAGAAAGAGAAAGAGAAAGACAGAGAGAGAGAGAGAGACAGAGAGAGACCACAACACAGAAAAAGGAGGGGGCAAACTGCATTTCTCCCTGGTTCACAGTGTGAGAAAGGAGAATCAAATCAACAGAGATATAGTGAAAGCAGGTGGCTCTAGACATTTTCAGGGACGCTGTGCACTACAACAGCTAGTCAGTGACTCTAGTCCAAATGACTGCAGTGTCCCCTGGAGACAGTACTCAGTCAGATGCCATTTTAGGGAGGGGCCAATTGAACCCAGAACCCAGAGCAGCACTGGGTTGGCTGTATCTCAGGACTCCCAGTGTTAAACGCCACAGTGACTTGGTGAAGGACAACCACAGGAGATGTCCAGGGTCAAGGAGCCATGGTCAGGGCAGCAAGAGAAACTCAGAGTGCTATAAGCTAAATGCTTCAGGCTCCAACCCCACAACCAGAGGCCAGGCTCAGTCTGAAGTTCTGTGGATTTGAAAGTTCCAGAAATGTCACTCTGCCCTAAACCTACTGCTGTGTGCTGGGATTATCCAGCAAAGATCTGGGCTCTGACTGCCTCCTTTGTCTACCAGTGAGAACAGATTCATGACCTGATTTGGACACTTTCACAGAACTGTAGACCCTAGGAGATAATCTTAGGCTTGAAATCTCAGAGAAATTTCTTCTTATCTTTTCCTTTTTCTTTCTGTTCATTTGGTTTATTGTTTGCTTGTCTTTATTTTTTATTTTTTGGTGAGTGTGAACATTCGTTTTAGCTTTTTTGTTTTGTTTAGTGCTTGTTTTTGCTTTTTCCTTCTTTCTTTTCCACCTGACTCCTTCATCAGTTTCCTGAGGCTTAGATAATCTTCCTTTGTCCTTCAGCCTTGCTTCTAGTCTCTCTTCTTTTATTTTTCTATTTTTCCTCTTATCCCTTTTAAATTTTCTACCCTCGGAGTAAAATTGCTCTATCAAGTGGCTATTTACTGTATATAATTGTCTGATTTGCCTTAGAGTTTGTTATATAACTATATATCTTGTCCCTGTGCTTAAAGGCAGCAAATTAATAGTTATCACAGTTTGTCATTTTCCAGTTTGTGGTTGATGCTATTGTTATTACTGATTTTATTACTTTAGCCAAGAGACACAGTTGTTGTGATCATCTGATCTTCCTTGTATGCCAATACATAGATTGTCTGGGGGTCATATATAATACTATAGTCCAGAATAAAAGAACTGGGTGATAGGCCAAATAGATTGCAACCTTTAATCCCTAATAAATTGAAAAGGAAGGATCCTGGGACAGATCCAAAATCCAAAGCCAGCTATGCCTAGAAGACATCTCTGAAAAGTAGTCATTTCATAAAGAGGTCTCAATACTAGTAATAAAGCTACCTACCAGAAACAATTTACAAGCCTCTATGCAGAAAACAAACAAACAAACAGAAAATGAGAAAAAAAAACAACACCAAGGAATATAACAGTCAAGATTCCAGAAATTCAACACAAGAACAGAATATTAAAAGCTGTTAGAGAAAAGCTGCTAGAGAAACAAATTGCCCATAAAGCCAAACCCATCAGAATCACAGCAAACTTCTCAGCACAAACCCTTAAGTCAAGGAGATCTTGGAGTGAAGAATTTCAAGCCCTAAAAGAAAACAACCTCTAACCCAGACTGATGTACCCCATAAAATTATCTTTCAAACTTGATGGAGAAATAAGATCCTTCCATGAAAAAGAACACCTGAAGAAGTTCATGACCACCAAACCAAGATTCTAAAAAGTTCTGAAGGATATTTTATAAAAAGACAATGAAGACAACAATTCCAAGAATTCTAATAGAATGAATCTACCAGGCAAAGCAAGCAATTAAATATAAAAGAAAGAAAGAGAACCAATATCAGGAAAATAATATGACAAGGATAAGTCAGTATGTGTCAGTTATAGCCATCAACGTGAATGGTCTCAGTTCACCAATCCAAAGAAATGGATTGGCAGAATGGATCAAGAAACAAGGTCCAACAATATGCTGCATACAAGAAACATTTAATTCAAAAAGAAATTCATAGACTGAAAGTCAAAGGATGAAAAATAATACTCCATGGGATAGAAACCCAGAAAAAAGCTGAAGGGTAGCTATTCTATTTGCAGACAAAGTGGATTTCAAGACAAGACTGATCAGAAGAGACAAAGAAGGTCACTATATACTTATTAAGGGAACAAATCCAAGAGGAAGAGATAACAATCATAAGTACATATTCACCAAATAGCGGTATACCCAACTATATAAAAGAAGCATGAATAGATATAAAAAATCATATCCAAGCACTAATGCAATTGTAATGGGGGACATCAATACCCTACTTTCACAAATAGAACACCTAGACAAAAGATCAATGATGAAATATCAAATCTGAACCAAACCTTTGAACAAATGGACTTAGTAGATAACTGCAGAGTGTTCCAGCCAACAATTACAAAATACATATTCTTCTCAGCCGCACATAGGACTTTCTCCAAAATAGACCACATAGTAGCTCATAGAACATGCCTAAGTAAATGCAAAGGAATTGAAATTATCTCATCCATATTTTCATATCATAGTGAAATGAAATTTGAAATCAATAACAAAAGAAACCACAAAACTATATAAGCACATGGAAATTAAATAGCATCCTCCCAAACAACCAATGGGTCACATATAAAATTAAAGAAGAAATTAGACCGTTTCTACAATTAAATGGTAATGCCAATACAATATACCAGAACTTATGAGACACAATAAAAACAGTCCTATGAGGGAAATTTATAGTGGTGAATTCTCACATCAGATAAGCGGAATGAGGTCAAATAAATAGCGTAATGTTGAACCCCAAGTTTCTAGAAAAACAAGAGCAAGTTAAACCCAAAGTTCATATGAGGGAGGAGTTTATAAAGATCAGGGTAGAAATTAATGCAATTGAGACTAAGAAAACAATACAAAGAAAAAAATGAATTGAAGAGTTAATTCTTTGAAAGAATAAATAAAATAGACAAACTCCTAGCCAACTTTATGAAAAAGGGAAAGAAAAGACTAAATCCACACAATTAGAAATGAAAACGGCAACATTACTACAGAACCAGCAGATCTCCAGAAAATCATCAATACCTACTTTGAGAACTTGTACTTTCATAAGATGGAAAATACAGAAGACATGAACAGACAAAAGGACTAAATATCTTCACTGGGAGAAAGATAGCCTCTTAAATAAATGATGCTGGAAAAACTGGCTTTCCACATGCCAAAAATTGAACCTAGACCCATATCTCTCATCATGCACTAAACTAAAATTGAAATGGATCAAAAATCTAAACATTAAAACAGAAACGCTTAATCACCTGAAAGACAGAATAAATAAAACTCTTGAAGACAGGTGTAGTCAAACGCTTTATGAACAAAATCTGGATTGCATAGGAAATATTACAAAGAATCTGGGATCACATCAAATTGAAAAGCTTTTGCGCAGCAAAATAAACCACTAACAGAGGGAAGACATGATTCATGGAATGGGAAAAAAATTTTTCTTGCTACTCTTCAGACAAAGGACTACCATCTAAAATATTTAAGGAACTCAAAAAAATTGGATCCCCAAATCTAAAGACCCGATCCAAAACTGAGCATCCAAAATGAATAGACATTTCTAAGATGAAGAAATGCAAACAGCAAGTAAATATATGAAAAAATGTTCAACATTACTGGTCATTCAAGAACTACAAATTAAAACAATAATGAGATTACATCTCACTTTGGAAAGAATGGCTATCATCAAGAAATCAAACAATAACAAATTCTGGGAAGGCTGTGGGGGAAAAAACCCCTTTCTCCATTGCTAGTGGGAGTGTAAATTGATACAACCACTATGGAAATCAGTGTGGAGAATACTTTAAAAACTAAAACTAGAGGTTCCATTTGACCCAGATTTTCTCCCTCTGGATATCTTCCCCAAAGCGTTAAAAGCATCACACTATGGTGATATATGCATGTTCATGTTTATATCAGCACAACTTATAACAGCTAAATCTTGGAAACAGCCCACATGTCCATCAATAGATGAATGGATAAAGAAAATGTGGTATTTATATACAATGGAGTATTACTCTGATATAAAGAAGGATAAACTTGAGTTGTTTTTAGGTTAATGGATGCATCTTGAGACAATAATCTTAAGAGAAATAAATCAGAAACAAAAGTTTAAATATCACATTGTTTCTCTAGTGTGAGAAAGCCAAAGGGTAAATAAGGAGCATAATAGAGGGTAAATATTGTGAAGTAGGAAGAACATGTTCAAATGGGAAGGGGAACAAGAAGGGGGAAGGAAAAGGGAAGGAAAGGAAAAGGAAAAAGAAACAAATGGAAAGAAATAAATGGAAATAAAGCTTTTGTAAATGGGAAGAGAAGAAGGGTTAAGGGAGGGGAGGGGAATGGGAATAAAAGAAGAATTAAAATATATTAGGTACAGGTAAAAATTCCCTACAATGTATGTGATCATTGTGTTTGACAAATATGTACTAATTTAACAAAATAAATTAAAAATAATGGATTAAAAAGATCTGTAAACTAAAAGCTATAAAACATTAATAAAAGAAATTGAAGAAGACAGACAGGAAAGAAAAAATATCCCATATTCATAGACTAAAAGAATTAATATTGTTAAAATGTCCATACAACCCAAAGAAATCTGCATATGAAATGTGACCCTTATCAAAATCCCAATAACATTTTTCATAGAAATAAGAAAAAAATAATTCTATAATTTTATGGAATTACAAGACACTGAATATGTAAAGCAATTTTGAACAAAAAGAATAGCACTGGAAGCATCGCAATACCTGACTTTAAAATCTACTAATTAGGTAATTAAAACAACATGGTACTAGCATAAAAACAGAAACACAGATAAATGGAACAGACCATGGAGACCAGAAATAAATCCAGCATTTATAGTCAACTGACTTTTGACAAAGGTACCAAGAACACACAGTGAGGAAATATGTGTAGTTTGGCAGAACTGGATATTTACACACAAAAAATTAGATTGTTTTTTCACACCATACACAAAAATAAACACAAAATGGAATAAAGTTTAAATGAAAGACTTGAAATTATACATCTACAAGAAGAAAACATAAAAGACATTGTAATGTGCAATGATTTTTGGAAGTTGACCACAAGTGTACGAGCAAAAAAATCAAAATAGGCAAATAGAATTACGTAAAATAAAAAGAATCTGCACATCCAAGTAAACAATCAGTAGAGTGAAGAGACAACCTACAGAATGAGAGAAAATATTTAAAAATATTTGCAAACCATATATCTACATGGTAATACCTTAATACATAGAAGGAACTATGCTCAATAGCAAGATAATTTTTAAAAATCTGTTTTTAAAATGGGGAGTGGACCTAAATGAGCATTTCTCAAAGGAAGGCATACAGATGCAAAAGGGCAACAGGCAAAAAAGCAAAACAAAAACAAACAAACCAGCACAACATCAGTAATCACCAGGAAAAGGAAAATTAAATGCACAATGAGATGTCATTTCATACTTTTAGAATGACTATTCCCTAAAATAAGGAAAATAAATGTTGGCAAGGATGTGGAGGGAAAGGAACCATATATACTACTGGTGGGAATATAAATTAATATAATCATTACAGAAAACTATGGAAGTTTATCAAAAAATTACAAATACCCCATCAAAATACTAATAACATTCTCCAAAAAATCTACAAAAACAATTCTAAAGTTAATATGGAAGCATACAAATCCCAGAATAGCCAAAGCACTCATGAACATAAAGAGCAATGCTGGGGATATGACAATAACAGACTTCAAAATAAACTTACAAAGCCGTAATAACAAAAATGGCATGGTACTTGCACAAAAACAGACAGACCAATGGAGTAGCATAGAGGATGCAGAAACAAACCCACACAACTACAGCCACCTGATTTTTGATAAAGGTGTCAAAAACTTTCATTGGAGAAAAGATAGCCTCTTTAAGAAATAGTGCTGGAAAAATTAGATATTCATATGGAATATTGAAAAAAGATCCCTGTCTCTCATCCTCCCCAGCAAACTACTAAAAATGGATCAAAGACCTAAATATAAGACCTGAAACTCTGAAACTGCTCAAAGAAAAATAGGGTACACAGGCACAGGCAATGACAGAAGATGTTCAACATCTTTAGTCATCAGGGGAATTCAAATAAAAACAACACTGTGATTCCATTGCAACCCAGTCAAAATGACTATTACCAAGAATATAATAAACAAAAATTCTGGTGAAGATGTAAGTAAAAAGGAATGGTTCTATACTTTTGGTGGGAATGTAAATTAGTACAGCCACTAAGTAAATAAGTATGGAGGTTCCTCAAGAAACTAAAACTAGAACTACCATATGACCCAGCTATACCACTTCTTGGTACATACCTGAAAGAATTAAAATAAGCATATTACAGTGATATCTGCATACTCATGTTTATTGTGGCAAAATTCATAAATAGCCAAAGTATGGAAACAGCCTCAGTGCCAATCAACATGAATCAAAACAATGTGTTATATATATAGGATGGAGTATCATTTGCCCATCCATAGAAAAACAATATCATGCTGTTTGCAGGGAAGTTTTCTCTCATAAGTAGAATCTAGGGGAAAAAGTAAGTTGGCATCAAAGTTTAAGGGAAACTAGAAGAGAAGAAAAAAGGAACTGGGAATGTAGAGGGAAGGGCAAAGGGAGTAATGGGGTTGGAAATGATCAAAATGTGGTAAATGCATTAAAAATATGCCAAAATGAAACTCATTGTTCAGTAACCTAATGTGCCCTAACAAAAAATTTCAAATGGAACTATCATATTGCTCCAGTTATCCCACTATATATCCAAAGGAAATAGAATTTATCTTAAATTAATAAGTCAAAGAGATATCTGCATTGTTATGTTCATTGCTGCAATATACACAATAGCCAAGCATTGAGTCAAAATGTCCATCAGAGGATGAACAGGTCAAGAGAATGTGATACACATACATAATGAAATACTATTAGGCCTTTAAAAGGATGAACATTGTGGACATAAAGTGGACCAGGTCCGACATAGAATAATACTGCACGATCCCATTTACATGTAAATCTAGAAGAAATTGAACTCAAAAAAGTGGAAAGTACCACAGTGGTTAACAGAAGCTGTGGAAGTGGTGGTTTGGCAATGTGCCAATTAAATGATAGATATAGTGACGGAGATGAAACCCAGGGGCTCGTGCATGCTAGGCAAGTGCTCTGGTTTTAGCTGCTCCCTCAGCCGAGGTTGTGGTATTTCATTGTGCAGCCCTAGCAAACCAATGCAGATCCTGAGAGAATGTTCAACTTTAGCTTTGGCCACCAGGACTGGGCATTTAGTGAGTGTGCCTAGTCTAGGACCTGGCATATCACAGATCTTCTCAGTCCAATACAGGCAGGACCGCTTGGCATGATGACTGTGTATTCAACATGTTGCTAATCAAATTCAGATATAAAATATAACCTAGATCTTTGAAAATTCAGTATGACAAGAACACAAGATAAATGTTGAAGTCAATTATATATTGTGGTTGAGAATATTTTGGTTATTTAGGGTTAAATAAAATATATACCACCTACTTTTTAATGTGGCTACTAGAAAATTTCAAATTTAACATGTCCTTTGATTTATATTTCTGTTGGATAGGATTGTATTAGATGTTTAAAAAAATCTTTTCCGTGGTGAGACTCTCTCAACTGTCATTATCCTCATAACAAGGACCTAGAGACAGGTGGATTCTAAAATTCTTCCGTGACAGCAGTGAAAAAAAAAAGAAAAGGGAAAAGAAAAGAAAAAAAGGAAAGTATACTGATAATCGAAAGGAGACTAAACATATATATTAAAGGTGTGGCACATAAAGAGGACAAAACTTTCCACAGTTCCATTATTTGAAAAAAAATCTATTCAGTAACAATTACCAACAAAACTACAGGTGAAGAATGCAGTTTTTAAAGTAGGGAAAAGCAGACACAGAAACTGAGAATGCTTTGCAATGATCACATTAGCCCTGGATTGTAACTTGGCAGATCAGTCATGTTCTTCTGCTGAAGATTAACAGAAAACATCTTGGCTATTCTCAGCAGAAAATAGATGATTTAGAAAGAAATCAGGAAGAGGTATAGAGCTGATATAGAGGCTTCAGCACCTGGCTCATAAAATTTGCTTGAGCCAAAGGATCATGAGACAGGCATGTCACCTTTCCTCGGCATTCATGCTAGGATGGCCCTGTTGACTCCACTCTGCCTGACTCCTGAAGCCACCTCTGATGGAGGCTTTATGCCTCTACACATTCTGGACCTTGTCACAGCTCTGGTGTGATTTCTCAACTGCTGGTACATCTGGTCAACCCCAAGGTCTAAGTTGCAGGTTCAAGGAACTGTCAGAGCTTGCACTGCTGAGGGCAGGAAGAGGGAGGACCTGGCTCCTTCATTTGTCTCATGGAGGGGATCTGCTACATTGAACATGGGTTTGGATGATTACATCCCCCACTCCCCGCAAAACCAAACCAAAACAAAGGCAAAACAAATGCACCCAATTCCATGCCTTCCAATAAATAAATAAAAAAAATCAGACCAATGCCAAGTTAGTAATAAGTTAGTAATAATCCCTGGGTCACCTTAGAGATGAGAAATAAACTCAAAAGTTATGATACTGTTAAATTTCTATGTCATTCATATAACACATAGTATCATTTTTCTAAGTTCTATATGAATATTAACCTGACTAAACTACATGTTAATACATTGCCATCATCATTTCTATTTTATAGATGGGTAAACTGAAATCCAGACAAGTTCAATAATTTAGCAATAATCACTCACTAGTAGGTAATAGGAGAAAAATTTAAAGTCAAGTGCTCTGGAGCTTCAGGGTCAATATTATAACCACTACGCCTTGCTATAGTGGTTTTTATTTGTATGTACTCTTTCGAAAATGTTCGGTGAGCAACATATAATTTATTGTATGAGGTAGATTTCTGTTCCCTGAACAATTTTCATTGTCTTTGTTAACAAAAATCTTTCACATATTTTAGAGAGGATGTCACTGAACAGGATGATGTTATTAACAGTTGCAATCAAGCAATTTATAGCCACAGTTGAAAAACAAGATCAAAAGCAGATGTTGCAGGATAGATCATGCAAGGAAAATAGCTGACATCCTCTAAGCTCTGGGCGACTCCTCAAGGAATGCCTCCAACTCTTTCTTAAAATACTCCATTCATGTTATCTTCGTATGTGGACATTTGTAATATTTTAAAGTTCAAATCAAGTAATATACACAGAGTATATGGTTTAGACCTTGTGGTTAATATTTACAAATAGAAAAAAGACTTGGCCTCTCCCTTTGAATTCCTGAAGCCTACTTCAGATTTCTAGAAGCAAAGCCATTTCTTTAAGTGAGACAACAGATGATCAAACTTTTTCTACATTTTCCTTAAAAGGCAAGATCACTCATCTTTCCCAAAAGATCATCTAATTTTAATCACTTTTTTTGGCTTTAGAAAATGGAGAAATTTGTGGTAACTGAAGTATAGTTGTGATCTCAG
Source organism: Heterocephalus glaber (assembly GCF_000247695.1). The sequence goes on from NW_004624734.1 coordinate 14,352,895, forward strand.
AAAAAATTCTGATCTAAAAGGAAAACTGTCATTATTTTTAAAACTTATTTGAAATGTGATAACTGGGACACTTCTCTTAGTACCTGATCATGGTAGCCCGAAACCACAAGATGCAAGGGAAACCAAGCACATGATCACTTTTCTGGTAACCATTTCCTCTTATCTCACATGTTGAGCAAATTTTCTTTTTCAACTTTTATTTATTGTCTTTTTTATTAGAAACTTTATTGCTTAATGGTCTCCTGAGTACAGATTCGAAATTAGAAACAAAAAATATTTTTCAAGTAAACAATTACTTTGGTGTATGAGGTAATAAGAACTGGTAGTACTCGGTGGTGGGGAGGCTACTCCTTCTGTTAATGATTTTGTTTCCTCTTTTGCACATTGCACACATATTTGTGGCCTATCTTCCATGTGCAAGGTATAATGATGTGCTGCTATAGGATGAGAGAGGCTGCATACTGGTTTCAGCTCCCTAATTTTATGCGCATGATGTTTTCCCCTGTCAGTCACCTTGGCATTCCCATCTCCCCACATTAGCATGCTGTCCTTATGTGCTAATGCATGTCACAGATATTAAATTTCAGGGTTAGTGGGAAGTATAACATTCACTTGTTTTATTGTCTATGGCTTGGAACCAGGGTTGTTCCAGTTCATGCCTAAAACTTTGTGTTAGAATAGATCATGGTGAGTTCTGTGAAGTTAAATCTATAAAAGCAGAGAATTAGCAACTTGTATCATTGACTGGTGGCAGTAGGTGGCAAAGAGAAAGTTCAGATACATGCTGTACTGGAAAAATAAGAAACTGGAAAAAAACAAGTGGCCCATATATAGGGGAATTTATGACTTATTCAAATCAGTACACTTTTGAGAGTGAAGGAGCACTGTTAATAATTATGTTGGGACTACAGTTATAAACCAGGACTGCCTTTGGTAAGTCATAATAGAACTTGAGTAATTTAAAAAGAGAGAAAGAACACACATAACTATTGTCCAGTAAAAACCTAGGGAGTTCAGGAGGCCTGATGAGGTTGTTTATGGGATTGTCCAGACAGAGATTTGATCTCCTCATATAACTGTGGTCCTGAAACTTAAGTTTTATGTTTGTGGTTAAGGGACAAAACAGCGAGGTTCCAAATCAGGCTGTGCAGATGAATCCCAATGAGCTCTAAAGCCACTGTGTTTTCTCCTTGCCATTCTGGTGTCTTGGGTTTGTATGAGTACTAGTAACCAATTGCATGCTTCTGCTAAGGGGAATTTTTGGATAAGAAAACTTCCTCTGCAGCCCTTCAGAATCTCTTTACTTTGCACCAATAACAGGAGAATCAGAAATCTCAAGTCAATCCCAAATGTGGCAGAAATTGCAGGGCAATTCACAATTTCCCTATTTAGTGTTATTGGCTTGGAAGCATTTCAACTCTCAGGAAATATAGTTTACAAGGCTGTAAGCGATTCTATCTTCTCAGTGTCCTGGCTGGGCCCAAAACTTGCATAGACATAAGATTAATAGGAGAGAAGATTACAAGTTTATTCACATTTATATGGCACTCATAAGGAAATGAAGACTCAAAAATAGGGTTACAGTCAATCATATGTATACTGGATTGGACCAAAAACCAGTTAAATTGTGAAATGTAAGACAAAAGGGCTTGGGCTAGTGTATTTGATTGGAAAGAGAAGTATCTAGGGTTAGTTTACCAAGAGTTGATTGCAAAAATTACCCTGGGCTTCGACCTTCTCTCCTTGCTAAGAATGTTATTTGATGCTGAGGACATCTTTCCCATGGGAATTTCATCTTGCTTTTAAAAACAAAATGAAGGATAGAATGATCTTGCACCTGCTGTTTTTAAAACATGCTTTCATTCCAAAATAGTGTGCCAGAGCTGTGTATTTGAGTGGCATATTCTTAACTCCTTCAAGGTTATTAAATGCCTTGGCTATACACGGTAGTTAATAGAATGAATTTTTCCAGCTAATATTTGTTAAGCATGTAGTACATTCAACTAAGGTTTATTGAGTGCCTATTACCTTAATATTATCTTATTTAATCCTATGTTCTCCCATGGCTAGGAAGCTAAGTGACTCAACCAAGGTGTCAGCTGAACTTGGGCTTGGTCAGGAGCTAAAAGCCTGGTCCTCTTTCTTGCTCTGCTATAGACTGGTACGTGGTAGACGCGTCCTCGTATGTTGGGACAGGTCCATGGTAGGATCAGTCATTGCGGCCACTTCCCTTTAGCTAACACGTACAATCATGTGAGGTTAGAAGAGGAACCGAGGAGAGTACTCCGGAAGGAGACCGGATCCGTGCCAGAAGAGCCGGCAGAGAGCTTGCTCCGCCCTCACCCTCCCGCTGCATTCTGGCGGATGCCTGGGCAGCCTGCTGCCCGGACTCAAGATGGCGGGATCGGCGTCAGCATCCTCCTGCCCTTTTCTATCATGGCGGCGGACACGCCTCCCCGGTCGCCGGAGTCATGTGACTTACACAATGGTTGACAGTTCACCTGAGGAGTCCAGGCAAACGCCGAGAGGACGTCAGGACTATGACTGCCGCCGCGGGTTCGGCGGGCCGCATGTTAGTACCCCTGCTGCTGTGCGCTCTGCTGGCGTCCAGCGGCGCCTACGTGCTCGACGACTCCGACGGGCTGGGCCGGGAGTTCGACGGCATCGGCGCGGTCAGCGGCGGCGGGGTGAGCGGCGGGGGTGCGCGGGGAATTTCGGTGCGGCCGCGTCCCGTCCCGACCAGTCCGGTCCCGTCCAGTGCAGCCCCCGCAAGCCCCCGCGGCATTGCCCCGCGTTTCGTCCGGGCACCGGGGATTGGGGTTTTAAGATGAACCCAGAGAGGGGGTTGGGTTTGATTGCTGAGGATTTCGGAGGTCCACAACCATGTGACAGGTGAAGGTCGAAGCCGGGGCTCGAGCTCAGGGAGAGTCGCCCTACTGAGGCCAGGGAGCCGGGAACCTCTGTGGTGATGGTCTAGGATTCTTTTCCATTGGGGTCAGGCTTGTCCTGCGTGTTGGGAGGCATACCTGAGAGAGTGACTGAACCCCCAAGGAGCTGTTTATGATTCTTTGAGGGAATTCCCTTGTGTGAGGAGGTGGGAAATGTTGGCCCTTCACTTTTAGGGTGCCTAAGGGTCGACGGGTGTGCTTAACATGTAGACTCTATCTTCCCAATTCTAGCTTTGTATTTCTGGAGCTAGCTTTTACAAACACGCTACTACTCAATTCTCATACTGGGTATTGAGAGACTTTTTTCCTGTTTAAAGATCTCAGGAGAAGAAGGTTTTTTTTTTTTCAGTTCCCTGGACATGCCAGCAGGTGACCTGCACGAGTGGGAGCTTTCCTCAGTGGCATGGTCGTTCTTGGCTCCTAACAGTATTTGCCCTATTTGACACTCCTAACCTTTGTATTTGTTTTGCCTCTTTTTGTTTGTAACTGTTGGGCCATTGGGGTTTATGTTGCCAGGACTTTTGATAAGAAGGTTTTTTTTTTTTTTTTTGCCTGTATCCCAGATCACATCTAGAGATGTTTTGTTTGAAAATAGTAAGGATGAACTCTTAAACTTCTGGTTTTGTTAGGTTGAGTCAGATGGAACCTGTGTCTTTAAGTTCAACTCAGAACAAGCATGAATGTTTGTTTGCAGCAGGGTAATTCGGCAGGTAGCCTGATCATGGCTGTGACCTTTCTGCTGAGGGAAAAAATCTTTTCCTTTACACTGCCTTGTTGATATTTACACTTTTGTTTTCTAATTTAAAATATTACCTACAGGTTCTGGTACATATTTCAGGGGGAACCTGTGGACTAATGAGCCACATTGGTGGGGATTTATTTTTTTACTGCTACCATTCTCCTTTTTATTATTTTTTGGTCTAAACCTGAAGTAGCCAGTATTTCATAAAGTGAGGCCCTGAGCTCTCCTTCTGATACCTTTACAAGTGATATTAAATCTAGAACAGAAACTTCCTGAAAATGGAAATCTTTGTTTATTTAGCTTAATTTAAAATTATAATGAAAAGAATAATTTCATAACCTAGAGTTGGAAACCCCTAGCTAATCTGATATGATTCCCCAACAATTATTAGTGTGCTTAAGTATAGTTCATCTTAGAAGCTCAATAAATAATAAATAAAAATGATTTCAACACTGTAATTAGCATTTCTTTTTGAACCCTTTATACCCGGCACAGTTTGTGGCAGCCAGTACTTAGAATGATCTCATTTAATTTTGATGTCCTAGGGCAGGCATTTTGGTAGTAGTTAAGAATTTGGACTTGAGAAGGTTGTCTGGACCATTCTGAGTCCTGCCACTCACAGTATTGTCTCAGCAGGTTATTTAATGTCACTTTGCTTCAGTTTTCTTTTCTGAGGATATAGTGATACCTGCCTGGTAGCATTGTGAGGATAGATGTGAAGTATTTAGGATGATGTTTGGCACATGGCTAATTTTGGTTAATGTTAAACTTTAGGGATTAGGAAAGGGGAAGTTATTTCAAGGCCTTTGAAGGAAGAAATGTCCATAAGGCTTCTTCCTGGTCTTGTAAAGTTTCAGGCCTTCTAAGTACTTAGGAATTAGAAAATTTATTGCTTGATGGTACATTTCAGTATTACTTGTATTGCTTTTCACTAATGCTTTTGGCTTTCATAGTGCTTATCGATGTGGAATAGCATAATAACATGTTGTTAGTCTAAGGCTAGAACTTTCTGTGTTCAAAAGTGTAAAGACAGCAAAATAACTCCCCAGAGGCAAAATGCACAGTTCTAATGGCATAATGTATGGCAAAAAGACTTGCTTACTAGGATCAAGAATATGTTAGTGGGCATATAAAGTGTTCATTCATTTAAAAAATACTAAGTTTGATACTTGAGCCTCTGCTAGGCAGCATGCTCTTTTGAGAACAGTATATTTTTTCCAAAAAACGATAGTGTTTACCAGTGGTGATGAACCTGTGGTGTGTATGTTCTTGTGTTTTTCTTTTAAGGCAAAACATGTTAATATATGAGTTGTTTTTTTTCCAAACTAAAACTTCAGTATTTGGGTTTAATTGCAGTGTTGGGACTTTGCCATAATAAGTGGGTTTTGGGTTTCAGCTTGGCACTCCATCTCTGAAAGGTTCTCCATCACTTGTGTATACGTTGTCTGCGGTTTATTGAGAACTTACTGGGTACCAAGAATTTTGCCAAGTTTTTCCTTACATATATTTTAGTCTTGCAGCAGCTGAGTGAATAAAATAACTCACTCTACAGTATTTTGCTCATGGTCACATACATGGCCTGTAACGGATAGAGTGAGTTTGTAAGCTCCATTTGACTTGAAGCCATTACGTTGCTTGTACCAGTGAAACAACCACAAAATAGCATTATAATACTGAGTAAATGTTCATTACAACAGCAAATGAAAATGTAACTTGAGTATGACACAGACTGTGTCCTCAAGGAACTCAGGTGAAACAGAAAAATCAAGCAGTGGGTAGGTGCAGGGTGCGAAGGATTGTGGCTGAGCTATGGACCTGGTGCCCAGGTTGGCTGGAGATGTGCTTAGATGAGTGGGGCAAGGTGGAGGACATTTCTTCCTTGGAGAGGTAGAGTTTGAGCTGACAGCTGAGGGATGAATTGGAGTTGTGTAGATGAGGACGTAGGGCATATTCCAGGCAGAAGGAAATGAAAAAGCAATTTGATATGTCTGGATTTAAGATGTATTCCAGTGATTATTTTACTGAGAAGCCAGGTCTGGATGCTGTGAGAAATTGGCCCCTCACTTCCTTGGTCCTTGGTTCTTTTTGCCCTTGATGGAAGAATTCAGTCAAGACACATAGCCCATGCAGAAGTATAGGAAGAATTGATTGTGAAGTAGATATAGAGAGAGCTATGCCTTCAAGTGAGAAGACAGGCAGTGGCACAAAGCCATCTGCCCCGAGTGTGAGGTTGAATACATTTATATGCACCCGAGAGTTACTCTTGGGGTCTGGGGAACTAGGGGAATATGATGCTTACAGCTATTTTACTTAGAAGTTACTTAGGAATTGCAAAATGGCTTTCTGTCCTTTTTAAAATGGCCAGTGTTTTCTCAAAGGCTGTGCTCATGTAAGGAACTTATCAAAGATAAATTCTTAATTTAAACCAGGTCCCAGCCCACAGCAGAAGAGTCTTTGAAAACATTTCCCTTCAGGAGGTCACTGGGGTGTAGGACGAGGGAGCCAGGAATGCAGTGTGTCTAGTTCTGGAGTTAGCCAGGTGGCAGGATTGATGAAGTGTTTGACATCTTTGTCTCTTTAAGGACTAGCAGCCCAACCCTGTTATCCCTCAGGCCCACTAATGTCTAGCTCCCTGCCTAACCATTACGGCCAAAGTGTCAGAATTAGGATCCAAATAATTAAGGGATTTGTGTGTAAATCTGAGAAATTTGAACTCTGTCTGAAAGCTGTTCAGAAAGGGGATGTCTTTGGTTTAAATAAAGTAGTTTCATAGTTATATTTGTGCTTTAAGAAGATTAATTTGAAAAGAGTACAAGATATGGAGAGTAGAAGATACTGAGGCAGGGAGGAAGCCCCGAGGCTATTCAACTGTTTAAGCAGGAGAGCAGGGCCCTGGGTTAAGTTGATGGGGTTGGAAAGTTGGAGATGGGTTTGGGAGACATTAAGGAGGCCTTGGTGACTTATAGATGGAATATTTGATGAACCATCACAGGTTCATGGTTTTGGCAGATGTTTTTTAATAAGACAGGAAATAGAGGAGGAGGACTCAATTTAGGTAAAAGTGTTCTATTTGCTTTGGATGTGCTGAACTAGATGAGATGGGCCTGCGGCTCAGTGCAGGCACTGGGGAGGCTCTGGGAGAAAGAGTAGAGATGGGCACCACCAGAATGAACTGGTAGCACCTGTGAGCGTACAGAAGGGAAGGTTGACCCCATGGCAGTGTAGGGCCAGGCTTAGGGATGTGCTATTCTTTCAGCTGAAAACCTGTCTTGATTTATTTTTCCTTTATATTGCCTCCCCTCAAACAGGTTTTTGTTTAGTTACTGGTTTTGTGATTTGTTTTTCAAGTAGTCACCTGTCACAGTCTAGGTATGACTAGTTATAATCTGTACTCTCTGCATGTATCCTTCCGTTCTTTCCAATCCCAGTCTTGTAAGAGATTCCATTTTCATATGGCCAGTGTTTCCTCAGAGGCTTTAATCATGTAAGGAACTTATAAAAGGTAAATTCTTAATTTAAATCAGGGCCTAGCCCAAGACAGGAGAGTCTTGGAAAACATTTCCCTTCCTGTCGTCACTGGGCTGTAGAATGAGGGAGCCAGGGATGCAGTATTCTGGAGTTCCCTAAGCTCAGCCTGGCATGGATCCTTGTTTGATCTTTCTTAATAATAACACAGCTTACAAAGGATGGGGAAACTAGTGCTCTTTTTAGTATTGCTGCTTACAATATTTTCCTGCAAGATGCTGAGGGGAAAAATTATTTGAGTTTCAGCCACTCATCTTAGCACGAAATATTATTGACAAATGATCTCAAGATAGAAAATTCAAACGTCATAGTAAGTGTGCAGTCATAATGTTCAACAGTAGCCTTAGCAATCCTAAATCACGGCCAACTGTTATCTTGGCGGAAGAGAACTTTTACACGTTGGCAAAAAACAGCTGTAGTTGTGCAGTGATTGGCAGAGCAAAGGCAAGCAAACAATTAACCTAGGAAATGACTTTGCACAGCTTCCTCTTGCCCAAGAACTGGCCAGGTAGGAGCATCCCAGGTGTTATGCGTTAATTATAGATTCATATTCATTTTGGGATTAATTTCATTCATACTTTTGGAAAATTGTTTTTCAGGCCACCTCCCGACTTCTAGTAAATTACCCAGAGCCCTGTCGTTCTGAAATACTGGATTACCTCTTTAAGGTAATAAGAAAATAATTATTTAATGGTACAGTGATTCTATAGACACTATGTAGTGAACTTCAGCCATAGAATTTATCAGCTTCACAATTTTAGCTTTTGAAAAAAATGGCAAACTACTTTTGGAATAAGATGCTCTTTGAAGTTTTGCTTCTGTTTTCTCATCTGTAAAACCAAAGGCTGTTATTAGTGATTGTCTTGAGGGTTTATACCGTGAAGCAGTGTTTTAATACTGTTACTTGTTTCCACAGCCAAGATGAAACACAGTGTTAATACTGTTAATTTTTTTCCACAGCCAAACTTTGGTGCCTCATTGCATATTCTAAAAGTTGAAATAGGTGGTGACGGGCAAACAACAGGTAGGAGTATTTGGGCAAATAGGATTTTATTTTCCTCCAACAGTTTAATTTATAGTTAAAGTTCTGGACCATGATTTTAGAATATAAATAATATCAGCTCTTGTGAGGTTGATAGTTGCTAGTAGATTATTTCTTACTTTTTCTCTTCTACCTGTAATTATTTAAAACATTTATAATATATAGAAATAGGAATTTTTCAAAAAAGTTTTCAGACTTTTGGTTGCTTATTTAATTGAAGTAATCAATGATTAAAAAACCCCACAGTTTTGTAAAAACTGTTTACACTTGACAGAGCGTAGAGATAGTTTGGAATTATATGGAGAAGTTAAAAGAAAAAAAAGATTTTAATTTTTTATAGAACATATAAGGTGTTATTAACTTTAAAATATATGGTAAAATATAACTAATGAATATTTTAGGGATATAGCTTTTTTGTTATATTAAAAACAAAACTATTTGTATTGTATTGTATTTTCAGTGTCTCACTAAATCTCCAAATTGCCCAGGCTGGGCTCAGACTTGCAATACCCTTGTCTCAGCCTCCCAGAGTGCCGAGATTACAGACGTGAACCACTATGCCTGGCTTCAAAACTGTTTTTAACCACTAAATCTTCAATCTTCATGGTTACCATTTTGATCAGCTTTGTGTAGTATATGTCATCAAGCAGCAGTTTATAGGCCTCTGGTTTCCGGGAAGAAGAGAAATCTCTCCATGATGAGAGGGAGCTAATTACTCATACGTTAGATTGCATTATAATTAACTGTAGACTAGAATATCTTCTGAATACTTGTCTTCCTGCTAGTGAACTGGAAACAACTTTTTTTTTTGTGCCGGGGATCGAACTCAGGACCTTGCGCTTGCGAGGCAGGAGGCGGAACCACTGAGCTAAATCCCTGGCCCTGGTAATAACTTTTTAACAGATGTATATCTGTGTGGTGGTGTTAGTATTTATTTAATCTGTGTAGAAAGAGCAAAATGAAAATCAAAACCAAAAGAACACCATGATAACAGAAACTTTTCCCAGTCTGTGACAAGAGGACATTTGTTTTATTGTCAAAGTCCTTTATACAGAGTTGGTAATGACTGGTCAGCTTGATCTGCTTAAGCTCAGTCAGAGGTAGAGATACATAAGCAAGCAATTCTTGTGAATTCTGATGTTTACCTTTGAGAAGAAGTGGGCCAGGTCCTTCTTGTAAGCCCCTACTTAGCAAGGACAGATGTTTTGAAGTGTGGGAACACATGAGAACTTCGTTTTCAGTTGCCTACCTCTGTGCTTGATAGTGTTACCTCAACTATCAATGAGGGTTAGTATGGAATTTTGTTATTGTTATAGAGGTGATTCATATACTTTACTTTTTTTTTCTTGAGACTTTTACATTAAGACATTGTAGGCTCATGGTGAAGAAGTTAAAGATCAGGTCTCGGGAATTGGGGGAGACTCACAATTGTAGTTGAGAGGCTGGAAGTTGAGATAATGTGAACTTGAAGTTGGACATGGGGAATCTGAAAATCTCAGAAAGACTAAAATGCCCATGAGAATATAGTCCTAAGAATTTTCAGTTATGTGAGGTGTTAACATTTCCCATAATATAGAAAGTTTTGATTTTATTACTGGAGATCTTTATAGTGGTTAGGATAATGAAAAAAGGTGAAATAATATGCTTTGATTATCCATCTTCAAGTATATAAGGTTATTCTTATTTGCACAACTTCAGATTGGAACGAAGTACTACTTTGTGAAGTGTGTGTAAGAGGTGACAGAAATACCATCAATGGATTATTTCTTCCTTTTTCTCTCCTGTTCAGATGGCACTGAACCTTCCCACATGCACTATGCACTAGATGAGAATTATTTTCGAGGGTATGAATGGTGGTTAATGAAGGAAGCTAAGAAGAGGAACCCTCATATTATACTTATAGGTGATGTATTATACTTATGGCTCTTGCAGTCTCCTTTTCTTTAACTTTCAAATTCTGAATCATGTTGGTAGTGTTTCTGTTAATACTAAAATGCTAAGAATGTTGTTAATATTACCAGTATGTTAGCAGCAACAAAACATGTGCCAGGAATAATCTTTCTCTGCCTTTGTATATTGTGTTGGCTCTTTATAATATACCTGGAAGAAGTTGTTACCCTTTGTTTTATAGAAGGGTGGGGTTTAGAGAAGTTATGTCACTGACCTAAGGTCACAGATGGAAAGTTGCAAAATCAGGTTTAAAATGAATTGCATTCTGCCCTTCCCTCGTGGTGATTAAACTATGTAATTAGACAAAATCTTTCATCACAATTTGTACAAGGGCGATACTGTTTACAAACTTGTAGGTTATCTGTAGTAGTAGGCCTCATTTTTAGAAGAGTGGTATCCAAGAGCATTGTTTGTTTGTTTTTAAACCTCAGTGATGTACAAGTCATTATTCCAGGGACTGGGATATTCAACAATCCAGTCCTCAGTCCTTGCCCATATTGGGCTTAGGTTCTAGTGGAAGGATCATTGGCTAATTGCTCAAATGGTACTGTCTTCATTTCACTGTTCTGTAGCAATGCCCACAGAGCCTGTGAAGTATTTCAGACACCCAGAGTGGTGGGATATGTTCATCATTTGAAATCAGTTGGGTTTTTCAAACAGACTAAGCAAAATTAATGATCAATTTTGAGGACTTGATTTCAATTGATTTAAAAAAATTTCTTTAGCAATCAAATTAAAGGAAAAGAGTAATAATTTCTCAATTAAAAAAACTATGAGGAGTGAACATATTCTTTCAAATGGACTTTTGTGAAAGATTCCAGAAATGCTTTGCACAGTAAAAGCATTATTGAATTGGGCTCATGCTCCCCTATGGGTTGTTTCCAAGTTCAAGCCTCATTTACATTCAGAAAATCTGGCATGCTAAACTTTTTTCCCAACAAGGACTTAACACATGGTGGGCCTTTAGACTGTATTTAGCATTTGATTGTTTTCAAATGTTCCTTTATTTTAATGCCATATTTTTTATGTAATACACTTAGCTTAGCAAAATAAGCATGTTGTTTTGATTTTGATTTTTTTCTGTGGTGAATTAGATCGGCAATATATTTGACAGCTGTGGAACTATGTATTAGTGACAGAGGATTTAGAACTATAATTAGTGGCTTTCTACTATGCAGAATTTAAAATTTTACTAGTCAGGGTTATTAGAAGACTATGGACTTATTTGATATGTAGCATTTAACAAAGTTATATTGCCCTGTTGAGCCGTTGGCATTTACGTTCGTATAAAGACAAGCTTAACTTTGCCAAATTTGATGGCCTATGAATATTTTAAGTAGCCTTAGATTGTAAGAAGTTATATTCATGAAACGAGCGATTTGTGTCATACTTACCTCATAGGGATAGGTTAGCATAAGGCTTTCAGATCTCTAGATTTGACCTCAGAGAACAGAAATTTAATATTGAATGTGCCAACAGAGAGTGGGCAGGTTAAAATGTACATTCCTTCCCATTAGTAAATGTCTTTGAGAAAGGTGCTTATTGTGCTTTTTATTTCATTTTCTTGAAAGAACATTTAGAATTGTAGGGTCTGACTGCACATTTCATTGTGGTCCATAGAGTAGAAGAGATTTCAATAATTTGTGTGTGGTATATAATCTTTTATTTGGTCAGATATGTATTGCTCATTTATTTACCTGAGTATTTTTTTGGTTTGTTTTATTTTCAATAGTGTGGCTTAGTTTTGTCTACTCCCCCTTTGCCACTTTCTTCTCTCTCCAGGATTGCCATGGTCATTTCCTGGATGGCTGGGAAAAGGTTTCAACTGGCCTTATGTAAATACTAAGCTGACTGCCTACTATGTTGTGAGCTGGATTTTGGGAGCCAAACATTATCATGAATTGGACATAGATTATATTGGAGTTAGTAATATATTTATTATATGAATAATTTTGGAATTGTGTAATTTTTAAAAGTAATTTGACTCTGCAGAAGTGCCTGACCACTTTGTGTTGTGAAACTAATTTGTTCTGATGGTGTCTGATAAAAACACAAATCAACCCCATGTGACTTTTTATTACTGAACTTTACTCATCCATATCTTCCCACTTATAAAACTGTACTGAGTGCATATCATCTCCAAACTGTTTTAAATATTTTTTAAAGCCACTTAACTCAAATTTTCCTGCTTCAAAGCTTTCCCTAGTTTCTGTACTTCTTGCACAGTACTGTGTTTCCTGTCTAGTTTATGATTTTTGCTTTGTTCTATGAGCCTTCCATTATTGTCTTAAGGTAGGCATTTGCAAACTTTTTTTAAAGGGTTAGAGTACAAATATCTTGGGGTTCGTAGGTCTAAAGACAGCATAAAATATATTTTATGGTAATTATATAACCATTTAGAATGTAAACTGAAATCCACTTTTATATCTTAGGCTGTAAAAATATAGGTGGTGGCCCAGATTTAACAGGCTGGGTGAAATCTGCCTTTCCATGCCTGAAATGGTTACACAACATCTTTTAGTAATTTAAAAAGTATAAAATGTGTATTTTCAGAGCTAGTATGTTGGCAGGCTGGAGCATTATACCCTACATATGGTGCATACACATGGTGGGTCTCCATAAACATTGGTTTATTAATATGCTGTCTGCCCAAATTGAGTTTTTTGATGAAGTCATGACCTAGCTTATGAGCAAGCATGTCCTGAGCTCCTGCTGTGTTTCAGAGCACTGACTGTAATGTTCTAGGGTTACCAGAACATTTACCAAGATTTGTAAACTCTGGAGAGTAGACCCTGGAGCAGATAAACTGCAGTATCACAGGCTAAGTAGGACATGAGCATGAACCAAGGGCTGTAGCAAGGCAGAAGCATGAACTCACTTGTTTTTGCTATCCTTTTTCAAATTATAATTGAAAATTAATTTGTATTTGAGAGCTTTCTTTAATGTCAGGGCATTTTTAACCCACAGTGGGACTCAGTGTAGGATTGAATCTAATAACTTTTCATTATAATGCAGTAATATTTAGACAGTTTTCTGGTAAATAGTGAGAAATTTATATCTCATTTAGATGCTTGATAATCACATGATAAAGAACTTCTTTGATTAAAAATTACCCCTGGATTCCAGACTCAATCTCCATTATTAATAGTCTCTTTCAACTGCAAAACTAAAGTCATAGAAGTTCTTTTTCAACCCTGAAACTCCGTGCTTTATGATTCTGAACCTGAGACTTATGCATGTTTCCTTTTATCCCTCTCATTAAGACTTTGCTTTTGTGTTCTAACACATTGTGATTTTTTTGTGTGCTTCAAAGAATTTCTTATACAGTTTCTTTATTAATACTTGACTTTCAGATATGATCATAGAGGTCTTGTCAGGATGATAGAGAAATCCTCATGTCTGTTAGTTTTCTAGTGCCTAATATAGTTCTGGCATGCATTGCACTGTCAATATTTGTTGAATGAATGTTTATGCCATTGTTGTAAATATCTGGAATAAATGACTTTTAAAAATATAGTAACCAAGTATTTGGAGATTTTTAAAGATAACATTTTAATTTAAAAAATTTATGTTGTCTTATGAGTATCTATAAATTCTGTGGGAGTGTATTCCATAAAGTAAGAAAAATGAAAAGATGTTATGAGATAAAAGATGGCATGAGAAGTGGCACCTTAATGATGACATCTACTTTCTGGTAATTGGAAACTTTCAATTTAGACTTTTTGACTTTTTGTTTTGCAGATTTGGAATGAAAGGTCATTTGATACCAGTTATATAAAGGTCTGTAAAATATAATGTCTTTCAGTCTTAAAGGTACTCATACATAATTTCTTATGGATCCACATACAGAAATTAGCAGGAAGGTTATAGTAGAAACACTGTACTTTTAGCATCACAGTTATGTATTACACTAATTGTAGCATAAAATTAAAACCTCAATAATGTTTATATTTCAGATGTTAAAGTATGATCAGCAAAGAAGTAGCATCTACATTTACAAATATTTTTGAGCTACTTTTCATATATGCTTATGTTATTTTAATTTTTACAAATCCTCATATTTTAAATACTATTATTGCTGTTTTTAAGGAGGTAAAAAGCTAAAAATAGTAATTCCTGTCATTGGAAAATAAATGGCAATTTTGCTTTTCAGGTTGAGCTATTCACTGGTTTACTTTTCAGTTACTTTTCCCTAAGTAATACAGTTTGAGTCCAATCAGAGTTAACATGTTCACTGGACTGGTGGCACATTTTAACTAATCTGTAATTGCAGAAAAGAGAAGGCATAGATTTGAGAGGGTCCATCGAGGCCAGAACCACATGACTTAGCGGTACCATTGGGGTGGTAACAGCATAGTGGTGAGTGGTGTAGACTGGATATGCAGATAGAGCAATGAAGCTGCTATAAAATTCAGGCACAAGGACTATTGGTGCAGTGTTGTGACTGCTCTGAATGTGGGGCTGATGAGAACATCAAGAGCAAAAATTAAGTTTGAAAGATAGTTTTGTGGGGTATATCAGTCTGAGTTGGAGGTTGTTTTCTTTTAGGGCTTGAACTATTTTCACTCAAACCTCTCCTTGACTTGAGGGTTTGTGTTGAGAAGTCTACTGTGATTCTGATGGCTTTTTTTATAGGTGATTTTTTCTTTTCTCTACAGCTTTTAATACACTGTTCTTGTGTTGAATTTTTGGAATATTGACTTATATGCCTTGATGCAGATTCTTTTTTATCATGGACAATTGGAGTTCTGTATTCCTCACTTATCTTTATGTCAAATTCTTTTTCCATGATTGAGAAGTTTTCTGCCATTACTTCTGTGAAGAGTTTTTTGTAATATATCATTTGCACTGTCTCCTGCTTTTTCATTGACTCTGATCAATCTTTTGTTATTCTTCTTTACATCATCTAGCAAATGTTGGATTGATTTTTCATGGTCCCTTGCTATTTTTAAGAAATCTCTCTCTTCATAATTGCTACCCACAATCCTGTCTTCTAAATTTGATATTCTGTTCTCACATTGGCTCATTCTGCTGCATATACTTTCAATGGAATTTTTAATCTCCTGGATATCTGTTTGAATTTGTTTCATGGATTCCATTTCTTTCCTATGTTGGGCATTCATGGTTTCCATCATCTTCCTAAGGTCCTCTATTTTTTTATTTGTATTTGCTCTAGAGTCACTAACCATTTCTTTCATTATGGTCACCATCTCTGTAGTTGTCTGAGAGATTATTTCTGATTTATTTTTTTTCAAGAGCCTCATTCATCTTCTTTGTTACTTCTGCTGTTACTACTTCAGAGAGTTCAGGTGGGTGGCTTTCAAATTATTCCACCTCATTGTCCCTGAGTTTGCCTTTGGTGTGTGGAAGTCTAGGGTTGTATCTTGTCATTTTCCTTTTTTTCTTTTTTAGTTTAATTCCTAGGTTGATGCTTCTAAGTTGCTAATGGCAGGTAGCTTTATTGCTAGTATTTAGAACCCTTAGGAAATGACACAGATATCTTCCAGGTGTAGCTGGCTTTTGGGTTTTAAGTCTATTGCAAGATCCTATTGGGGATGAGAAGTTGGAGCCTATTTGGCTCAGTCCCTGGTTCTTTAGCACCAGCCTATAGTATTGTTTATGACCCTTAGGCCATCTCAGTCTTGGCATACCAGAAAGAACAACAGATTAGAAGAATTATGTCACCTTGGCTAAAGTAGTGCAATTAGCAATAATAATAGCATCAAACAGAACCTAGTGGTAACTATTAATCGTCCATGTTTAAACATATGAACTATATTTGTGCTTATATAACAAAATCTAAAACAAACCAGAAAATTATATACGGTAAATATGCCCTCAAGATGGTGGTTTTTATCCTCAGGGGAAAAAATTTAAAAGGGTTTAGGGAGAAAAAACGGAGAAATAGAAGAAGAGGAAGAGATTAGAAGTAGGGCTGGAGGACAAAGGACGATTAAGTGAATTTTGGGAAACTGGTGAAGAGAAGAGGGAAAGAGAAGGAAGAAATAAAAACAAAGGGAACGGAACAACAACAAGAACAACAACAACAAAAAACTAGAAACAATGTTCTTAGTATAAAAACAAGAAGAGACAATCAAGAAAAAAAACAAAGAACCAAAAAAAAGGAGGAGAAAAAATGTGCAATTTAGGGCATGTCTCTGCTGTCACTGATAGACAGAATGGGCAGACAGAGCCCAGATCTGTGTTGATTAATCCCAGCAGGCCAGCCGTAGATTTACAGTGGGGTAGTGGATAATACCAGCTAGCCTGCACCTTTGGTTCTACTGAGGTTCAGGCTGGTTTTTGATTGTGAGGCTAGAGTCTGATTTGTAAAGCCTGCAACACTCCATGTGTTTTCTGCCATCTTGAACTTAGATACCTGCCAGCTTGAACTTGGCTCTTTGACCTGTCAATTTGAACTCGTTTCTGCCTCACCCTGACGCGGGAGCCACTAGATGGAGGCAGCCCATAGCTGCTCTGAGTTGCAAGCCCAATTGGCCTGTATCCAAGATGGCTGCCAGCCAATTGCTCTCTCTTGGTGGGTATCTGAACCTGAAATACTCACCAGCCACTGCAGTCCTCTGCATCCACTGCTCTGTTCCACTGGTGTGTTTCTCTGTGGAGGCCTGTGGGGTTGTCAGTAGTTACCATGCCTCTGGAGGTTCGAGCTGCCCCTCCCATGCAGTGAGTCAGGATCCAAGGAGAAAGCACCACTTGCCATCTCCTTCTGTGTTGAAGTCTCTCTCCTCTTTCCCCATGGGCTTCAATTCTTAAGATCCTTGTTGGGTCCTGGGGGCCCACTTCCCCCCTTCTTTTCTTCGTCACATTGCTATATTCCAGCATCTGGACACCAAATCTCTGAGAGGCTCTTTCTCTGCTGTTCACCACTCCACCATCTTCCCAGAAGTCAATTTCCTAATAAAGAGATAGAGATTCTCATTTCTATTGAATCTTGAGAGTTCATCTCTATCTACTATTAAGATCTATTTCTGCTGTTGCCAGGATGCTCTTGGACTAAATTGATTTTGTTTGAAAGTTGAATTTGGATTGCTACTTATTCTCCCCATGTTTTCTAAAATATACATCAGTTTTAAGAAACCATTCATTGTAAAATGCAGCATGGATTTAATTAAAGCTTTTATTTGCCTCCTGAAAGAGCACATCAATTGAAAATTTCTCTAGTTCAGAAAATTTAGAATGTGTAGTTTTGCTTGTCTTAATTCATTCAACTCCTATTATTGAGCATCTGACATCATATTCCAGACAATCTAAAGTACTTGGGCCTTTTGTAGCAAGACTTATTTATATCCATTAAAAAGAGTTAGTTATGCTGTGAAATCTGATTCTTTTGATTCTGAGTAAAATTATGTCCTTTTCTCTGCTCTTGTTTTACATGTAGATAATATTTATATTTTGGTATGTACTGTACCTGCTTTTTAATTTTCTAGTTGCCGCTGTTAGTTTTAGTGTCCTGATGATAATGTTTGCCACTTGAGGGTGAGGGCTCCATCTTATGCTTCTTTTAGAGCCCTGCTGGGCCCATGGATAATGCTAAGTACCAGTGAAGGTGATCATTGTTTGCTTTATCAATTTATTTTCTGTTAGAACTTAGCTTCTTTCTTTTAATTTTTGTAGAAAACAATTTTATAGGTAGATTTGATTTCCTATCTTTTGTTTTTTTAGAGTAGGAGGAATTTATTGAGAGAAAGATAGTTTCTGCCTAACAGACAGACAGAAGGGGAATAAGAAAGTGGGTTGCCCTTGGTTTCCTATCTTTTTTATAAGTGCCAAAGACTGGATAGTAAGAATGGAATATTTCTAATTTCTACCTGTAGTTTGGTACAAAATATTTAAGAATTATAATATTTCCAATAATGGCAGAATCCTTAAAGACATTGAGAAATATGTAAAGTAAAATGGTAGGTTGAAGTATTTTACCAGATGTTATGTATAATATGACCCCAATTTTATTGGTATGACTGCAGAGAAATGCAGAGAAAAACTGTAAGAAAGCATACCAAGATAATAGTTGCTGTCTTAGTGGTACTGTTCGATTATTTTTTATTTTTATTTATTTAATTTTTGGTACTGGGGATCGAACTCAGGTCCTTGTGCTTGCACAGCAGGCAGCGAAACCACTGAGCTAAATCCCTGGCCCAGTTCGATTATTTCTAACTTAACATTTCTCTCCTCTTGTTCCCTAATTTTTATGGTTAAATATAATTTTAAAGTAAGAGGGAAAAATCCCTCTAAACAACCCCTGTGAGACAAGTTTCTAATGAGAAAATATTGAAATCATCATCTAATCAGAATACTGATTTTGAAGATACTTCAGCTTTTTTCATCACAATTCAATAGCTAAACACTCTTTTGTAACTTTTCCTGTGTTGTGTGTGTCTGTCAAAAGGTATTAAGGAAGATGCTGGACTCTCAAGGTCTCCAGAGAGTGAAAATCATAGCAAGTGATAATCTGTGGGAACCTATTTCATCATCTATGCTCCATGACCCTGAACTCTTGAAGGTGATTGATGTTATTGGGTAAGGCATGCTTTAAAACTAGCAGTTTTTTGGTTGCTCTGGTGTTGACTGTGTTTTTGTTTTTGCCTCTTGCCCATTGGTAAGGTATTTACTGAACCAGTGTTTATAGCTCATAGTTCATTGCTTTCTCTTTGAAATGCTTTGTATTTGAGGATCTTTCTATGACAATGAAACTAATTAATAAGTTTTTAAAAAATATGTTAATGTTTGGGGTAATAAAATAGGACTTTATTTAGGTTAATGGCAGAGTAGTATTTAACTTTAGAAATTATGAAGGTAGTTTTGTGAAATTAGTTCCTAAGTTGGTTTGATATGCCCAATGACTATAACTTTTGCCATGCATCCCTAGAGTAGCATAGATTTGACCCTGTTGCTTATTCCATTGTTCCTTTCAGCTCTCTGGGCCTTGAACTCACTGGACTCAGCAATATTTTTTAAAGTGAATTTGTATTTTATTTGTATCAAAGTTTATAAACCTTTGAAAACCAATACCTATATGTATGGTATTTGGTCTTTTCCCTTGTGAAGACTCTGTTTGCTCTCTGAATATGCTTTTTTTTTAAATGAAAAATTTTGAAAGTATTAGAAAAATAGGTGGACTAATACAGTGAATCCAGTGTTTCCGTCTCTCAACCTGAAAAATCTAAGATCTCTTGGCCAGTTCTCCAGTTGCACGTGTCCATTCCTCTTCTTTTTCCTCCTTCCCCTCATTAATTTGAAACAATTTTCAAATGTTATTTTTTCCATAAAAATTTACATTTTAGTGAAAGATAAAATTATTGAAAGATAATTCAGTTTAGTGAAAGATAAGTTTCTTTTGCCATAAACAGTACCTTTATTACACCTAAAAATGTAATAGGTTATTGACATTATCAGAATCTACAATTATTATTTTATAATTTTATTTAGTTGAATCTGGTCCATTTAAGATTTGTTACATTGTGACTGGTTGATATTTAAGTATCTTCTAATTTTTTAAGTTGTTGGTCTTTTTTTTTCTTTTAATTTATTTATTGAAGAAACTAGTTTGTTTTTCTTATAAAGTTTCTCACAGTTTAAATTTTACCAATTTCATCTTTACAGTTTAATTTAACATGTTCATCTGTCCTGTTCCATATTGGAAATTGGTAGAGAAATGATTAGATTAGATATGGGCTTATGTTTTCTTTTTTGGCAAGAGAAATAACATGTTTGTGTGTTTATATTTAAACATTTTACACATTAAAATTAAAATGAATTGCTTTTCTCATTGCAACTTTCATAAATAGCTCGTCTTGAGGGAAAACAAGGGTGTGTTATTTTCATTATGATTTGTTAACTATTATCATTAGAAAATGTCATTTAACACTTCATGCGTTGTTTCGTTTAATGCTTCTTGGGCTGCATTCTGTTTCATATATGATTGAGAGACTCCTGCTTCTTTTCAATTGTATTGCCTTTCACTCTACCTTTGAAGGACATTTTGTTTTAGGTGCATTGCTTGCATAGAATTAGATTTTGCTTTAAAGCTGCTTTGAAAAATCTTTGTATTTTAGTGAATAAGTTAAACTTATTTCTGTTTTTTGGTATAATGTTTATGTTCTCTGTTACCCTGATGTCTTTTGGTATTGCATGATTTATGTATTTACTAATGGAAAATGTTTTGCTATGAGATTTGTTTTCTTTGTTCTAGTTTAAGGACATTTGGCAATGTCTGGAGATATTTTTAATTTTCATAATTAGATAGGGAGGTACTATTTGCATCTTATAGGTAGAGGCTAGGAATTCCTCTGAACATTCCTCTGATACACAGGACAGTTTCCCTATCTTATTTTTTAGAAAATTATCCAGCCCAGAATGTCAGTAGTACTGAAGTTGAGGAACTGTTTTATATTAGTAATTTATTTCTTCTTTATTTAGATATTGTCTGGTGGTTTATGAAAGCAATTTATTTGATAACTACAAATTCAGTTTATTTGATAACTACTTCCTGGCTTTCTTTCTCCTATATGGAATCTTAAATTTGCGTAATTATCTATATGGAATATTAATTTGCATAGTGTTAACCTTTGTACTCTTCTGTGGGTGTAAGCTTCTACTGTCTTGATTTGTCAGTTATAAATTGGAAGCTTTTACTTCTAGAAAGTCCTGGTTGACAGATTTGCTTGACATTTCACCTCCTTCCTTTCTAATGTTTCAGCTACATTAGTTGTACATTAGTCAGACATGTAATACATATATCCTATTTACTTTTTCTTTTACGGTAGCTCTACTATTAAATGTACTTAGTTCTCATTTTAAGAATCTTTTGCTGAAGTTCTCTCTTAGTTTCTTATAAGCTTAATATCTACTAGGTTTCTCAGAAAGTGATCATAGAAACAGTCTTTTTTTTGTTTCTTAATGTTTGTTAGTACTGCTTTTCTGTATCCTTTATCTTTGAAGGATAGTTTGGCTAGATATAATCCTTAATCAGTAACATAACTTTACTCCATTGGCTACGTACATTAAATGTTGCTTCTGAGATATCTGAATCCAGGCTTAATTTCTTTTCCTGATAAGTAATGTGACATAATTCCCATATGTGTAGAGAGCATTTTTATTTATCTATGAAGTCTGATAGTTTATAGCATTTAGCAATCCTAGATAAATAGTATATGCCCTTTCAATTATTCTGCCCCATTATTTCTGTTTTCTTTTTAGGAGCTCCAGTAGATCTCCTTTCCATATGCCTTTATTCTGTGATTCTCACAATTTAAAAAATCTCTGTATTTCTGTTTGGTTTTCTATGATTTTATTCTTAATATTTTCTATTTCCCTTACTGTGTTTTTCTTAGTGTCTGTTTTGTGTTCTTTCTAGTTTAAATACTTTCTGTTTAAAAATTTTTTAATCTTTTAAAATGTTTTCTCTTTTTAAAAATAAGTTTCATTTTAATTTCTCATGTCCCTGTTAAAAAATTTCACTTCCTTAAAAAGTTTTTAATCAAGTACAGCATACATACATACATATATATACACCCAAATCAAATGAGTGAATTAACCACAAAATAAACACACAGATGGAACCACCACCTAGAAAATTATCAGTACACAAGAAACTTTTCCTTGGAGACTTTTCTATTCAACAGCCTCTCCTTTTGCCCCAGTTATAACTACTGTGACTTCTAACATCATAGACTAATTTTGCTTGTTTAAAAACTTTATTAAAATGGCATCTTATGGTATCTGTTATTTTGGCCAACATTATATTTGTAAGATTAACTCATGTTGCTAGATAGATGTAGGTCTTGTTAATTGATTAGTACTCAGTTATAGGAAGATACCACAGTTTATCAGTGTGTTCTTTACTAATGGCGTCAACTTCAAAGTCAAGTTTAGGTATGGTTTTTATAGATTTTAAAAAACAAAACAAGGCGAACTGGTTGTTACAATTGTGTTGGTTGACAAGAACAGTATGGGACTTTAATTAGTGGTAACAGGAAGTCAGTCACATGTTTATATGTTGTATGAGAGTTGTGATATGAAGGAAAGGCTTTTGCTGAGATTGTTTATTATGTTTTTTGGCAGCACACAAGCTGCAGAAACTACCCTGCAGGGTCAGAATGACCTAGGTGATTGCAGACTCTTGCCATGTGTTTTCCCTGATAAGGAATTTTGTGACCTCATTCAGTTGTGTGTGTGTGTGTGTGTGTGTGTGTGTGTGTGGTCATTTGGATTGTTTCCAGTTCTTGTCATTGTGGTGCTCTGGACTTTTGTTCAGGAGATACTTAAGGCCTTATGGCTCCCACCTTCATGGAGAGACATACCTCCTTGCCTGCCACATTCATCGTGTGCATGGCTTAAATGGGGCTGTGTCTGTAGGTTTTTGTTGTGCATACTTTCTGGGATCTGTTTATGCTGCTGTTATTCCTATTATTTGAGTGTTTGCTCCTTTGCTCTAAATGTTACTCCCTCATTTAGTATGGATTCTACTTCAAACAGCTCATCTCCATGTTCAGCCTCTACCATTCCTGAGAGGATTGTTTGTCACTGTTTTCTGAAAGTAAGGGGCTCGGGTTGTATTGTCCAGTACAGTAGATAGTAGCCACAGATATCTGACTGCAGGAGCTCTGGAAATGTGGCAAGTCTAAATTTAGGTGTCTTACAAGATACACACTGGCTCTTGAAGATTTGATGTTTAAAAAGTAAAATGTTAAAGCTGTTTTATATTGATTATACATTGAATGATAATTTTGGATATATTAAACAAAATATACTACTAAAGTTATTTTTTCTTCTTCCTTTTGCTTTTTAAGTTATTTATTTAGTTATTTTACTGTTGTAAAAATATTTTTCTTTTTCCTACTTACCTTTACCCTCTTTTGTAGGGCTCATTATCCTGGCACCCGTGTATCACAGCATGCAAAGCTGACTGAGAAGAAACTTTGGTCTTCTGAAGATTTTAGCACTTTAAATGGTGACGTGGGTGCAGGCTGTTGGGGACGCATATTAAATCAGAATTATGTCAATGGAAATATGACTTCGTAAGTTACTAAAAACCATTTAGAGCTTTTACAAATTTTAAAAATTACAATAAGTAGAAAGAAGTACAATAGATTTCTGTACACGCACAACCTAGATTCAATGATTCTAAACATTTTTACCTTATTTGCTTCAATTATCCCTATATCCAAACTTACTTTACATCAAATCTATACCTACTTTTCTGTATTACTTATATATTAAGTAATGTTGGGTTTTATTGACATGTAATTTATATAGTAAAATACATGAAGTAACCTGAATCTTGAAAAGCTGCATGTATTTTGTTTAACAGTTATAAATTACTTTATATGTCATGACACTGTACCCTAAACATTTTATTGCATGTCTTCAAAGCATAAGGATATTTTCCTATGTGATTATAATGCCATTTATATATATATATATATATATATATATATATATGAGCTTTTAAAAATATTTCTCATACCAGTCTATATTTAGATTTTTCCAATTGTCCTTCAAAATGTCATTTATAGCCCCCTCTTTTTTTTTTTTTTTTAAAGAAAGACATAGTCAAACACGTGCATTGCATTTAGAAGTTACAGCCCTTGGGCTCTGCAAAAGTTTTCAATTAGCACCTTGGATAAACCTCATTGGCTATGATACTGCCACAGTGCAAAACGTGGGCTGGGGATATATCTCAATAGCAGACTACTTGCCTAGAACATGAGAGGCACTCTGGGTTTAACCCCCAGTACCATGGGAAAAATTTATGGCCCTCAAGTCTTTTTAAAATGTACAGTAGCTTCCTTCTTCACCACTTTGTGTGTGTGTGTGATAGTGACCTTTCAAAAAGACTAGATCAGTTGTCTTATGAACTAACCACTTCAGTTTGCCTGACTGACTTCTTATGGCATCTATTAATTTGTTGAGCTGTTTACAAAGCAGATGTTCTTAAGGTAGAACAACTTGTTATTTCTAAGAGATGCCTTTCTGGAATGCTTTTACAACACATTAATTGTTATTAGATTCAAGTTAACCTTCTAAAGCAATGATAGAGCAAAGGTAAACTGATACATATATTTTTGTAATGTTAATGCATGTTGACCTATATGTTATGAAATTTCCATTTCGTTTTGAAAGAAAAGATGCTTATCATGTCCTTGTTCTTATTAAGATGATGTATATTCATGGTGGAGAATTTAGAAACTCTAAAAAATAAATACAAAAAAAGAAACAAAATCACTTATAATCTTACTATCCAGAAGTAATTGTCTCTAAAATGTTGGTATCTGTCATATTTTTCATTTACATGTATATATTTTTAATACAAAATTGAGACCATACTATATAATCTGTTAAGAAGCTGCTTAATATGGCCTTATGAAGTTTTCCTCAGATTGAAGTATATTTCTATTTCATCATTTTTCATGCATATGTATATCCTGTTACATAAAGCAATATTTTTCAAATTTGCCTTGCCTTAAGAAGCACTCGAGTTGCTTGTGATGCTGATTCCTAGGCAGCTGCCCAGACTTAACCAAACCATAGGGAAGGCATTTGGGATTTTGTCTGTTTGGTCAGTACTGCAGGTGATTCTGATGCCACCAAAGTTTGGGAAACAGCGATGTAGAAAATACATCTCTGAACAGCTTCCTTTTCCTACAAGTGAAAGCTGTTTTTAATTAATATAAACTGAAAGCATCAATTGTGTACAACTGTTTTTGTATACAGGTGTAATTATTTCTTAGGGTGTATTCTTAGAAATGGAATATCTGGGGAACAGGTATACGGACTTTGAATGTTTTTATACATGTTTTAGAAAATGCTTGCCAGAAAGCTTGTCTCCATTTGTACTTCTACCACTAGCTAGAGAGGACACCAGACATCTTGCAAATTGAGCAAAATCATGAGAACTCTTATCATGTTTACTGATAGTTATTTTTGAAAATAGGGACTATTGTTTCTACTTTGTGTTGAGAGAATTAGAAGCCTTTGATTTGCTAAGAATACTTGATTGATTTTTTATGGTAGATGAGGATTGATCAGAAAAATGAAATTCTGTGAGTAAGCTGTTTGTTTTATAGCTGTGAGGCATCCAGATATGAGAACTTGTTGTTTGTGCTTGGATTTTCTGAGAATGATAGAGTTGCAATCTTAGGTTCAGTATCTGCTGTGGACTATTAGGGCCAAAAAGGAGACCACCAAGCCAATGCAATTACTACTTGTACCTGAAGCAAAATTATAGAAGACTTTGTTTCATACTCTTCCTACACAGTAGTATAATTAATCCTCACAACAACTTGGTGACTAGGTAGGTACAATTACTATCCTCATTTTACAGATGAGGAAACTGAGGTCCAGAGAGGTTAAGTAGTGGAACCATGATTTGAACCCACGCAGTCTACTCTAAGAGTTTTCATTTGTAAAACTGCAGCAGTTCAAAGTCAAGTTCCTAAAATTATGTCATGAAACTGGGGCATTAAGAACCCTGACTTGTCGAAAGAAAAGCAGGTATGGATTAAGCTTCTATTTGATCAAATTTGTAACATGTCTGGTATTGATAGGGTGTCATTCATCTTCTGGCTATAGCACGTTACATTAAAAAAAGACATCTGTATGTTTTTCATTATGTGAGTCACCATTAAAAATTTTTAGATGTGTATGATACTGGTTTTTGTTTCTTGTTTTTTTTTTTTTTTACAATGTGAGTGATCCTAAGGCAACTTATGTTTTCTCATTTTGAATGGTCATTTTGTGGTCATTTACATATCTAATTATGATATGGACTTTTTACTCTAGGCTTTTAGACCTTTACATTTTTATCACAAATTGTTTCAGTGTTTCTTTTTTATCAAACAAATCTTTCAGCACAATTGCTTGGAATTTGGTGGCTAGTTACTATGAAGAATTGCCTTTTGGGCGGTGTGGATTGATGACTGCCCAGGAGCCATGGAGTGGGCACTATGTTGTGGAATCTCCTATCTGGGTATCAGGTACAGTACAGATTCCATCTCTCCCATAATTCCTAAGAGACAAAACGGAAAACGCATAGAAGAGATTATACAAACTGTGTGTGTGTGTCCGTATTTTAAGTGTGTTTCTATTTTAAGTGAGATTTGCCCAAGTTTTAGAAGAATATTTTTGTCTAACTAGACTACTCTCTGTGTTTCATACTTGATTATTCTAAGACCAGGCCCTTAGAAAATAGTAGGAAAGGAAGAAGATAGGAGGAGGGACACGAGGTTTCTAGTGATGAGATAGAAATAATCACCTACATTTGTCACAGATTAGGATAATTGCCAACAAAATGGTGTATCTGTAAAGATTCATTCCAACACCTAACTCAGAGTATCTAAAAGTCTTGAAATTTGTCTTGGAGATACTTTATTCTTTAATACTAGCACAGTTTTATTGATTAGAGGAGTGAGCTAACAAAATTAAGACTCATGATGACAAATATTAAATGATTCACAAATATAGTTATTAAATCATTAAATAATGAAGTAATTATAAGTATTATGTGAAATTTCATGACTTTAGATTGTTGCTTTAATCTATTGGTATGCATTGTTAAAAGCTAATTTTCAGAAAATAATAAAATCATGACTCATATAGATAAAAATGAGCACATGCTGAAGATTTTGTGTTACTGATGTGATATGAAAGAACCAGGTAGATGTTAGAACTAATTCAAAGAAAAAGTTGGCACAGCACAAATTTGAGGGAGTAAAGAAATTTGAGATAAATTGTAAATGGAGACAAACTGAGTTTCCTATAAGGGGGAGGAAATCAATTGAATGTCTGTGGGTTAGACAAGGCAATTTACGTAGCTCAAAGACAAGGGTATAAATACATTCGTTTTCATTGAAACACAGAATATTTTCAGCAGTATCATGCATTAGTCACAAGGGAAGTTGAGCTCATACAATGGATGACGTAGTTTCACTTTTTCATGAAGTGATATAACCATGTTAATAATTGATGTAATTTAAATAAAATTTTAAAGCCTGTCATTTATTTATTTATTTTTTGGTACTGGGGATCGAACCAGGGACCTTGTGTTTGCGAGGCAGGCGGTGGAACCACTGAGCTAAATCTCCAGCCCAGCCTGTCATTTATTAATATTGAAAAATTTCCTGCTTTTTTTGGTAAAATATTAACTACTTATGACTATTTTGTTTTAAAATAATAATCTTTTTTTAAAAAAATTCTTTACAGGTAAAATGCTAACACTTTGAGAAAAAAATTATGAATTCTGAGTGAACTTGTCTTAATTTTAAACCCATATTTTGGTAATGTTTTTTAGTCCTCCTCAGAGAGATTTGTAATCAAATTAATTATGTCATCATGACATTATCCTAAACTCCTTAAATTGTTCTTCCAAATATATAGAAAAGTTGAGTGACGTGTATCAGTTAACCTCTTAAGAGTTGAAACTGTTGGTCCCACTTACCTAGGTGAACTGGCATGTAATACACTCTTCTGATTTATTTTACTGTCATTCAAAGAACCTTCCTGTAGTTACAACATTTAACTAGGTTGATTATTTGAAAATTGAAATATGAGTATCGCCTCAATGTTCATCCACTTAGCTATAAATGTCTCTAATTTCTCACTTTTTATGGCTGAGTAGTACTCTATTTTATAAAAAAAACACATTTTCTTTATCCAGTCTCCAGTTGATGGGCATTTGGGCTGTTTTAAGTGAAATAAATAGGACACACATGTATAAATACCAAATAGTTTCTGTGGTGTGAGAAACTAAAAGTGTAAATAAGGACTAAAATGTACAATAGGTAATGTGAAATAGGAGGAAAAGGGGCAAAGGGGAAGGAAGTGGGAGGGCTAGGGGAAAGGATAGAAGGGAATGGGATTAATATGAGAAAATGGAAAATAGGAACAAAATCTTTGTAAATAGGGAGGAATGGAGGGGTTGAAGGGAGGGCTGGGCAAGGGTGAAAAATAAGAACCAAGAGAGATTATGTAAAGGTGCAAATTTCCAATGATGAATGTCATTATACTGTATACCTAAAATGTACCAATGATTAGAGTGAATAATTGATAATGCAAAATAGGAAGAAAAGGTCCAAAGGGATAGGGGTAATGGGAGGGGCAGGGGAAAGGAAAGAAGGGAAAGGAAAAATGCTGAGAAATGGAAAAAATGGAAATAAAGTCTTTGTAAATAGGGAAGGGTGGAGGGTGTGGAGGGAGGGCTAGGAATGGGGAAAAAAATAAGCACCAAGATGCATTATGTAAAGGTACAATTCCCAATGAGAAATGTAATTGTGTTGTATACCTACAATGTACCAATAAAAGAATTTAACAAAAAAAAATTGAAATATGAGCTTGGCAGTTGTTTTCTTCCAGTATAGAAAATAGCTTGTTAGAGTCTGTCAGATTGGAAATTGGTAGATAGGTTTTTTTTAAACCTTATCATTACCATTTTTATCTCATCTTATTTATCTTATCTCCTTCTCTCTTTGTCTCCCTTTCTTCTGTAGCTCATACAGCTCAGTTTACTCAACCAGGTTGGTATTACCTGAAGACAGTTGGCCATTTAGAGAGAGGAGGAAGCTATGTAGCTCTGACCGATGGCTTAGGTAACCTCACTATCATCATTGAAACTATGGTAAATTTTTGTTATTGATATTTGATTAATTCACTTCTTTAGTATTGGAAACATAGCATAGTACAAAACAGAACACACTTATCTTTTGGTTTTACACACAGACAGACACACACACACATATGCACGTGTCTTACAGCTTTTCTTTTAAAATTTTAGCCATGAGCCAGTAAAATGCAGCAATACAACTCACTGGTTTATCTAAAATAGTCAGCTCTCATCTTTACTCTGCTTATATTTCTGGCAAATGGGGCAAAGTCAGGTTAGCTGTTTACAAATATGAGTGGAGAAGACCTTCAGGACTTTGCCTTGCTTGCACTGATATATAATCTCATGGAAACCATGGCTGTTTCCATTTTCATCACAAGTACAGTAGTTGCTTTGGGGGGATTTTAGACTGTTGAAAAAAGGGGCTCTAAAGTTCAAGTAGCTCTGAGACTGCAGCAGGAAGGGAAGAAGTCTGACAGGTAAAAAGAGACATGAAGAAGGAAAGGGCTTGGAGTGGGGCATACTAAGGATTTAGGGGAATAAGCAGAAGATTAATGGTGACAGAAGCAGGAAGAAGGAGCAGAAGCAAATGCCACGGTCATAGATGTGTCAGTTTGGAGAGATCTTGAGCTTCTTCAAGAGGTCGGTGAAGTTCAAATGAGGAAGGTAGACAGAGCTGGTAGCATGTGTAGTCAACAGGGGTTTGAGAAGAGAGTTTCAGGTGACTAAGTAGTTCCTGTGGGAGAAGTAAGATCCAATCCATCTAACCCAGAAGCCTCAAAAATATATGTATCTCCTATCGGCTTCTGAACATCAGCCTACAATTGGGCTAACTCCTGACCATAGAGCTCTTAAGAATATTTTTTAAATACTTAAAAAAATTGAGACTATCTTATTATCAGGTTTCAGCAAGGACAAACAGTAAATATTGCAGGTAGTGTTCACCTTTTTTAAAATCAAAGATATTTGATAGGTGAGTTGGAATCAAATTAAGCCTTTTATGACTTAACATGAACCAAAGAGGACTTTTTCACAAAAGTAGGCAAAAAGAAGTAGCTCTCCCATGACTCGGGACCACTCCCAAAGACAGCAAAAGAAAGAATGACAGATATTCTCCTACCTACAGCTGGCAACAGTCATTACACTAACAGCAAAAGGGGCTCAACTCACATTTTGGACTGGCCATATTCTTGGGTCCCCCACAACCTGTATTTGGATGTGTGCATAAACACAAGTGACAACTACATACTTTTCACAGGCAAAATGTCAAGCTAAGTTCATATCCAAATGGAAACAAACACAAGAGCAGTTATCCCAGGGAGGGAAAGGATCTCTAACTAATTGGTACCCAAAACCCAGTTCACACAAGCGTCAAATCAAAGCCTTTTTTTCCTGCTAATCTGAATGTGGACAGGTGAGGACAAGGAGTGTTATGTTGTGTTTTGTTTTACCAGCATTACATCGCCAGCAGTGTGTGAGGGTGTGAGGTAGTATTTTACTGTACTGTACTTTGGTTTGTATTTTTCTAGTGATCAATGATGTTGAATCTCTTTTCATGGACTTATTGGTTAAGTATATATCTTCTTTTGGAGAAATGTTGATTTATACCCATCACTGATTTTTAAAATTGGGATATTTGTGTTTTTATTGCTGAGTTGCAAGGGTTCTTTGTGTGTGTGTGTGTGTGTGTGTGTGTGTGTGTGTGTATGTATATATGTATGTATCTTCTGTATAAAAGTCTCCTATTGGATATATTGACATATGATTTTTAGATAATGGTCTCCCATTCTGTGGTTTGTCTTTCACATTCTTATGGTGCCCTTTGGAGTGAAAAAGTTTAAAATTTTGGATAAAGTCCAGTTTATTTTTTTCTTTCTTGTGCTTTTAGTATTCTGTTGCAGAAACCACCACCTAATCCAAGGTTATGAAGATTTATATCTGTTTTCCTCTAATAGCCTTTATAGTTTAAAATCTTGCATTTAGATGTTTGATCTATGTTATTTCTTAATGGGTGTTAGATATTTGTCAAACTTCACTCTTTTGCATGTAGGTATTCAAATGTTACTACATCATTTATTGAAAAGACTGTTCTTTCCTTTTGAATTGTGTGGCACTCTAATTAAAAATAAATTTGAGAGTTTATTTATGGAATCTCCAATCTGTTCCATTGGCCTGTATATCTGTTCTTAGATGAATGCTATACTGTCTTAATTACTGTAGTCTGTGTTCAATTTTGGAATCAGAAATGTGAGTCTTCCAACTTTGTTTTTTGTAAAGATTGTTTGGCTATTCTAGGTCCCTTGCATTTCCAAATTAATTTTAGAATCAACTTGCCAGTTTCTGCAAAGGGGTCAACCAGGATTTGGTAGGGATTTTGCTTAATCTGTGGATTAATTTGGCGAGTATCGGCCATTCTAACATATCAAATATTGGGCTGGGGATCTAGCTCAGTGGCACCATGCCTGCCTGGAAAGCACAAGGTTTGATCCCTGGTACCAGAAAACAAAACAAAACAAATAACATCATATATTTGTTCCAGTGCATGAATATAGGATGTCTTTCCATTCATTTTGTCTTAATTTCCTTCTATATTTTGTAGTTTTAAGTAAATGTACCTTATGCTTTTTTGTTAATGTTATTATTCCTAAGTATTTTATTCTTTTTGGTGATGTTACAGTAGTCTTAATTTCATTCTCAAATTTGTTATTGCTGTGTACAGAAATCAAATTGATTTTATATTGACCTTATATTTAACAAGTTTGCTGTGTTCATTTATTGGTTTGAATAGCTTTTTTACAATATTACGAGAGAATTTTCTATGTGAGTGTGTCACCTACGTATAAAAATAGTTTTATTTCTTCTTTTCCATTCGAGATGCTTTTCTTTTTCATTTTCTAATTGTCCTTCCTAATATCTTTAGTACAATGTTAAATGGAAATAGTGAGACTGCGTATCATTTTCCCGTTTCTGATTTTTAAGAGAAACACCATTAAGTATAATGCTAGCTGTGTTTTGTTTTTTTGTAAATGATGAAAATTTCACATTGAGGAACTTTCCTTCTAAGTTTGAGGAGTCTTTTAAATGCTGTCTGTGTCTATTAAAATGCTTCTGTGATTTTGGCATCTATTCTAATAAGATGGTATAATACATTGCATAAGTTTTGTGTATGGAAGCACTCATGAATTCCTGAGATAAATCCTACTTTATGATCATGTATAATCCTTTTTATTTTTTGCTGGATTTGGAATATTTTATGATGATTTTGTGCCTATTCATAAGAAATATTAGTCTGTAGTTACATTATTGTCGAATGGTTCATCTTTTTTGTCTCATATTATTTTGGGATTTTCTTGCTAGTTGTAAATATATTTATAACCGTTATATTTTTCTGATGGATTGATGTATTCATTATAAAATGCTCCTACCTCTAGTTTTAGTTTTCCTTTTTTTTTAAAATATGTCTTGTCTGCTATTATCCTAGCCACTATGAGTTTCTGTGGTTTCTGTTATATCTTTCTCATTTTTACTTTCAGTCTACTTGTTTCTTTGAATCTGAAGTATGTCTCCTTTCAGTAGCATATGTTGGCTCTTGCTGCTTTAAAAGAAAATCTAATCTTTTGATTGGATTATTCAATCCACTGTTAACATTGATAAGGTTGGACTTAGAGCTGTCTTCTTAGTTTCCGTTTTCTGTATATTTTGTTTATTTCTGGGTTCTTCCTTTACTGTTCTCTGTTGCATTAAGTGAATACTTTTGGATGTGACATTTTAGTTACTTTAATGATTTTTTTCACTATATTTTTGTGAGTTTTTTTTTGATTTAGTGTCGGTCCTACAGTTTATCATATACATCTTATCAGAATCACTTCAGATTTAAACTAACTGAATTCAGTGAGATATGGGAAAATTGTTTTTATGTTGCTCTAGTCCCTTTTCTTATTTTGTTCTTTTATTATCGTACTTGTCATACTTACATATGTTACAAACCTATCAAAGCATTGTTAAATTATTACTTTACCTATAAATTTATATATTTTAAACAGAGAAGGAAACAAGTGTATATTTATACTATATTTGTTTTCTTAGTTATCATTCTTTTCATTTATTTCTATGGATTTGAGTTATAATCTAGTGTTACTTTCTTCTTCCAAACATAATTTTTCTTCCTTCTGAGTCCTTTTTGTTGCTATTGGCAGTGGTATTCGACATCTGTATCTTGTAATCCCAACAATATAGTTATATATATAATGTCTTATAAACTGCTTTCAAAATCTGTTATGAGTGGAAGGGAGAAGAAATACACACTTTTAATTATCTTTTATAATTCCATAATTGCCATTACCAATATGTTTTGTTTGTGGATTTGAATTGCTGTCTGGCGTCACTTGCTTTCATTTTGAAGTACTCCTTTTACTATTTTGTGAGAGTTTTGTCTGGTTTCAAAACATTTTTTTTTTCCTGTCACTCATTTCTGTTTTAACCTAATATGTTAAAATGTATTTTGTGTGACTTGAATGTTTTTTAATTTATTAAAACTTCTGTGGATAAGAATATGGTGTTCTTTGGTCAGTGCTCCATGTGCATTTGAAAAGAATGCTCATGGGCCAGGGATTTAGCTCAGTGGTTTGTCTGTGTGCTGCACAAGCAAGGACCCGAGTTCGATCCCTGGTGCCCCCCCCAAAAAAAAGAAAAAAAAGAAAAGAATGTGCATTCGACTGTTGCTGGATAGAGTGATCTGTAGATGTCAATCAAGGCGATTTACTTGACAGTGTTGTTCAAATCACATCCTTACTGATTTTCTGTTTAGTTGTACTGTCAACTACTGACAGGGCAATATTGAAATATCAAATTATGAGAGTAATTTTTTAATTGTCTGCAAAGCTTAGGATAGAACCTTCTATTGTATGTGCTCTGTGATTGTTGAATCCTCTGAAGTAGGAATTATGTCTCACACCTATCTTGAAGATTTCAGCCTATAACAGTGGCTATTTAGTAAAAGATGACAGCATTATGAGAACTATTTAAGATATGTTTTCAGTGAAAATATCTAAGCTATTTTTTTTTGTTTGATGTATTTTACTTGGGAAACAAAAATTAATTCTGAGAGTGACTGTCTCTGGACTTTAGCTATGAATTCAGAGTTTAATTCACTTGAAAAGTCACTGAGATTTGCTTTGAGTAGGCACATAACAATATATGTTCATTAAAGTTATATTAGAAAAGGTCTTAAAATTTGAAGTATATTCATATTCATTACCTAATGTATAGCATTTGTGTTAATTTTGAGGCATTTATTATATAAACTTTTCCCTCCTAAAGTAGCTTGCATATCATTTGGTTAATGACATGGCTTCTTTTTTGTCTCCTTAGAGTCACAAACATTCCAAATGTATTCGACCATTTCTTCCTTTTTATAATGTGTCAGCACAATTGGCTACCTTTACTCTTAAGGGATCTTTTGTAAGTACAAATATATACCTTTATTTTGATTTGAGTATTTATATGTTCTGTCACAGGCCCACAGCTCTTAAGTAAAGTCTTATATTAGGAACTACTAACAATTTGCCGATGAGTGGACACCTTCCCTGGTGTCTTCTGACTTTTGTAATCAGAAGACAGTAGGAAGTAGAGCTCTCTGTGGCTTTGAGGAACACTTATGAAACACACTTACAAAAAAATTATTCTTGATGGTCTAAACATTAAGGAACTTTCAAGTATTGCTCTGGAGAATATTCTACACTGATAAAACAAAAAGATAAAACCCCCAAACTGCTAGATTCTTGCTATTTTCTACTTCTTGTTATATTTCAGTTAAGAAGATGCAGTATCCTTTCTTCTTACTAATGTCATAAGAATTGTTTTTTATACCAGAGAATTCTTAAAAAGACTTTAGAGGTTGAATAATGAATATTTTTGAAGCAATGACCATAAAATCTCTTTTTTAACATTTTTCAGAATATTTTAGTGTTTGTAGGAAATAAAATTTTTGCTTGAACAATGTCTTCCTACTTCCCAAAATTTTGCTATTTAAAGTTTGAGATGATTCTTTTGGTAAATAGAAATAGAGTAGGCATTGTCATTGCTCATCCTGACTGGAAATGCTTTTGGAATCCTTGGAGAGAATGTTATAAATCACTCAATCATGTTTTCTTGTATTTTTTCCCCAGGGTGAAATACCAGAGCTACAGATGTGGTATACCAAACTCGGGAAACCATCTGAGAGAGTTCTTTTTAAACAACTGGATTCTCTATGGGTAGTTTAAAAATAAATTTCTATATTTTAGTCACTACTATAGCAAAGCAGTAAAAAGGAATAGAAATTTGATTAATGAATTAAGGATTTTTAGTTTTGGAGGATTTTATGGCTGAACCATAACAGAGATACATTTTCCCTCCCTCACTTTTTTTTAATGTAGAACTTCTTTTATGGCATTATAGAAGACGATCTGTTTGTAGGTGTGGTTTTTTTTTTTTTTTTTTTTTTTTTTGGTACCGGGGATCAAACTTGGGACCTTGTGCTGGTGAGGCAGGCGGTGGAACCACTGAGCTAAATCCCCGGCCTTGTTTGTAGATGTGTTTTTCTCTTAGACACTAGTTTGTCTTGGTGCATGGTGCTGTCACCTGGCTGCCCAAGTGAGAAATTCAAGTCTTACTCGATACTCTCTCTCACTCACCCTCTGTATTCTACTGGTGATCAATACAGACAGTTCCGTCATCATATATTTCTTTTACTCAGTCCCTTTTCATTCCACCGCAGCTTCCTGTTTTGGTTCCTCATTATCCTCTCCTGGATTTCACAAACTACTTCCCATTTTTCCAGCCTCAAGCCTGACTCCCTGAAGACCAGCCATCATACTTCTACCAGATGTGATCCGTCTGAAATGTGGATCTGATTGTTGTCAATACCTTGTTCAGAAGACATCAGTAATTTTGTGCTGTTAGTTCACATTCTGTAGTATAGCACATGGCCCTCATTACCCCTCATAAGGTGGAAGACAGCTTTCCTTCCTAGATACATGGCTTATTAAACTGTCCTCTCCACACTCACTAAACTTTATGCATTTTTCAAAGCAGTTTTCAAGTGCATTTTCCTTCTGTTAGAATGGTTTCTCTTTATATCTTTGTCATCTCTTAAAACTCATTTTCTGTGTCACTTCCTCTGAAGCTTCTGCCCCTGTCTCTCCCATCTTAGCACATGGCTGGCCACCTAGGAGTATGTGCTGAATACCTTTCCCACTACATTGCACACCTTGCCTTATTGAGCTTTATAGCCCAGTAGCCTACTCAGGAAAGGCTCTTTTTCAAAGAATGAGTTGTCTCAAGCTAGCATATTACTTCTGACACAAATCTGCTACTTTTTCTGATAATTATTAGTGTTCAAGTAATTAGTCACCATTGATAACTAAACACCCACTACATATTAAGTTATAAAAAGAGAACATTATATTGTTTAATCCTCCCAGAAACCCTATAATATATGTATTTTTTCCCTTCATTTTATTGATGAGGGGGAAAAGTTAAAGAGATTAGGTTGCCAAGATCATAAATGTAACATAACCCTAACTTGCTAATTGAAATATCAGAACATAGAATGAACAGGGGTTTTTTCTCAATTGTAGGAGATTTTCTGTGGTTAGAAGTTGAGTCAACAGTGAGATTTCATGGATTTTTCTCCCTTTGAAAAGTCCTGCAAGAGAAATAAGCAAGTCTCTTAGCATGAAGTGAATGTATATATATATATATGTTTTAAAGAGCTTACAGTATAATGGGAAAGAACAGGCTAATAGAAATAGACAATGGGATCATCTAGTCCTTCCCTCCATGAAGTGGAAGTCTTAAAAAATCCTTTCTACAGTGGAGTTTTATAAAAATACTTAAGAAGAAAAAGATCTAAAGGACCCTGTTGGTGTGTCTTTGACAAGTATTTAGAAACCCTAATAGAAATGAGTTGGGCTTTTAAGTTTCCTTTTTAAGAGCTGTTTTTCTCTAGCCAGGATGAGCCATAGCACATGGCCTTGACCACACTGGTGTCTCCTCTTTCAGCTCCCTGACTGCAATGGCACCTTCACCCTGGAGCTGCAAGAGGATGAGCTGATTACGCTTACAACCCTCACCACAGGTCGCAAAGGAAGCTACCCCCTGCCTCCCAAATCCCGGCCTTTCCCACGTGTCTATACGGATAATTTCAGTGTTGGTAAGTATTTTTCACTAACATGTAATGCAGTCTGGACCTTCCACAGCAGTAGAAGGTCCGTTTCCATCAGTGGGACTGGATACATGATGGGGAGGCTGTAGAAGCGCCCTCACTTAGCTCTTACATCTCTTTGTGATCAAAGGAGACCTATTTTTTAAATTACTTTAAGGTAAATATCAACTTGTGGGCCCTTCATTTTTCTTTTCTCTTTTCCTTTTTGTTTTGTTCTTTTTGAGACAGAGTCTCACTATGTAATTTAGGTTGGCCTCCAACTTGCTGTGTAGCCCAGGCTGGCCTCAAACTCCAGATTCTCTTGGCTCTGTTTTCCAAGTTGCTGGAGTTACAGTCATGCCCCACCATGCCTGGCTAGGACCCCGTATTTTCTAATGCTAGAAAAAACATAGAGTTCATTGTCACAATGAAAGTTAATTGGAACTTCTTTTCAGTGAAATTTAAGATTTGTATCCCTTACTGGCATTCTCCTTTTGTGTGGAGATTAAGCCACATTACTTTGTTGTCTTTCCATGGTGCTAGTGAATTGGGTGCTGAGAGGTAGTTGTGTGATATATGGATAACCCAACTCATTATGTACCTATGAACTGTGGCTGGGAGTTTTATACTACAGCTTTCCTGGAGGTTAGGAATATCTATGCTAAAGTTGTTAGAAAAGCTTTGATTATAGATAATTTAGATAAACCATTAGAAAAAAGTGAGAAAACATGGTCATTGTGGTTGTATTTCTAGATTATTTAGCAAGCAACAAAATTTGTGATTCGCAAGTGATGTTATATAGGATCACTTGCCTCAGAGACAGATCAGGTGGCTTTGTAATCTGCTCCTAAAGTTTGTAGTCATAGGGAGAGTAAATAGGAGGGGACTGGTATTGCTAGAGAGCAACTTTAATCTTCTTTGGGGTGTAGGGTGGGAAGGATTATTCCATCAAGATTAGAGGCTCCAGCCCATCCTTCCCAACCACTGCTACAGGGTGTCAGCTCCCTTTCCCAGGAAATGATCTTCCAGAGATTGGCATATAAAGCCCAGCTGTACTGGAGTCTCCTCAACTGTTTGAAGATAGAATGTTATAATAATGGGAAAAGATTAGACGATACAGAAATCAATCTGTTAGACCTAAACTCTAAACCTTGGTTATAAGTATTATTTATGTATGTAAAACAATTCAAAGTATTTCAAAATACACCCTAAGATATCAAAGAGATATTTTGTAAGAATTTGATACTAAACAGATCATTTATTGTATTCTGAACAGATTACCCATTTTTTAGTGAAGCTCCGAATTTTGCTGACCAGACTGGTGTATTTGAGTATTACATGAACCCTGAAGACCCTGGCGAGCATCGCTTCACTCTACGCCAGGTTCTCAATCAGCGACCTATTACTTGGGCTGCAGATGCTTCCAGCCCAATCAGCATTATAGGAGACTACCAGTGGTGTGTAAGATTGATGTCCTCAGTGTATGTCTGGCTGAAGTAGCCTTGTAGTGTTGTCAGGCACATTCTGAAGCAGAGAGTTTTCCAGAGTCCTTCTCGTGTAAGAATGCAATCCACATGTAATAATTGTTGAGTATCCTAGCTGGTGACCACAAATCAGCACATTGTTTTGCTGCCTTAATGTCCTGCCTTCACATTTACCCAATTAAATAGCTATTATTATAATACAAGAAATTTGATTTTTATGTAAATATTGAGGATTTGTGACCCAATTATAGTTTGGTATTTATTTACAGATTGTTTGAGTGTGTTTGTTTTTTGGAGAGTTGATTTGTTGATCTGGTTTTGCCACCTGCTGGATCAATAATAGAATTACACTCTTAGCTTTCATAGAAAATCTATTTACCAGGTAATAGGAGATGGCAGTAGCAAAAAGCAAATCAGCTTTAGTTGGCTAGCGATTTCAACTCTTTTCTGTAGATATTTAGTAAAGAGACAAGTTATACTTCTCTTATTCACTTAAAATGTAATACCAAATCTTCACTTTTCACTTCAACTCAGTTATGAAACTTCAGTGTGCTGACTTAGGGCATTTTCCGTTTTTTCTCTAATAACTAGTATAATTTCACTGTGGAAATACACACATGCAGACATACGCACATATGTACGCACACACAAGCATTTAAAGATAATAATTCCTAGCCACCACACAGCCATATCGCAAGCTTGGAAAATGGGGCAAGGATGAGACAATTAATATGGAAAGATTCTTGAATTGCGTATCTGTCAAATGCTACAGAAAATTTTTCCCTTTTGTTTTATTTATTTGTTTGTGTTCTGAGATTAGGTCCCTTATGTTACCCAGACTACATTGAACTCACCATCCTCCTACCTCAGCCTCCATCTTTTTCCTGAACGTATTGCTTCACTCTCAGTTATAAAGCCTTATTTGAGTCCCAAGCTTTGACATAAGTCTTGAGAAACTCAGTTATCCAGAGTGGCTGAAGTCTTTATGGCACCTTGGAATGTTACTGTGGCAGAATGAAGAATTCTTTGGTAATTTAGGTGGATTGTGGTAGCTTGTCTTCTTACAAAACAGAAATATTGCTTATCACACTCTCTAAGGGAGACACTTTACCTGGGCATTGTGATCATGGCAGTGAAGTGTGTGACTTCTTCATTTGTGATGAACAGTCTTGTAAGACGGGGGACTGGGTTTAAGGGTCAAACCATGGGCCTCATTATTTTGATCATCAGTATGAAATCCAGCCACCATAGAAAACCTTTACCTTTTCTATGACAACCCCATCCTCTGGTCCTCTGAACATTGTAGAGAACTCTCTCTAAACTTAAGCTTTCTGTATTCTTCAGATATCTGTTCTGAGACACCAGAACAATCGAAATGCCCCTTAATTGTAGGAAAGAGATGAGATATAGCACTGCCCAAAGACTTACAGCTACAAAGGAAGTCCTTACCTGTTTAAAGATTTGACATTTCTTAAATTGTAATATTCAATCTTGAACATGATCTGTTGCAGAGTGCAAAGGGTGAGGAAGTGAGGAAGAGGGAGATGAGGGGAGTGTTGATAGAGAAGAGTGATACATTCTGAGACAAGGAACCGGGACATAGCAGTGATTCATATAGAAAGGACTGCTTTTAGGACTTCTTGAACCTCATTTCCCCATGATCTTCCATTGTCCAGGAATATGTGTCTCTTTTCAGTTCCATACTGCTATGTGGACTTCTGAGATCCTTTTTAGTTTGGTCTCTTGTATTTATTCTGTTGTTTCCCAATATTTCATCCTTTGTTTGAGGCAGCCACATCTGCTCAGAGATCCATACAGCCCCATGTTCATTTAAACATTGTCTTCTTCCTAAGGTAGGAAAGGGAAGATTGAGTTAGTTTATCTGTAGTGCTATATTAGAAAATCAGTTCTTAAGTATGTACAGTACTAGTATGTAGTTCACGGAAGTGTGTTGTGTAGTGAACCTTCTCTCCTGTACTTAACTTCTGTTGAGTACCAGAACAGTAATTTGACTATACTGAGGCTACTTGAGGATTTCTATTATGTTAGTAAGCTCTACTTACAATGTGAAAAAAATCTTAAAATTATCTTTCCTTGCGTGCAACTTGAACGCTCCATCCTTTTGATCAACTTTTCTTAATATATTGGGTGTTTCTTGTTCCCTCAGCATAATTGAGAGATTATTGCTGTGGAAAAATAAATGATGTTTTTATTCTATTTCATTTATTATTTATGAAATTGCCTGGCAAGTTCTGATGCAAGAATCAACTTACTCTGGAAAAAGGGATAAGTTTCATTTTCTATTATTTCAGCTGTAAATAGAATAAGTTTATGGTACTGACAGTATTTGTTACACCTCCAAACTTCTGATGAGCCAGAAAAGAGGTAGGTGATTTACATAACAATGCTAATCCTTAGTGGCTTCTTGGTGTAATAGTTTACAGAGAGAAAAGCTCCCTCTGATGTCAGAGGAGAGAGACTGGGCTTGAGTTCCTTAGTATTGGATCTTCCTGTAAAGCAGCCCAGCTCTGATTAGGTAATTAATTGTGAATCTTCCTGATTGTGTGCCTATTATAAGTGCCCCATCTGTCTGTCTGTCTGTCTCTCTCTCTATCTTCCTTTACATAGTAAAATTCTACTATGCAAAATTCTCTAAGAAGAAACTCTGAGGAATGTGAAGTTCATACAATTCTAGATCCAATATTGCCCTACCCAATTTCCAAAATACATTTCTTTGTAATCTTACTTTAGATAAATTACTAGCTTTATTACTTGGTGGTATTCAAGTGTTATTTTCTTTTCACGAGCAGTTAGATGTTGAATAGGAAGTGAATGTTTTTCAGAGGTCATGTTGGTTTGGGGTAGTTTTATTGTCCCAGAAAGAAAATGTTATATCTGATAGTGTATTTAAAAGGAAACACAGAGGTGAGCTCATTGTCAAAGCTCTGATAGTCCCTGGTTTGCTGAATCTTTCCCCCGCTTTGACACACTCTTGTGAGTGAGGGAGCCTAGAACCAAAGGTTTATTGTCTCAGTATAGACCGAGAAGTGCGGGACAGGCAACATCAGCATCACTTGGTAAGCAGTTAGACCCGCACATTCAGGGGTCACCCCAGATTGATTGACTGGGTGCTTAGAGGGAGTGGGGTGGAAGGTGTGCTTAACAGGTCTTAATTGCTCAGGTCTGTAAAGCCCTGCTGCAGAAGCAACGTGGAGTTGACACTCTCTTTACAGAGAAAGAATTTAGATCTTATTTTGAGGTGTTTTTAAGTCTTGTTAGGTTTAAATGTAAAAATTGGCTCCAAAGTAGCTAATGTTTACCAGAGGCCTCTGGTGTTGCCTCAGTACTTCTGTTCATTTTGGCTGTCTATTTTTAATTGGGTCTTTTGTTTTGGTGGTGGTGTAATTTTTTTGAATTCTTTATATATTCTCTATATTAGTTCTCTGTTCGAGGTGTAGCAGGTAATGATTTTCTTCCCATTCTGTAGGTTGTCTCTTCCCTCTGTTGGTTGTTTCCCTTGTTGTGTTATTTCTTGTGCAATTTGGGTTCAGTTCAGAAAGGCCTTGCTTATGCCTATGACTTCAAAAGTTTCACTTTATTAGGTTGAACACCTGTTAAGTCTATTTGTTCAAAGGTGTGTGCAACTCAACCCTACTATTTCTTTGTTGATTCTCTCTGATAATGTTATGGAGGTCCCCACTATGATTGTGTTCATGTTGATCTGATTTTTTATGTCCAATAGTGTTTGTTTTATGCAGTTGGGTGTGTTGGTATTTGGTGCATATATATTTATAGTTGTTACCTCTTCCTGTTGAATTGTTCCCGTAACCAATATGTAGTGACCTTTTCCTCTTCTGATTAGTTTTGGCTTGAAGTCTTTCTCGTTTGAAAATAGGTTAGCTACTCCTGCTTGCTTTTCAGCTTCTGTTACTTGGAATATTATTTTCTATCGTTTGGGTTTTAGTTTATGAAGTTTTTTGGATTAAATGTGTCTATGGTATGCAACATACCATTGGTTTTAGATCTTTAATTCAGTCTACTGATCTGTTTTTTGATTAGGGATCTGAGATGATTTACATTGACCGTTATTACTGATAAGTATTGACATTCCTCTCACTGCAGTTTTTTTTAATGTTGCTGACTCCTTTCTTTTTTCCTTTTGCTTAACTGTTAACTCTGTTTTATATATTCATTCCATTAGTTATTTTGGTGTTGTTAACTTCATT
Organism: Heterocephalus glaber; assembly: GCF_000247695.1. The sequence goes on from NW_004624734.1 coordinate 14,395,613, forward strand.
ATCTCAGCCTAGGATATGCTTGAAAATTTTTTAGTGTGCTGATTTGGTAGTCATGAATTTCTTGAGGTTCTTTGGCATGGAAAGTTCTCATCAATTTTGAAAGATAGTTTTGCAGAATATATTAGTCTAGGTTGAAAGTTGTTTTCTTTTAGTGTGCTTGAAACACATCGAGCTTTCCTGGCCTTCAAGATTTGTGTTGAAAAGTGTGATCTAATGGGTTTACTTTTATAAGTGATTTGTTGATTTTCTCTAATAGCTTTTAAGATTTTGTAATTGTATCAGACTTCTGAGATTTTGACTATGATGTTTCATGGAGAAGTTCTTTTCTGATTGTACCTATTTGGGACTCTATATACCTTGCTTATCTGTATATTGAATTCTTCCCTCATACTTGGAAAGTCTTTATTATTTCTGTGAAAAGATATTTTTTAATACCATTCATGCCACCTTCTAACTTTTATTCCAGTTAATCGTATGTTAATCTTCTTTGAGTCATCTAGCAGCTGTTGGATACACCCCCCATGATCTCCTGGTATTTTGAGGTATCTCTGGGATGTGGTCACCTGTATCAGCCCTGTCTTCTAGTTCTGATGCTGTCTTCTCACATTGGTCACTTCTGCTGCCCATACTTTCAATAGAATTCTTTTAGAATTAAAATTTCAATATAATTTTTTTGGAACCTTTTCATAGACTCTAATTCTTTACTGAATTGGTTATTTATGTTTTAAATCATTTTGGTTAGCTCAGCTACCTTTTTATTTGTGTATTCTTTAAGATCACCACTCATTTTGTTTACTAAATCTGTTATCTGTTTAATTATATCATCTTTCAGCTCCCAGAGGACTTTATTAATCTACTTTGCCTTTTAAAAAAAAATCAGTTTGTATAATTCAGCCATTTGTTTTGTTTTGTTTTGTTTGGTACTGGGGATCGAACTCAGGACCTTGTGCTTGCAAGGCAGGCAGTGGCACCACTAAATCCTCAGCCCCATTTGTTTTTTTAATTTACTTCCCATCAATTCCCCTTGTATCTGCTTTGGGTGATTTGAGAGTTTTTGGAGGCCTTTTGTTGTGTATTTTTCTCATGTTTCTATTGTTTTGTTTTGTTTTGTTTTTCTTGTGCTGAGGGTTGAGGATCAATTAGAGTTGAAAGATTTCATTGCTAGCATGGAAGTCTCTTTAGTGTCTGCTTTTAAGTGATGTGATGTTGGCTTTGTTTGTGTTTTACTGTTTATCTACTTCTTCATTTTAGTTGGATCAGACCTGGTATCTGTGTCACAAGGAGAGAATCCCTGCCAGTTTTATCAGCATCAGCAGATCCAGCTATACATCAGTCATGCACATCACATACATTAAAACTTCTTTATTTTTTATCAATTTCACTCTCTTATTAGTGGCCCATACAGACTGTAATATACTTCTACTGACAGGTAGACTGGGATGTGGAGGAAGGGGGAAAGTAAAAAGGAGGAGGATAAGTCAGTAAGAAGAGAAAGAGCAAAAAGAAATATCAGTAGATGAACAACAGACAAGAGATTGGACATTATTGAAATTATTTTTATAAGGAGCAAAGGACTAGTGTTGAAGGAGTTTGAAAGAATATTTGTGGGAGTGGGAAAATCTACATAGTGAGAGGGAAATACAGTTGGGGATTGGGAATTGAGAATTGGGAATTGAGAATGTGACAAGTTGTTTTATTGTAAAGAGACAAGTGTACTCTTGAGTTTATAAATAGTAAATATTATTGTCTTGTAACTTATTAAAAGAAGTAACAAAGTGAGTTAAGTCACATAAACCTTACGATTGTCATCAATGAAAATTCTTGAATCTTATTTATGCTGTAAGCTCAAGCCTTGCAAATAACTTTCCTGCCTCATTTAGAAGTTTGGAAGCATTTGCTATGATGTGGCTTATTTGCAGAGTCTAATTTAAGAGTACTAATCATCTGTTTTATTCTGCAGGACCAATCTGACGGTAAGCTGTGATGTCTACATAGAGAACCCTGAGAAGGGAGGTGTATTCATTGCAGGAAGAGTAAATAAAGGTGGACTCTTGGTTAGAGTTGCCCAGGGAGTTTTCTTCTGGATTTTTACAAATGGATTGTACAGAGTTACAGGCGATCTAGGTAAGTGACTTTTTAAAAAAATAGCACACGACTTACTATGTGATATGTTACTTTGGGCATTTGCTTTTTATTGGTGGGAGCGATAAAAGAGCTGCATGCCAAGATGCTTGTACATCTAATTGGGAAGAGATTTAACATATGTAAGCAAGTACCAAACAATTCAGAATTATGGTAATTTAGTGCTTATAGAGATGTGCAGCTCAGTAAATGAAAACATGATTATGCAAAGTGTTTTAGGTATCGTTGGGTGAGCATAGGATTTGAGTGAGGTGATGATCAGATGGAGAGAATCCTGAGGGAATGCCATGATAAAAGCAGACTGTAAGAGTTGCTATTGTGCTTATGGAAATACAAGGAAAGGGACTGATATGTTTAAAATGGAGAAACTCTTTGTTAATTTACTTAAAACTTGGAAAGAATTTGATTATTTTCATTCATCTTGATAGCATTTTTCCTGTTAGAACTGCACTTACTGTAGAGCAGGTGCTTAGAGCATGCTGAAGTTAAACTGCTTCCAGTTCCCTTTGGGTTTAGTGCCCACCCCTTTGTTGAAGCTAGACATTTCTGGTGGTGACTTTTCTTCATTCTCAGTCACTTGAGCTTCACCTTACATTAATTTAAAAAATTTTCTCCTTCTTATAGTTTGCTTTTCTTTGCCTTGGCTGTAAAATAAAACAGTCACACCTCAGTTCACAAATGCTTTTGTTTGCAAACAGTTTGGTTTGCAAACAAACATTTGGCATAGTTTTGTTTTTGTTTGCAGACTGCATGAGGAGACAAACATGACTGTGACATCTCTCCCACACAAACACAAATGTGGCCATCTTTTCCAAAATCATAGAACAAATTAAGTTCACGAACCAAAGTACTACTGTACAAAATAAAGAAGAATAGGTGGTATGGACATTAGAGTAGGAATTGCGTACCTATAGCATAACCGATCTACAGTGTATCTCATTGATTTTTCCAAAACAAAACAGAGAGCCAGAGGTTAATTGATTTACCCAGTCTTAAAAACTAGTTAGTGGCTGGGGATTTAGCTCAGTGGTTCCAGTGCCTGGCTCGCAAGCACAAGGACCCGAGTTCGATCCCTGGTACCAAAACCAAAAAAACCCAAAAACCCCCCCAAAACTAGTTAGTGGCAGAATTAGAACTAGGATGTAAATCTATATATTCAGTCCCTACTGTTCTGTGTTTCAGACTGCCTGTTTGATAACTCTTCCTGGCTTTTGCTCAGGTATTTAAGTACAGTGAATCTAAAAATTAACTCATCCTTTTCTCTAAGTTATCACTATTACCATATAAGCCATTATACCAGCTGGAAATCTTACAGAAGTCTTGAACTACTTGCTGTTACTGTCTGTGTTCAGTCCAAGCAAGTATTAAGTGTACTCTGAAGTTCAGACACTAACTCATTATACTACGGTTAGTTTTTAGCTTTGTCTCACTAGTTCTGTTATGAACTTACATGTAGTTTATGGTTCAGAATGGGAGCACAATAAATGCTATGTACATAGTTATGGAACATGTGATAGAATTTTAAATCATTTATAGAGCTGGCAAGGAAGGGATGGTTCTTTATTAAGGCTGACTTTACTATATACAAATGCCACCTTAGAACCCCCACTGATATGATTCTGTGATTTAGATTTTAAAAAGCATCTATTAGGATGATCGTTTGTGTTACAGGTGGATGGATCATATATTCTTCAGGATATGTTGAAGTGACAGCAAAAAAATGGTACACACTTACGTTAACAATTGAGGTGAGTGTTGCTGATCAGAATGCCTGGAGAAAAGCGTTCTTGTACCTTTGTAGAATTTTGTGTTATAAAACAAGTGGGGGAAAATATGTTAAATAATGACAAGAGTCAGAGAGACTGCATCATGAGACCAGCAATACACTGTCCATAGAATGAAGATGCCTCAGTAACCTGCATAACTAGAGTTCACTTTGTCAGACCATTATTTTTAAGTTTTCCTTTTGTCTTTTAAACTGAGGAATAATTGGTAACATCAGTAATTGAACTATAGTACAGTTAGTACAGTATTTTTCCAGTTATTTTTCTCACAGTAGTCATCGAAGGCCCTGGTTGATTATGAGTTACTGATTGAGACTGTTTCTAAAGGGTGCTACATGGGGAACTTCTGTGTAATATGCTGCTCTCTCCCAACACAGTCCTCTCAGAATCTTGTTCAGATTGTGATAGAAATTAAAGCAAAATTCAAATAACTTTTGAATTTATTTTCTCTTTCTACTCAACGACCCAAAATGCCAATACTCATTTTTCAGGCATTAATAGTATGTATTGAAGATCTGATTGGGATGTAACATAACAACCTGTTTTAATTCTTTACATCCTACTTGGTGTGTTATTTATTGTGTATATGTTTGTGTGTCTCCTTTGAGAATATAAACTCCATAAAAGCAAGACATTGTCTTGTTTCTCTTAAATTCCCAGGGCATGGAATATATTTCCTGCATAAATGAAATAAAACATTTTCCCATCCAGAATATCACAAAGAAATACCCTTATGAAGATTAAATAAGATAATATACTTGAAAGTTTGGTACAATATCTGATGTGATAAGCACTTAATGAATCGAGTTAATATTCCAGGAGCAGAGCCTTTGGAACCAGACACACCGGCATTCATAGTTCCTTCCTGTTACTGAGACTTTCAGCAAGTGATTTTATGTCTCTTAGATTCTATTTCTTTATCTGTAAAATGGAGATAACTTCTGTGCAGTTGTTTTAGGTTTAAGTGTTTCATTCTTTTATTCAATACATTTTTATTAAGCACCTATATATGCACTTTCCTGGGTGCTAGGGACATGTCTTTGAAGAAGACAAACAGATTCCTGCTTTCACAGAGCACATATTCTTCTAGGACTGGGGTTGACAAACTTTTTCTGCAAAGGACCAGATGGTAAATCTCTGCGATTCCAATTGCAGCTGCTCAGCTGTGTTGTTTTAATGAGAAAGCAGAGACATGTGAGAGGTAAATGAGTGGATGTTCTTGTTTTCCAATGAAATTGTACTTCAAATAGGTGGCTGGCCTGAGGACTATAGTTTGTTCTAAGACAAGTAAATAAATAATGATGAAGAAAAGTGGTATGATGAGGTGATGCTCTGATTCTCTTAACTAGGGGTTGAGGGGAGGGTGTTTGAGTTTAGACCTGAGATGGGAAGAACAACCTGAATAGGCCTCAGAGCTCCTGCAGAAGGTGAGCAATGCCGGCCTCCTGTAAGGAGCAGCTAACAAGCTGGGATGGCTGGAGCCTGGGGAGCAGAGGGGCAGGGCAGGGATGAAGCACTGTTAGGCAGGTTGTATGCTTTATACAGTTTGTGTATGTGAGTCCTTTGGCTCAGTGTAAGTGCAGAAGATACTCAGTAAGCACTTTCAGAGCTGAAGACAGCCATGCAGGTGTGTAGCAATAGTAATGACTCTGTATTTGAAATTGGGTAGCTTCAAGATTCAAGTCTTAGCTCTGCTGGCAAATATATCTGGGTCTTTGAGCTTTAATCTTGTTAAAACTCAGCATCTCTACTCATAAAAGAGAAGAACCAAATTATGGCCCATTGCATTATAATTTTAAGACAAAACTTTTTTGGGGCCTAGTACTTTGAATCTCCAGCCATTCACCTTTTAAAAATAGCTAGTTTTCAGTGTTCAGGTGGAGTGGGTGTGCTGTGAGTATATGCTCATAGTGAGACACAGTAACGATGCACTGCTCACTGTGTGTCAGACACTGAACCAAATAGAATTGCAACCTTTTGAGGAATACAAATTTCTTTCTTCTTTTGTCAGTGACCAGTTAATCGCACCATATGGATACTCTCCTCCTTCCACACCTTCTAGCCCTGCCCCATCATCATTTTAATTGATGGTTACTATTTTTCTTTTCTTTGGTACTGGGGATTGAACTCCGGTCCTTGTGCTTGCGAGGCAGGCAGCGGAACCACTGAGCTAAATCCGAAGCCCATCTGTGTTTCTAACTTAAGGATAGGAGTTCTGTATGGCTTTGTAGTGATATGGCTATAAATGGGAACAGAACAGTAAAACTAAGGCTGGTCACTTCTCTTTTGGCTGGGTGAAGGGTCTTTAATGGAGTTCTTAAATAGTGAGGAGTCCAACGTTTGGCCTTAATATAGTCATATCCAATGAGTGGATGCTTGTTAGCCACAGGCCTGTATGTGCAACTCATAAAAATAACGAACTTCTTCTTTTTAAAATTTCAGTGAGCTTTTATCTAAAACTATAATAATGTTAGCAAATGTATTGCATTTTTGTAGGTTTTACATTTTGGTGGAGCATAAGGAAATATTGGAGTATTTCTTATATCATGGGAACTATTTAAATAGGTAGTTCCTATTAGATCTCCCAGAAAAATTTTCCTGTATTTAAAACTTTTGCTTACACTCGCAGAATTTTGTTTCACAGTGGTAAGTCTTGAGTAAGAAAGACATTTACGCCACTACTTAAGTAGACCATACATTGTTAAAAAACAAACTTCAGAGGATCATTTCTATGTATGTTCAAGAGATGTGTTTCTCTCTACTCTAGGGTAATTTATCCTCTGGCAAGTTGAATGGCAAGGTTCTGTGGGAAAATATTCATGTGAAATACCCGAAGAATGGCTGGGCTGCGATTGGAACTCGCTCATTTGAATTTGCACAGTTTGACAACTTTCATGTGGAAGTCTCACACTAATGCAGAGTGTTCAGAACACTCTTGATTTTCTTCCTATTTGATTTGGTTCAGAGCCAGTTCTTGTGTTATGGATTGATAGATGAGCCTTTGGAGGTTAAAAACAAGGAAGAATATATAGGAAGAAAAATATAGTTTTGCTTGATCCTGAGATTGCATTAGCAATAATTCCAAAGGGAATGTACATTGTTAACATCATGCAGTGTGGCTCATAAAATTCAAACTCTCCATTGGTCCTGTGGCTATGACTGACCTCATGGAGATGTATTTATGAGTGCTCTCCATGTGTCCAAGTGAATTCATGTCCTTATCATAGGATGATGCTACCATAGAAGCTGAATAACATGAAGTGCTGCATTTGAAAACTACTTCAACATGCTATCCTTACACACTTAACAGTTTTAAAAGAATTTTTAAGATGATGGTTTTGAATGATGAATAGGATGATTTGAAAAATGCTTCTTTAATAAACTACCTCTAATGTTATTTCTGCAGTAATAAATTATAGTAAATTAATTGGATTATTTGTATTCTTTAATTTGTTTGATTCCAACTTTTAGTCTTGTAACACTTGGAACTCTGTGAATATCTCCCTGGGTAGCTGGAAGAATGAGGAATTTCATTGTAGCCAGTGCTGTAAGTGGGTCTGGAGATGAGGTTGTTGCAGGTTTCTTGGGTCTCATTTCACTGTGACTTTTGTGGTTTGCCTTCACATGTTGCCCTGGGAATAGATCAGACAGCTAATGAATGCTTTTATCTCCTTATATGCAGCAGGAGGGGAACACACTTAGCTTCTACCAGCTCATAGAATTGGATCATCTAATGTTTTGTATGGTTAAGATGCATTTTTTACATCCCCAATGTGTGTGTGTGTGTGTGTGTGTGTGTGTGTGTGTGTGTATTTACATATAAGCATGTTTCTCATTAGTGTGGTTTATATCCGAGCATTAACATAGTTCCTAGGAGCAAATCAATTATTCATTTGATTAATTGTAGAATTCTTTAAAGAGGAATAATTACTCAGGACCTAGTTCTAGTACTTAGGAATTTGTAATGGTGTAACTAACATAGGTGAAGCTACAATGAAGTGTTGCATTGTTTTTAAAGACAAGATGCTAATTACTAGAATAAATCAGATTATAGAGAAAAATTTTAAATTAAAACCAACTCCAAGGGATTTTTGATTCAGATCTCTAAATATTTTTTAAAAACTAACATATATGTATAAATTATGTACAATAGAATGTTCCCACTTTAAGCGTACAGTTCAGTGAGTTTTGATAAATGGATATGCCCACACAGCCAACATTCTAGTTAGGTATTAAATATTTCCATCGCTCCAGAAAGTTCTTTTGTTTAACTATATAACCAATTCTTCTCACTCCCAATCTCAGGCCACTATTGTTGTGATTCCAATCATTGTTAGTTTTCTTTTTTCCAAGCATAAAAATGGCATCATATGTAGCATATGTGAATTTCTTACATACTCAGCATAATGTTTTTGAGGTTTGTCATGTTGTTTGTGTCAGTGGCTTACTTTATTATTTTGGAAGAATATTCCATTGTATGGATTTACTACACTTTGGGTTTTCTCTTACAAAGAAAGATGACTATCAGCATTTTCACACAAATCTTTAGGTGGACATATATTTTTATTTTTTCTGGCTTAATATTGAGGAGTAAAATTGCTGGGTCTTATGTTAACTTTATTATAAGAAATCACCAACTCTTTTCTAAAACTGATAATATGATTTTGTACTCCCACCAGCATTTGAGAGTTTCAGTTACTCCATATTCTTGTCAATGCTTCATCTTATCATTCTTTCTAATTTTATTTTTAAATTGTGATTGTATAGTAGTTATATTTCTCTAATGATTAAAGATGGTGAGTGTCTTTTCATGGGCTTCATTGGCCATTCATGTAATTTGCTTCATGAAATAAATTTCTGTCCACGTTTTTCTCATTTAAAAATTATGCTATCTTTTCACTGAGTTGGAAAGAGCTCTTTAGATATTCCGAATACAGATTTTTTTAAAATCAAAGTTTTACAAATTATTTTCTTTTTTTTCTTATTTTTGCAAAGAACTTGTTGGAATTTTGATTGTTATATGCATCTAAGTACAGGTCAGTTTGGAGAGAACTGATGTCACTAACAAGGACTTTTCAGTCTATGAGCGGTTATGTCTCTTCATGCATGTAAGGTCTATAATTTCAATAATTGTCGAGGTACAAATCTTGAACATATTTTTGAAAATTTATCCTTAATTTTTTTTTTTTTGGTACAGGGGATCGTACTCAGGACCTTGCGCTTGGCAGGCAAGGCGCGGTGCCGCTGAGCTAAATTACCGGTTCTCTTTAAATATTTTGTTACGATGCTATTGTAAATTGTTTTATTTCTTTTTTCAATTGTTTGCTCAGATATAGAAATAGTTTTTATATAGTGGGCTGCAGTCCTTCTGCTTTACAAAATTAACGTTTTCTAGCATTTTTTTCTTTTAAAAATTCTTTAGGATTTTCCACGTATACATTTATGCCAAGTGATGGTTGAGTGATTGTATCAGTTTGAGAAGTTGTTAAGAGAAGCTTAGTTAAATCAACCCAGCATTTCCAGGCCCTAGGGCATGGGAGATCCACCCTAGGGCTGCTTCTGGCCTGGATGGTATAAGGGAGAAATGAGAAAGGATGTGGCTGCTTCTGTTCCTTTGGAGGAGCTTCCGGGTTTCCCTTGGGCATCATCTCCTTCCTTGCCAGGCAGACTCTTGGACTTCCAGTGCAGACTTCAGCCTTCTGGCCTGGACTCGTCCACCTTCCTTCTGGTGTAGTCTTCTTGGCCTTCTGTCACAGACCCATTGGCTTCCTGATAAAGACTTGCTTGGGATACTGCAGTGAGCTCCGGACCTTCAACTAAATCCTTTGGTCTCCAATGTGCAGACAGACCCTCTGCACTCTTTTTCATCGGACTCTGCAGGTAGCCATTGTAAGCCAATCTTGTAAATTCTTATATATTTATGTATCGTGTGTTATATCTGTTTCTCTAGTAAATACTGACTGACACATGGCATTGTGAAAGCAGACAATTTTATTTCTATTCTAGTATGTCTACTGAGGTGGTTTACTTCTGAGGTGGTTGTTGACTTATTCCACTGGCCGGGACTCTTGTACAGTGTTGAGGAGCAACAAGATCATACATCTACACCTTGTTCTTGATCTTAGAAGAATATTTTTCACCATTAAATGTGATAGTTTATAGATTGTTTCTTTTCATAGATCCCTTTATCTGGGAAAAGTTTCCTTGCATTTTCAGGTTGCTGAGAATTTTATTATGACTAGGTATTGGATTGGTTAAATGCTTTTCTACGTCTAATGAAATGGTTATATGACTTTTTTCCTTTATTCTGTTAATGCAGTATGTATCATATTATTTGATTTTTATAGGTAAAGCAATGTTACATTCCAGGTTAGTCATCACCAAATGGGTCTGTTGTGATGTTTACAGATTTGTGAATTTCATTTGTCAGTAGTTGGCAAAGGGTGTTTGTATCTATGCTCGTGAGGAATATTGGTCTAGTTTTATTTTCTTGTTACTTCTTCGTCTGGTTTTGCAAACAAGGTGATGCTTCTTAAAATCAGCTAGGAAATGTTCCCTCTTTAATTTTTCTGAAAGGGTTCGTGAGGTTCTTGCATTAGCCAGACTCTGATCAGGAGACAGAAACCATACCAGGTTAAGCTTAGTATAAAGAGTGTTACTTTATTACAGGCCATTAACTACTAAGGGTTGAAGAGAACTCTGAAGAATGCAGGAATAGCAGCTGTAGAGACCTGGAAAAAATTTTCAAGAGGTCTTCTCACAAGGCTGAGATTCAGATCTCATTGAAGATGGTTTAGCTGTGACCCTGGGATGGTATAGAAATTTGCTGAGATGTTACATGCTGGGACTGGCAACAGGACTGTGGTTTCTGTGGTGTGTTGGAAACTCTTTGGGAAGTTTTCTCTTTGGGTGCTGCTGAAACTCATTGGGGATCTGTCCTTTTTGGTGCTTATGAAACTTCTGGGACCCCCGCCCCCTGCACAGTGTTGGTGAAAATCCCTCCTGGTGAATGCCGGTAACCACCAGCTCTCTCTGGAAGGGATGCTTCACTGGATGTCTCAAGTACTGCTAGCAGCCACGTGCCACCAGAGCAAGAAGAAGAAACCACACCAGCAGCTTTGACAAAAAAGGGATATTCAATTTTTACATTTCTTATGTCAGTCTTGGCAAATTGTATCTTTCATGAAATTTGCCTGTTTCATCTAAATCATCTAATTTATTGGCTTTAAATTGTTTTGAAGTAGTCTGTTGTAATTTTAATGCCTATAATACATTCATGATATAGCCAATTTGTGCTTTCTTTTTTTATCTTTATATTTTTCAGAGGACCAGTACTTAGTTTCTTAGATTTTTGTTCTGTTGCTTCTTTGTTTTCTGTCTCATTGATTGCTGCTTATGCCTTTATATTTGTTATTCTGTTTTGAGGTTAAGTATGTTCTTATTCTTGCTTCATAAGGTGTAAGCTTGGATCATTGATTTTGGATCTTTTAAAATTTTAATACAAGCATTTAATAATAAAATTTTCTCTTAAGTATTTATTTAGTTCCACCTCATATTTTTTAATGTTAATGTTTTCATTGAGATAAAAGTATTTTGTAATTTTATGATCTTTGTATTAACTAAAAGTATGATGTTTAATTTCCAAATAGTTAAAGGCTTTTCAGACATCTTTTAATCTTTGATACTTAACTTATTTTATTGTGGTCAGAGAATATGCCTTGATTCATTTACACTATTTTGAAATTAGTTAGATTTATTTTATGAACCAATTTGTTTTGTCAGTGTTCCTTGAAAATAATTTGCCTTTTCAGTGATTGGCTGTAATATTTTACAAATATTAGGCCATATTGTTTGACAGTGTGGTAAGAACTCTTTTCTTTTTTTTTTTTTTTTT
>NW_004624734.1:14419719-14470706 GCF_000247695.1 Heterocephalus glaber
ACACCCTGAACTGATAGCACAGGAAGTAACAAAACAGATGAATGAGGCTCTAGAAAAATTCAAAACAGAAATAATCTCCCAGATAACAACAGAGATGGTGAACAGAGTGAAAGACATGATTGGAGGTTCTAGAACATAAACATAAAAAAATAGGTGAGATCAGAAACATGCTGGAAGCCATGAATGCCCAGCATAAGAAAGAAATAGAAACCATGATCACCCAGCATAAGAAAGAAATGGAATCCATGAAACAGATTCAAATAGATATTCAGGAGATTAAAAACTCCATTGAAAGCATGCAGAGCAGATTAAGAGAATTTGAAGGTAGAATATCAAATACAAAAGACAGGATTGCGGTTAAGGACCATGAAAGCAGAGATTTCTTAAAAATAGTAAGGGACCAGGAGAAATCAATCCAGCAGCTGCTAGATGATGCGAAGAAGAATAACATAAGACTGATAGGAGTCCACGAAAAGACTGATTTGAAGTTGCTTATTGTAAGTATCTTGTTGCTTGTAGTTAGAACCCTTATGGAATGATTGCTTCTCAGAGGTATCTTCCAGATATAGCTGGTCTTTAGGTTTTGAGTCTCTAATGGCTCTGAGGCTGCCTCATTTTCATTATACCAGGAAGGACAACTGATTAGATCAATCACAACACCTTAGCCCAAGTGATACAATCAGCAACACAATAGCATCAAGTACCTCTTAGAAAATGACAATTTGTGGAAGTTATTAATCTATCATCTTTAACTGTGTGAATTAAATCAAAATCAAGGACCAACTCAACATAGGTTTATAGTGGATAAACTCTTCAATATAGCAACTTTACCCTTAGGGATGGGGAGTTAGAAGGAGTTGGGGAGGGAGGAATAGGTAGGTAGAAGGATAGGGGAAGGTTAGAGTGAGGCCAGAGGGCACAGGCAAGAGAAGGAAAGAACAAAAGACAAATAAAGAAGAAATACAAATTAGGGCCAAAACAGCAACACAAAGGGGAAATGAAGAACAATGTGGGTCAGCAAGGGAGCCAGGCAGAGAGAGAGAGAGAGAGAGAAAGAAAAGAGAAAGAAAAAAGAGAAAAATAAAAATTTTGAAAGAGTAGAAAGGCAGAAAAATATTAAAAATAAGGGCAAAAAAATAGTGGTAATTTTGAAAAAAACAAAAGATATAAATGAAGGGCCTCCTTCAGGGTATGTCTCTGCTGTCACAATAGACAACATGGGCAGCAGTGTGCAGTTATAAGTCAATGAGTCTCAGTAAGCTAGTCACAGACCCATGAGATTCAAGCAGATTTCTGGCTGCAAGTCCCAAGTTGAGCTCCCAGTCCTCCTGCAGGGTTGAACTCTGCAAGGTTCTACTGCAGGTTCCAGCTGCCCTTCCCCTGAAGATAGTCCAGGTTCTGATGGGAGGTGATGATCCCTCTGATTTACCAAGCACAGTGGTCTGGTGTGCCTTTATTGTAGAGATTCTCTTCACTTTTCCAGTGGGCTTCAATTTTCATCAGGGAGCCTGAGAGAGGCCCTCTCTCTGCTGTTCACTTCTGCAGCTCAGGACAATGGCTTTTATGCCCCCCTGTGCCTCTGTAGTGTGGAACCAAGTATCTGCACAGCCAAGAGGCTAGAGGCGGGGGGTGGGGTGGGTGTGTGGATGTTGTTGTTGCAGGCTCCCGTGTGGGCCAAGCTGGCAGCTGGTGGGCATGCCTGGGGGTGTCCTCACCATGACCTGGTCACAAGTGGATGGAGCAAGCCAGTCGCAGTCAGCCTGCAACCTCTCTGCCAGCTCGGCCAAGCTGGCGGCTGGTGGCCCTTCCCCCCGGGCAGGGGTGGTCCCAGTGGATGGTATTTCTATGGCCCATCACTAATTGTGTATTGGACTGGGGTTGGAGGACCTGAAAGAGAAAGGGATATGAAAAACACTGAGTGAGATATATATAATAATGAACTTTTAAAAAAAATTAAAACATGAATGGAGAAAAATTCAAAACACATATGAACTAAAAAAGTTTTACAATTTTTCTGTAAAAAATCACAAATCCAAATGCAGAAATCTGCCATCAAATGGAAAAATGAGGCTAAATGAATGCTTTTCTGAGAAAAAGCTTTAATAAAGTTGACTGAAATGGAAAAAAATGAAAATGACCAATTATCATGAGAAAAATTGAGCTATTTACCATAAAACATCAGGCACAAACAGTTTCCAGTTGGGTAATTTTAAATTATTCAGGATCAGATTGTTCTTAGGGTGTTTAAAAGTGTACTGGAACAGAGAAAAGTGAAGCTTTTGAATTATTTTTATGAAGCAAGCACAACATTGGTACAAATAAATGGGTGAAGGTAGTACTTAAAACCAATTAGCTGTGCAGTGTAATTGTTCCTTAGAATATTGATATGAAAGCCGCAAATAAAGTACAACCAAATAGAATGTAGTAATGAATAAAAGCAGCATGGCCAAATGAGGTTCATTTTAACAAACCAAAGATGGATCAATAATGGAAATCTGCTAATGTAATTCTCTATATTAATGAGTAGAGAAGGGGAAAAAGTGTTGATTCCAAAAGATGTGACAAAGGCATTGGATAAAAATCACTGTATGTACTTGCTAAACAGTGAAATAGTAAGAGATCATATTAAGGAAATTTCCATGAGTTATTTCTATTATGGTTAATGGTGAAGTATTAAACCATTTTGGAAAGCTAGGGAAAGATACAGTACTCACGACAATAACCATTGTTATCTAACAGGTGTAGCCAGAAATTTAGAGAACCAGGTAAACGGTTCTTCCAGTGTTTCAAGCAAATCATCTAATCCTCCCCAAATCCTGTTAGAGATACACTGTCATTCCCATTCCACAAATGAGAAAATAAAAGCACAGAGCAGTTCCTTGCCCAGAGTCACATATCCCAGGAGTGGCAGAGCTGGGATTTGAGTCTTTTCCTGTACTGCCCTTCCAGGAAGAAAATTAATGATAGTAGATTTGAAGTAAGGGAGATTGGAAGACAGTTTTGGAAAGATGACATTTTCTCTAAATTTATTTATTAATTAAGTTATATTTCAGCTTGAAAAATGAATCTGACAATTCTCTGTGGATTCAAGAATAGCTAGAAAAGTTCTGTTAGGAAGTATGAGAAAGGTGTTAAAGTTGTGGTATTTCAGTGACCATAATGGCCAAGGTATAAGCAACAAACAGCATAGAACAGGCATCAGCAGACTAAGGATAGCAGGTTAAGATAATGGGCATGTGCAAGATTTGCATATCTCTGGGCACTTTCAGGGTACCATAGCAGAGTAGTTGCAGTGGAGACCACGTGGCTGGTAAAGCCAAAAGTGTTTATACTCACGTCCTTTGCAAAAAAAGTTTCTCAACCCCTAGCCAGAACAGAGTCCTCATTCAGGTGGCTGTAGGGGCGCCTAAAAATCAATGGAACTATTGATGGCAGTTATCATTTTCTGCAACACACAAATTGCAAATAGTAAGTAATAGTAATAGAAAATATAGCCTGTGGAAATTTGTGAAGAACAAGTTTTTCCAGTGATGCAATAAACTAGGAACTATAAAAGTTTTAAAGTGTGATTACAAATAAAAATTTAAGTGTCAAGCGAACTGAAAACAATATTAAAAGCCATATGAAAAACTTGGAAACATATTTTCAGGGTGTGTTTAGCAGAGTTTAATGTTTAGTTACAGATTTTAGGAGCCATTATAGCTTTTTAATCAGGAAGAGATTTAATGAACAGAATTAGGTGATTATTAAATTATTATAAGGGCCAAAGGAGGAGATTCTAGAGCTAGCTGGTCCAGGTCACTGCTGCTCCAGTCTGCTGAGAAAACTGCAACCACCTCTGGCTACTGGGTCACGTAGGCACAACTCTAAGCCAAGGATCAGGAAGATGTGGCCAGAACTGACTGATTCCACAGTGACAAAAGTAAATGCTGTGTGTGTGTCACAGGACTGTACCATTTCTCTCTCACTGCTCTTGCCAGTATGTCCAAGTGGTGGGTCAACATCACATTTGAAATCTTAGCTGCAAGGAAATCTGGGAATTTTTCTTTGTAGCACTCTTGGAATAGGAGATTAGGTAGGCGCTAAATGAGCTGCAGTCTATTGTCTACAATTATGCGGATAATTATACATAGGAACAGCCATAAAAATGAACCAGGAAAATACAAGCATCTAATTTAAAAAAATGGTAAAAGACAGTTAACTCAAAACCAAGAGGTCAATAAAAGGGAGAAGCTGAAACCACCGATGACAAACCTAATGTTGTCAAGGACGTGGCAGATGAGGCTCTTTTGTGCCAGGATAAAGTTAGATGACCTTTATGAAGGGCAGAGTAAACCCTCTGACTGAGCAATCCTACTGCAGAGTGTCAGCTGTTCAGGGAGTGGACAACTTCATGAGGTTAACAAGAGGGCGTATCCAAGCATGTCCAATCAGAATGTTGCTTATAATTGCAAAGTATTGCAACTAACTTCTCATCAAAAAGGAACTAAGTAATAAGTGATAGTACATTTATATCATGAAGTTTCACACTGCTGTTGAAACAGAGGTATTGATCAGAGAGGGCATCATGTGGCAATTAAGAGTAATTGGCTTTGGAACAAGACACCTGTGTTTGAATCTTGATTTTTTTTTTTTTTTAACCACTTACTAGTTGTTTGATCTTAGAACTTAATCTTTTAATCTATCCCCTTTGCTATTTGTAAAACAGAGATAATAGCAGTAAAATAGGCACAATAATGGATAATTTACTTGGCTGTGGTTTTATGAGAATTAAATGAATACCTATGCCTCCTTTTTAACTCTCACACACATAAATGATAAAGGCAAAAACAGAATTTCCTAGTATTTCTAGAGTGTTTTCAGTATTAACAGAGATCCTTTTTAAAGGGCATTCAGGTGATATTACTTTATTTCCACTGTACTGTATTTTTGTATGTATAAATATGTGTGTTATAATGGGCCATGTAGTATTTTTTAAAAAAGGTATTACATTTACTTAGAGAATAAAAGACTATAGTTTCAATTCCCTTCTATTATTTTGACTAAAACACAGCTCAGTATTGGCAGAAGGCTCTGAGGTCCCTAAGAGATGCTGAGTGTCAGCCAAGTTTGGAATCTCGCTGTACCCCAGCAGGGAGCTGAGGGCTCCTAGCAGAAGTCAGGCATCCGCTCAGATCACCATGGCAACCACAATCAAAGAGTAAATAGAGTTTTGATGGATGAAAGTGCTTCATTTTGTTACTGGACAAAATAAGCTTTTAATTTTAATTTTTTTGACGGCTATTCTTTTTCCTCCATCACCAAAGTTCAAGAGCAAGAATTCCAATCCTTTAGCTATAGACCCAAACAATCAGCATTCAGCATATAAGCTCTTTATGTAAATTCTCATCTTTGATAGAACTTTCCTCTTCTGATGACCAGTAGACTCTGTGGATATTGTTCAATAAGTCTGTTGAAAGTGCTGCATCCAAATGAGTGGTACCTTCTTCAAAATAGCATTAGTGACTCTTTGAGTTATTTGAGAGTTGCTCTGGATCTTAGATATGGGGGAAGCCTCATTTCTGCAGCTCTCATTGTCAATGTTTTAGTTTCTATCAGGTCCACCCACTGACAGGTGTCCTTACTCATTTATGGAGGTGTCTTCATTTTGGAAGAGTTATAATCATTGGAAATCTGCCTTTCTAGAATTTCTACCAACTGATTCTAATTCTACATCAGAATCAACTCTTGAGAGTTTAATTCTTTTCCTACTTCAAAGCCCCTTAAATAGATAAAGGCCATTTTCTTGGACCTTTTTGGGAAGTGATATTTGTTTATTGTCTTTGGTAGGAACTTTGTAAGTCCTTAGGTACTAAGGTTGTAAAGACAAATATATCCCCTCTCTTTCATAGGGTTGTTTAAAAAATTGATATAGTTCCTCTTAACCTCCTCCTAAAATTGTCCTTTTGGTCTAGTTACTCTTCACAAATTAAGACAAGTATGCCTCTGAGTTTCCTGGTTTTCACAAGTGAATTGCTTGCTCTGCTGTTGCTCCTTCTCCCCTGTGGTGTGAGGGTTTTTTTTTTTTTTTTTTTTTCAGATCAGTCTCCTGCCTCCTTAAGGGGAATAGTGATGCACTGTCCATCCCTAATTTGGAAGTGCTTGTCTTTCTCTGGGACTTGATCAGTGTTGAATGTCTGGTGTAGCTGATTCAGAGGTCAAGGTGACAGGGTCTGTATATCTGGTGCCCCCGCTAGTGCAGCCTAAGATGTCATTAGCTTCTTGATCTGTTAGTTGTTAGTGTCTTAGTCAGTTTTGGCTACTATAACAAAATACCATAGACTGGGTGGTTTAAATTCAGATATTTCTCATAGTTGTAGAGAGTGAAAGTCCCAGATTAAGGTGCTGGCAGATCCTGTGTCTGGGGGGGCTATCTTCCTGGCTTGTAGACTTTGACCTTTTCCCTATGTCCTCACAAGGTGAGGAGAGAGCTAGCTCCTTGATAGCGCTCTTATAACAGCACTAATCCCACCATGGAGCCACAACCTCATGACCTCATCTGTGCGGAACCACCTCCCAAGACTGCACCTCCTTTTAACACCACTCTGGGTGGAAGGTGTTCGACATTGAGATTTGGGGTGGGACCAGTTAGTCCATAACAGTGAGCATGTGGTTCAGCTGTTGACTGACCCAAGTTTTCCTCTTGTACTGAGATATCACAGAGCCTTGAGAATTCCAGCCAGAAACTGAGAGTGTCTTCTATGGGCTGTCCCCATCTGTCCAGGACAAAATTTTCAATTCTGATAATTTCATCCTGCTTGGTGTTGAGCTGTTAAACATGGTGTAACAGTCAGGTGTGAAGTGGAATCATCTGGTCCTAAAGTTGCTGGCACAGCCCCACAGTTGAGACCCAGTAGCAGTAAGCACTATGTCTTGAGTTCAGAGAACTGTTAGCTCATGGGGCCAGGCCTCTCTCTGCATGGCTTATGAGACACACCAGTTAAAGAGCTGTCCTTATCCCTGTTGAATAAGCTCTCCAAGGAGGGAAGAGGGATGCTCTCCCCTGATGGGAAGCAGCAGCAGCCTCTTTTGGGAGGCTCCCAAATCCAAAGAGGGTACCTAAGCCATTCCTATCTCCACTAGCTTGGGAACCCATTAGTGGCCATCTGCTATCTTCTCTGCTCAGGCTCTGATGTTACTGGAGTGTGGAAACAGGGCCTGGAGCAGCCACCTGCATAACCACAAGTGTGGCAGGGACACATAAACATCCAGTGGTTCTAGTGGATTTCGCAGAAGACTTGGCTGTCTAAGAGTTCCCTCCAAAGATGGTGGCCTACTGGGTGAGGGATCCCTGAAGTCTCCTCTTTGAGTGCAGAGGAAGTGGGGAAAGAGACCCAGCCAGATTTCCATAATGGGGGCTGTGCAGCAAGGTGACTTTAAAAGCTACTCTCCCTCACAAGAATTCACAAATGTGTTCCTGAGAGTCCATGCAGAATTCCCATCACATATGAGGACTGATGCCTGGGCAGGGGTGGACAGAGAAGCAAAAGCAGCCAACAGAAAGGGGCAGGCAGTTTGGCTACAGGCAGTTTGCCGGTGGTGGTGGGGGGGGGCACCCAGCCATCTCTCTCCATTTTCCTACCCCAACACCACAGTGGTAGGAACCAGAGAGATGGGGTATGAAAGAATAGAAGGGCCCAAGGGGCCCAAGTCTACCTGTCCTGCAGTGGGAGCTTTGTTCTGGAGTTAAAATGAAGACAGATCTTTAAGAACTGGAATTATTTTAATAATTGAGTGACCAAGACCTGATGGAACTGGGATATAATATTACTAAAATTTCCTTCTCTCCAGCAAGGGAGGTGTTTTCAGTGTAGAATCTTTTGGGTTAGGGAAGTAACTGAAGTAAAAAGAAATTCTGTGTTTACGCCATTAATGAGTGAGACTACCAGTTTATCATTTTTAGTAGGTTTGTAAACAGTTGAGTCCACAGCAGTGTACTCTCATAGTAAGCTACTGGGAGGGTAAGTTGCTTTCCTTTTTTTTTTTTTCACTTCCTGGAAGTGGTCTGGTCTGTTGAATTAGGTTGTGAAGAAACAGCTGTCTTCTGACTACAGGTGTGTGGTGTGGTAAGGGTATGGAAGGAAAGAACCCACTTATGGGAAGGAGATTCATCAGAAGTGTAAGATTGAGAGATCTAGCCAACCATTATAAATGAGGCATGCCCTGGAAGGAAGTGGATTAACTTAGGAATGTGGAAAAGGCAGAAAACCCATCCATACCATGGATCCATCATCCATCCATCCACCTCCCTGTATTTCTCTTTTGTAGAATATTTAACAAATGCATACATATTTAACTTTGGCTTATTTCCTGCCTCTGCCACTAGACCTTAAACTCCTGAGAACACAACCATGTCTATTTGACTCATTGCTAGATCTCCATTACCATCTCGGTGATGGTCATGTGCCAGGCACTCATCAGCATTTATTAAATGAATGAATAAATGAACACTGCTTGGTGGTCATTCAAATAATGTTTTTTAAATGGTGAGCTTTGTTGTAAGTTGAATGTCCTGTTCTCTTACTAGCTTTTAATGAAAAATAAGATTGTGTTTCTGTTTTGAATATCTGCATTGTAATGTCTTATACTGTCTTGAGTACAGAAGTTCTGTCCTCTGGATAATTCTAGGAGCTGTTTGAGGTGATGTCTCTCAACTCTGTTCAGGGCCAGTTTTCCCTGATGTTCTCCAGCCTCCTCATGATATTTCTGTGATGCTTCCCCAGGTTCTGGTGACCTTTAGAGGGCATCCTTCCAGTGAGCATGGCTGCCCTGTGCTGGGAGTCCTCTCTTCTACCCCTTTCTGGTTTCAGGGGAGCATGGACCATTCTCTTTCCTTTGGCCTTCTGTCTAATCCTGAGCCAAATTCTTCTTCTACCTCCCAGTAACACTTCAGAGACTCAGAAACCACAGAGAATAACTTACAACCTGCATAGTCATTAAGCACAAACTCTTGGGCCTATACCTGTCTTCACATTGTTGTTCTCAGGCCACTTCCCTGTCTACCTCCTGATGAGCCACAAACAGGAAGGTGCAGCTTCTCATCCAGGACTGGAAATTCTCAGGCACTTCCTCTCCTCAGTCCCCAAGATAGGTTTTCCCTAGAACAGAAAACAGGAGTGTGTGTGTGTGTGTGTGTGTGTGTGTGTGTGTGTGTGTGTTTGGCTCATCTTAATATAAAGTTCTGCTGAATCCCCCAACTCAGTTTGCATTATTGAATGGAGCAGACTGGACCATGGACATTCTGATTACTCCACTGCACATGGTTCTTTCCCAAGGACAGCAGGTGAGAAGCTGCTTATATGAGTGGGATAGTTTTCCTAAACTAAAATATAGTATTTCATGAAAATCAGTTTAAACTTTCTCCATTTGCAGCATCAAAACTTTTAAATCCATTTCAGGAAGAGACTCCCCATTGCCTTATTTTCACTATCACTGTCTTGCAGGGTAGCACACATTTAGATGCTACATTCGGACACTTTGTTAGAAACCCACTCACTACTTTACACTTCTATCTCATATTTGCATATTATTTAATTAACAAATATTTGTTGGACATTTACAAAGTCTCTGTTTTCATGGGGTTTGTATTCTGGAGTAGGAATCAGCACAATTTTCTGTAAATGTCCAGATACTAAAATCTCAGGCTTTGCAGACCACACAGTCTCTGTTGCAATGATTCACCTCTGCCTTTGTAGTAAGAAAGCAGCCACGGATGATCTATAAATAAATGGTATAGGAGAACAAATTTGCACTGGACACTTAAAAACCTCAGACAAACTAAAGTCACTGTGGTAGAGGAGACCTCCTCAACTCTGAATATAGCACGATCAGGGGTTTGGGGATGAAAAATGACCAAGAAGAACTTGATTAGGTTTCAAGGGAAGGGAGATTTTTGCTAAAGTAACTGAACAGAATTCTTGCTAAAAGCAGGCCAAGACTTGGGTGCTAAGGGTGGAATTTTGATGATATCAAAAGTGAGAATTCTTGTTAAAGTGACTTAGAAGGATTCTTGCTATAACTTGCCTTCAGCAAGCTGGGAGGCAGCCCAAGATGGAGGTCTAGTTGAGGACAGTGATTGAAATTTGAACAAGGAGAGAGACTGTGTTAATGGGCATGGCTGTCTTCCAAGCGAAGTTTATTTGCAACACACACACACTTACATGCACACATGTACCTGTATGGAAGGTTTAGCTATGTGCGAAGAATTAAAATAGCAAGGACCATATTGCATAGGAAATTTGCTGACTGAGATAAAAAAATCCTTGGAAGGTTTGAAAAGAAATGGTTTGCTCTGACTCCCAGAAGATGTTGCTGTTGGGTGGAGAATGCTGCAGAAGGTATGGAAACGTGGAGGACAGTTGGATCTCCAGGTATTTGCAGTATTTGCAATAGTCCTGATATACCAAGGGATGGTGGGTTATACCAGGGTGGTAGTGATGAATAAGGCAGTAAGAAGTGATTGAATTCTAGATAGATTTAAAAGAACCGTTAAGTTTTGCGGATACCCCAGATGTAAGGCATATGAGGAAGAGCGGAGTTTAAGGATGACTCTAAGGTTTTAGCCTCCAGGTGGAAGAATGGCTTTTCCACTCACTGAGTTGATCAAGAATGGGAAGATCAGGTTTCAGATAGAAGACCAAGAATTCTGTTTGCAACTTGTTAAGTTTTGAGATCAGACACTTAAAGATGCTGAATAGGCAGTTGGATATACTAATCTGAGATTAAATAAAGATCTTATGCTACAAATTTGAGTGTCATTGGCATATGGATAATTTTTGAGCTAGGGAGTCAGAAGTGAAATAGATGAGAACTCCAAGGATTGAGCCCTCAGATGCTCCAGTGTTTGGAGAGTAGGGAGAGCCAGTACTAGAAATGAGATAGAGAAGTGGCCAGGATGGTGGGACAGAGCTGAGATGTCTACACCTTATGTGATGCACTCTGGGCTTTCTGTGATGAGACACAAGAGCTTAGGAGGAGAGCCCTCAATGTTTCCCTTGGGAATTTGCATGTCATTTTTCCCCATTCCCTGCTGCTGCTTTCAGAGCTCTCCCAGGACATCACTCTTTGCAGATGCTGTTGTCACTAGACAAGTTACATTTCTTGGTAACTTGGCAGGGAAATTGTATCTTTCCAATTTCTCATAATCCTTAGACAAGCTGCTTAGCTTTGTTTTGGAAAAAAAAAAGCCAGCAGTCAGTACAATTGCTGGAATCAACAGGAAAATAATTCGTAAAAAAAAGGAAATATAGGCACAGGACATACCTTCATGGTGTCCCTACAGTCCTTTTAATGCCCTTTGGGACACAGTGAACGAAATCTTGAAATTTATCCATCATGGCAGCATTTCTCCTTGCATGGGTTAGAGGTGTGGCTACCCTGAGAGGTAAAGGAAGCTTTCTGGTTTTCATATGGATACAGAAGCAACAAGACTAGTTTTTTATGAGTAAATGAGTGTGTACGTTTATGTGCAAATGAGCAGGAGGTTCACAGAGGTGAGACACGATGACCAAAAGAACATGCTGGTGGAGGTGGCAGGATTTCTTTGCACCGTCTTTGGGGTCTCGGATCCCAAATCTGTCCAGTGTTTAAGGTCATGTATTCAGGAATCCTCTCTCCTCTTTTTGCCATGCAAAGATGACACCTGTTGCTCTGAACTTGTATCTGTTGACAACTTTGTTCTGTATTTCCCCTCTCTGTTCAATTTGGGGTTTGGCCTGATGGACTGAAGTTGAAAAGCAGTGTTCCAGCTGTACCCTCTATGCCCACTCCTACTAAAATATCTTGAAATCAATCCCACTTGCAAGCCTTTAGCTCCTCTTAAACAGAGCTTTCAGCAGGCCACTGTTTTGTCATGGAATCATGCACTAGGTACCTCCTGCCAGCATTCTTATGTTAGTGAACATCTGTCTTCTAGGCTTTGAATCTTGTGGTTGGTGGGTGACCAGCTGTCTCTGAATGGAGCTGAAAGCTGCAGAATCTGTGGTCCTCTCAATGGATTGGGTTCCAAGCCAAAGAATATATATAGCTCAGGCCAGTGAAGTCTTTTATATTAGAGGGAGACCTACAATGATGGGATGGTTTTAAAACAATGAAACCTTTTGATATCAAAATTTATCAATTCTAGAATACAGAACTTCTTTATTGTCTTGGCTAGTAGGTATCAAGTCACAAAGTAGGTAAGAAAATGGAGATGGTGTGTAAGAAAATGGAGAAGAGAAAATGGTATGTAAGAGGTAGACAAGTGTATTATTTAAATATCTGCTACCTGAATTATTCCTATTCCCATTCCTAGGAAGGCAGGTAGTTTAGGAAAGTATCTTGACAAGTCATTTTGGGAGGAAAGGGGGCACAGAGGGCTTACAGGAGACAAGACAACCAAAGAAATTGCCAAGTTGTTGTGCATAAGATATTGAAGTTTAGGAATAAGGGAGCAGAGGCCAGTGCAGTGCCCCTGTTGGTGGTAAGGAGGTCATGGAGATGACGAATGCTCTGTTTGAAGGGGATTTATTTCATTTTATTTTTTATTAGTACATATTTATAGTATGTAAAGATTACATTGATTGTGGGGAGTTGGTGCATGTATATACCACATCTTAATTGTTTTTACAATCCCTTTTTCTTACCTCCCTCCATCTCTTGGTCTCTTTCCCTTTGCAAAAGTTCGATCTCCTCATTTACTGCTATCTACTTTTCATTTTCCCCTTTAATTTATTTATACTTTGGATTTCTTATATAAGAGAAACCAGTTTCCAACCCAGGTTGATATATCCTGCAACAGTATCTTTGAAAATCGATGGAGAAGTAAGATATTTTTATGATAAAGAATACCTAAAGATAGGTATAGGTGCCTGTCAGTAATAACTTTCAATGTGACTGGTCCCAATTCCCCAATCAAAAGACAGAGTGACAGAATGGATAAAAAAAATAAAATTCAATTGTATGTTGCATACAGGAAGAACATTTAAACTAAATAGAAACTCAGACTAAAATTCAAAGAATGAAAAACAGTATTCCATTTAACGGGAACCTGAATAAAAAGGTATGGCTTTCCTATATTCAGACAAAGTGGACTTCAAGCCAAAGTTGATCAAAAGAGGCAAAAAGGTCACTACATATTGATTAAGGGAACAGTCCAACAAGAAGTCTTTGACAAAATCCAATATCCATTCATGATAAAAACTCTGAAGAACAAAAGTATAGAAGGACCTTATCTCAATCTAATAAAAAAACACTTATTACAAACCTACTGCCAGCATCATATTAAATGGGGAAAACCTAAAAGTTTTCCCTCCACAATCAGGAGTAAGACAAGGATTCTCACTACCACCACTTCTGGTCAACATAGTCCTCATAACAGTAGCCAGAGCAGTCAGGCAAGAGAAAGAAATTAAAAGGCTCTGTATATATAGGAAATGATGAAATCAAAGTATCATTATTTGTAGATGACATGATCTTCTGCTTATAAGACCCCCAAAATAATTCTAGAATTAATAGACCCCTCAAATAGACCCAATGAAAATAAGGCAACTGCAATTAATAGACACTTCACAGAAGTATAAATTGCTCATAAATATCTGAAAAAAATGTTCAACATCACCAGGCATTAGAGAAATGCAAATTAAAATATTAAGATACCATCTTACTAAGGAATGAATGGCTATTATCAAGAAATCAACTAATAACAAATGTTGGCGAGGCTATGGGGAAAAGGAACCCAGCTACACTGATGGTAAGAATGTAAACTAGTACTTCCACTATGGAAATCAGTATGGAAATTCCTCAAAAAACTAAAACTGGAAATTCCATTTGACCCCTTCTGGGTATCTTCCTCAAAGAATTAAAGGCATCATATTACAGTGACATATGCATACCCATGCTCATAGCAGCACACCTAATGAATAAAGAAAATGTATTTATTCATAATGGAGTACTACTGTTACTGAGTAGCTTGTTTCTAAAAAAGTGGCTTGCCAACTAAACACTACTGGGTTTGGGTTGCTCACCTCTCCTGCTGGAATTAGATTCCAGGTTTTCTCATCTTGAACAAAGAATTGGATGAAATGAACAAAAAGCAGTGGCAAAGTTTATTTGAGAAAGTAAAAGTGAAGGGTTGGGGAGAAACTGGGTCTGAAGAGTGAGCTTGGGCAGAGTAAAGAGAAAAAGAGGGTAAGAGCAAAAATAAAATACATGCAGCATCTGGGAAACACAGTGTGGGCTGTCATAGAAAATTATGATAGAACTGGCTCCTCATGGCTGCCTTTGTTTTATATTGTCCAAATCTCAAGGAAACCCTCAAGAACTTCTACATACAGGTCCTGAGAGTTGGTGCTGAGATCCCATGCCTCAGGCTGAAGTCAAGTCCAGGTCATCCTATTGAAAACCTGCTCAAATTTTTGTGAAGTCCACATGCAGGGCTTTGGGAACTGTTCTATGCAGGTGTCTGGGATCTTGTAATTAACAGGTCATGCCTACTCCCCAGGCCAGTTTTGCTGTGCCCTAATCTCCTATCTCACTACTCTGACATAAACAAAGATAAATTTGAGGCATTCAAATGGAGCAAAGTAGAAGATAGATAAAGAAGAAGTAGGGAGATTATTTTTTCTGCATGGGAAATGAGATGGAAGGAAGGGAAATAGGATTAAAAACAAAAGAAGTGAAGGGAAGAATGATTAAAATAGAGCTTTTGCAAATGGGAAGGGGCCCAAGAGTTAGAGGAAGCAGGGAGGGAAGGATAGGGGAGGGAATAAATAAAAGAGGAAAAATAATTAAAATATATTGTATATATGTGCCAACTCCCTGCAATGGTTGTAATTATTATTACAGCACACATGTACTAATAAAAAAGCTATAGGTAAGGGAAAAAAATCAAAGTTCGTATCTCTTCTGAGATTCAAACTCTTAGCTGTGAACCTTTGCAAAATTTGTAAAAAAGTTACATATTCTCAAGATACAGTGGCACAAGGTAAACACCACCATTTCAAAAGGGGGGAAATGGAGTGATAGAAAAAAATAGGGCAAAAGCAAAAACCAGCAGGGAAGCATTAATTCCTGTAGCTCTGTGTCCACTATTCAGGGCACATAATGGCAAACAGTGAGTTCTAAAGAGTATGTGTGGACCTACCCTTATGGCCTTGCCAGTTGCAACCCACATAGCTTATCTCTTGAACTGGCACCACTCACTGCCTGTAGTTTCCCTTGAGTGATGTTCCACATTCCTGTTATCTAACTTCCTAGGGTCTCCACTAAACCTTCAGTTTCATTTCCACAACTTCATGCACTGAAGGCCCTTTCTCTGAAATGTGGGTAGAAGCCTCTTTGACCTCCCCCCCCCCCAGTGCTTGAATTCTGTATGCTGGTAAATCCAGAGTCATATAGATGACTCCAAGGTCAGTCAGCAGGAGCAGTATTCAGGCCCCCTTGGACCATGGCTGCAGCAGTGTGTGAATGCCTGGAATGCTGACCACAGTGAAATGAATCCCAAGGAATGAGTTCTCTAAGAGGCTTTTCTCAAGCAGGCATTCCAGGGACTCTTCTCACTTGAAAGGTTGACAACCTTGAACCTGGATGAGGTCTCGCTGATTCTTGAGATGTCCTCAAGTCATCTTTCTCCTTTCCCCTGTGCACATTGTTTGATTTCTTTTCAGTGGTGCTAATCTATTTAGCTGCCACACCTCCTTTGTCACCAGCCTTCCACATAGCTCCTTCTGCACCAAAATTTAAATTTTTGAAATTCTTTTCTGTGCCTTTTGCCCTTGATTCTTTCTATAAATCTTGCTAAAGGCAGCTATGAGTACCTATCCACAGCTTGAATGTTGGACTGTCCTGAAATTTCTCCACTAGGTTAATTACTCTACTGCTTTTAATCTCAGTCTCCTGCAAAGTCTCAAGACATGGGCAAAAGATGGACACATTTTCTGCCAGAGTAACACACATGATTTCTAGTCCAACTGCTAATGGAGTCCTTATTTCCAGCTGAAACCTGAGCCTGACCTTTATTGCTTGCATTCCTGTCAGCATCCTGGTCTTCTGAAGTCCAACCAGAATCACCCATGAAGTTGTATTTACAGCATTCTAAATTTTCTCTAGCATCTCCAAATCTTTCCAAATTTCTTCCAGTTCCAAAGACTTCTAAATCTCATGGTCAAGTATCGTTATGACAATCAATTGCACTTCTTTTGTACCAATTTTCTGTATTAGCCAACTTTCCCATCACTGAGATAAAATACTAAACACCCACAACTTGAGGGAGGAAAAGTTTAACACATAGTTTCCGGAGATTCAGGACATTAAATATTAAGTCAATAAAAGTAACTTGGTTTACATATAACTGCTAGGATAGCCATTGTATAAGAACATACATATGTATATAAATTATGTATTATATGGTTTTCTCCATATGTATAAGAATATATACATATTATGTAAGAGTCTGAATGGCCAATTGACAAGTCATGAGTTCAGTGTTTTCTTGGTCTTAAATGGCTTTCACAAGTGAATTAACCTTGCCATATCACAGTACTCTTTGAAGGGGTCAACATCACCCCTTCCCTAGTATACCGTAGTAGGTAGCATCATTAGTGTGTGCTAGCTGCTCAGGCTGAATCATCAAATACTAATAGATAAGACATTTATTAGGGAGAAATCATATAAATTGTATTTCTAGAATAAAAATAAATGCAATACAAATTTAAAATTCACAGCAAAGCCATCACAGCTATTTAGGATGCAATAAAAGTCCATTTTAATAAGTATCACTTAGTTTACCTGAACCCATTAAGTGCATTTTAGATATAGGCAAAGTGAAAAGTATAATCTGGTTTTAAGCTTTGCCTGCTAATATAAATTGCCCAAATGAAGTATTTGGGCATGCTTGCACTGCTAAGCAAGGCAGAAAACTATCAAATTTTTATGTTACTGATACTGCTTAAGTGCTTGACTATGTTTGGAACAAACTGTACAATATATATCAAAATTCTACCTCCGGTATTGAAAGCCAAACAGATGCACCTCAGCTCTGACTCTTGTTAGCTCTGTGACCTTGCACGAGTTGTTTAAGTTCACTGGACTGTGGGATCTTCACATGTAAAAGTAGATAGGTTAATTAATCCTATAAATTTTGTTGTTCAGGTTAAATGAGATAAAGCATGCAAAGCACTTAGCTCAAGTCTGGCATATACTAAATATTCAGTGAATGGTGCTGTGATTATAGTCTTGTAGTATTTAACCCAACACTATTATTTTTTGGAATGAAGAGTTATATTTATTTTAACAACTTCACATACAAATTTGAATAGGTAAGTTATGCTCTTCTTGCCCATTACACTGAATTTTATTTATTTTAAGAACGATTATAACAATGAAAAGGAAATTTTAAAAAATAAAAGCAATTAGTTCCTAATCCTTATATCCCAATAAAGTCCTATTTTTCTTTCTGGATTCCTTTTCAGACCTTGCTCAAAATTTTGGTATCATTGTAATCCCTGTACATACATAATATTATTCTATAATCTACATTTTCCATAAAATGTACTGTAAATATATGTATTTAGTTGTGCTTGGGATAGAATCTAGGCCTTGTTCATGCTAGTCAAGTGCTCTACTACTGAATTACATCCTCAACCCTGTAAATAGTTTTATATGATTTTCACAGTTATAATTTTTGGCAAGCATATAACATTCAGCTGAGTTTATGGACCATAATATAATAGTCCTATTTTTCTTTAGTTATGTTGGTTTCTTGTAGCTTTTATATACATTGCAGGGATGGATATCTTTTGAAGGAGGAGTGAAGGGTTATAGATTTGGAGCATTGGAAGAGGTGGATCCTTCAATTTGGATCTGGGGGCAGTGCTGTGTAGCCGAGGTGTTTGGATTGTAGGGTTGCCATTAAACAGCAGCACTTGGGGTGGGGATAGAGTTTCTAAGGGACCCAGGTACAAAAACCTGACTTGAGCTTTACAGAGGGGTGGAGAGAACTATGGACTCTTTCCAGATTTCCCTGCCGAGTTCTCCAGGGAAGAAAAATATGTGGGCAAGAGGGTGGCAGTCCTTTCTAGCAGGGAAAGAACAGGGAATTCAGCAGGTTCAAATGCACCTTGTCTTCCTGCTACTTTAAAATTGTGAGGTCATTTAATTCTATAAAGTTCTATTAACCTTCTAACATCACTAATATCCTATCTAAACAGGCGGAGAAGGTGGGGAGAGGTGGTGGAAGTGGTGTAGATCAACAGCTGACACCTTGTTGCAGTTGTATCCAGCTCCTCAGGATGGGATGCTCATCGGGGTGTCTCAGGAAGTCACATTAAAGCCTTGTAGCAGGAAAGGGCCGGTTCACCATTATAATTAAATCCAGAAGCTTGCCATTCATGCTGGGTAAGATGGGTCACTTACCCAGAGAAACAGATAACATGGGTGCCCCTGGCTGAGTGAGCTGATTTTATTCTCAGGAGTGCTTCCAATGAGTGCAGCATCTATGGGAACATAGTCTGCTGTGTGCATGGAAAGCAGTTCTGCTCTTTAGGACCTCTAAAAGGCTTTGAAAATTCTGTTAAAAATTAACTTTTTAGCCATTTTCTCATAAGAGAATCTATGCTGTCATTCTCAAGCAATGACTAAGTCCACCCAACTGTTCGAATAAAAATTATTTGGGGGACCATATAGTTTAATTAATATGAAATATAAGGGTAGTGCATGGGTTAGTTAAAATAAAAGGAAGTATTTTTTGACCTATCACATTGGCAAAAGCATGCATATGACAATATTTAAACATAACATATATCCTAGGTAATATATAAAACAATATGTTTTGATATATATGTTTATCCTTTATTGTCTATTTAAAGCCATAGAAGGTTCATATATGTGTATTTATTAAAGGCTTTTTATAATAGCAGAAGATGGAAATTACTTAAATGTTAATAAGAGTTGATTATTCCCAAACTGTCTTAGTTACTTTTGTTTCATTGCTGAGACAAAATACCCAACACCCAAAGTTAAAGGGGGAAAGGTTTATTTGGCTTACAGTCTGTACAGGTTTCAGTCCATAATCAGCTGTCTCTAAGGCAGGGTGGCACATGACAGAAGGGTGTCACAGAGGAGAAACAGTTCATGGCACCTACGTGGTAGCAAAAAGCATTAGGGCAGTGCCAAACCAAGCACTCGTGTGTAGTGGTTTAGTAATCACATGCCCTTAATCCCAACATCCCACACTTTAGATTCAGCCTCTGAAAAAGAAAGCCCCACCTCATCTGCATGAGGCTTAGGGGAACATCTAAACACAAACCATAATACTCCACCCTTGGACCCCCAAAGACTCATGAATATCCCTTTGTACAAAAAAGCATTTAGCCCATCTCTAAGTGTTGCCAGAGTCCTAACAGTTTCAACATTGCCGAAAAGTGCAAGCCCCAAGTCTCCTCTGAGATTTAAGACAAACACTTAGCTGCAAGCCCCTGTACAAATGAAAAGGAAGTTAAACACTTCCAACATTCAGTGTCACAAGATAGACATTACCATTGGAAAAGGGAAAGGGGCTGGGGATTTAGCTCAGTGACACTGTGATTGCCTCACAAGTGCAAGGTCCTGAGCTCAATCCCCAGTACAAAAAAAAAGAAAGAAAAAGAAAGAAACAAAGAAAGAAAGAAAGAAAGAAAAAAGGTACAAATAGGGGAATACAAAGGAATGGGAACAAAGCAAGTCCAAAATCCAGCAGGGCAAACATTAAATCCCACAGATCTACTTCCAGAATCCTCAGCAAATCTGTGACAAGGGCTTAGGTGAATGTGCCCCTTCAGCTCTACAGATGGTTGTAGCTCCAATAGCTTCTCTTTTGGACCAGTTCTGCTCTCTCCTTGCAGCTTTCCTCAGATAATCCACACTCCTGGCTTCTCCAAACTTCTGGGGTCTGCACTGCACCTTCAGCTTCACACTCAAAGCGCCACACACTACCCTCTCGGGTGCACTGCCTGGGCTCCCAGGCCTCTGTAATCTGGGTGGAAGCCTTCCTGACCCCACAACTCTTCTATTCTGCATGCATCTAAAACCAGTGCCACGGATGATGCCAAGGTCTGCTGCCAGCTGGAGCAGTAATTGCTAGTCTTCCCTATCTCTTGGCTGTAGGAATTGAGTGCCTGGATTGCTGAGCATTCTGAATCCAATTCCAAAGAACAAATTCTCTAGGCTCCCATTATTCTGGAACATGGTGCTCTGGGACTTTCTTCTCAAAGCAAAATCTTGCACTTTTGCTATTTTGAGGCTACAAATGGTGGAGTCCTTCTGCTTCTTGTGATGCCATCAGCCCATCTATCCTTTCTCAGCAATCAAGCTCTCCTTTGCTCTGTCTTTGCAGTCCACAGCTTTGCTAGTGCTTCCCTTCTGGCCAAACTCATAACATTTTGAATCATTCTGCTGGGCTCTTTGCTTTTGATTCTCAACATAGATCTGGTTAGAAGCCCCCAACAGCAGCCATGCTACGGCCTAAACATTAGCCTGCGTTGAAATTTCTTCTGTGAGATTAATTAGTCTGTCACCCTTAATCTCAGTCTCAAGCAAAGTCTCTGAACACAAGCAAAATACAGACAAACTTTCTGCCAAGGCATAATACATGTTGTCTGGAGTCCAACAACCAATGCAGTCCTTCTTCCCAACAGAAACCTCCTGAGCGTGGTCTCTACTGGCTTTCTGGTCTTCTGAGCTCTGACCAGAATCTCCCATACAGAACAACCTAAGGTATTCCAGCTCTACTTTTTCAGCCAGCATCTCTGAATCTTTCTTAACTCTTCCCCTTTCCACAAGCCAGTTCCAAAGGCTCTTAAGCCACATGGCCAGGTAATGTCACAAAAATGACCCCACTCCTGGTAACAAATTTTGTCCTAGTTACTTTTCTCTTGTTGCTGAGATAAAATACCCAACATCCAAAGTTAAAGGGGGAAAGATTTATTTGGCTTACAGTTTGTAGAGGCTTCAGTCCATAATCAACTGGGTCCAAGGCAGAGTGGCACATGGTGGAGGGGTGTCACAGAGGAGAAACAGTTCATGGTGCCCATATGGTAGCAAAAAGCAACAAGGGGGGCCTTAACTGCATCTCTCCTTACCTATCATCCCATCCAGACTACTGGGATTAGGGCAGTGCCAAACCAATCATTCACGTGTAGTGATTTAGTAATCACACACTTTTAATCCCAGCACTGCACATTCCAGATTCAGCTCCCTCTGAAAAAGAAAGCCCCACCTCATCTGCATGAGACTTTGAGGGAACATCTAAACACAAACCATAAAACATACTTTAGGATTAAATTCCCTCCTTTTCAAAAAACCATGATTGCAAAGAATTTTTAATGACAGGAGAAAATGTTCATGACATAAAATTGTTTCTTGCAAGCAGTATATGAAATAGTATTTACATTATATTTCTTGGTTTGCAAAGGAAACAAAAATAAAATTTATAAAACAACTAGAAATAAATGTATCAAAATGTCAAAATGAAAATAGTGATTAATGGCAGGGCTTACATTTTTCTTTGTACTGCATTTCAAAGTTTGTACATTTCTTTCAACAAGTATGACAAATACACATTAAAAATGTACATGTACATGTGGGGCTGGGGATTTAGCTCAGTGGTTCCACTGCCTGCCTCGCAAGTGCAAGGTCCCTAGTCCAATCCCCAGTACCAAAAAAAAAAAAAAAAGTACATGTGTAGCCACTAGTGATAAAACTTTCTCTAGATTTCCTCAAATTATCCCAATTTCCAAATTCTGTACTGTTGTCAGATTATGTGCTCTGATTTTGGCTTGGGAAATAAGCTGCTACATCCCCTTTGAGGATGAGAAAAGTCAAGGATTTTCTGAAATGGGCGCTATAGTTTGGATGTTGACTAGCCTCCAGAAGTCCATATGTAAGCCTGGCCTCAGGGTGTTCATATAGCAAGAAGCTGTGGTCAACAAGAAGCTGTGTGCCAACTGGGAAATCCTTAGGGATTGTCCATCCCTAAGGTGTCCAAGGCCATGTGCCCTTGAAGGGGATTGTGGGACCCTGGTGTCCTTCTCTCCCTGTTGGCTGGCTTGGGAGGTGAACACTTGCCTCGGCAGGCACTCCTGTCAGAATATGCTGCCCTCACTAGACAACCACACCAATGGGGCAGCCCAATCTGGACTTGAACCTTCAGAACCATGGGCCAAAATAACTCTCTGTTTACTTCACATTTAGCTTGTGTTAGGTATTTCTTTATAGTGATGGAAAGCCAATATAGTCAGTTTCCAAGAAGAGCAGGCAGATGAATTGCTTTATAAGATTATAGTTCACGTTGGTCAGAACAGGTAGGGCATCCATGACATAGTACAGGGAAACTGGCTTGATATGACTTGGCCATCCATGACGTCTGGGCCTGGGACTGTGCCTGGTATGGAGGAGCTGGATAGTCCTAGGTCCAAATTCAGGCCTATGGTTTCCCATGGTGACCTAATCTTATAGACCAGTGATGAAGAGCCTTTAGAAATGACTGCCTACACTGCAACCTCAAACCTACTTATTTATTGCAAAGCACCAACACTGTAATCAAACCTGAACACTGAGGTTTTAATACAAAAAACAAGCACAACTCATACATTAACATCTTTTGTCTTAAAAGAAAAACAAATAACATGCTAACACCTGTGCCATAGTTTCGCCACCACTGTCATAGACTGTCCATATAGTTGTGAAATGACCCCTTTTAAGATTATAATGAAGAGTTACTGATGTGATGCATATAAAAGTAGTAGCAAGCAGTCCTGCTTACACAGAACATGGAATAACCCACATCCAGCTATTGATCTTTGCCTGTCAAGTTGAGGACTTGGAATAGATGATCTCTAAATTCCTCTTTCTTTTAAAATATGTATTGTGCATAAAAAGCCTTTAGCAAGGAGAATTTAATATTCCTTTTAGCTTTTAGTTTTCCTCCTTCAGCAAAGAATGAGTCATTGCAGCACACACAACATGCATTAAGGAACCAAGTAACAATGTTTGGATTTTACCAGTGGGAGCGGAAGAGCTTAAAGAAGCCAGAAGGGGGTCATAGTTCTCAAGGTGAGGGATGAGGAAGGATGAGGTGCTGGGTACAGTGCGTTGCTCTCCTGGCCTTTCCTGGAAAGATTCATTTCCTTATCCAAGGGTTCTGTGTTTTATTTTCTCTAGACCAGTGGTCCTCATGCTTTATTGTATATTACAATCACCTGGAGAGCTTTAAAATGACCCCCAAAGTTCAGCAACACCCCAGACTTCAGTATATCGAAACTCTCCGGATAATTCCAATGTGCACCCAAGATCAACATCATATAAGGAATGAAAGTTTCGGGAACAATTGTGTGTCTCACATGTCAGCCTCCAGTGACGGAGTAGAAGGTGCCTTTCTCTTAAGTCTTTCCAGACAGCAGAGGGTGAAGTAGGGGAAATCTTGTTTTTGATATTGTCATCTTGGCATAGGAGAGACAATCTCAGGGCGATTTAATGCATGTATGGGATCTCTCAATATGTTCTTGAGGAGAGAGGTACTTTAAACGTCATCTAATGCCACTGGTCATTTAGCAGAAGCCATAAGAAGAAACTATGGCTTAGGGATAAGAAATGACCCTTCAGCTCCTTAGGCCAAGAAAGGAGCCAGACTCTGCTTTCTCCTCCTCTTTCCTCATTCTACTTGGTGGCACTTTGATACTGCATCAATATATGTGAGGGGCTAAAGTAAAATATCCTTTTTTCCAATGGAACCATGTTTGTTTTTCATACAGTGCTGTTCATGATGATGTCAGGACAAACAGACACACACACACGCACGCACGCACGCTCGCGCGCCCACAAGAAAAACAGAAATAAGACACTATCTGCCTATTTTTTTCCTGGAGGTCGAGTTTCTCCATGATACACCACAGAGGTCAACAGAAGGAGCAGGCTATGGCTGGTCTGAAGTCATCTCTTTCTGGGAGGGCACGTTGTCTCTTCTGAGAATCATCTTATTTTTAGACAAAAGCAGAAAAAGAGATATTCCATTCCAGCTCACTGAGTGTGACTGACACATTTGAAAACATATTTTTACTAAGGAGACAGGGAGATGGTGGAAAATACTTTTGTCCATGCCCAGAAAAATTTATAGAGAGTATTCCAAAAATTAGTTCCCTAAAGAAAAATAAGAACCTGAGTTGTAAGAGATGTCCACTAGATGGCAGCATGACCACAGTTACAGTACCATATTGACTTGCTTGGCATGGAAAAAGGGATTTATTTTACTGAACAGCAGGTTGGAACTCAAAATGTTTTATGAATATGAATCTCCTATTAAAGTATTGTAAGGTATAGGATGTGTGTGTATACATATAGAACAGAGACAGAGAAATACAAAACTCAGAGAATTCTTATTACTATCATATATTGTAAAGTATGATATTGGCGTTCTTACTATAATTCTTACTATCGTTTCTTTTTTTTTGTTAAATTCTTTTATTGGTACATTTTAGGTATACAACACAATTACATTTCTCATTGGGAATTGTACCTTTACATAATGCATCTTGGTGCTTATTTTTCCCCCATTCCTAGCCCTCCCTTCACCCCCTCCACCCTTCCCTATTTACAAAGACTTTATTTCCATTTTTCCATTTCGTAGCATTTTTCCTTTCCCTTCTTTCCTTTCCCCTGTCCCTCACACTACCCCTACCCCTTTGGACCTTTTCTTCCTGTTTTGCATTATCAATTATTCATTCTAATAATTGGTGCATTTTAGGTATACAGTATAATGACATTCATCATTGGAAATTTGCACCTATACATAGTCTCTCTTGGTTCTTATTTTTCATCCTTGCCCAGCCTCCCTTCAACCCCTCCAGTCCTCCCTATTTACAAAGATTTTGTTCCTATTTTTCCATTTTCTCATATTAATCCCATTCCCTTCTTTCCTTTCCCCTAGCCCTCCCACTTCTTTCCCCTTTGCCCCTTTTCTTCCTATTTCACATTACCTGTTATACATTTTAGTCCTTATTTATACTTTCAGTTTCTCACACCAGAGAAACTATTCAGTATTTATTCATGTGTGTCCTATTCATTTCACTTAAGAGTATCGCCTCAATGTGCATCCACTTAGCTATAAATGTCTCTAATTTCTCATTTTTTATGGCTGAATAGTACTCCATTTTATAAAAAAACCACATTTTCTTTATCCAGTCTCCAGTTGATGGGCATTTGGGCTGTTTCCAAGTTTTAGCTATCACAAACTGTGCTGCTATGAACATGGGTGCACATATATCACTGTGGTACGATTCTTTTAATTCTTTGGGGAAGATCCCCAGCAATGGAATAGTGGGGTCAAATGGGACTTCCAGCCCTAGTTCTTTGGGGTATCTCCATACTGATTTCCACAGTGGTTGCACCAGTCTACACTCCCACCAGCAGTGGAGCAGTGTTCCTCTTTCCCCACAGCCCCGCCAGCATTTGTTATTGGTTGATTTCATGATAGCAGCCATTCTTTCTGGAGTGAGGTGAAATACAGCATTGTTTGCATTTGCATCTCTCGAACGACCAGTGATGTTCAACATTTTTTCATGTATTTATTTTCTGTTTCTATTTCTTTGTCTGAGAAATGTCTGTTCATTTCAGATGCCCATTTTCAGATTGGGTCTTTAAATTTGAGAGGTCTGATCTTTTTAAGTTCTTTATAGATTTGAGATAGTAGACCTTTGTCTGAGGAAGAGCAGGTGAAGATTTTTTCCCACATTGTGGGTTGTCTCTTCACACTGCTGGTGGTTTCTTTTGCTATGCAGAAGCTTTTTAATAAGAAGAGATCCGACTTGTTGATTGTTTGTGCTAGTTCACGGGCAACTGAGGTTTTGTTCATAAAATCTTTTCCTAAACCGATGTCTTCAAGGGTTCTACCTAACCTCTGTTCCAGCCGGTTCAGCGTTTCTGTTTTAATATTTAGATCTTTAATCCATTTTGATTTTAGTTTAGTGCATGGTGAGAGATATAGGTCTAGTTTTAATCTTTGGCAAGTTGAAGCCCAATTTTTCCAGCACCATTTATTAAAGAGGCTATCTTTCCTCCAGTGAGGGTGTTTGCCTCCTTTATCGAAGACGAGGTGGCTGAGTTTGTCTGGCGTTGTTTCTGCATCTTCTAATCTGTTCCACTCATCCTCAGGTCTGTTACTTTCATTTCTTACACCACATGTGAGTTGAGCACGTTTAGGGTTAGGGTTAAAAGTGTTTCGGTTTTTTTTTGGCTTCTGCCATCTTTACTTGCCCAGTCTCAGCTTTTGCCTGGCTAACACCTCATCCTTCAAAGCACAGAGAATGTTTCTTATTAAGTAGCTCTAGTCTAAAGCAAAGTATGCAGCTATGATCCTACTAATTACTGTTTTTCTTCTTCATCTGCTATCATTCATATGAACTACAACTCCGTGTTTGACACTTCATGAATGTAATATTTAAATCGCTGTGTTTTCACTATGTGAGCTGTTAGTAATGGAGAACAAGATGTTTGTGGAGTGTCCACTCTAGTGGAATATATACTATTACTCAGGTATAAAGTGAATTCTTTACTTAGAAAACTCTATTTTTTACAAATAATTTTAAGATTAGGATACTTATTCTATAGATTATGAAAAATTCATTTGAACGTAGTTGGGTAATTAGAAAAAGTCCAAAAAGTTTGGACTCACGACCACCAGTGAGGCTTTCCAACTTTAAGGATTATTAGAAGATCAATGCCAGACATGTTCGTAGGGAACCAGGCCCCACTACAACTGTCTCCTCTTGTCACCATCTGTCATTTTTAGGAAACATCCACATGGCCAAGACAATGCAAATTAGAAATATGCAGATAGTGTGGTTAACTTGGTTAGCTAAATAAATGAACACACACATCAACTGATAGCAAAAATCACTGTGTCAGCTTAGGCAAAATAATGGTTTCCACTCTAAAACACTGATGGTTGATAAAGCATGTTGAAATGTATCACATGTGAGTTTCACAACCCTTGCTTACAAAAGGAAGCAATCTGTCTCAGCTCACACAGCTGGTGAGAGAATTCAGAAGCAGAATGATGAAACACATATCAAGTGCACACAGAGGTACCCAGGAAATCGCTGCTTTTTGTGGCTACTATTTACTAAAGTCCAGTCATTGGTATCCAGGCGTAGTAGTCTTATACCATCCCTTTCCCAGTTCAATAGTTTATGACTTAAGGGCATCAGATACTTTTTAAAGCTCCCTCCTTGACTGTATGAGCCTGATCTTCAAAGTCTGCTCTTGGAGTCTTTGTGGATCTGTTTGTATCTGCTCTGTTTGTGTTTTAGTGAGAGGTGGAAGGAGAGGGAGCACTCGGTCGATCTGGGTCCGCAGGATCATGAACCAAAGCAGCACCGTTACTGGGCGGTGTCAACTAAGCAACAGGCCCCTGCAAGGGTGCAGTGTGAAGAGGCTGCATCGCATGCCTGCAGTCTGGAAAAGGCCGTCCTTGCCGCGGTGAACGTGAGCAGAGAGAGATGCTTGTTTATAACCTGGGCGACGTGTGCTCTTGCTGGTGCAGTGACTGATAAAAGAGCACTGAACTGTTGGAGGGGAAAGGTGTGGCCAGCAACCTATAAAATGGGCCTTCTGTTTCTGACAACAGCAACCAAAACCAGACAAACAGAAAAGAAAACCACACAAGAGTAAAAATTGCAGAAGGATGGAGGAGGGTGAATCAACATGAAGGAAAGATGCCAGGGTTTCTAGGACCTGAGTTTCCCATCAAGAAACAAGTGCATGTAGAAAACGGTGGCGCCTTGTGACATTTGCTAAGTGATTTTGATGATTGACTTTCCAATTCAGTTTTTGTAGTGAGCAAAGGAGGGGTGTGAGGGAAAAGCAATTTTCCCAATGGGAGTGTAAAATCCTTTGGCCTAATGAAATGTTTTTTCTGGTTTAGAGATAACAACCTACTTTTGGGTTTTATGACTAATATTGATTCTTTGTGTATTTTTTTTTGTAGAAGTCTTGATGAAATTCACTTAATTCTATTTTATTGGACTGGGAGATTGTCTTTTTAAATATTCTCCAAGTGTCCACACTCATGGCTCTTCAGCCCTTTCCTTTCTCCCTGTCAATAGTTTACCTTTGATGGATTATCTGGGACAGTAAAAAAAAAACCAACAATAACAAAACTCTCTTTACCTTTTTGATCCCTTTCCAGTTTAAAACTTGCAAAAATGGTGAAAAAGCCAAGTTTCTTTAAGCTGTGAGATGCTAAAATATGGTCATTAAATCCTGAGTTTTTCATTCTCCATACTATGCTTTAAAGGAGAACCACTTTCTAAGATGATGAAATAAATACAAAATATATATAATAAGACAGAGGGGAGGTCTGAAAATAGCTTTGCCATCTAAGGGTGCTGAAGTTATTTAGAAGCATGGAAAGAACCCAAAGGACCTTAGGATACAGGAACTAAACATGCAGGTTCAGGGAAGCCAGTGTGAGGGCCATTGTGTCTTCTATGTCTTTATGTCCATGGTGTTTTATTTGATGAAGGCATCATCTTGACAGAACTGCTTTGCTGTTGGACAATAAAGTAAGTTACTTCTTGAGATAAAGTTTCTCATAAAAGAACTTGAACAAGACTTTGTAGTTTATGGAAACTATAATCTTTATGGGATGATTGGAGTAGGCATGAAAATAGAAATTAAGTTTATAATTGTTTAGATTGATTTAAGTCCAGAATACTAAAGAGTCGTGCAAATGAAAGGTAATAGGGAAACAGCATATTATAGCTCAAATTGTTTGG
Source organism: Heterocephalus glaber (assembly GCF_000247695.1). The sequence goes on from NW_004624734.1 coordinate 14,448,540, forward strand.
CATAGGATTTAAAAGATTATGATTAGAGTCCTGGTTTTGCTTAGGATCCACATGTCCTTCGGTAAATCACCTAACCTCTGTAAAGTTCAATTTTTCTATCGGCAAAGTTGAATATTCTGAGGCTTATAAGGTAACAACTTCATTTACTTTATAATTTATCCATTTCAAGAGCTTTATGAGGCAAATATTATCATTATTATTCCTATTACTCAAATGAAGAAACTGAGGCACAGAGAAATTTGCTCACTTCCTGAGTCATTCAAAAGAGCAGAATTTAGATAGAGTCTAACGCCTCTGTGTGCAAACACCGTGCACATTCTATCACCCTAGGACCGTAGTGGACGATTGTCTTGACTTGCTTGAGTGTGTCAGGTAAGTTCATACTTATGTCAAATGTTATGTGTCAGGTAAGTTCATACTTATGTAAAATGTTCTATAAAATTAAAACATATGTGAGTGTAAGGTGATAGTGTTTCCAGTTTATTAGTAATATCCTCCTGCTATGGTGTGAATGATGGGGTCTCTTCCAAAATTTGTGGTGAAGGTTAATCTCCATTTGGTGGTTTTAAGAGGTAGAACCGTTTTATATTTACAAGTTACCCAGTTTCTAGTATGTGTTATGGTAGCACAAACAGACAAAGACCTCTTCTTAATGATCAACATGGGGAGTGTCTACCCAAGAGTGGAGACTCAGGTCCTCTGAAGCTGCTTCACAGAGTGGGTAATACATTAATTTTCCAGGGCTTCTGTAAGAAGGTACCGCAAACAGGGTGGCTTAATTTTATCATCTCAATTCCGGAGGCCAGACGTTTGAAGTCAAAGCATTGGTGGGGCCATACTCCCTCCAAAGGCTGGAGATCTGTTTCTGATCTCTTTCCTAACTTCTGGCAGCCTCAGGCATTTCCTGGCTGATTTATCCCCATCTTTATGGCCCTGTGTCTCTTCCCATTTCTCTCTTTATGCATGTCTGCTTCTAAATTTCCCCCTTTCTTAAGGACACCAACTACATTAGATCAGGGCCTATCTTAACTAATAACTTCATCTTAACTTGACCACCTGCTAAGATTCTATTTCCAAATAAGATCACATCTACAGACATTAGGGATTAGAACTTCAATGGTTATTTTTTTGGGAAAGGAGCAAAGTTCACTATGTAACAGTGGGTAAACAAAAGGGTGAACTTTGGAGTCAGCCACATCAGAGTTAAGATCCAGCCTCCATTGTTTATTATTGCAAGGTGACTCTCTATTAGTTTTCTATTGCAGCTGTAACATGTTACATATAGTCTGTAGCTTAAAACAACACAATTTCTTGTCTTACAGTTCTAGAGGTCAGATCTCTGAACTAGGTCCTACTGGGCTAAAATCAAGGTGTTAGCACAGATGTGTTCTTTGTGGAGATTCTAGCGGGAGAATCTGTTCCTTGACTTTTCCAGCTTCAAGAAGTCACTTGCATTTCTTGGCTTCTGTTTCTTCCCCCATCTTTAGAGCCAGTAGAGTTACATCTTCAAAACTCTCTCTGAATTTGACTCTGACCTCTGCCTCTCTATTCTATCTCTTAGAAATTCTTCAGAGAATTCATTGGGGCTACCTGGGTAACACAGTGCCTTTTTTGCTAGGTAAGATAAAATATGAGTGGGTCCCATAGATCAGGACATGTACATCTTTGGGTGCAATTGTTTCGGCTATCCTAGGCCCATTTGCAGGAGTAAATTAGGAACCTTTGCAGTTTTCCTTCAAAGAAGTAATGTTAAGATTTAAAAAGTCATTCTTGAGGAACACAATATAGTGCCTTGTACAGAGCACTGTCTCTAAATGTTAGCTGTTAATATTATTACCAGTTTCATCCTTGGCATGTCTTAATGAAAGGGTTTCTTTTAAAATCATTTTTATTAGTGGGGTTACATGATGTTTGTATGAATCCAAAGCAAAACATACATGTCCTGCTTTTTTGAGCAGTCAGTGGATTTGTGTGTGTACCTAATGGGCGAGGGAGAGATGGGTGGTTTGAAGATTAGTTGCATTTCTCGCATTTCTGTGTATTTGTTCTACTATGCACTCAGGTGTACTTACTAGAGATCATGTTTGGAGATCAGTTTAATTTGAAGGTCTTCATACAGTTAAATGCTCTCATTTAAGGCACCTTAATATTTAAGGTATTTTAAGAGCCACTGTAACACTTCCTCTGTCACTTTGTAATCATTAGCCTCACTTTAATTATTTTTAGATTGCTTAGTGCATCTTAAATAAGCACCCTAAAGCTGTAATAATAGACTAGAATAATAAAAAATAGTTTTTATAACAACAATAACAATATAAATAATTGAAGGAAACAATACAGTTTTATAAAAGACGTTCTCAGAGACTATCCAATAAGTACTGACTTGGTGGTTACATAAGCATTCTAGTGATTCAAGTGTGCAGAGTCTCTGACACTGGCCAGCAGTCAGACTGATCTGCTTTCTGACCCTTCCAATCACCACTTCTGAACTCTGTGACACAAGGCAAATCATAGACCTTCCCTGAGCCTCAGTTTCCAAATATATTCAATGAGGCAAGCATAACAATGTCCTCAGACAGTTGTAATGAGGATTCAAAAAGAGTGCTTATGAAGCACTCACTGTGATGTTGGATGCATTCCACTGGTTGACCAATATTGACTACCATTATTATTGTTGCTGCTGGAATAAAGAGATACTGGAACAAATACCTTTTAGTCCCAATTTCAGCTGCGCAATCAAGTTCATAGAAGCTATAGTCCAGAGTGAAGTGCAAAACCACAAGCAAGACTTGCAAAAAGCAGGTGAGAAAAAATCTTGGTTACTGATTTGCTCCCTGCCACTAAACTTCAGCCTCAAATGGGTAGGAAAAGTGGATGAAAAAGTGGGAGATGAGATTAAGGGGTATGGAAAGAGTTGCTGGTGTATGGTTTGTCCCATAGGTAGAAGGGAGGGTGGAGTATTTCACCCCAGCTCCAGAGAGAGAGGGTTTGTAAGGAATCTACCCAGAAACCATAATATGCATCTCTGGCAGTTTGGTTGACACCACAGACCTGTTTGTGACTCATTTCCAGGAATTCAGAATGAGAGAGATTGGCTGGCTAGTTGCAAAGAGAATGTAGTGAAGGAGAGATGACTGCGGCCTTAGGGTAGGCTATGTCCTACTGTTTGTCTAGGGAAAGGACACAGAGTCTGTGGAGCAAATACCCGAGAATATGCTCCTGTGTGACCTGGGTTCCTTGGGCCATTTTAGTCCTGAGCAAGATGGCTGCCAGAAGGTAGAGGAGGCCACTACAGTGAGGAGGGATAGGGTTCTGGATTTCCAAGGTCTGAAGAAGAATCTACATGTTAGATGGAAGAGAAGAACACTTGCCCAAGTTTATATAACCAGCAGAAGAGAAAACCACTCCCACCACCACAATGGAGCTAAGGAGGGCGAGAAACTCAGGGAAGAAGCCTGCAAAAGATCTTGCTTGAGGGCTGCATACTAGGTCTGCACAAAATGAGGCTCTTCTTTTCTTTCCTCCTTACATTCTGATACAAAAGGGTTAAAAACTGTAATTAACAAGTCTGAAGAGAAAGGATGACTGTACAGTGTGGAAAAAGAAATCAAGTACCACCATCTCCTAGGCAGGCATCCACCCTGCTCTTTGGGCTGTGAACATAGACATGGATGGGCTGTGAGAGTGAAGGAAAAGAAAGTTGTATTTATTCCATTGGAGAGGAGATATGAATTGCTGAACTAAGACTTTGATTGCCTGAAAGTGTCCAACAGCATTATGAAATCTGCTCTGTGTCTGGTCCAGGGGCAAGAGAAAGCCATTCCTGTGGAATGCACTGAAAAGACCAGGGGGAAATAGAATTTCAGCTGTTCCTTGGTCATCTCCACAAGTTAGGCTTGGGCACTATGGAGGTCACATCATATTTCTCACAGTAACTGGGGAGGTAGGTGGTAGTGGGAAGAGTAATGGCCATTCTGCCGGTGAAGGAAACAAAGCTCAGAGGGATCAAAAGTTTGTGCAAAACCCCAGATTGAAACTCAGCAGAGGCAGAACTTGAGCCCTGGTTTCCTGACTCTTCTTACTCCACTGGAACATAGAGCACCCACACAGTGGTCAGATAGGGTAATGGAACCAGAATCTGTGGGTAGCCCAGGGCCTAAAGCATATTCTCAGAATGGCCTGGATCTCTTATCAGGAGCTTTGGACCTAACTTGCAAAGTATTATTCTTCATCTTGGACACAGATGTGTTTAAGTGGGTTGTACAATGGTTTGGGTTTGAAATGTCCCCAAAAGGTCATTTGTTGAAGGCTTGGTCCCCAGCCTGTGGTGCTATTGGGAGGTGGTGGAACCTTTAAGAGGTGGGGCCTCTTGGAAAGAAGCCAGGTCACTGGGGCAGAGCCTTGGAAGGGGACATTGTGACCCTTGCCTCTCCCCTGTCCTTTTTTTGCTTTTTGGCTGCCATGAAGTGAGCAACTTCGCTCCACCACATGTGGTCTGTCATGATGTTTTCCCTCACCAAAGGTCTAAAGAAACTGGGCCATGTGACCATGGCCTGAAATCTCTGAAATCATGAACCACAATAAACCTTTCCTCCCTTCAAGTTCATTATCTCAGCTATTTTATCATAGTGATGGGAAACTGTTTTGTGGTAAGATGCAGACCAAACCTATCTTCTTTTCCTTTATCACAAATATGATTTGGGCAACTCTGGGGGAAGTGTGTCTTTCTGCTGTGCTATCTTCTTAGGGAAGAGCATGCTAAAAGCCATTTATTATTTTAGGATAAATAACTCGATTTCATTGCTTTTGGAATCTGGTTATTCTAAGTAGAATTACCTAGAGGAAAACCAAGAGGGTGAAGCTGATAATTGCTACAGGAGATTGTAAGTCAAGGTCTTGAAGACCCTTATTTCAAGGTCTTGAAGACCCTGCTAAGGCTCACCTGAAGTAAATAATCTTTCATTTTCATGGAAACAAGTTGGCTTGGCCAAGTGTGGCCCGATGCTCAGGGAAGGCATGATGAGCTCAGCGTGCTCTTTCCCATGGAATGCTCCTCATGTTCCTGAAGGAAGTAGCTCCTTGCCAAGGAATTATGGTTGTTTGCTTCTGTGGAGGTGGAGATCTGCCTGAAATGCTTCCGATAAGGTTGGTATGCTTCTGCCCAAAGGAGGAAAAACTAGAAGCAGGCACCCCCCCCCCCCATCTATTTCCTGGTCAAGTTCCAGGAGCTAATTGTGAGTTGGTGTATCCCCTGCATCACTCATCGTGTGTCAGGGAGCTGTGCAGCTCAGGGGGCCATGATTGTCCTCCACCCAAGTCCAGTAGTCAGTCCTTTGACCAAGAACTGGAACCAGTGACTGGAAAAGCTAGCTATCACACTGCACAGTCTTCATAGCAGATAAAGGAAAGTAAAAACAGACAAAACCTCTGACCAGCCTTCCCCTACCCCCACAGGCTTCCAGTTTGCATTAGTGATAAAACCAAAATAAAGGTCACAGCCAGTTAGGGAAACATCTGTTTTTGGCAGATCCTAAAGCAGAAACCTTGTCATATCAAGGCGACTGAAGATAGGGAAACTTTAGCTTAGAAACAAACAAAAATTTAGGGGGTGTGTAAAAGGCTTGTTGGATGGGAGGATAACATGCTTGCATTCTGACTCACATATCTCAGCAATGGAGTTGAGGTCGTATGCAAACCCTTGGGCTCACTTAAATTGAGAACTTTGTAGCCCAAAGTGACTCATTCCTAGAAGCTACTGTGTTCCTTCTTTGTAGACCACCTCCAAAAATCAACCAAATGTTTCTCTCACTTTGCTCTTGGCCTTTCCTCCACATCTCTCTGTAAAGCTAGTCATGCATTGACAAAGTGAGTCATAATTGGTTGAGCATGGGGTGGAATCTTTTGGATGACACTTTTTGAGAAAGGATAGAAGTTTTCCCCTCTTGGCGGAGCACAGAACAGTGTAGACTTTAGGTCAGATTGCTATTGGTTCCAGCCCTGGATCTACTGCTCATAAACTGAGTGATCATAGGCAAATTACTTAAATTCTCTGCCTTAGTTCTTCTATTTGTACAATACAAAAATAAAAATCCCTGATCTCATAGGATAGTTGTCATGGCCTGGCACCTAATGATAAGAAAAGACAAATATACAAAAGCAATCTTAACAGGCACACCATATTTGTTTCACATTTACTATACTTGGAATGTTTATACAAGTAAACAGTATGTTTCATAAAATGACATAACAAGTTCAAAACCCTAGTGTTTTTAAAGGAGGGATTTCATTTTAGGCACTGAAAATTCTGAGTTTTGCTCCTAACATGGATTCTTCTAATTCACTTTTGTGGCTCTCTGCTAGCACAAGCTGTGAAATGTGATAGTAGATACTAAAACTATAAGAAAAAGCACTGGGAGAAAAGTCAAGTTTGATGTATTTTTATACATTCAATTCGATGTAATTATTTTTGGACTCAAAATGAGTTTGCACCTACATTTGGCTAGTTCATTAGCTTTATGACTGGACAGATTACTTAACCTAATGAACCTGTTTGCTTACCTGCAAAGAGAGAATTGTGAGGATTAAATTGAGTGAAATTATACATGGAAAAGCTTAGTGGTAATATGTTTTTAAAAACTGATACCTATTAATTTTTTTCCCATAACTTTATTCATTATCCAAGTTTAGCTTTTGACTATTTGGTTAAGAGCCATAAGCATTTCCTAGGATCAAAGTTGAGAACCACTGTGACAAAAGTATTAACAACTGTGTTCTGGTTGGGATCAGTTTCCTGTTGCTAAAATAACACATTACCACAAACTTGGTGAATTAATACAGTTCTGTTCTCTTAAAGGTCTGGAGGCCAGAATCCTAAAGATGGTCTCACTGAACTAAACTGAAGATGTTGGCAGGTTGTTGGTTCCTTCTGGAAGAGCTGGGGGTGCCTTTGGCCTTGCTGTGTTCTGGTGCAGACATTCCTTTGCTGACTCCATCCTCCTATCACTCCAACCTTTTCCATCATCCCACTCTTGTTTTTGCAGCTGACTCTCCTGCTTCCCTTTTATGAGGACATGTATGCTTACACTGGGGGCCTACCTGGATAATCAAGGATAGTCTCCTCTCACAATGTGATCTTACTCAGGTCTACAAAGTCACTTTTGCTCTATTGTGATAGCCTTTCTGACTCCATCTTGAGCCTCACCACTGTTTTGTGATTGTGCTGGACAAAGCACCCAAAACCCACACCCTGTTTGGCAGAAAACTTGCTGCAGCTGCAGGATGTTTGCAGCTCACCCAGTGTGTGAAAATTTCTCTCACCCCCCACTAACCTGGCATAGTTCTGCTTCTATAAAATTCCGCTTGTGCTCCCCTTGATCCCTCCCCAACTGAAAGCATGGTTTAAAAGGAGAAATCGGACCACTTCTCGGGGCCAAGAGTTCTTTCTGGGCAATAGCCCCCCTAGGTCGCTGGCTTTAAATAAATGGGCTCAAATCTGACTCAGAGTGTGGCACATCTCTGTAGTTTCAACTCACTCAGTTATACCAGTATCAGGCCAGGTTTCAAGGATGAGGACATGGATTTCTATCACTTGGTCTGTTTTGTCAAATGGAAATCTCCCTTCAATTGAATTGTTCCAGCAAAGGCTAGCATCAAGTGTGGAAGACATTGTTTCCTGCCCTGACTGTGAGCTGATTCAGCAGGGTCCTGCAGGCAACTAGAATCTGTGAATCTGAATGGGTGATTATGGGGAAACATATACAGCCCCAGAATGAAAGTAGTTCTTTCTCTTTGTTCTGCACTATGATGTTTCATCTCAACCAGGCAAAGCTTTTATCTATGAATGCATCTTCTTGGGGTGATATTTAACTCAATTTCCAGTAATCTGCATGCTGGTTGTGCCCCTCTAATAGTCTGTGGGGATTCTTTCACTCTTGTAACCCCTCTTGCACTTTGTGCTCTTGCCCCAAACTGGCAGATCCCTCACGTATATATCAACACTTTTATGCCAGCAGTGTTCTGAACATTTTACACATGTTAATTCATTTAGTATTAAGACTATTCTATTATGGATGCATGTCCATTTTGCAGATGAGTGAACTGAGGCACTGAAAGAAGTAATTTGCTCAAGGTATCAAATGAGTATTCAAAGTATGTTCAGCTCCAAAGCCCATGTTTTAACTGCTATAATATCCTGATCTTTGCAAGAAGTCGTCAGTATGTGGTCATCATTATTACTGTGATAGAGCCCAGGAATAGACAGGAGCTGACTTTCTGCAGTTCTACCTCCCCCACTGCAGCAAGGAGGAGAGGGGAAAGGTGAAGGAGGAGGAAGCAGGGAGGCAGATCAAAGGAATGAGAACGTGGGTCAAGGTGCCCACTGTGGTTGGAATGTTGGGTCTAGGATACTTTAAAGGGGGATGTGCCAAAAAGCACCATCTAGAAGAATTGTTTTCTCTATGGAATGAATCCTGCCTTGCGGAGGGGAGAAGATTAGATGTCAAATCTAATTTGCTGAAATAGCATCTTCCAATTTCTGAATTTAGACTGCATTTGAGCTATGATTGAGGATGTTTTATTATTTGAGGCTGACATATTGTTAGCCATGCTTCAGACCTCTGTCTATCAGGTGCAAAGCCAAAACTTCCCCTGCTGAGTACATTTTAAGTGGAAGCATTGAGTTTTGATTGTAACTCAAAAACCATTCCAGTATTATGGGTTCTATATAATATGTTATTTAATCCTCTAAGAGGTGGGTGATATTCTTAATCTTGTGGTAAGGACGAAGAAGCTAAAGCATAAAGAATTTCCGGAAATCAGCATGAAGTCATGAAGACGGTCAGGAGCAGAATAGGTTGGAACCCAGAGCTCCTCTTAGCTACTGTGTCCTGCTGCTAAGGAAGTGTTAATGGACACACGTTGGACAGGGTGACAAGGAAGTGATGGAGCTAGCTCTTGAGTGGTGGGTTTGATTCTTTTAAGAAATAAGGATGTCAGCTAATGTACCAGGTCTAATTTTCCATCCCCCAATACAGGATCACTTGAAAAGCTGCGAAGCAGGAAGGAGAGCTCTGGCTCTTGATTCATAGCATTGTCTCTGGCACATCACAGGTGCTGCTCTCTCCTCTTTTCCTGTGGCTGTCTTCCTCTGCTGGTGTGTGCCCCACTAGCTTTAGCAGGGGCCCAGAGCTGTGGGTCCAGTCGAGTCCTATGGGCTGTGTTTATTCACCCAGGCCTTCAGCTTGTGTCCACTTTGCAGAGCTGTGTGGGTTGGCGGTGATTCTAAAAGCTGCAGAGCTACGCCAGAGATGGGAGAAGTGAGATTTATAGAGGGGTGCTCAGGCACTCTTGAAACCCCACCCCTTGACCCTGGCCCACCTCTGCTCTGTTGCCTTTTTTCAGGGAGCACCCCTTTGTGTGCGCCGCCACTTCCAGTCTAAAGCCATTGTTAAACACTCATTTTAGGATCATGACTATTAGATAAATAAAACACTGCTATATATTCAAGCATGGCCTTTACAGCATTATATTAAAACAATAAATCAGGTATCACAGACTCAGCATTTGAGCCAGCTTTTATTGCATTATTCCATTCTCTCCATTATCCAGCTTTAAAATCCCTCCTCCTGCATTTATGATTTTGAAACATTACATCAGTTATATCCCCACGGCACTTTAATCTAATTCAACACTTTAAGGGGTAGGTAAGCATTTAGGACACTGGGCCAGGCTCTGATCATTTTATGAAACTGTTGTTTTATAGAAGAACATTACCTTTATTACCAGATTCTATGGTGTGTTTGGCAGGGGGACAATCTGGTTACAATTACAAACAGTGTTTTTTAAGAGCTGCAGTAGAAAGTGCAGCCGTTTGAAGATGAGATACAGCTTCCTCGACCGGTCAGAGCATACCGGTGCAAGAACCCTAAAGGAAGCACATCTACGCCTCAGCCTGGGCCTTCTCCTTCAGGACCTCCTGGTAACAAGTAGTGCAGGTGGCTCCAGTGGAAAAACTTTACATGGCTCTGCTCTGAAGCACCGTGAGGCATCCACATTGCCGCCATCACCCATGTTAAAGGAGAGATTTTATGGACTGGCCAGCGCAGTTTGTTAAACTCACCCCAAACACGCTGGATGCCATTAAACCTTTTGCACAGTAGATTCCTTCTCACAGACTCCTAAAGGACGGAGTCCTGCTTCTCTGTCTCACAGGCAAGAAACGGGTGCCTGTCTCCACTCATCCTCAAGCACCTGCCAGCATCCACATTTGAATCCCTGTTTCTTTTATTTTCCTTGTGTTGGCAGGTGGGGCACAGATCAAACTATTTTTAAACAATAACCCAAACGGTATCAGGAGGATACTGTTTAAAATTCAAGTGGCTTGTCTTTCATATACCATAAGCCTCTGGGAAGCCAATAAATGTCAAAGAAATGTCAAATTATTTATGTATTTATTGGGTCCACAGTGCATTTCTGAGGAAGCCTTGTGGCATTTGTCCATTGCATGCTTTGAAGTCATCACACAGACAAGGTGCTGTAAATACATCAAATGAATTTGAGCATTTACCACTGCACCATCAAGTGTCCAGCATTAGAGAGGGTGCAAGGCATTTCCTTTGCTAGACAATTCTTTGACTTCTGATGTCTAAAGTAGGCGGGCAGGCATGTCCCAACAATCAGCAGACGTCAAGGTTTGAATGGTCATTGATGTTTTTAGCCCTCTTGGTGGATGCCTTTTAAGGCTATTGAGATTTCTGGGCTTTTTAGCAATCACCTTTGGGGTGCAGGAAGGTAAGTTACAGAAGGGAGGTGAGTGTCCTGGAAAAAACTGCAGCATTGGCCATTGGCAGCCAGCGCTGACAAGGACATTCCAAGGCCACGCTGACCCTGTCCAAGAGGGCATGTGTATGTTTCTCACTGCTCCCCATACAGACTTATTTCTGAGGTGCCCACACTTTTCAAAGCAAGCACGGCCCAGTCCTTCTGGGACCCGCTGAGCTGAGCTGAGCTGAGCTGAGCTGTGCTCAATTCAGGTGCTCTGGGAGAATGGCTGTAGAATGAGATAGCGAGATGAAAGTAAATAATTTATTTCCCATCCTGATGTAGTTTTTTTTACGAGAAGTTTCACACATTCACTTTCAGTTTCAATAGAGAAGAAAGACAGATACTCAAACTCCCTGCCTTCTGAGTGCGGGGATTAAAGAGGCGTGCCACCATGCCTGGCTTTTTTCCCCTTTTTTAAATAATGGAAGATGAATATCAAGCCTGAGTCATGGTGATCTAAAAAAGAAAGATGCACTAAAAAATTTCAGAGTTTTTGATTTGACTGTTTCTCTGGTAATAAAAAGGGTGAACCTCCAAACTACACAAGAGCAAATTCAGGTTTGTGAAATAACTTTGGAATGTTAGAAATAAATCTGGAAGAAGGTTCCATCAATGTTATTGCCTTGATAGAATAACTCACCATTTCCCACTCGATGAACCTCTCTCATGTGTCCTGTCTCTCTGTAGCCTACCAGAAGCAGGTTTACATATGATTCATTTGCGTATTGTTCCTTGGCATGGCCTTATATGACACTGAGACTCCAATCCGGCAGGCATCTGTTCAGGTCTTGTGCTCGGCATTTGGTTACATGTCCTTCTGAAATATTCCTCACTTCCTGTCTGCTATTGATCACACTAAAGGGAACATCCCTCACCATGGAAGATAAGGGATGTTTTCTAGCCTCATTTCTGGGATTGCAGTAATGAAAACTATTGCATCTTAAAAAAGAACAACAAAAAGTCCAAATGCACAGTGAAGTCATTAGAAGAATCCTGCCCTTCTCCCACTTACAGAAACCTTTATAATTTAGACATCATTAATGCAGGTTCTTGTCCAAGTTAGACATAAGCTTGAAGAATTGCCTTCATTAATAATGCACATGAGGCTGCATGAGACATGCTTGATCTCCCCTGAGAACACATTATTTGAGAGTCTGTTTGGCACTTATTTCCATATCAATAATCAATGTGCAGATTACCAATCATTCAAATCTGACTATTAAAGCAGATCCAGAAGTAAGCTGACTTGCTAAATGGCTGTATACTGTTTGGGCTAAAATGTGTAGCTGTACTTTATAATTTGTATATTTTTAAATATCCAGTTATTCAAGATTATTTTTCCTATGATTTGAGCAGAATCAATCTAATTAATGGGATTTTTCTGAATTTCAGGGTTGACAGTTCTTCAAAAATCATATATTTAAATTTTACATTCAGGCATTTTATTCTTTAAAAGAAATTACACAGGGTTTTGAAAATATTAATAAATGACAACTGCATAATGATTTAGTAAAGGAAGGTGGAGATGCCTTGGGCTTATTTCTTAACCTTGGCTGATATGAAATGTATGATGATTAATTTTATGTGCTCAACTTGGATGAGTTTTGGTTCCCAAATATTTGATTCAACATTATTGTGGCTGTCTCTATGAAGGTGTTTTTGGAGATGTGATTAACATTTAAATTATTGGGCTTCTGTGTAATGTGGATGGGACTCATGCAATCAGTTTTAGTGGAACAAAGACGGACCTTCTCAGAGCAAGCAGGAATTGCTACCTTACACTGGCTACCCTGCAGATGTTGAATTTATATATATCTCTGCAATTGTGGGAGTCTGTTTGTTAAATTAATCTCAGTATCAAGGATCAAGATGTGATATGTACCTGTAACAATTTCCCACCATGAATGTATTTATTGTGTATCACAAATATAACACTAATAAAAAAGGGGAATCTCAATCTTCTTCCTTCCCTGTCTCTATCTCTACCTCTACCCTACCCCTATCCCTAACCCCTATCCCAACCTCTAGTCCTACCTCTCTCCCGATCCCTGTCTGTATCTCTGTCTCATCCATCTCTGTCACCTCTATCTTGCTGATCCTGTTTCTCTAGAGAACATTAGTCAATACAATAGGTGTCTCAGAGTATTAACTGTTTAATAACATACTTAGCTCTATGTTTGGCACATTTTACAGAATGGTTGTTTAGAGCTTTCTAAGTGTGACGTGTTGGTCAGGTTTTAAGTATGAAGTAGAATGACATTTAGTATGGTGCACTCATCTCTTTTCTATTTGTTGTTTGTGTAGTAGCACAATGGCAACATGGAGCTAAAATTTGCAAGAATTTTGTAGAACACCTGGACAAGGGAGGACACAGTAGTCCAATGATATAAAACCAAAGAGACAATAAACTTATTTTTTGGCAGGATTCTGTACACAGAAATGTTTTTAGGCAGTTTCCAAATGTCAGGCTTAAACTAGCACATGTGAAAAGTGAAAGAGAATTGGCTATTGAATTTAAATAAAAGAAAATGTTACATTTTTATGTGTTTAAAGGGAACTCTGAAGTATTTAAACAAGAACAATTGGCCTCTACTGCATAGTTCAGATAGTAAAAGAAATGCTGGTTTCTGTGGAAATAAAGGATAAAATGTGTAGTATTCATTTTATGAAATAATATTTTTTTCTTCCAAAAAGTGACGTATAGGAAAATGCTGAAAAATTGGAAAGATACAAAATGGGATGGGAATCAATTTTAGAAATGACTGCTATTGACATATTCAACTATTTTTTCACTGTTCTGTGCCTTTTCTTAGCATTTGGTTTTGATATAATTGTATTATAATACACAGAATAATTTGTGTTGGTTTTTCTCTTTATCTAAAATGAGTATTTATTGATGAATTACAAAAATGTGGCCAAATTGTCCAAGAAGAGCTAATTTACCTGGAAATCAGAATAAAAAACTAAAAATTTAAAAAGCAGTCTCTTACTGGGGGAAGTTTTTCTCCTTCCTGGATGTTTGTTAGTGACTCCAGGAGTGTCTCTGGACTATAAAACCATGACAGTATTTCAGAGGTGAATGTCTCAAGGTAGAGGTCAAATGCCCCACTTTGGGAGCTGGATGCTGTGCTCAAATCTCAGTTCTGGTGCTCACCCCTGGAATAATGTTGGGAAATTTCCTTTCCTGCGAGGTGTGGATTATTCAGCTCCCTCTCTCATAGGAGTATGGCAAAGGCAACACAGAAATGTGGAAAACATGGGACATTATAAGCTCTCAGTCAATGACAAAAATGATTAGCGACAGGAGACTGCTTCCAGTGTCACATCGTGACTAGTTTGTAATGGCAATAAGTCCCTAGTTAGTGAGTGCTACGTGTCAAGTTCAATACAGTAGATTTCACTACTATGTCTGTCTATTACAACAGTTCTGTGATATAGGCATTGTCATTCTTATTTTGCAGATGATGAAATGGAGGTTTGGGGAAGTTACCTAGTTTTCCCTAAGCCTCCCAGCTGGCAAGTGGGCAGAGAAGCCATGAGACTTTCAGGACTTCCTTGTGATGTTGAAAAGAGGTAAAAAGCAGGAGTTTTTTGTCTCACCTGTGTCAGTGTCAGTGTGAGGGCATCTTGAAGAGGAGGGCCGGGGATTTAGCTCAGTGGTTCCACCACTTGCCTCGCAAGCTCAAGGTCTCAAGTTTGATCCCCGGTACAAAAAACAAACAAACAAACAAACAAAAAATGGGAAAAGGTAAGAGAAGATTTTCAAAAAGTTGTCATGGCATACCAGGGGGCTGGGAATGTACACAAAGAATGAGAGTTATTTTAAAACTTGTAGTGGCTGCACTTGCTGTGTCAGGTCCACTGCCCTAAGACTAGACTCTGTGAGCTACAATTTTTTTATTGCTGTGTTCAACATCTTTTTTGTTAAAAAACAAAACAAAAAAAACAAGAACGGAAAAAAGAGAATGTCTGCCCTCCATAAGGAATTACAGAAAAAGATGACGTGCATTTTCCTTCTTCAATTTTCTCTGAGAAATAAGTCATTGTATCTAAGAATGGTAGCCCGAGAACTCGAGTCTGTTCTTATGTATGATTATGTCATCTGTGAACATCTTTTGAAAGAAATACCCAGAGTAATTTATCAGGGAAACAGCTTTTGACTCTATCCTTTTCCCTGGGGTTTATGAAACTTCAGCAGGTAGCATTTCGGTGTTGAGCATGACAAGCTTGTGAAATTGCAACCTGCCAGCCTGTGGAGGGGCAAGTTGATGTGGGCTCTTTCAAGGATGAAGAAATGAACATACACCAGGCCTTGTGAATGTCTTGAGTCCTGGGCTAGGTGCTTTAATCGATGTCTAATTTCACACATGCCTAATTTGATTGTCACTGTGGTCATTCATTCATTCAGCTAATATTTATCCAGGGCCCACCAATGAGCAGGTATTATGTAACCTCTTAATTTTTTATGTCCCCTCTTTGGCCCCCTGCCCCCTCTCTCTATCTTTTGACCCCTTTTCCATTTGCAAAAGACCTTTCTCCCTGTTTCCTATTCTGAATCTTTTATTTTGCTCTTTAATGTACATATACTCTTGATTTTTCATGTAAGAGAAACCAGGCAATAATTGAGCTTGTGTGTCTGATTTACTTCACCTAACATCATGACCTCAAGGTGCATCTACTTTCTTACACATGACTCAACTTTATCTTTCTTTATAGCAGAGTAGTAGTACTCCATTGTATATAAAATACCATGTTGGCTTTATCCATTTATCTGTTGGTGGACAGATAGGCCACTTCTAAGATTTAACTATTATGAATTGTGCTGAAAAGCAGCAAGAGTTTTAAACCTTATTTTCCATTATGTGCCCAGAGCCTAGAACTGTTTTTGGAACATAGTAGGTGCTCAATAAATATCTGTTACCAAATAAAATATAAGAATGGACGATTATACATTATACATTACAGAATTTCTATATAATTTGATTTTGATGAGGACTTAATGAAATTATACATGTAGTTGGTAAAAAGATAAAAAGTTAAAGGTTATATTTGTATAAATTATTAATACACATTTGTAAAGGGAGAGTAATAAGTAATAAACTCATAAAATGGAATATATCAAGTCATGTCAATCATAACAGTAGAAATGTAGTGATAGAATTGGAAAGCAATATAACAATTACTTTTGGAATATCTTTTGCTTTTGTTCGTCTTTGTTTTGCTGCACATAAAGAAATTAGGTTCCAGGAGAGCTTAGGCAAGTGGCTTGAGGACACAAGCTTTTGAGAACATTGTGAAAAGTATGATCTATCTGTCTATGTCTCTATCCACCTGTCCATCATACATAACTTATTTGTGTTTCTGGAGGAGTGGAGAAGGGGTGCACTACTTTTCTATTTCTGTGTAACAAATTGCCGCACACATGATGGCTTCACACAGTACTCATCTGTTACCCACAATTCCTTAGATGAGGAGTTAAGCGTGGCTCACCAGGTTCTCTGCTCAGTGTCTCACACACAGGGCCTGTTATGGTGGCTGCTCTGCCACTGCCGGCCTCGGAGGAAGCTGCATCTAAGCTCATTCAGGTTGTTGGTTGAATCCACCTCCTTGTGATGTAGGACTAAGGCTCTGGTTTTCTGCTGTTGTCTGGAGCTCTCAGCTACCAGAGGCTGCTTGCAGTACCTTGTCATGGTTGTTCTGCCCACATAGTGACAGATGGCAGCAGGGAGCCTCAAGATGAATTTCCATCACATGTTGGCATTGCTTTCCCTTTTTCCTACCAAGTGGAGAGACTTCTGGGTCACCTAGATAATCATTCATCGAACCTACCCGGATAATCCTCCTTTGATGAACACAGATTCACCTGACTGGTAACTGTCATTGCATTTGCTGATGTCATTGCTTTCGCCACATAATGTAACGTGGTGGTCACAGGAGTGACATCTCATTGTATTCACAGATTCCACCTACACTCAAGGGGTGGAGCTCATACAAGGATGAGGATCATGGGAGTCATCTTAAGGTTCTGCCCAGCACAACAGGACAGATGTTTTGTAGTTCCTGTAACCAGTGTCCTCTTTGCTTGGTTTTTAGTTCTGTTTGTCCTCTCATTTCCTGCTAGGTCCTGGAAGTTTTGTATGTTTTCAAGTGCATATATATGGCAGATAGGTTTAGTCACCATGTTACTGAGAGTTCCTCTGCAGAGAAAGTCATTCATTAGAGTCCTTAATTCTGAATCCAGTGATCCCATTTTTCATAACTGCTCCAACCGACTGATCTCAGCCCTTGACTAATGATGAGCTACTTTGGCTTGGTTCAAACTCACTGCCTGGTTCAAACTTCTAAGAACTGCCACAGCTTGAAACTTCCTTCTCAACTATCCTTCTTTCTTTGTCCTTCACAGGGCCCCATACTGTACCGCAGCCTTCTGGCTTTTTTCACCTTCTCAGGTTCCTGCCTCACTTTTTTTTCCAGCAAATTTCTTCCACATCTAATCTAACCTTGGTGTTTTGTTGTTGGAAAACCCAAACTAA
This sequence comes from Heterocephalus glaber, assembly GCF_000247695.1. Next base: position 14,465,894 of record NW_004624734.1, read on the forward strand.
CACTAGTAATGCCAAGAGTGGTTTGAAGAAGCAGGCGAGTAACACGGGGCTCTGGGATTGTCTCATTCGCTGCCTGGTAGGCAAACAGGATGCTGTTTTAAGCAGACTGTGGGATATACACGGCCCCTTGAGAAATGTGGTGGGCCAGTTTTTAAAGGCATCACGAAAGTGCGTTGAGAAGTCCGCATGGTAGGAACTCTGTTGCATATGTAATAGTATAGGTATTTGGAAGGTATGAGAGGGAAAATGTCTACAGAGGCAGAGGTGTTGCTGGTAAGTTGGACTGAAGCACTAAAGAGGAATGAAAAATAGAAGGCTGTTAATAAGCAGTGAATGATTAAGTGTGAGAACCAGAAGACCTCCTTCATGCCTTACAAGGAATCTTTTATCTCTCGCATGGGAGGAGTGGACAATACTGTAGCAGACTGGCCAGAGTCATTAGGGTTGTGCCAGTGTGATGAGCACAAACGTCCCTAAGATGTTCAGTGGTGTGTCCCTATGCAGACTAGGGTGACGGCAGGAGCAATAAGCAGACATAGACTTGCTAATCTCCATGGTAATGATGGAGCCCATAAGCAGGAGAGATCAGGGAATATTACCCAGTCCCAGGGGCCAGAAAGCCTAAGAGGGAGCCACAGGGCTTGACCTCAGGGATCTGTGGAGATGGCATTCTGAGAGAAAAACAGGTAAGCAAGGAAGCTGCCTAATGTCCACAGCCACAACAGGAATATGGCAGGAAAGGAGATGAGGAGGCTGATGGTGTTTACTTAACAAAAAGTACCTGTCCTTTGCTAAGTTCCAAGATCTGAGTGAACTTTCAGATCAAGAACGCTTTGGCCATGGTAAGCATGTCCCACAGCTTCTCTAGTTCTTTCCTGAAGAGGCCTGGGGCCATTTGCGTGGATTACTATAGATGGGAATGAAGGATACCAGATACTTCAAGGGCGATCGCATGTAGGGTCTGAGTTGACCCTGTGTCCTGGGCCCATAGACATCAGTTCAGCTCTCAGTTAGAGTGAGGGTCAGAGGAGTCTGGGGAATATATGATGTCCTCCAGAAAGCCCGGTTCACAGGGGGCCCACAAGCTCCACAGCTCTCAGTGGCCATTTCCTCATGCTTTCTCTGGGCTGTTCTTAGCCTACAGCCAAGCACAGCAGGCCACAGATGTGGTCCCATTTCTGCAAGATGTAGGACTCCTCTGATGGGCAGCTTTGGCTCCAGAACTCCTTAGCAGGCAGATGGAACTTTCCTTAGACTTCATGACAGTTGAAGGCATTTTATTTAAATTTTCTTCCTTCCCTCTCTCCTTCAAATGGATTGGACCTACTTTGTGGCCTCATACCCTGCCCAGATCCTACCTGCTGCTTTTTCTTTTCCCATTACAGACTTTTCCTCTAATAAATCTCCTGCATGTTCAATCCCATTTTTGGCATCTACTTTTTGGAGAACCCAAGTAATACAGCAAAAGGTGCAGCTGTATGTATGTACATGGCTGAACATTTTGGAGGGTTGTTCTAATAACAGGCAGGTCAAATCACTTCTTCCTTTCATGAATATAAAGCAGCAAAGCAAAATGTGTTCTTTCACTGGCAGAATGGTAGCCGGCCATGCTGGGAGGTGATAAAATGCCACATTTGTTCCATATCTGGAATATTTGTTTGATGGCAACTTGCTCAAGAGTTTGAGTCTGCTTTTCAGCTGTGTTGGGCTTACTAAAGAAGGCCTCTCAGTGTCTAGGAATATCAACTCTTTACATGGGCATTTCTTTTTGTGGGGGTGGGACAAATCAAACACCATTCCCAGGGATGCAGCATTGATCTGTTTCCTTCTGAGACAATTTAAGGTCCCGCTCTCTGCTCGCTCCTTCTTACAATGCAACAACAAGTGCAGAGTTCATAAACTAGTTTATAAAGAGACTGGCTTCATCCCTTGTCCAAAATGATTTTTCCAATGTCAGAATATAGAGCTGTCATAACCTGGGCCACTAGTTTTGCTCTTACCAACGGGTATTTTGTCCTGTGATTGCTATTGCAATGCTTTCTGGAGGTGTTTTTAAAAAAATGTTTTAAAGGAGTCACAAAGAAAAGGTTAAGAGAGAGGGGACCTGTAGAATTAGAGTGACATTCTGTTATTTTGAGAAGACACAGACTCTGTTACCTGTTCAACATCAATAAGCTATGTACTCCCTGAGAATTCTTTCATATCTATGTTCAGAGCTTTCCTGTTTGGAATAGAAAGTTATAATTGTGTGTGTTCAGAAGAAATCATTTTTGTAGATGCCTCATTTATGAAGGATCCCTAAAATAAGAGTGGTTAAGAGGCAGGGCTTATGTACTAAAAGGCAGGAGACGGAAATAATCAGGATGGCTGGCAAGGCTTGAGGGGAAGTGGAGGGAGCTTGACTTGAGTGGAGTTTGTAGCAAATGTTACACAAATGGGACCTAATATTTAAATTCTTCATGATTCCCGAGACTTAGACATCCAAGAGTATATTACAGATTCCTAAAGGGCACGGTGCTCAGGACTTGCTGTGCCAAGGACAGGTCTTGCTCCTTGCAAATGCTGCATAGACCTGAACCCACTGAGAGGAAATCTACCCAGCAACTGAAAGAGTAGGAGGCCACCGGGGAAGGAGTAGACCTTAGCCATTCTTTCTTTGAATCTGTAGTCTTCTTCCCCAAGTATGAGCAGAAAGAGGGGGGCGCTGGCCTTGAGAGGACATTGTTTGAGTCTCCAATTGCTCATTTGTTTTAGCACTTTTGCGTAAGACCTGAGTGTCACCCTCCAAGCTTGGCGGACAGATGTGAAAATGGAAATAGGCTCCATTCATGTCTACAAGGAGTGGGCTGCCTAGTTATGGAAGGAAGTTGTGATGAGCCACTAAGGTACCCCATCCATAGTAAGGGAGGGGCTGGTCCAGAAGTCTCCTGGAGAAAAATGCCACTTGGAGTTAGTATGTGAGTTATTAAGTGAAGTCAGATGGTTTAGAGAGGAAGTATCATCCACACAGCCTTATGGTTGTGAAGGAGCCTAGCTGTTAAGGGATGAAGGACTTATACATAAGTGCTATCCCCAGGTAAAGGAAGTACACATTGCAGGGAATATAGCTTGAGCATTAATAGCATTACTTTCACCAATAAAGTCTTGGATAAAATGCTTATCTTGGGAGTGTGTCATGTGGAACAGATGTTTGGACACTGCTCTGTCCAAAGCAGTGATGAGCACTTGGCCAATTGGAGACAGTGTCTTTGGGGTGACTTTGAAGGACTTGATTTATCTCCAGAGACTCTTCTTGAATGGAACAGAGATAAATGGAAGCTGGAATAAAAATAATGCAAGCCCTCAGCTTTCAAAGGGATTGATGGAGTTGGGCTCTATAGGTTCATTTCTCATTGGGTTGTGGGTCACATTTCCCCAGCTTCAAAACAGCCATTTGGTTTCTTTGCTCTGTATGGGTCTGTTGTTTTCTAACCTGGTGGATGCTTCTCCCTCAGAGTCTTTTCTTCCTGGGTAGCTCCTGAGCCAGGCCAGGACTGCACATTCCACTTTTCCTGACCTGTGTGCGTGAATAGGCTCCATTTAATCTCCTATCTTCCTCGCTATTGTATTAAGAAAACCATGACAAGTCTCCACTTTGTGTTTAGAGCCAGCGTTATCTCTCTACTTCATTGTTAGAGGCCTGCCCTCTCCCCACCTCATTCTGTACACCCTATTTGGCTGTGATATATTTCTTTCTTCTTTAATACATCCTCATCTCCATTTCTCTGAGTTGTTTTTATTTACTCTATAATCATTTTCTCCACCAGTTAATAAACTCTGCTTTATTTATTTTGTCCCTAATCATGGGTAATGTAGTTGCATTGTGCTTTCTGTCATTTGTCTAAAGACTGTTATTAAGTAGCATAGTAACAGTGTCACTTTTCTCCCCTGACAGGGTTCCAGAGGGCCTTGCTGTTATCCTTTCTGAGTTGCCAGGCCTTTTTGTTCCCAGGGAGAGAAAGTGGTATAAACTCAAACTCTCTTAAAGTTGTATAAACACAGTCCTCCTGCTGCTGTCTTCATGCATGGCTGGAACTGCTGTGTGTCTCCTGTCCTCATCTTTATGTGACTTATGAGCAATAACTTGAAGACAGTCAAGGCTGATGAGCTCAAGTAGCTGCAGATTTCATTTTCCAGCCCATCTTTGGTGAGCCCATGATAAAATGGCCAACCCAACTGATTGATAATCAAAATACTGTAGTCAGTACATTAACCTGTGGCTTCTTCAGAACATATTATGAGCCCATTGTATTGTGGCTTAGACTTGTTTCATCTATTAGTTCCCACTGCAAGTTTGTTTTTAAAAATTGTTTAATATCCAAAGTGATACATGTGTGTCATATAAAAACTATAAAATATCGATAATTTAAAAGAAAATAAAATGCACTCCTAATCCCACCTTGGTATAAATTTACATACAAGAACACACGATAGTGTGTGGTATGTGTGTTACACATTATTTATTACAAAATTAGAATCAAACAAAATTATGTAACATGCATGATATGTCATGAGCATTTTTTCATGGCAATGCATATTTGTCCATTTTAGTTTTAATAGCTAAATAATACCATACTATATCAATGCAGCATAATTTTCTGTACCTGACTGCTTGTTCCTGGTCATTTAGTTTGCTCAAACTTTTCACTCTATATACAAAAAAAGGCAGATAAATCTTTGTGCACAGACTTTATTTTTCCCACACATGAACTATTTCTGGTAAATTATTGGGTCAAAAATATACTTTTGAGGTTTTAAACAATTCTGCCAAATT
>NW_004624734.1:14493314-14554837 GCF_000247695.1 Heterocephalus glaber
CAGGTGGCTGCCTGTCTGCAGCGGGGTGATTCGGTGTCTCCCATGTGACTCAGGACCTCGGTAGGGCATGCATAGACCTTCCTGTGTGCAGTGGGCTGATTCGGCGTGTTCTGTGAGACTCAGGACCTTGGTAGGGCGTGCACAGACCTTCCTGTCTGCAGCAGGCTGATTTGGTGTGTTCTTTGCGACTCAGGACCTGGGTAGGGCATGGGCAGACCTGCCTGTCTGCATCGGGCTGATTCGGCGTGTTCTGTGTGACTCTGAAAATGATTTCAACATGGCTGGGGGACCTTGGAAAGAACCACTTCCCTTGGGACCCAGACTTCCAGTCTTCCTGTGACAACTGATCTCTTCAGAGTCCTTCTCCACAACCACTGACAACCAGCAATTATTTTACTAATGATTAAGATGGTGTTGTCAGTTCATAGAGGTTTCAGTCCATAGTCAGCTGGCTCCAAGTCTGGGATGGCAAACAAGCATCACAGAGGAGAAACAACATGGTGGGTACAACGCAGCAAAGGTAACAAGGGCTTGTTGAATTTCTTGCTGCCAAGTTTAGCCAGGTTTACACAATCAGAAATCCCATGAATATTCTGGTTGGTTTGACCGCTCTTGAGAATAGGTTCTGCTTAGCTCTTCTTTCTTCCTTAAGCCTATATTCTTCCTTCCTCTTATGGACTCTTGGTTTAACTCATGAATACATGGCTATTTCTGCTTTGTGTCTTTCAAGAGTCATGGGACCTTATCTCTTTTTTTTTTTAAGGGGGGGACCTTATCTCTTGATGTTGCTGAGAGTGCTCCAGAGTCCTCTGCCTGCTCACTCTTTGGTGACCTCATTTGTGCTCGTGGCTTTAGCCTCATCTGCTCTGTGAGAGGTTTTGAGCTGGGTAAAGCAGAGGTTCCCACTGGTTCATGTAGTTGATAACTTCACAAAAGGCTCACAAATCCATTTACTCAAATCAGAAATCTAAGTTCTCTCTCCCTTTCACTCACTCACCCAACATCTAATTATAACTCACAAGTTTCTAGCCTCTGAGTGCATCTCAAATGGATCTTTCTCTTTCCATCCCTCCTGTGCTTGTGATGGTCCTAATTATTTATTCTCCTCTAGATTCCTTCCTAATTCCAGTCAGGCCACCAGCCTCAGAGTCATCCTGCGTCCTATACCTAGCGAGAACTTCCCAAAGGATGCAACCTGGCCATGTGCCTTTCCTACTTAAAGTTTCCACCTGCCCAAAACCTTTTAGAACAAATTCCTTTGACTATATGTTTGTCTTATTACTTTCTTTTAAAAAATGAATGGGCAAAGAACATGTTCTCTATTTTGAGTTTTTGGAACTAATTGAGATCCATGCACACACAAACAGACGCACATGTTGTGATCAACAAATATTGTGAATGCTTAAATTTTAAAAAAACTTATGACAGTGAAAGACATATTGTCATTAATCCCTCTCAGAATATTTCACCTTGCTTAGAGCACACTTATCTTATCATTCTTTTCACTTTCTGAAGCACTTCTGGAAGTCTTCCTTGGTGAGCATCTTTAGTTATATTGTTCTGGCTGCCTCAGTGTCCTGAATTGAGTCAAAACATTTACTGTTCATGGTCATTTGGACTTTGGGGAAGAACCAGAACTCTCTCAGTCCAAGATCCTGTGAATAAAGTGGACAAATACACATCATAATGTTTTTATAAGCCTGCCTTTCCATTGGATGGCACTCAGCAGTGGTATTCACCGTATTTTTAATCAAACCTTGTAAAGACATGAAAGAGGACTTTCAGAACTGCTTTACAATGTAAAAAGAACAATGGGATTAGTGTGTACTAAGTGAGGGGATTATTGTGTGGGGGATTAATGGCAATCTGTCTTTTACCGTAATACAGTTAAAAAAATTTAAACATTCATGATGGATTTTGATCACTCCTTGTATATTTCTGAGAAATGCATTGGCCAGGCCAAAGCTTTCCTCTTGTGCGTAGTACCTGATGGCTACTACTCATAGGCCTTTCAGACATAATTAAATTGTCTATGATATAGGAGGCTGAAATAGGTGACCAGACCCAGGGGCATCTCTGGATCTAGACATGTGCTAGTATCTGGGGCTATCACCCCCAGTTGTCATGTACAGAGTCCACCCCAATTGTACACATCAGGAAAATTAAAAACTTGTATAAATATCTTAATACTAAATTTATCAAGACATCGTGAGAGTAATGCAAGTTATTTTTGGCCTCTACAATTACAAGAGGTGCTCAAAGAAGTGGCTATTAGCTTCCAGACATTTATTAGTACTGTGAACTGCTGAAGTATGTAAACATTTTTTTGGCAGACTTTGTATATACTGGAGGTATACTACTGCATAGTCAGTCACAGCTGGCACAGGGTGGCCTGAGCTTTACTGGGGGATGGAGTTTGGGGACTGGGGTCCCCTGAAGTCTAAGAGCTTCGCAGGTAGTCTGCCTGCCTTTGTCCCATAGCTGGAAGTAGTTGTATCCAATCAGCTCTCCATACACAACCCCACGGAAAGGCTGCCCCAGGAATGCCAGGAAGGGTCTCCTTTGCAGGTTGCCTTTCCATCAGTCCATAGAAAGGAGCTACCTCTTTCAAAGCCCACTGAGGCCGCCAGAGAAAAGACAACAGAACTGAAAAATGGTCTTCATTAAAGTCCCATGGGGTTGAGTCATCTGCAAGTGGGGATTCAGAGAGGAATTCTGTGGTAGTGGTGCACACTTGGGGAAAGGCACTGGAATGCTGGAGGGTAGGTATGGGGAGGTGGGAGGGGCCTTTAAGGTCAGCAGGGGCACCCCCTGAGAAGCCTGCCTATTGGGGTTTGTGGGGCAAGAGCATGTAGGAGAAGGTCCAGAAGTCTGTCTTGCATTGGTACTTCTTGACGTCTGAGTGGTCTAGAGGTGAGCCCAAAGGCTGGGGTGGTCCTGGAAAGCAAGGATGCAGTGGGAGCCTCAGGAGGGATTCTCGTCAGTGTTGGTCAGACACATGGCCTTGCAGCAGCCAGGGTCTGGAGAAGGACAGTGAGTGGCTTTGAGCATGCTTGTTGAGGGCACTCTGACTGGGGTATTCCTTGTACGGTCTTTGCGGCTGAAGGCCATGTGAGACTGGGGTTTTCAACCACAGAGAGCCACATGGTCAGTTGGCTCCAGGCTGAGAAGGCAGCATAGACCTCGCTCTGCAGAGAAGAGGGCTTGGTGGAGGACAGGGATTCAGTGGTTGGTGAGGGTGAGCTAGAGGGCTAGGAGCATTTTCTGCAGTCCTCTTTGGACAGGGAGGTGGACTCAGCTGCCTTGGTGCTTTCCTGGCCCTGAAGAAAGACCCCTCACCCCAATCTGCCAGACTTGAGGCACCAGGAGAGAGTTTTAGACAAGCACTGGCAGTGAGGCTGCAGATGACCAGATAACCACCCGGTCTTCAGAGAGATGGCATGACCACCAGCAGCTGCATCTCATCCTGGGCTGCTGGAAAGTGAACTCTTAACTCCACACAATGAATGTAATCATTATATATTGCAAACATGGTCAAAAAATGGTCAGGTGGCTTGGTGAGAGAAGAAGCTAGGTCTCCAGGTGGCACAGGTGTCCAAGGGGCTCCATTCGAGGTCAGATAGGGCTTGAGATCTGGATCCTGATCCTCTTTTATGGTTTTGTATCAAATAATTATCAGATCAATGTATGTTTGAATAGAATAATTTCCTCTAATTGTTTTTATTGATCAAAATTAGAACTGACTTTGATTTTTCAATTTGAGAAGTTAAATTTTTCTTTTGTCCTAGGGAATTCAATGCTACTTTCCTCCTGTTTTTATTTTCTCCTTCTCTAGGTACTATTAGATATGTGCTAGATGGTTTCATTCCATTCACTTCAGATTTGAAACTCTCATTCACATCGCCCATCTCTGCACCTGCTTTGCACTTCTAGATGGTTTCCTTAGCAATGCTTTCTAGTTTATTAATCTGCTGTGTAATTTACCTCATTGCATCTTCTATTTCAAGGCTTGTGTTTTTCATTTTTGTACTCTTATTAGATTCTATTAAAAACCCAATTATTTTAAAACCTACTGTTCTACTCTGATATTGTGTCTTTATTCTTTCTTTTGTTGCCTTTAATGATTTTAAACATACCAAATTTTAGGTATTTAGGTATTGTTGGCATCTAGTTCTTGGAGGGCCAGTTCTACTATTTGGTGCAACCACTGATTCTACTTAGGATGGTATGTGTCTTCTTTTGATTTTTAAAATTTTGATGGTGAGTTTGTCTTCAAGATAGGCAGGAGTTGTTTCCTTGTGGGAGTTTTATTTGGGTTGTGTGATTATTTCCTCTTGTACAAGTTTGTGCTTTTTTCCTAAGAAAGACAGAAATTTCACTGTCCCATGACCACTTTAAAATATATATTTAAATATATATATACTTAAAAATTTTAACGATCCATGGCCAATTTTGATGTTAATTTCTCAGCTTGATACCGAGCCACATGCATTTGGATCAATATGACTTATAATAACATTTTCTCAGCCCAGAGCTAGTATGGTGGTGATGAGGCAGAAATTCAAACTGCTTTGCTTAGTAAATAAGACACTTCCTCATCTGGGTACTGTCCTTTCTGTATTCCTAGGCTTTGTTTCTCCTGTACATCAGCTTTCATCAAACTCATAGGATACTACTTGTCACACCACTGGGGCTGTCTATGCTGCTCTTCGTGTCCAGAGTGACATTTTCACTCTTTCTGATACAGCTGGTGTCCACACATTCATTATAGTGAAGATTGGATGTCATTTCTCCCAGATATTTTCACTTGAGTTTTCAGTCTGAATTGGGGGCCTTTGCCTGGGTTTTCTCTCAGCATGTGATGTGTATTTCTCTCATATTCCTTACCATGATGTAGTCCAAAAATGTCCTTGTCCGTCTTCCTACTGCCCCCACTCCAGGTTACAGAAGAGAGGTGCCTAAACAGAGGGGACTAAGTCTGCTTCATTTCTACATCCTATTGTTGATGCAAGAAAATTTCTCTTGGGGTCTCTTAAAAAGAATTAAAAGAATCTTGTAGTTTGGTTTCACCAAGTGTTGCTGTCTTTATAAACAGGGAGGGGTGGAGGGGTTGAAGGGAGGGCAAGGGAATGGGGAAAAAATAAGAACCAAGATATATTATGTAAAGATACACATTTCCAATGATGTCATTATGTTGTATAACTAAAATGTACCAGTTAATAAAAAAAAGAAATACCTAGCAAAAAAAAAATTTGTATTCTAGGAAGATGGCTCTGGCACTACTTCACCTTTCAAAGAGGGAAATCCACAGGAGATGAGCAACTGCAAGGCTATAGGTCTAATCCAGGAAACCCAAGATTTCCTGGACAGATTGTGATGGACAGAGGCAAATATCATCAGTAGCATTTGGGGTTAAGGGAAAAGCAGGACTCAGAAATTTTCCCTTGTTCTAGTATGAACACTGTAGTGTAGTGATATTGTGGAGATAGATAACAAATTTGGGTAGAGATAGACTTTGGAAGAGGGGGAACAGTACTTTGGAAGTGTTTCCTGATGAATATAGTCAGGAAACACTGCAATATGTTGGTCAGAGATCAGAGGGGAGGTTGAAGCCAGACAGGAGTGATGGCCACATAAGTGGTAGTTGAAGCCATAGCAATAGAAGACCTTCTTTAAAGGGGCCATAAAGGGTAAAGAGAGAAGGGAAAACTGTTGCATTCTAGAGTAAATTAATTTCTCCCAACACACAGGGACAAGAAATGAGGGAGGAGTCAGAGAAGGGTACTCAAGGACACCAGAGGAGAGCCACAGAAGAGTATTCTGCTAGAAGGGGAGAAGGGGATGTCAGTAGGAGATACGGGTTCAACTGGGCTCAATGCTACCTGAGCTGGTCACTTCTGAGTAAGACTGAAGGCAGAATTTATATGGCCTGTCTTTGTATAGGCTCCCTTGGGCACCATATTCAGGACAGTGCCATAAAATTATTCACCCATGAGTGGATTCATGAAGGGTAAAATAACACAGTTTTATGCAGGACTTAGAGACATTGTTCAATAGGTCGATTCTAAAGACAGAGTATGTGTAATTGAATTATACGTCCTTAAAAGCACTTATGCCAATTGAATTAGATTCAGTGTTATATTCAAGGCTTTCTAATTGTTCCCCAACTATTTTCCCTTTTAATGTCATTCACTTACATTCAATTTCAGACCATGCCATCATCATACTTTTTATCCTTTGTGTGGACCTGGAGTCAGATATATCAACACCCTTCTGTCTGCAAAACCTTCTTTTCCATCTGAATGTGCTGATTATTTAAAAATTCCACCTGCCTCATGAAGACTTTCGAGATTTCCCCAAACCAGTTGTGATCTCTTTATCTTCTTAATTCCCAAATCTCATGTCTGCAATACCCATTACACTACAATTGGTATGAGTGCCTCTTCTTCTTACTCCTTGAAGGGTAGACACCAAGCCATCTTCATCTTTGGGGCCATCACAGTGTCTAATACTATGACTTGGATATAGATATTTGAAACATGTCTGATAAATAAATGAACAGAGGCATGTGGAATGGACACAGGTATCAGGAGGACAACTGCATTGATGCCAAGGGCCTGTGCTCTGGCAGGAGTGAGGTTTGATTTGATTTCAAGTGAAAGCTATGTACTTTAGGTACCAGAATAAAGGAAGCTCCATTGAGACTTCCTGTGGGTCTTCCCTGGAAGAAATATAGTCACCATGATCACAAACACAAGATACCAGATGTAGAGATTATATACACACACTCACATGCACATACTTATTTATTTTTATTTGTACTTTTTTTCAGTACATAATGATTCATTGCAAGAAACTGGTACATGTACTTAACTTCTCCAAATTCTTTTAGGGTCCCCTTTCCCTCCTATCTCTCTCTCCTCCCTTCATCTTCTGGCCCTCGTCTCATTTGCAAACTATCTATCTACTTGCTTCCTATTATCTATCTTTAATTTATTTCTATTTTGTGTTTCTCCTATCAGAGAAATCATGTGGTTTTTAAGCTTGTGTGTCTGATTTATTTCACTTTGAATTATGGTCTCAAGGTGAGATGCACATACTCTGCACATAATGATGCATGTAAAATTATTTTTTATTTTGTATTTTGAGACAACCTCACTAATTTGCCCAGGTGGTACTTGAACTTGCGATTCTCCTGCTTCATCCCCTTTAGCACTGGGATTATAGATGTGAGCCACCATGCTCAGTTTAATTTTTTTAAAAACACATTTGATTTATCTTAAAGTTGCCCAGTGATAGGCTCAGCAGCCATAGCTCCAAGTCATGGACGGCAGGGAAATAAATGTGATGATTAATGGTATGTGTCAGTTTGACTGAATTATGGGACGGTCAATTAAACATTATTTCTGAGTGTGCCTATGAGGGTGTTTGCAGACGAGATTAGCATTTGAGGTGGTAGATTCAGCAAATCAGTATTCCTGATGTGGGTGGACATCACCCAACCCACTGAAGGTTTGAATAGAGCAAAATGCCTATAGAAGGAGGGAGGGCTTGGCCCCTTCCTGCCCACCTAGTTAAGCCGGGATATTTGTCTTTCCTTGTCCTTGGGTTGGGATTTACTCCTTCAGGTCCTTTGGTTATCGGGCCTTCTGATTCAAACTGAAACTACACCATTGACTCCCATGGATCTTTGCAGATCATCAGAGATTTTAGTCTCCATAACTGTATGCAATTTCTCATAAATTTCTCTCTCTCTCTCTCTCTCTCTCTCTCTCTCTCTCTCACACACACACACACACACACACACACAGACAAACACACACACAGTTCTGTTTCTCTGGAGAATATTAGTATGCAATCTTTATTCATAAAAGCATTTAGGGCAGCTATTCCCAAATGCTCACAGCAGTCTGACCTCTGCAGCTCTGCATATTGGAAGCTTTGCATCTTGCATCTTCGAGAATGAGTCAGCAGCCAAGTATTCATGGAAGTGTCTGGGAGACATAACCTGGATAGTTTATTGGGAAATCACTGAAGCACCACCAAAGTTCACTTGAGTTTTGGCGTAATTCATGGTGAATTCTTTGTTCACCTTCCTAATTGTCCAACCAATGGACCAACATTTTCCTCTTCCTTTTGGGTAAACTTTTCCTACTCTTATATTCTCATTTTTTGTTTTGAGACCAGAGGAACCTATGGACAAAAATTATGTTCATTCTTTAATTACAGAGTCTGTCAAATGTCCTTATCAGTGACAGTGAAGAGGAAGGTGGAGAGTCATAGCAGGGGAAAATGAAAAAGAAGTAGAGTCATATCTTGGTACTCAACTATTTTGACATTTGTGGAAATGGCACTCCATGCATTTTGATGTGAAAATTTTGTCCAGGTACTTGTTCTTTGGTACTCTGCCTGAAAGCTAGGGTTGGTCCACGTTGATGACTAGCTATTCTTTCCAGCCAAAACAGTTTGATGCTCATTGTTTTTGGAATTCATCATGCCTCTAGGAACCAACTGAAAATGAGTATCAAGGCACCATTATACAACAAAAGATGATACTATATGGGCTCTGACTTTGGATGCATTATAATTTTTAAACAGCAGATTTACTATCAGAATTATTTTCTTTTAATCTACTTGTATGCCTAAAGCATACAGCATCTGGGATGTGCTTGCTAGCAGGTAGATTGGCCTGGGATATTTCATGGTCTAGGTTATTCATCCCTATTTATCATCCCTATTTATTCATCCCTCAGGATGAATGAATGAGGGAATTCCAGGATACAGGTGCAAGTAGAAGGAGCTCACAAAACTGGTGTTTAGTGCACAAACAGTGGCACATGCTCACCGGGTCACATCTAATGTGTGCTTACCACAGCTCAGAGTTTGTGGAGGCTCCTTGCTCCTTTATAAAAGCTGCCAGACAAAAAGAAGGAATGGCTTTTTAAGTGACTTGATATATTTACAGAGATCATGGAAGTTCAGGCTAGCAACAAATGTGTTCACCTATCTTTTCAAAAGAGGAATGATCCCTGAGATTACCTCTAGGAACTTAAGTGTATGGAAAAAAATAGCCCAGAACATCTAAGAAGTAATGGAATCATGAGTGAATAAGCAGCTTAGTGTTGCCACAAATAAATCATCTACGACTGATCTGGAAGCTGTTTAAAATTCACAGAGGAAGTGAACAAAGTCGCTGCAATACATCTTGATTTCGGGAATGCATTTGTTACCACGTCATGAAATTTTACTTATAAAATTAATTGACACTGGCTTGGATATGAACACTGTCATAGGGATTGATAATTTTCAGGAGATCTGTAAACAAGGCATAATGATGAATAGTGTGACATCCAGGGAGGGGTAGTTGATTAGTAGGGGTGCCAGAGATTGGTGTTAAGCCTGATCATATGCAACAGTGTTATTAATGGTTTCCACGAGAAAGTAAAGAGAATGTTAATGAAATTTGCAAATTATACAAACTGGGGTGGTGCTGGAATAAATCCAATAAGAATGATGGATAGAATTTATTCCAAGAGATATAGACAGGTTCAATATATGGGTAATAAACAGCAAAATGAAATTCATTTTCAAAATATGCAAAGTAGGATAGATCAGCAGACAAAATAAAAGAAAAAATGATTTCTACAAGGACTCTGAGAATTTACTTAATTTGCAAGATGCTTCAGTGTCCTTTTTAGTCAGATACCAATGTACCTTTCTACTTCTCCATTCTGAATCATCCTTTCCTTCCTGCTGCTTACTCACCTGTACCTTTCTCTGTGACCTCCCAGAATGATCCATGCTCTTTCACACTCCTATGTTTTTTTTTTTTGTTGTTTTTGGTACCAGGGATCGAACTCAGGACCTTGCACTTGCGAGGCAGGTGGTGGAACCACTGAGCTAAATCCCCACCCGACTCCTATGAGTTTTGCAAACACTGTTTCCTTAGAACAAATGCCTTTTCCTTTCATTTCTATTTATAAAATGTGATCGATTCCTCAACATTGTACTCATTGTTCATCTTCTTTGTGATATGATTCTCTCCTCCCTGAGACAATCCTTTTCTTTACTGTGTGGCCATAGGTAAATGCTTTCATCTGGACTGTTATTTTATTGCACGAAGACCCTGGCACATGGTCCTCAGTGCCAAACACAGCTAGAAACCCAGGGTGTATCTCACATCAAACATGTGTGACTTATATGACATTAGGTGGTTTCTTTAGACTTTTCCAAGCCTCAGTTGCTCTGACAACAATATAGGCATTGTTGGAAGAATTCAATGACATTCTCTTGTGAAAACCTTGATCAGTTCACGAGGTGGTTTTCACTGTCAGTTATTGTTGTTAATAGTGGCATCTGCTTAAGCCTTTTCCTTTTGGTAGCTCATAAACTCCTTGTGGCTAGGACATTTGTTTTAATTCTTTATATTTTTTCCTACTGTCCAGCGAAATGTCTGGTGCAGAGTGGGGCTTTTGAGGTACCAGTGGGCTGCACACAGACAGGGTTCTATCTGAAGCTAGTAGAGCCATTCTTTCTGCTGCATGAATTTTGGGTTCAGCAAAGAAAACAGAGAAGCTACATAGTGAAAGTGGATCCTTGATTTCCTTTACAGGTGTTTCAGAGGAAAGCATATGACATTTTCACCTGTGAGTTATACATCATTCCATACATCCAGTTGGAGGGTTTCTGGTGTCTCTCTTGAAGTCTGGTGAGATAATGTCTGAGGCAGTATGGTGACGTATGTGCCAGATATAGCCAGATAGGTTACAGGTGGGAGAGGGGGACAAAAGCCACGTGAATGGTTAAAGGGTCAGCCAGTGTGATTTACAAAGAGAAGCTTGGAGAGTACATTCGCATTCACACAAATACTGGCAATTACATAATTCATGTGAGCTTCAAGGAGGGGGCAGGATCTTGATAATTTAGAATCCTTAAAATTAACACTTTGGATGACAAAGAAAAAAAAAAAGAAAAGAAACATAGCCCCAGTATTTCTTCAGACCAATGCTAGTAGAGCCCGCTGGCTCTGGAATAGTCATTTTGGGCGCAGGGCTCTCACATATGTGAACTTGCTGAAAACAGAGTGACAAAGCACCAGGAAAGTTGCAGCCAGATATTTTCTGAGACAATGGTATATGTGTCCAACAAGTAGATACACCACAAACTACCCAGCCTGTGTCTCCACACATCTGCCAGCAGCCTATCCAGTTTTTGCTGAGTAACAGACATCTCAGCCTGTGGTATTTGTCTGCAGGTTAGCTGCTGTTTGGCTGAACTGGGAGGAATTTGGTAGGGCCAGACTGGACTCCAGGTGGGTTCAGGCTGACTCATGTGGATTCTAATTCATGGGATCTCAAGAGAGACCATAGAACCACAGGAGATCAAGGCAAACCTTGCAAGCCCATTTTGAATTTCTGCTTGTATAATAGTTGCTAAAAACCCATTCACCGAAGCAAATCACAGGGTCAAACTCAGCATCAATAAGCAAGGATGTATACTCTATTTTATACTCCCTACTCTATTGGGAGATAATGTAAAAGTCA
Source organism: Heterocephalus glaber (assembly GCF_000247695.1). Next base: position 14,504,858 of record NW_004624734.1, read on the forward strand.
CAGGGGAATTCTGCAATAAGAAGGATGAATCAGGAAGAATAATCCACATACAACCAACCTCTCACTTTTTTTTTGGTACTGGGGATCAAACTCGGGACCTCGTAACCTCTCACTTCTTATCTGTTGCTCATGTTCAGTCAACTAGTGATAAAGTTTTCTGTCCAGTTCTCATCCTCAACTAGCCACTGTCACCACCTCTAATTCAACCTCTACATGTGACTACTTTCTTTGAGCTTTCCCTCAATGACTTCATGCTCCAGGTATTATAACTTTGTTGTCCTCTTATGGCTTGTCTGAGCCACTATGGGTGGTACCTGGAATTCAACACCCTTCTGTTACTGCCCATCTCAGCTCTGTCACGGGCATCTCTGGGTTCAGTTGGTGAGTTTACGAAGTAGTTAGCATTTCTCATCACTAACTCTGGTGAATCACCACTTCTCTGGTTGCCCTAGAGGGAAGAGGACATACTTCAATCAGAATCCCTGGACAATTTCTCAACAAACTCTGGCAATGCTTAGGACACCTCTCCTTCCTTCCTTCCAAAATGATGAATCCAGCCTGATTTCAAGGAAAAGTGATTCTCAAGCTTGATCTTGAAGTCACTCTAAGGTATAGATTGGAGAAGAATCAGTATTTCAGATGGATAGAGTAGTATTTGGAAATGCATAGAAGTTTCAGGAGGTTTCTTAAGATTTTAACCTATACTAAGTACATATATTTAGCCTATGTGGGCCAGAATGCAGCTGGTAGGGAGGGAAAATACTGTTTTTTCTGTAGCACATAGATCAATGGCCGGAGAGACTCGTTCAAACTCATTGTCTCTCCCCACACCAAATGTTGTCCTGTCTCATTGACCTCTTTTCTGTCCTTTAACACACCATCCTCTTCCTCTCTTTATACACTTCTGTCTCACATACCCTTCCCTAACTTTAATGGATGTTTTTTATCTTCCACTTACAATTTTCCTTTCAGGGAAATTTTTCTTAATTGCCCACATTAGATATTTTCTGAAAGACCCTCAGATTCACTTTTGCCCCTGTTTTGTGTTCTGTGAGGCATCCAGAGACTTCCATGGTGCCCAACTTCCTACTGGGGTCAGAAAGTGGAGGGTGGAGAGAGGTCAAGGAATGGACTTCTTAGGCTTCATCTCTGATGAGTCATGTGGCTGGGCTGTGTAACTCTACCGAAAAGTTCTCTCAAAGAACACTTCCTGCAAATGCACTTCCTCCTTGCTATCATTTGGATTTGAATGTCCCCCGAAAGGTTTGGGAGATGATGGAAGCTTTAGAAGGTGGATCCTTATGGGAAATCCTTAGGTCACTGGGGCTGTGACTGTAAAGCAGACTGTGGGACTCTGGCTCCTTGTTCTTTATCTTTTGCTCCCTGGTTTGTGCTGCAAGTAGTTTTGCTCCACCACATGCTCCTGCTACTGTACTCTGGTTTTATCACAGGCCTGAAACCCTTGAATCCACCCAGTCTTGCACTGGAACCTTGACACTGTGAGCCGAAAGAAGCATTTTCCCTTTTACTCCCCTGAAGTAATGGGGACTGAACCTTGATCTCTATGTATCTTAGGCGAGTGCTCTACCACTGAGATATACCCCAACCCAACCATTTCTCTTTATAAGTTTAATTATCTGTGGTATTTTATTAAAGTAGCAGAAAGCTAACATAATATTCTTGCCCTTTTACTTTCGTAACAGCTCTTAGCTGTTGCTAGTTTTATTTCATTACCCGCCAGGGAACTTCACCATTCCTTGCTGGTTTCCTTCAACACTTTTTCAGCAAATAGTTTTTCTCTAAAGTTTGCTTAATGACTCAGAATTTTCCATTTGCTTCCTGACGGAACCCAAATTAACACAGTACCCTATCTAAATATATCCCCCATTCTTCTTATTCATTTATTTTTCATATATTTATAGTTATATAATTATAAAATTTATGTATTTGCTTGTTGTATGCATGTATACTTGGCCATTTGTGAGTTTCATGAAATGGGGACAGAGGCTTATTTTATCACTATGTAACCTTCACCTGGTACCTTGTGTCTGGCTCAAAAGAACATTTATTGCATGACCATAACCACAACAACAAAAAAGGATGACAAGATGCTAATTAGATCCCATAGAAAGAATGTCTTTAGTTGACAATTGGTATTTGGCAGGTACTATGTCCACACCTGACCTCATTTATGATACCTCATAGGGAAACAAGACTAGTATCTTTGTTACATAAATCAGGACACTGAAAATTTAGGAGGTGAAATAGATTTCCTGAAGACACTGTTAGTAGGTGGTGGCTTAAGGATTCAAACACCATTCTGTCTGACTCTAGTTGTTAACCTTTTAATCTCTGCACTGACCTACCTAGTTAGGCATTGGATAGTAAGGTAAGGCCTGGTAGCTATGTCCAGTCTTTCATTTGGATGTGATGAAGAATGTCACTAATAAGGATCAAGGGTCCTGGTTCCCTCCAGGAATACCAGGTAGGCTGATCAATCAGATACAGCTTCTCCAGCTGATAGAACCCCCCCTCCCATTGTTTATTTTCCTCTTATTAGTGAATAATTGAACATGGGATTAAGATTATGGCAGGGTAGTGTGCATGTAATGAATTCTGCCTCTTTGTTGTCTGTGTGTACCCAGAATATATTTAACAATTTGCTTTTATGTGTGTAGAAGATGTGGAAAGAGGTTAATTCCATGCTAAGCAGGACACCTGTCAAAAAATTAGGGCCTTAGTTTTATAAATCCCTAGCCTTCCTTTGATTATTGCTGTAACTTATACAGACAGAAGATAATCTCTAAATTATACAGGACTTCATGATTAAAATATTTTACCCCTTTTTAATAGTTCAAGAAGAAAGAAGATGTGGCTTTGGAGGCTTTGTGTCAAATTAAGTGGTATCAGAGCCACAGAGGAACATAATGAATATGCAAAAAGGGACTAAAAAAAGCATTTCTAATAGATCCATACCATAAGAATTTTCTGTGTGTGAAATTGAAAGACTTCCTAGGGAAAAACTTTGGCCCATTTGCTTTTAAATTCACTTTTTATGCTCTTTTGTTACCAAAAAATGTTTTAAGCTCCATTATCTCTTTGCAGAGGAATGAGATCAAAGAAATGTTCTCAGAGCTCTGGAGCTTCCGAACTGCTAGCCTGGAGAAAATCTTTGCTGAGGGCAGGAACACCCAAACCCCCTGCAAGCCCAGGGTTAGAGTGGGAATCACCCTTTTCTGATTTCTCCTCTGGGGACCAAGGTACTAGTTGCCCCCCAGACATAATCAATGAAAAGAACTCAGAAATATTTATGGAGACAATCTGAGCTAGGCCTAGCAGGTGAGAGAGAATGACAAATAGTAACAGATGTGAGGGAACTTGTAGTTTAGCTGGGGAGGCTGGATGCACATCTGTCCTAATGGGTGGTACTACAGATGGGTTACAGGAGTCAAATTTTGGAGAGTTCCAAAAAGGAGAGTGGACTGCCCATAGGGATGACTTTTGGGTATGTGGGGCCTATGCCTGGCGATAATCTGATAATCGAGAGTGCTGGAAAAGAAGGTGAGGGGTCTGTAGGTAGGGAAATCTTATTAGCAAGCAGTGAAAGTCTGGAATTATATCTTCGGGGAATAAAGCTTCAAGCTAGAATGGAAGAAGTGGAGAGGTTGGGAAGAGTTTTCAGAGTAAACTTAAATTCTGATGCTACCTTTGCAGCTTCTAAGACTCATGTCCTTGGTTTTAACTCCAGCTCTCAACTTTCATCTTCCCAAAACATCAAGAGGGAGGGATAGTTGGAAGGAAAAAGGGAAGAAAAAAGCCTTTTACTTCTCAGTCTATTTGTTCTAAGAAAGATTCTACATTTGCATGTGGTTTGTCCTCTTTGCTCAAGATTTATAGTAATAGTGAAATGATTCCCTTGGAGAGGCAAACTTGTGGACGTTTTCTGTGTATTATATAGGTATTTTGGTAACTTTGTGCCATTTCAGTAGCTTGAAAGCTTATGAAGTGCTGTGAATTAATTTAAGGTTTTCTCTATCCCAAGTCAAACATTTAAAGTTTTGGAAAAGTACCCTAGACTTCTTAAATATCTCTGAAAAGATATTTAATGGTTATATGGTTTTGTTGGAGTCTGAGAATTTCAGTTATATGAGGAACAACTTGGTAAACACTCTTGAGTGTTAAATAAATATGTCTTCATTTCATTTGAGATCTTTCAGAAAGCTGGGTGATTTTTGGCTCTTATGAATCAGATCACATTTACATAGCAACCAAGAAAACAAATGAGCTAATATAACCCCTGTATTTTTCATCTCATAGACCATGAGCTGAATTTTTACAGCTAATGTGTTACAGGAGTTTGCCTATTTTCTTTTTTTTCCTGGAGGCAAGGGAGTGAGAAACAATGATTTATTGAGCACCTTCTGTGTGCTCTGTGCTAGGGGGTTTGTAAGTATTCTCTCATTTAGTTCTTAGCATAACAATCAAGGAAGATATCACTCTGATCATCTATAAAATGGGATAATAATGATACCTATGTGTCTGAGATGCTAGTAGGATATAACCAGATAATGTTTGTGTAGTTCTTAATGTCTTCCTCACAGCTATAACCATTATCACTACTAGGATCATTTAAATTTTATTCACCTTACCAAGGTTATCCAATCGGCAGCAGCTATGATGAAAGTATTTTTACAAAAAGGCCCAAAATGACTCATGTCTGTGAATAAGATGAGGAAATTAGTTTACTTATTTCTTAGCCATTATGTGTGTGAAATAGGCTTATATTCAAAGCTTTCTTAGAAATTTAGCTGGATTTGGATACATCCAAATTGTGTGGGAGAATATCTAGTGCCTAAGTCTTGTTTTCTGGGAGAATTCTCCAATAAAAGAACCACAATTCTTTGTATAAATTACAGATTCTACAATCAGGGAGGAAATACACAGGGTGAATCTAGTTCATCTTGTACTGCCAGAAAGTAAGGAATGCTCAAAGATGAAACAAACAAACAAACAAACAAACCCCACACTATAATGACAGGATATGTAAAAGAGACACAGTAGCTGGCTGAAATAGCTTCCAATAGTCAGAGGAGAGCAACATTAATAACAAAATAAATCAGGTCATAGTGGGTTACAACCCAAATTTTGAGACATCTATGAGTCCATACTGACATAAATAAATGACTGAATAATAAATGAGGAGTAAGAAACAAATCAATGACAGAGAAGAATTAAAAAATAATTTACGGAGAAGCTTCTTACTGCTTAAGTGTGGGCTGTTCATAGTAACTTCCTTCCAAAGAGAATAATATGTGAATGGAGAAAAGGGAATTTTTACAATGGGGAAATCTGAGAAATGTTAAGTTAACCAGGTTATCAAGATCAACATCGGCAGCGATGTCATGCTACCGCCAAGATGGAAGGGAACTAGCATTTGACCTTCCTGGTGCTCCTCCCAAATACTATAACCCTAGATTTATAAGAAAAATGTCAGACAAATGCCAGTTGGGGGACAGTCTACAAAATATTTGGGAATGGAAAGTCTAGAGTCACATGGAGCAAGGAAGCAGTTTGCTGTTTCTTCTTTAGATCTTGGTTTATAAACAAAGAATATCATATGTACTTAGCACTAAGTAACTTGTAAAAGAAGAGTGAATTATTCTCCCCCACATTGCTTATGGAAGCTGTGTTGAAAAATACAAGAAATGTTGTGAGGCCTGGGTTTGAGGCCTTGCTTGAAGGCCCTCATTGCCACAGTGCTGGTGTTTGGGTTGCTGAAGTCATGACTGTGAAAGTGCTTTGTTAATTGCAGTCATAAAATTCCTTTCTCCAAGATGGGAGTTTTAGGAATGCCAGGCAGGGAGGATCTGGGGCAAGACTGCTGTAGTTCCAGGCTCCTTGAGTAAGATCCCAGAGCTTTGTTTTGTAGAAAAACGGGATTCACAGGTGAACTCTTTTGAGCAGGTGATGGTAAAGTTATGGTAAAGTTGTGCTTGAGTATAAGTTTACTTGGGAATGGAAAGAGGGCAAAGGCTGGGATAGTGTGGTGCCTGCCCATCAATTGAAGAAATGGAGGCCAAGATACCAGTCATGAAGAGAGAGAAAGGAAGCATTTGTGTGTGAGAGACCTTACTAGAGAAAAGTTGCAAAAGATTGAATGGGGACTATGAGTAAAAGACGAAAAATTATAGATAATTTTAAGGAGGGTACATGGAAACCTTAATACCATTTAATAGAAATACCAATCAGAGAGGAAGATGTACTGTGGGAGCTAGTGAGTTTAGTTGCAGATGAGATGAAAGTTGAGGTGCAGTGGGGACATTCAGGCAGGGATGTCCTGTTGGCATATGGAGCTCAGGCAGGAACAGGGGAGTGAAACAGGAAGTGTGCAACAGGGCAAAGATGCACAGAGATGCTGACACAGGCTAGGGGGACAGGGTTGCTCTCTGAAGGAGAGAAAGAAGCAACCATCAAGTCATCACTGTATGTAGGACACACACTCTGGGAAGGCAGGGGAGCAGGAGCTTTGCAAGACACTGGATGCCAGGGCTCCGTCCTTCTTTCTGTGCCAGAAACTGATCCAGGTCACCAAGTAGATCTTGCTGCTATCTTGCTAAGACTGTTCAGCTAGAACTGGCTCATGGATTGGTAGAAAGTGCAGGCATCTAGCTGGTCTGATCTGAAGTGAGTTTAATTGCCAAAAGGAAGGTTTTTGTTTTTCTTTAGAGCCTTATTTCCATAAGAATTCCAATAGGTAGTGACTTATGATGGGGCCACCATATGGTCTGTCATCGAAATCAGAATGCTTAGGGGTGAAATGATGTACTATTAGTTGCTGCAAAGTGGGTACATGGGAGCCAGGGGTATGCAAAACAAACCTAAATGTGCAGTCAACCTACACATTGAAATGTTCAGAGGGCCAGGAGAAAGTTTTGCCTAAAACACCCCATTTCTTTCAGGGCCTTTTGGATAAGCTAATAGACTGTTCAGCCATCTTTTCTCTTTTTCTCAGAGGGTTCTTTAAATCTTTATGTCTGCTCATATTTGCCTGGCAATTATTTTAAATGATCTTATACTTCTCCACCATCTCAGCTTTGAATACAGTTATGTTCAATCTGTAAATAAAATGTGCAATCTAATAGCTGATTACTTCCCAATTTTCTAAAGAAGTTTCTAAGCCTGGTGTACTTGGAGGATGAAGTCAGTAGTTTCCTATGTAGGAATGAAAATGAATCATATATTCAATAGGCAGAGGGTAATGAGCTCAGGAGAGAATGATGATCTCTTTTCTGGTATTGCCAAACTCTCTAACACTCAACTTATAAAGCCCTGGTATAATTATTTTCTGATAACTCACAGAGTTCTCACTCAGGGCCTCTTTTATCCAGCCCCATATATTACACCCAATTAGCCACGTTTCATAAGCTGCAATTGATAATTAGCCATTATCCTGATACATGCCAACCCTAAAGGGAGCTGATTGCCAAAAATAAGCAGAATAAGTGGAGCCGACAGAGTGCTGACAAACCACAGAGGCAAGCAGAATGGATAATGGTTTTGCCTGTTGCCCTCTTCACCAGTGAAGCATACACCAAGTTGCTGAATGAGAATTTTAATGTGGAAACTCCTTTCATTCCTCAAAAAAGGCATAGATTAGAGAAAAGAAAGTGAACAGGGCCTTGAAAAGCAAAGTGCCTCTAAGCAATGCCCTAGCAGAAGAGCTCTCTCCTCATGGGTTCGTTACCTTTGATGCACCCCAATAAGATCAAAAACAAAAATTAAAGTTACTGGCAGGCAGTCCAGGCTCACTTGGAACTATGTGTACTTTGGTGCCTTATTCTGCAGATCATTCTACTGTCGTTACCTGTATGACACCCAATCTGCACGTAGAGAGTACAGATGAGACTTGGTTTCAATGACTTGGGATATTAGGCAGCTAAGTTATAAGATGCTGTGATGGTTAACTTTTATGTGTCAGCTTGACTGGGTCATGGGAGGCCTAGATACTTGGTCAAACATTATTCTGGTGTGTTTGTGAGGGTGTTTCGGGATGAGATTAATGTTTGAATCTACAGACTGATAAAACAGATTGGCCTCCCCATTGTGGTGGGCATCATCTAAACAGCTGATGACTTATGTAGATCAAAAAGGCTGACCCTACATCTGGTAAGAGGGAACTCCTTCTGCTCAACTGCCTCTAAGCTGGCAACTTAGGTTGTTTTTCCTGGCTTAGGTCTCTAGCTGAAACATTGGTTCTTCCTGGGTCTCAGAATTGCTGACTGAAGATCACCCTATTGTTTCGGTTCCTCCAGAGGACCCTGCCTAACACACATGCTGTAACTTTGCTAGTACTGTCATAACAAATGATCATAGACTGGTTGGCTTCAACAACAGTTCTGGAGGCTAGAAGTCCAAGAGCAAGGTATTGGTGAGGTTGTTCATTCTGAGGGCCACAATGGAAAGGTCTGTTCTAGCCTTCTCTTCTCGACTTACAGCTGGCCCTCATCTCCCCATGTCTTTGTCTTCCCTCTGTTTATATCTGTTTCATAATTTCTTCTTCGTATATGGCCTGCTCCAGTCACCTCATCTTAATTAACTCTTTAAAGACTTTATCTTCAAATATGGTTCCATTCTGAGCTTGTGAGGGGGGTGGGTTAGAACTTCAATGAATGAATTTGGGGATGGACACATTTTAGTCTATAAAAAAACTCTGTGTGGAGTCAGGAGGGTCTTCCAAATTCAGGGCTTGATGCTTTAAAAGTAAATGTTTGAAATGGCCTACATAGGGAAAGGGAGCGGGAGAGGACTAGAGGAAGAGGGGGAGGGTGGGGGGGAGGGTGGGAGAGAGAGAGAGAAAGGGATAGATCACACAAATCTAGAGGAAGAAAGAAAGGGATAGACAAAGAAAGGGAAAGAGGGAGACAAAGGGAAAGGGGGGAGGGAGGGTGAGAGAGAGAGAGAGAGAGAGAGAGAGAGAGAGAGGGAATATGAATATAATCAAGGGGATTATGGGGCCAAATACCCTTTTCTTTAAAAGTATCTTCTGTTTTCCTTAATGGAAAGAGTTGAAAGGATAAGAGTGGTTGAATGATTCTAGTGGTACACAGAATGTGAGGAAGGAATATAAAAAAATTGTCTTTGGATTCCTAAATGGTAAGTAGAGAAATTGCAGTCGATTGCTGGAGGGCATCTCAGTTTAAAAGTAAAGGCTTTTAATGGTGTAGTTTCTCTGTGAACTTCCTGCCATAAGATTCTTAAGTGGGACATATGCATTAACCTCTTGTCTGAGTTAGGACTCTTTGATCAAAGGCAGCAGAAAGCAAAATCATTCTACTTAAGGAAAAAGGGGAATTTATCAGCAAGAATCCGGGTAGTTTGTGGCAGACTTGAATGATCAAGTTACAAGTAAGACAGGAAGATAGCTAAGGTCAGAAGTGACTAGAAGCAGGTATTCACCTGTCAACAGGGCTTTCTCTGTCTCCAGTCTTTGTTTCTTATTGCTATTAGCTTCATTTTTCACTTTATCCCTCCTTTCTCTATTTTTCTCCACGAAATTAGAACACAGCCACGAACAAGTCTAATACTTTGTGTCTTAGAGCTTTTGGTACCCAGAGAATTATGGACTCTCTTTGAGATACAGTCAGTAAATTCCTGGAAGGGACTGGCTTGCTCTGACTTGTGTTAAGTGTCTGTTTATGGATCAACCAATTATAAGGGTGGGCAGGGTCTTATTTTACAAACGGGCTCACAGTGAGAGAGGAGGGATGATGTTGTCACAAAAAAGGCAGATAACCCTATTGGTATCCTCTTTTAGAAAAATGACTAAAATTTCTATGGCTAGATATATGACTAGATTACCTAAGGCTCCATTTAAGGGCTGGTAGACTTTGGGGTGAAGAGTTCAAGCAACAATTCGATTTCTTTGAATTAAGGAACATTTTGGGATAGTTATGATCAATATGAAGAGACCTGTACAATTTTTAATTTTTCTAAAAACAAACTAAAACAATACTAGTCAGCTGTGGTATTCCAAGAGCTTTCTAAAAGCAAACTTGCAATAAATGTTTTCAGAAATAAACATCTGATATCTGTTAGGGCAATGTATCGATAGAATGACCACATCTTTTACTGCCAAATCCAGGATAGATTTGAAAGTGAAAATGAGCCACAATTAAAACCATGCTGAAAGAACACAAGAATATGTGTAGTCATGCTACATACCAAGTTGCTCATAAGATCAGAGGAAAGTTTTTGCCCACACCATCTTATTTCTTTCAGCCTTCAGCTAGCAATGTTTCTCCAGAGGGTACGAGTACTGATCTCAGTTACAATATCTGAGGCACTTAGGAGGGCCGACATAGTGGGGAACACAGACTCCAACTTACTTTCTGCCCCTGGGTTCTAATCAGCTTGTGTCCCTCCCATAAATGCTGAAAAATACAGGCTGTCTTTGTTATCATGAGATATTTTTACCTTTCCTCTATTTAATCAAATTGAGCAAACACCAGAATTACATGTTTCACACTTTAACAAGGGAAAGATGAGAATGAATGAAAAACAGGCCGAAAGAAAGCAGCCTATTGCATTATTGAATAGATAAATAAGTGCAGAGACCTGTACTACTCCTGACTAATAGAGAATAAAAAATCTAACTATCACCTATTCTGGCATTAGTTTTGCGTATCACTTACACACCTGCAAGTCCCTTGTTCTCTCTTGGCTCAGTCCATTGTGTTGGGCTCATCAGGTTAGCCTCTCTGTGCACTGGCTTCAAGACTCTCACTGGTTTTAGTGAATGGCTCTCCAGGACAGCCAGCTGGGCCAAGCACTGCCTGGAGATAACACATAGGAGTCTGCATACTATGTGGGAGCTGCATTCCTTTTTGAAAATTTAAAAGAAAGAAATTTCATATGCATCAATTTTAATAACCTAGATATGATTCCACCAATTGAAATTTTCTATTTGTTAATGCTTCCTAACAATTATGGTGTATAGATGCTCCTTGATAAACCCGTCAAAAATTGAAAATATTGTCAGTTGCAAATGCATTTAATACACCTAACGTACCAATTATCAGAGCTTAGCAGCACAGTACATTGTAGGGTATTGGTTATTTCTCCTTGATGGTGTGTGGTTGATGGCAGCTGTGACTTATTGCTGTGCCCAGCATCACAAGAGAGCATTGTACCATGCATTGTTAGCACGGGAAAAATCAAAATGTAAAATTTGAAGTATAATTTCTACAGAATGTGTGTTGTTTTTGCAGTATTATAAAGTCATAAAATAATGATTTGAACCAGGTACTGTCTGTATAAGCTACAAAGAAATAACAAAAGACTTGTGCAGTCATGCTTGCCTTAACATGTCAAGTTTGGACTTTGTAGGAGAATTAACCTTTTCACAAGAGAGCTTTGGCACAAAGTCAATGGTCCCAAGCAGTAAGGTGCTAGGTGTGTCGTTGAGCCATCTGGAGATTCAAAGGCATCTTCGGAATCACTGCTGTTGATGACCCCAGTGTGGCAGCCCTCACTTGTCTCTGACCTTACAGATGGGCAAGTCTGGTTTCGAATCTGCCTTCAGTCATATACTGGATGTGTGGTCTTGGGAGTTTACTGAGAGCTTCTGCTCCTCAATTACAGGATAGAGATACAGGCTTTTCAATCTGCATAAGATATGTAGCACGATGCCTGGCACATCGTAAGGATGCAAAGCACCAATCGTTACCACTGTTGTTGCTATTATTATCTACTCTGTTGCTCACTTCTTTTTCACCTTAAGTTTCATATGGCAATTTTTTTTTTTAAATTCAGTTTTTCAAAATGCTGTATATCCTTTTAGAAGTGGTTTGCTTTTCACTTTGCAAATGTGAAAATTATGTAACTAACTTGGTCTACTATTTTCCTGGGCTGGTAGGAAATTTAAGAGAAACCTGAAATGATAGCTTTTAGGCTGATCTGCAGGATGTCCTCAGTATATCCTTTTGTTCTATGGTTTCATTTTCTGTTTTAGTTAATATTTTTCTAAGTATGGATTTACTACTTACTGGTTTTCAATGGTTTACTATATAGAATTTAAAATGTCATTTGTTTCCTGTTACTAATGATTTATAGGTCCTTTACTGAAAAAAAGATGAAATAAGTCAAGCTGAATTTCAATAGGACAAAAAAAAGTGGGAGGAAGATGACTTTCTATCCCTGGACTGTCCTTTTTCATGTATCAGAAAGTCCAGTCCCTCTACTCCTCAGAAGGCTCTGTTGTAATCTATACCTTGATGTAGCTAAGGTATTCTTTTTCTCTAGCTTCTTCGAAGATTTGCTCGTTGTCCTTGGTTTTCTGTAGTTTGATATAATATGACTATGTGTAAGCTTTTTCTATTTATTGTATCTAGGTTTGTCTGAGATTTCCTTCTATGTGGTTTGATATTTGTCATTAAATTTGAAAAGGGATCAGCTGTTATTTCTTCAAATATATCTTCTGCACTTTTCTTTTTTTACCTACTGTTCAAGTTATATGTATTTATATCTTTTGAAAATTTCCCATAGTTCTTAGATAAGCTGTTGTTTCCCCCCTATTCTTTTTTCTCATGTATTTCAGTTTGGAAAGCTTTTGTTGACTTTCTTCAAGTCTCCCGGTTCTTTCGTTGGCTGAACTGATGAGTGTATGAAAGCCCTTATTCGCTTTGAATCAAATCATTCCATATCACAGTTTCCCTTGCTTTACTATAGATAATTGGCTTTAAGGGTTTTTTTTAAACTATACAATGTTTTGATTAATTTGACTGTTAAATTGTTATAACCAGCAATCATTTCATATGTATAAAATTTCATTTCCTTTGTGTTTCATATGTAATTTACCAATTGAGTGCATTTTATATTCAGGTTGAATTATGCATGTTTGGGTAAATGAGAGCTGTGTCTGATTTATCATTTAAAAATAAAGTTCCCTGAATATTAAAAAAAAGCCCTTATTCATGTGCGTTACAGTGTACAGTGTATTAAACAGTGTCATCAAAATATATGCCCAGCCAGCGGTACTATTTGCAGATAGTATCTTTGACATGCAAGTAATTTAAGGATTGAGATGACATCATCCTGTAGTTAAGATGAGCCCTAAATCCAGTGACTGGTATCTATCTAAAGAAGGGAAAAGGCAGAGAGACCCAGAGGAGAACACTGTGGAGATGGACGCAGATCCTGGAGGGATGGTTGCAACACCAAGGAACGCCAAAGACCACCAGCAGCTACTAGATGGTAGAAGAGAGTCATGGAACAGATTTTTCCCTCCAGAAAATGCTTCCAGAAGGAACCAACCCTGTCCAAACCTTGAATTCTGGTTTCTGGTCTCTACGCTGTGAAGGAATAAATTTCTGTTGTTTAAAACCACCAAATTTTGAGAATTTATTATGGCAGCCCTTGCAAACAAATTCACAGGTGTTTTGATTCTAGCATTTTAAAAATTATTTCTTAGCATTTCTATCTCTTTGCTGATATTACTCATCTCATTTTGCAAGTTGTCTACTTTTTCCATTAGAGCCTGTCACACATTAATCATATCGATTTTAAGTTCCTCGAGAGGCAGTTTCAACATCTGTGTCATGACTGACGGTGCTTCCAATGCCAGCTTTGACTCTTCAGCTTTTCACCTTTTAGGGTGCCTTGTAATTTTTTGTTGTTGTTGAAAGTCCAAGATGTTGGGTAAATAGGCCTTTATACGAGATTTATGTAATTAGACAAGGAGTTGGGTTACGTTTACTGTTTTCTGTAGCTGCAGGTGCCAGAGACTTCAAATTCCTTTAGTGTTCTTGTTTCATCTCCTCTGTTGGCTTTGGGCTTCCCTAATTCTGTATTCCTCATTGGGAAAGTCTTCATCTCCCAGCAGTTTGGCCTATAGTCTACTCTGTACTGACCCCATGCGGTCTGCAGGCAAGTTAAGGGAAAGGAAAGCATTCTGTAATTTTAGGATTAAATCTGCCTTTTAGTAGACCTGTGCCTCAAGGCTAGACCTTTGTAGCTTTCTCCCATTAAAGAGGTTAGACAGGATAGCCAGAGGGTGCTGGGGTGGACAGTTTCCCTTCTGCAGGTAGGATAGGTAGCTGGTAAAGTCTTCTCTCCTGGCCTTTGTTATGGAGAACACTGTCAGTGTTTTTTTTCTCCTTCTGCCAGAATCGCTGAAGGATTTTTCTTGGTTTCCCCCCATGCAATCCCAGTTAGGTTCCTTGAGGTGGAACTCAAGAGAGTTTGAAGACTTTACTAAGTGTGTGGCGCAGGGGCGTCTCTCCCTCTCATTAGTACTCAGCCTCCAGCAATGCATCAGAATGACCATGTAAGGGTACCTGTCACTTCCTGAAGGTAGTGGCTTCTCCGCAGGGTCAGCAGATCTCTGTCTCTGCCCCAACTCTCTGGGTTTACTCACCTCTCCAGAGTTTTGGGGTAATGCTTTGCTCTGAGACCTCTCTTCTTTGTAGGGTTCAAGACCAAAAAATTGATTTTTAATTTGTAAGATGGGAGTGACAACTTGCAAGTCTTTTAGTTTTTGGAACAGAAATTGGAAGTCCCTGAATCTGGACATCTTTTTATTCTCATGAAAACCTACATATTTAGTGAGGGCAAAATAAAGACATTTTTTTTTAATAAAGACATTATTTTTTTTGGTACCAGGGATCAAACTCTGGTCCTTGTGCTTGCGAGGCAAGCGGTGAAACCACTGAGCTAAATCCCCGGCCCAATAAAGACATTTTTGACATGCAAGGATTCATATATTTTACCACCCTGAGATAACACCTAAAAAACCTTACAGAAAAATTAAAAATTGCTACAGAAAAATGAAATTCAGACTTCCGTTTTTCTTTTTTTTTGGTTCTTGGCGATCAAACTCAGGACCTTGTGTTTACCAGGCAGTTGCTGTGCTGCTGAGCTACATCCCCAGCCCTCCATTTTCCAGAAGATAGAATAGACATAATTTTTCCTATTCTTCCTCATAAGTACCACTAAAAATCTTGGACATTATGTATAAAACAAATATAAGAAGACTCCAAATGTAGGATTGAAGAAGACAAGCCGGTTAAGAGCCTCGAGACAGTTTTTGATTCATATATCCCAGACTTGGGATTGAAGAAGGTGGTGACCTAGTAACAAACAGAAGCAGACAAACACAAAACAAAACAAAAACTAACCAAAGCCTACTCTGTCTAACTAATGGATTAGAAAGAGGACATCCCCGAGGATATTAAGAAAGTTTTAAAAAATAACTGATCTCCCCAAATCAAATGACACAGGAAAAAAAGAGGTTCCACCTCCACCCATGCCAGCAGCAGCCAGCATAAGGAGTTTAGGTTTCATCTTTGCTGGACTCTAAAAATTTGTATTTATATCTGCTTGCATAGGTGATATAAAAAGGGATTTCTGTTGGGTTATGTATAATATGTATAATATTAAAGTCTCATTTTTTAGCATTAGTCATGTGGATTGATGATATGATAGCTATAAAATAATATACGTGAACATTTAAGACAGAAAAAATTAATATTTGTTATATGAATGGAAAATAAGTTCATCTTACATGTCAACTCCAATCATTTGTCAGCAGGCCTACTGGAATGATACATTGAGGAGGTTTCTGAGATCACATCTGGAATTGATTAGTTATGTCTCCAAAGCTGGGAATGGACAACATAAATATCATATTATTTATCATGTATGATTTGGAAGAACCACATGATACCATTGTATAAATTGTTTTCTAATATCAGATTCTATATCAGTTTCCTCATTTGTAAAACGAGAGTTATACTAGATAAGTGGTTTTAAACTGTTGATGGGGGAGTTTCACTGTCATGGAGGGTGGGCTGGGGAAACACAGAAAGTGAGTTCTTGGCCTCCTACCCCCCTTCAGCTGGAGTAGCTCCACTGGGTTTGTTTTACATATTGACTTTTATAAAGATTTGTGGTTGAACTAGGGTCCTTCAGCTAAAAAAGATGTGAAAAACAGTGAATCCCTGGGTCCATTGATTTTTGTTTTTTTTCCTCCACCTTGTCCATCCATCCAGTGTGTCATGTAAGTGGAAAAAACTTCTTAGAGATGTAACATTTAAGTTAGACTTTGAAGAATGAGAAGGAATTTTCTATAAGGGGTGTGTGTGTGTGTGTGTGTGTGTGCACGTGTGTTAGTCTACTACAGTGATAGCAAACCTTTTAGAGCTTTCAATAATAACAAACAGCTTGCTGTAGCACACGCTATAGGTTCACCACCACTGGTCTAGTACATTAGCACTGTTTCTAAAGGATCTATAAGTCCGTGGCCAAGGAATCAAGATTGGAATTCAGAGAGAGCTACATGTGCTTCCAGGATGGGATTCCATGGGTCATCATGCTGTGGTGGATTTATAAAAGCCTAGAGTCATTTTTAATGACTCAGGTTGGCATAAAATCAGATATATAAATGAAAAATCCAAATTTTAAAAATCAGGATACTGTGCTTATTAATTTCCGGATTATTCAGAACTCCTCCTCATATCCATGACACTAAATTGGTAATCAGACCACCATTTGGTGAGCTAGGAGTGGATGCTTGCGACCGCTCTTCCCATCAGCTGGGCACGATCTCTCCACCTTGGCTTGCGCTGCCAAACCCCTCACATATCATTGCCTTTGACTTCCCTTTGCCAGAGGTTATCTACTTAAGGATCTTCCTTCTTCCTGCAGTTGCCTGATTACAGCTGTCTTTAGTCACAGCTCAGGCCTGGGGAAAGTCCCCTATCTGCTTACTTTTGAGTGTGTCCCACGCTTCTGCAGCTGGAAAATTGGTGTGGGTGGGGCTGCCCTATCCATCTTATGTTGCTCGACCTGGTTCATTTTAAGAAGGAAGCTTTATCTTTGCATCCTGGAGGCACTTTATTGTTCCTCTACATTTGTCTCTCAGTCTTTCATGTTGCCCTATTCTCTCTACTCTATGAAAAATCAAAAGTCAGCTGTGATCAATTGACAGTTTTACTTTCCTTTCTCAGAAGCCCATATGCCTCTACCCCACCTTTGGTTCCAGCTGAGTAGAGATTGAATCTGACGGTGGCTGGAGGGTAAGGCTGCCCTGATTGTTCTTGCAGTTTCTGAATGCTAGCCCCTCTCTCCCAGGAATAAAAAAGTTACTCTAATTTGAGTAGTTAAGCCCATTTAAAGTCAGAGATGCAAACTCTTTGCCTTATGAATTTTGATGGGGCTGTCTTCTCAGGGAGCTATGTGCACTATATGTTATAAAGCATAATTACACAGTTCTGGAATTGAGAGCGAAAACAATAACTACAATTCAAAAGCAATTAAGAGGAAGTTGATGATTGACAAAAGGTTTTCCATGATGGAAAACAACATATCACACTGGTCACTTCGAATAAGCTATGTGGCCATTTGGAATCAGCTCGGCCCCCAGTTCTGGTGGGAAGTTACTGTGTACATCCATTTTGTAAATACTCTCAATATTTCAGGCATGTGCTGGTGCCATATATATATATATATATATATATATATATATGAACAAGATATGGTTTTTGCCTTCCTGTTGCTCAAAGTCTAATTGAAGGAGGTAGCTTTAATAATAATTATCATAACAATAAAATAATAGCAAAAATAACTGGTAAGTTGAACTAAAATGAACTGTGGGAATGTAGTCAGCAAAGAATTCTCTACCTTTCCTTCAACATCCATTTATACTCACTTGATGGGTCTAGTTTCTCCTTGTCTTGGATAAAATCCAGAAAAATAATCTCATATCTTTTTGTTATAATGAAAAGATCACCCATTAGTTCCAGTCAGAGAAACAATCTGTTATTTAATTATTAGAGTATAATAATAAAACTCTATCTTTAATTTTAACTCTAATTTTATTTGCTTAAATTTATTTAATTTTTATTATTAACTGATACACAAAGACATACAAGGTGTACATATTAACCACATAATGTTTCATACATGTATACATTGCATAATGTTTAAATCGGGTTAACATTTATCTCCTCAAACATTTATATTGAAAGCTTTCAAAAACCTTTCTTCTAGCTTTCTGAAATGTACCATACCTTATTGTTATCTGTTGTCACCATACTGTGTAATAGGACCTCAAAACTCTTTGCTTCTAACTGTAACTCAGTACTCTTTATCAATGGAGCTTTCTCCCCAGTGGTCCCCAACTCATGGTAACCACCACTCCTTTCTCAATTTCGATGAGATCAGCTCTTTTAGATTTGACATATCAGTGAGGTCCAGAGGTCCTTGTCTTGCTGTAGCTTATCTTTATTTAAATGTGACCTCCCTTCTCTTTGTCTGTTCCCTACTGTAAGGAGAAAGTTAAGGGTGATGGGTGTGATGATGGATAAAGAGGAAGCAGCTGGGTTCTGTTCTGATTCCCAGATGTGTGTTAACTTTCTGTTTCTATAATACCTGAGATAGTTAGCTTACAAAGGGAGAAGATTTATTTTGGCTCTCAGTTTTAGAGGTTTCAGTCCATGATTAGGGGACCCCACTGCTTTTAGCCTGTGGCAAGGCAGGACATCATGGCAGGAGTGCTTGACAAGGCAAAAACCACTTACCTGGAGGTTAGGCAGCAAAAGACAGGAAGGAAGGGGTTGGGGTTCTATAATTCCCTTCAACAGCATGTGTACAGTGACTCAAAGACCTTCCAGTAGACTCTACCTCTTATATGTTCCATTACCTCCCAGTGGGCCAACTGTTGAACACATGGCAACACTCAAGATCCATATTATAACACCAGCTCAGCACTTTTTCTCCTCTACCAAAACTGGCTAGGCTTCTTTGCCTTCTTTGCCTTCTAGCCTTCTCTGAGGCTAAATTTAAGGCAGAGAGAAGAAGTAAGGGGAAAGAGCTATCTTACTGTGGAAAGGGAAATAATGGCTCCTCAAAGATGTGTACATCCTAGGACTTGAGACATATTAGGTTACATGGTAAATGGAAATTAAACTTATAGATAGAGTTAAGGTCGCTAATCAGCAGGCCTTGAGACAGGGAGATTAACCTGGATTTCCCAGGGAAGTCAATATAATATGAAGGATCCTTGCATATGGAGAGGGGAAGCAGGAGAGTATCAGTGTGATAGGACATGAGGAAAACTTCACTCGCTATTGGTAGCATTGAAGATGGAACAAGGCTATGAGTCATGACAGCTCTCAGAAGCTGGAAAAGGCAAGAAGATCTAGATGCTTCCCTAGAGCTTGTAGAAGGGGAGGCAGCTCTGCCATTTAGACTCGTCTCAGCCATGTGTCATCCAGACCTATAAAATTTAGTCATAAGCCAACATAAGTTTGTGATAATTTGTTATAGAAGTAATAGAAACTCATACTTTGACTACTTGAACTGGCCTTTATGTTTCTTGGGCTTGACAGTGTGCAATCAAGACTTCCTCTCATGAGGTTGTTGTTTCTTTCCCCAGAGAATTCCTTCTCTCTCTCACACCCTTTCCTTCTATCTCATCAGAATATTCCTTAATTAGAGAATCCTTCCTATTTTTCCCTGGACATGGGTAAATCCATCTCCATTCTAATTGGTCACCTATAATTACTTCCTCTGCTCTTTGGCATTTCCAATTCATTTCCCTGAGGTCTACCTTATCAGCAACCCCACTGGCCCTTTTGCCAGCTCCTTCTTGTACATGGCCTGGACATGTTCTACATTACAGGAAACACTCTTGCCTCTTTGGGGCGAACACTCAGGATGCAGACTAAGCCAGTTCTGCCCCTCTTCTCCAGCATAAAAGAGAAATCTGTGTTCTTGGTGTTTTGGGGGGATGAAGCAGACACCAGGTTCTTCCAAGTGACCCGGGTGAAGCCCCTTATCCAGTTTGAGTTAAGGGACACCTTTGCTTTTGAGAAAGGAGACTCAACACAGCTCAACTCTCCTAAGAGACACAGCCTTTTCTGGTAATTTCTTCCTTATGTTCCTTTGCCATATTTACACTGTGGGTGAGGGCCCAGGGGTCACAGTGTCCATTTGTAGCTGCTTGGCAAGTCCTGCTCCATGGCCTCAAAGTTCACTTTGTAATGTAGACATGGTTGGTTTCTTAATGTTTTAGCACACAGTTATAACAACGCAAAAATGACAATATTTGGGGGATAGTTAATATTATACAAGCCCTGTGGTAAGAATGGTGTAAGAATTACCTTCTTTTGTCCCCAGTCCAGCCCTGTGAATAGGCACTAACTAATATATCACAGTTTGGGAAAAGGAGGCACACAGAGGCTGAGTATGTTTTCCAAGGCCATGCAGCCAGTAAGTGATGGAAACAGAACAACACACACACACACACACACACACACCACACACACACTCTGCTCCCCTGGTGCGGAATGCTTTGCTTTTTTGCCTTTGCTTCTTCAACCCTCTCTGGCCTTCAGGTCTGCATCCCTGCATCAAGAAACTTCCCTGATGACCTCTGCTATGTTCCATCTTCTTAACCTCTCTCTGAAAGCCTGGACAGTTTGCTAATTGCCGTGCACATATTAATCTGGCCTCCTGACTTAGAATGAAAGTGCAAATGACATTAAAAATATCTCCCCAAAAGCAAGTGATAGTTAACAGCCCTCATGCCCTGTGACTCCAAACAGACCACAAGCTGTTTCACTGCCCAAAGCCATGGATACACTGAGCATCTTTCTGACTCAACTCACACAACAGTTTATGTCACCACGAAGAACACTTAACTGGGCCCCTGAAATGACTATGTGTGAATGAGTGTGACTTTATAGTTTTCCTCAAGAAAAATGGGTAGTTTTCTTGGAAGAGAGAAATGGCTTGCCACAAAGAGGTATTCAAATTTCCAAATCTGCTGAAGCAGAAAACCGCCTGGAGATTTAAAATACAGTCCTTGACACCAAGAACCTCCTGTAACATTAGTGGAAATCCTTTCATATCAGCCAGAAGCGCTGTGGGAGAGGACACCCAGGCAGCCCATGCCACACAAGGAGTCCAGGAAATTGGATCCCTTTGCCTGGCATGAGGCTTCTCCTGGCAATGTGGCCCAGGATCTGGAGCATGAACTCCTAGCTCTAGCCTTTCACATCTTTTCTCTCTATACACACTGCTGCCTCCTCTTCTTGCTGCCCCTCACCCTCAGCAGGGAAATGAGACCATCAGAGAACATCTACTCGCAGTACAAGTTCACTGCCTCCACCTCCCCACCTCTGGCCGTGTTCCATCGGGGGACCATCTTCCGTCCTACCTTCAGTGTATTCCTCCACCTGCAAACTGAATACTATCCCCTCCTGCCTTCTCTGGAACCTAATGCCAACATGCTCTCCTTCTCTCTCATCTAATCAAACTGCCCTTTCAAACAATTCCTTCTATTGGCTTTTGAAAACAATGGATTTCCCAGATTAGAAAACAAATCTAAACAAATTTCACAATAATAAACTAAAGTAACAATCCTTCCTCAATCCTTTATCTCCTTGCAGCCAACATTCTGTTGAGCTCAGTCTCATTTGGCTCCTGTCCCCACGATCAGTTCTTCTGAAGAACTCTGCCTAATGACCTCCACATCAGTAAGGCTAATGACAAGTTCCATTCCAATCTATTTTGAATTCTCAGTACCATTCATCTTCCACGCCTTGCCTATTGACATCCTTCTCCCTTGACTGAGTGGGCCAGCATTCTCCTAGTTTTCCTCCTGCCTCTTGCTGCTCCTTTCTTCTCCTTCCCCTTTACGGGGGATCCTCCTACATAGCAGACCAGATGCTGCTTCTTAAGGTTTAGTTTGGGTCTCTATCTTTTCTTCCTTTGTTCTCTCTCCATATATGGTGTCATCCACACTTGTAACTTCTGCTGCCCCTTGTTTAGTCAAAAATTTATGTCTCCATCTAGAACTCTCTTTTGCGTTTTTCTATGTTCAACCTTTGTCATGGTATCTTCACCTGAAGGACTCAAGGTCTTTGTTAACTCAGTATGACCAACAGGAATCTGAAACTCATCAACTTTCCTCTTCCAGTCCAAATAAATGGACTTCCCACTAGAATCCCCACCCCAGCCAACACACCACTAGTCCATCAGTTATCTAACCCAAATAATCCAGTAATTACCTATTTTAGTCCATTTTGGGGGGCTTTGAAAGAATACCATAGACTGGATGGATTTAAACAACCAAAATTTACTTCTTACTGCAATAGAAGCTGGGAAGTCCAAGATAAAATGCCGAAAGAGCTGATGTCTGGTGAGGTCCAGCCTTCTGGTTCATATGGCACCATTTCCCTGTGTTTCTGCCTGGTGCATAGGATGAGGGGATTTCTCTTTGGCCTCTATTATAAGGGTGCTAGTCTTATTAATGAGAGCTTTAGCATCATGACCTGTTCACCTTCCAAAGTCTGTACCTCTTAATACTATCATGTCGGGGTTAGGATTTCAGCATATGAATTTGACATTCAGTGTTTAGCATTATCCCTGAAAACCTACCGTTACTCCTCATGGCCCATCTCCCAAGAGATATTTACTTTTGATACTTTTATATCTCTGCAGTTCTTTCCATTTCTTGTCCATTGTTCCTACTCCCACAATACCACTGTTCTTTTCTGGTTTGTCCCAGTAGCTTACTACCAGGGTTTCCTTGCCCACTCTTGCCTTGGCCTTGCTAATATCCGTGGTGCAGCTGGAGTATTTCTAAAATACACATTGGTTATGTCATTTCTCCTACCTGTGCTCCCCACTTCCACCCTGATACTCAAACTGAGCATACCTCAACACTTACTGTTGTTCTTCTTATAAACGTTGAAAATCTTTATTTTGCTGATAGGGCCTTGTGTGGTTGGTTTGTCTACCCAAGTGCACTTTACACCAAGCTTCATTTTACTCTGCACTGCACCTAATTTATCCTGTATCAGTTCCTTGGACACACCAGGTTCTTTCTCTCAACAGTAACTCTTTTGCCTCATCCTGGGAAATTCTCTTTCTACTTCTTTCTTTTTTGCCAAGTCTTTAGATCTCAGCTCTGCTGTTACTGTTGGCTTCCTCAGAAACCACCCTGCTTCCTTCAGAACCTCTTGTCCCTTCTAAAAACATGTAACTTCATAGCATTTAATTGAATCATGATATTTATTTGGTGATTACTTCATTGATATTGCTGTTCTTTATTGTACTTTTGAGCTCTGCAAAAGCAAAGATATTTGCTAGTACTGGTGAACAGTAGGTGTTAATCATATTGACTACTGTTTATTAAGCCTCATTGTGTAATCATAGGAGATGGGGCTTATTCAGGTTTTGGAGGGATAAAACATGTAATTTGGGATCCTTCTTCAATAAAATAATGGATTATAGATATAACATAACTGCAGCCTCCTTGAGAGAGACCCTTGCTGCTGATGCTTAAAATTCATTAACTTTACGATAGATATGCTTTTGGACAGAGTAAACTTTTTGTACAAAAGTGACTGTTGGCTTGGCTGGGCCAGATGTAGTTGCTGAGAGAGGAGGGTTTGGAAATTGACATTGCACAGAGTTGAGCAATTCTCTCTGTGGATACCAGGCAGCTGAACCTGATGAGCTATATATGATAGGTCATCTGTGGCTGGCTTAGCCCACTGAATATACCCACCTCTACTCTGAGTGAAGAGAGGACACAGAGCAAAAGGTCAAAATCTCTGTCTTTTAAAAGCTTGCTGGTTAGAGATAAGAATTAAGTACATTTGGTATTCACAGCCCCACCTCATTTTGGGAACAAATGTTCTATGTTTGCTTCCTTTGTATTATAGTTACAGATATTTTGGACCTTCAGATATTGTAGTGGTTGAATCATGACTCCCTAAAATGTATATCCACATTCTATTCCAAGGAACCTGTGAATGTGACTTTATTTGGAAATAGGGTCTTTGAACATGGAATTAATTTAAAGATCTCGTAGTGAGAGCATCCCGTACTATCCAGGTGGACCCTAAATCCAATAACAAGTATCAACAGGCAGAAAGACAAAATTACTACAAATTTAGTTTAAAGATCTAATTAGTTTTCCTCTGATTCTAGAATTGGGTGACACTTCACTCCATGGAACACAATGAATGTTCTGATGAGTTGGGCAGGTGAGGTTAACTCTGTCAGCAGAAAATGGCTGAAGAAAGCAGGAACAGAGCATGAGATCTGAAATCCATCATCTCGAAATTGCTTTCCTTGGAGTTTAAAGAATGGGGAGTTTGTTACTATGTTGATACTCTTAGTTAGCTATTCTGTTGCTGGGAGCTGGGACAAAATACTGGACATCTGCAACTTAAAGCAGGAGAGGTGTATTGGTCACTTTTCTGTCACAGACACAATACTCAACACCTGCAACTTAAAAGAAGGTAGAATTATTTGGGCTGATCGCTTTAGTCCACGATCAGCAGGTTCCAAGGCAGAAATCGGATAGCAGAGGGACATGGTGGAGCAAAAAATACTCAACCCATGGCAGGCAGGAAGGAGAGAGGGAAGAGAGGAGCCAGAAAGATTATATTCCTTAGGTCACACCCTCAGTGATCCGATTCTTACCACGCCCCACCTTCTAATAACAAGTCAGCACACCCTCATGATCTAATTGCTTTCTACACACATGAGAATTTGAGGACTATTTTAGATCCAAACCATAATGAGTTTATTTGGCTTACAGTTTCGAAGGGTTCAGTCTATGATCAGCTGGCTCCAAGGCAGAAACATGATAGAAAGACACGCTGGAGGAAATCTGCTAAACCATGGCAGCCAGAAAAGCAGAAAGACAGAGAGAGAGAGAGAGAGAGAGAGAGAGAGAGAGAGAGGATGAGAGTGGCCAAAAATAAGAATATACACTTCTAGGTCACAGACTCAGTGCCTGTCACTTCCTACAAAGCCTGACCTCCTAACAGCACATTCAGCTCTGGAGTTATCAATGGATTAATCCACGGATGAGTATAGCACATCCATGATCCAATACCTTCCAAACCCACACCTCTGAATACATGAGTTGATTAGGGGACATTTTAGATCTAAGCCATAGCACTTAGGTTGACTGGAATCTTCTATTCTTTTGAAAAACTGACCAATTTCAAAGTTTAGTTTAATTATGTACTTAGTAGAAATGACCCTATTCTGGTTTGATCTGGTTTGCTGGGAGGCAGAGGCTTCTCTAAGACAATAGCCTCCCATAAAATTGTTTAAAATGTGTCTTTATAAGGGGCTGTGAAGACTGAGGTGGAGAGTGGAGTGATACAACCACAAGCTAAGGAATCCTTGGGCCCACTAGAAGTTGTATTTTTCTCTAGAGATTTTGGAGGCCCTGCCACATTTTGATTTTAATCATCTCATGTCCAGAACATAGAATAAATTTCTACTGTATTTTGCTATTAAATTAATGATAATTTGTTAGTTTTGCAAAACTAACATAAAAGTGTCTCTAACTTACATCTATTTCCAATTCCTTTTTCAATCATTATTTTTGCCAGCCTTCAAAGTGAATGTATGGTCTTAACTAACACAAATTAGTGTCTACTTTAAAATTTTCATTGATATCAAACTCTAATCATGAGTCATTTTTTCTAGGCTCCTCAATTTGAGGGAGAGATATTACAGTGTGCTGAGTAGAAAGCAGATATTCCCAGAAATTGAGAGCTGTGCTGTGCCCCTCAAGTCTCTAAGAAATACCCTGGTAATTAGGGAACACAAATAATACATATTAGTGGTGGTCATTTGTACCTAGTTGATAAATTGAATTTTTTCTTTGTAACATATCTGGCAATTACTTATATAAGTAGAAGTTTAATCTTTATCTGACCTGTATTTGGGAGGTTTTTAGCTTAGCTGGTCTAGGGAATATGGCTTTTATGATGTGAGATTAGGAGACAGAAGCTGCTTTTTTGGGAGAACGTGTCTATCAAAGTCAAGATGTAAGACAGGAAGCCCCTTCCTTTGCCTGTCAAAATCAGTAGGGAAAGAATAGTGATAAATCAGTGTAATAACAGTGGCAATGAACTGTCGGCTTGGTGAGGGAGTCTGGATAAATTTCCCTTTTCAAGCTATCAGTTTTAAGCAAATAAAAGGCCTAAAGCAAAGAGTAAAAATAATGGCTATAAACCAAGAGAATAACTTTAGATACAGGAGATATTAACTGACAGAATTTCCATTTTCCTACTTGCTCTTCAAGGATGACTAGGCACTGTAAAACCTCATTAAATCAAAGATTTTACATTTGTGATTTCTTTTTACCTCCAACAAGAGCTACACTTCAAGTTCCTTATTTACCTCTGCTTCCTCAGTGCCTTACACTGGTAATAATAATGATAATGACAACACTCATAAACATATGTTTCATATTTACCTTCACTTATCCTTGAAACAAAGCTAAGAGGAAGGTGCTCTCATTATTTCTATTTGCACACAGGAAAACAGAGATGAAGCAAGGTAAAGCAGGTTGCCTAAGTCACACAGTTAGTAGGAGTGGATTTGCATTTGAACCTAGGTGGTCAAGCTTCAGAAACCGTGATCTTTGCAGCTTGAGAAAGATCCAAAATGCTCAGTGAGTAATAACAGTAAATTCAGTCATGCTGAGCACTTACAACCTGCCTGATACTATTGCCTTTTCCATGTCTTAACTTATTTAATATCCCTAAGTACTTATTTATTTATGAGTACAGTACTCTTTGATCTCTGAGATTTCATGTAAGGAAACTGAGGCCTTGGGCCCAGGAATTGCCCAAAATTTACAGCTATTAAGTGTTAATGGCAGATTTCCAAGCCACAATATTTGACTTGTCATTAGTACTCCTAACCATGAAGCAGTTACATTTCTCACATGAACAAATCATGAAACTGATCTTCACCATAGCTATAGGGGCAAAGAGCCTCTCTATAAATCATAATTGCCATATTTTAAAAGCAGTTTAGAAACAACCATTTGCTACAATACATTCATAAAGAGGAAAATAAAAATGGAGTAGCATTGGCTTGAAGCACTTGAAATAGTGTTGATCTCAAACACATTCACAGTTCAGTGTCTGAACTGGGCTGTAGACATTTTTACTTCTCAGTCCCTATCTTAGTTCCTTTTCTCATGGTCGAGACAAAATACCTGACACCCAATGTTAAAGGAGGAAAGGTTCACTGTAGCTCACAGTTTGTAGAGGTTTCAATGCATAGGCTGGCTCCAACCAAGGCAGATTGGTGTGGCACATGGATATTGCAGAGGAGAAATAGTTCATGACAGGCAGAAGTCAGCAAAGCAGTGAAGTAGCAAAGCAGCAAGCCATGAGAGTGAGTTACAACAGCAGCCCTCTTGCTGTTCCTTATATTCTATCTAGGCTACCCACTCTTACAGCAGGTAGCACTCACACTCAGGGTGGGGCACCCTTAATCCTAGCATCACACCTTTAATTCTAGCATCACACACTCTAGATCCAGGCACCTCCATAAAGCTCCACCTATAACTTCATGAGGTTTTGGGGGGACATCTAGTTACAAGCCTTAACAGTCCCTGTGCAAGTTGACCTTTAAACTGGGCCAAACTGGAGATTCCTGAAACAGTTATCCTTTACTAACTTGTACAACAGTCCCCTTCAGTCAAACTTTGCAGAGACAGACTATACCAAAGCCCTTGTAGAGCAGTTTAACTTTTGAGAGCACCGGTCATTATGGTAGACTAACAAGTGCTGTAACTCCACCCTCCCTGTAGTTTAGAGCTATAAACATAGCTGCCATTTTGTAAAACTTCCTAGCTCATTTCCAAGATTGTTTGAGTCTCTATTTTCTCAGATTCCAGTTCTAGTTACTCCAAATAAATGTGATTTCCTTTGTTCTCAGCTAGGTTGATTTTACTCTCAGTCAACATAAGCAACTCATTCAAGATTATTGTGGACTTCATAAAAGCAGCTTTCCTAGCTCTTTAAAGTGGGGAGACAGCAACACTTTGCTACCCAAAGTGTCCTCAGACTAGTAGCCCTGGTATCACCTGAGGACATTTTAGAAATGCATAAGCTCAAGCTCTTTCAAGATCCATGAGTCAGAATCTGCATTTTAACAAGTTCTTTGGGTGATTCAATGCAAATTGAAATCTGAGAAATGCTTCTTTGGTGAGCAGCTCTCAAATTTTGTCTGCCTATAAGAGTCAGCTAGGAAGCAGAAAGTTGGATTTAATTGATTTGGGGGTGTACCCTGAGCAATGAGACATTAAAATCCTTTCAGGCAATGCTAATTCAAAGTCAAGGTGAAGAACCACTGAACTAGTGCAATGGTTCTTAACCTTGGCTGCACATTAGCATCATCTGGGGAGCTTTAAAAAAATCATGAGGTCCAATCAATCTGTCAAAAATGGGTGACATTTTTCAAAAGGCTTTCCCTAGTGATTTTATTGGGCAGCCAAGGGTGAAAACAACAGGTATAAGAGACCAAGCCTGAGTTTTGGAGTGCTTTGGTCCTATAGTTAGTTCTTTACTCAACAAGTATTTATTGCACTCACTTTTTAGTCATACAGGCAGTGTCATGGGTATTAGAGCTGTGTAACAGCAATCAGACACAATCCTTGAACTTGGATGTGAACTGGGCCAGTTACTTATCTTTTCCCAGCCTCAATTTTCTTAAGGGTGGAATGTGATATACAGGACTGGCCTTGTTTCAAGTGATTGTCTGCTCATGTCACATTCAGGACAGATTCCTGCCATCCAGCTGAGTGGGTAGCTGACCTCAGGTCTCTACCCTCTGGAAGGCCACAGCTGATTCAATAGGAGGTGAACACTTAACCAAGAATGCTCAGTCTGTGGGTTGGATTGCTGTAATTTGGGTCATTAGCAAAGTAATGATTAATTGGTTGTGTTCTTGGACTAGAAATATAGTTTGCTGGAATTAGAATTATGACTGAGAGGATGATTGAAGTTTGTGAGTGAGAGCCCATTTTCTCCTAAGGGAGCTGACTTCCCTGAAAGTGCCCTTCCCAGAATGCCTTGCAGGGGGGTGCATGCCTGCAGAATGAAGCAGGTGCCTTGCAGAGGCCCCAAGGACAGCATTTTGGCTTGGATGCCCACACAGTGCTATGGCTTACTCGTCTCTTTCTTGGGGCTTCCACTGAACAATGCAGCAGCTGTTTATAAGGAAAAGATTATTGATATTAATTCTAGGATAATATGGGGGAAATATTTTTTGTCTGCTGAGTCTTACATGATATGAGGCACATTTAAATCTGTGACTTTATGAGGGAAATGGTATTTTCCATAATCTAAGCAAACTGGTGCCAAGGAGGCATCTGCACCAGTTAACAGGTTAAAGCAAGGTCTGTCTGGTTTCAAAATTTGTGCTCTTTTCACACCATGTGATGTTTCCTATACTTTTTAATTTGACTTTTGAATGTATACTTTTTATGGATGGTTGCGATTTTGCTTGGGAGAATTTCCTAAGGACTTTTTTCCCCACTAAACTGTTTTTGTTTTTTAGAAAAGTGAGAATTTATATTATCATTATTATCTACAGAAGAGGGCCTCCCTTCTCTTAGGTATGTATTTACCTATTACTCTGCAAATCCTTCTAGAAAAGGAAATTATGTTAAAGTTAAGCCAAATCAGGATCAGTTCTGTGCTCTGTAAACTTTTTTTTCTTAAGTTTCTTATTTCTTCCCTCTTGTGCAAGTATAAGAGCCCACACTGGGTGGTGTGAAGGATGTTAGAGACATTTGATGGATTCTCATGATTCTGGAAATTGTTATCAAGCCCTTCTATACTTCGGTTAGTATCAATATATTGTACTGAAAGTACATCTAATCTCATGTTTGGAATGATTTATTGGGTAGAGTCACCAGCTAAGTTTTGAAAGAATGGAATACTAGACGGATAATTTTCTATTAAGTTAGAGATGTGCCATCCAAAATGTTAGTCAAAGCTACATATGAGAAGACAAGTGAGCACTTGCATGTGCTGTTTGAATTGAGATGTGCAGTATGTAGGTATAAAATACACTCTGAATTTCTGTAACAACCATTCAAAGGAAAGTAAAATATTTTATTAAATGTTTTTATACTGAAATATTTTATCTTGATTCTATGTTGAAATGATGCAATTTTGGACATATTAAATTAAATATAAAATATTAGAACTGATTATATCTGTTGCTGTTTAATGTGGCTGCTGGAAAATTAAAAATTCCATAGGTGGCTTGCATTGTATTTCTGCTGGACTAGGCTGAACTAGAGCCTGTAGGTAGAGCAGAGAGAGTTGCAAAGCCTTTGCAGAGCTAATGCTTCTGAGTGCAGTAGTGGTGGAAGCCAGTAAGGATGAAGGAAAGCAAAGAAATGGTAACAAAGAAGGGTTTGAATTTTGTCCTATTTCACATTTTTGCTACTTATGCAACTTACTTTGCCCCAAAGGCAAAGATTCCATTGAAAGTACAACCTGCTGGTAAGAAATCTGACTGTGTTCTTTTCTTCTGTTTGTGCTGTAAGTAGAACTAAGCCATCATCAAAATTTAGCTGACACTCTAGCTGATGGTTAACCAGAAACCTAGCTCCCTGCTGGCTGCCATGGCACTCTGGCCCTGAAAATAATGACTTCTGGGCACACACTGTCTCTTGAGGCCCTAGGAAGGGATTTTCAAATGCAGTGGGGTTGTTGTTAGGATGTGATGAATATTCTCTGGGCTGCTGAGTCAAGGCTGGGAGCCTCAGGCCCACCTGGCCCTGGCACATCAGCTCAGCCAGGGAAGTCAGGCTCGGCTCTGGGAAAGGCCCAGTCTACTTGGAAGGCTTGAATTGTTGGCTCCAATCCCTGCATGTTCTCTAGAAGATTTGGAACTTCTTCCTGGGACTTATTTCTACTCAGAAAACTCTATAGCAACTCTGGAGATTACCTGGGGTTCTGTACTTGGATGATTTTCAACAGATTGGTATAAGCTTTCTCTCTCTTTTTTTTTTTCCTCTTGGCTTCATTACAGTGATATACTGTATATTTTCACTCAAAGTTAGATTATTAATATATAAATGTACTCTTCTTCAAAGAGATATGATGTGATAAAATTACTCCTGTAGCATAAAGATGAGGCGCTTATCTGCATCAACATATGGTGAGTCTTAAAAAGTTTTGAAGGATGATCTTTTCAGTGTCTGATTCCTTAATTTCAATTGGGTAAAGCAAGAGCTATTTTACCACCATGATGGTTAATTTTATGCAACAACTTGACTGGGCTATGGGATGCCTACATAAATATTATTTCTGGGTGTGTCTATGAGGGTGTCTCCTGAAGAGATCAACATTTGAATTGGTGGACTCAGTAAAGCATACAGCTTCCTCATGTGGGAGGGCATCTTCTGATCCTTTGAGGATTTAAACAGAGCAAAAGGTAGAGAAAGACACCCCAACCCTCTTTCTTCCTGCCTGCTTTCTTGAGCTGGGACATCTCATCTGTTGCCCTTAAACTGGAATCTATACTCTTTACTCTCTTGATTCTTAGCCCTTCAGATTCAAGCTAATTTATATCACTGAATCTACTGGGTCTCTAGCTTCTAGATGTCAGATCACAGGGCTTCCCAGCTTCCAAAGTAAATAAGCTAGTTCCTCCTACTGGTTCTGTTTGGAGAACTCTAATGTATCAGGATACTAATGTAAATCAGCTCGCTACTTGTTTCAGTTATCTATTGCTCTGTATCAAATTATAGAAAAGCACATTGGTTTAAAACAAAAACCACTTCATTTCTCAGGACTCTGTGGAGCAGGAATTCCATTAGGTCATGGCAGGGATAGTTTGTATTTGCTCCATCATATCTGAGGTCTCAGCTGAAATAGCCCAAAAGAGGCTAGCTGGGACGAAGTGTTACAGCTATCCAGTTGGGGTCCTAGTTCCTGTTTCAAGCTGAATTTTATGGTGTTTCCATGTGACCCGTGTGGTCTTCTTTCTAGCATGATAGAAAATAGCTGAACTTCTTACATCACAGCTGCCTTATTCCAGGAAAAATGAGACATAATCATGCCTCTTGACATTTATGTTCTTAGGGAAGAAGAGAGAAGCAACCCTTGACATTGACACTGGTGGGATGGCTGGGCACTATCTTGGTGTTACTAGGAGCTGTCTTAGTATTTACTACTTAGACTATGGGTTTTCTTATTAAAAAGACACATTTTCTTTGAAGACTAACATCAGAAAAGGTCTTGTGTGACCAAGTTGGAGTGAGATGACAAGAACAACAACAATCAACCAACCAACTAAACATACAACCTGTCCCATTAGCTGTCCAAATGCAAAGCCAAGAATATTGTGGCTAATAAGAATACATGTTGCTGGTTTACTAATTATAACATAAACCTCATTATTTTCTTTCTGCTTTCCATGTTAAAATTATAAAGATACTCAACCATGAAATTATCCCTACTTTCTGACAGCAGAGCCCCACTTTCTTAAATTTTTCAAAATCACCTACCACAAGCGCTAAGTCTGTAAGAAGTCCTTTGTAACACTTTATCAAGCTAGTCAATAAAGCCAAACTCTTCTGACCACAGAGGTATTCCTGGTGTCTAAGGCCTGCAGGGACCCAAGTTGATTCAGTGCTTATCACTGATTTATGTTGGTCAAGGTGAGTCACAAGGTCCCCCAAATCTAATCTCTGCTTTCTGATGGGTGAAATACCATGTGCATGCAGGGAAGGAAGAGAACGAGTGGGCCGTCTCCACTGGGAGACAGTCTGCCACAGTACTACATGGTGTGGATTTATACTTTTCAGAAAGCAGTTGCATTTTATTTAAACATGTACGTGAGACATTGGTTCTGGCCATCAGGCTAGGTTTTATTCAAGTAATGAAAGAATGTAACTCCTCTTTAACTCCTCAAAAAATGAGTAGTTCTGTGGTTGTGAGTTTTTTGTTTTGTGATATTCTGGATTGAACCCAAAATTGTCACACTGAGCTACATCCCTAGCCTTTTTCATTTTTTATTTTAAGGCAAGTTCTCACTAATTTGTTAAGTTGCCCAGTCTGGATTTGAACTTGAGATACTCCTGCCTCAGCCTCTCAGAGTACTGGGATTGCAGGCATATACCTCCACATATAGCTGGTGGTTGCTGTATTTTTAAAAGCAGTGAGGTTGTCTTACATATTTTTCTTTCATCCAATACACTACCCACAACATTCCTGCTCTTTCGTGGTCTCTGAGGCCTGATTCCTATCTTGCTGGAGGATCTCTTTGATGGTCATGTTCTAGAACTTGGGATAAACACTTTTGCTTACTGTGTTGCTATTATCACCATTGTAACCTAGAGGAGAATTGTTCCTTCCAAGCACCACTCCCAGCAAGGCTGCTATGTCCAAGAGATTTGTCCAAAGGGAGGCTTCCCTCAGAGATTTCTGTGCAGAAAGGAAACCTGACAAAACTGTCTGATAGCTCAGTCCTCCACATTCCTGAAGATCAATATTGCTGTCTCTCTCTCCTGCCTCCTCCTCCAGTGAGAAAATGCCCATGTTTTGGTAGTTCTCGTTGATGGCCCTTTTTGTTTTAGTACATACAACAATAAGATAGATTGATAGATGGATAACGAGTCACCCTAAGATTAAACATGGAAATTTATTTCTATGTAAGATTGTGGGTTTTTTCCCTTTGTTCTGTTTATCTGAATTTATTTTTCTACAGTGAACTTGTATTTCTTTATAACAAAGCCAAAAGGCTAATTTTAATTAGAAACAAAAGAAGGTGCTTAAAACAGAGTACTCGAATGATTCAAATATTTGGAAAAACATTTCCCATGAGCTTACCATTTTTCATTACTTCTCTTTAACCTTGCCAGCAAGTGTTTAGAATGTAGGATGGAACGAAGTAGTATAAATGCCTCATGACTTGTTCAATACTTTCAGGACATGTGATCAGAGAGCAGGTCCTGATATAAAGAAATGAGATGTTGGCCAACCCTGAAGAATTCTCGATTTGGTTAGGGAGCAACTTGAGGAAGGAAAGAGTTGAATTTCTTGGCAAGTAGGAAATGCATAGATTGTACTCTGGAGTCCCAGAAAACAGCATCCAAGGAGTCATCTGTAAAAGCAAGATTAAGATGATGTCATCTTAGACTAAGATCCTTCAGGTACTTCACCTGGGACAGAGCTCTATAAAGACCCAACTCTAACCAAAGTCTACTTGAAGCAAGAGAAAGCGTGCTTCTAAAGTTAGATGCATTTTCCTATCACCTAGGCACTGAACTTTAGTGTACAAAATGAGAGCACCAGAGAGATCAGTACATGCTCTTTAAACATAAAGGTGGCATCCTGGCTGCTTCCTTTCCAATACCTTGTTTATTTTTACTTGCTTGCTCATTAGCATTTCCACCTGTAGGCAAAGAGATTAAATGAAGCATGTAGAGATTTCCTAAGTACCTATACATAAGTACCTACCATATACCTCATACTGTGCTGTGCCCTGGCCCACATATTAGAAAATACTTGTGACAACAGTAATTACCATAATCATTTGCCGAATACCTACTGTGTCCCAGATGTTGTCTTATGTCCATATGTTGTTCAGTTCTTGAAACAACAACCAATCTCATTGCCTTTTATTTTATAGATGAAGTAACTGGCACTCAGGAAGGTAAAGTACCTTGCCTAAGGCTGTAGCTAGTATGAAGCCATTGTAGGATATTAAATGCAGTATTAAAATCTCTTTTCCTTAATCCGGAGATATTTCCATTAGCTTCACTGTGAAACCGACTTGATTCTGATTATTAGATGTGCTTTTTGCTCTGAGCAAATGATTTTTGTTGTTTTTAATTTTACATTTGAAAGCCAATCTTTGGTGCAAATGTGATAAAAAGACTGCAATAGATTCTGCCAGTCATGTTCTTAAATTTTCCCTCATCTGACATTTCTCTATTAGATACTTGGCTTAATACAAACATATGCAGTGATTCTCACAGTGTTCTACTACCTATTGAGTTTTGCCTTCTTGATCCCTGAGGGCAAAACTGTAAAGGAGCATGCATGGCAAAAACCCTTTGAGAATGTGAAAAGTCATGTGAGTATTCAGTATTAGCTTGACATTTCCCCCGCTAGTATTCTCTTGTATGAGTGATACAATTTGAAACAAATTCCCTCTTAGTGAAATATGCTGGAAGCTCAGTAGAGAGAAACAAAACTGATGAAATGTTTAAAAAATAAGACCCTTGAGGAAGAAGAGAATTGAGCATGTTCAGCATTGGGTCAAGAAGACTTAAAAGAGAAACAACTCCATAAATATGTGTCAGGAATTGGTGCACCAGGTGAAAGGCAGTCAGGCTCATTGTAAGGGACGTCAAAGAAAATATGAAAGGGGGCAAATTTTAGTACAAAAACTTTGATTTAAAATGTGATAGTAATAAATGCAGAGATACCTTACTGGCAATTCATTCCAACCATTATTACCAGGGGGATTACCTGGAGAAAATATTTACTTAATTTGAATCTTAGTTTTCTCATTTATAAAATGGGGGATAAAACTACTTTATTAGCTGATTATGGATTTTTAAAATGAGATGATAAATCGATCCCTTGCTTTGTGTCAGGCAAAGAGAGAATACTCTGGATACATTCTTGTCCCCCTTACCATAAATTTTTGAGGCTGATTATCTTATCATCTTGTTGCAGAGAAGGAAAGTGAGGCTCCAGAGTAAATGGATTTCCAAGTTATGCCAAGTTTGCTATGTGTGTAGCCTTCAGTAATCCAGAGTCTGGTTTTTAACTGTGATAAGTTGCTTATATCAGCCTTCCCTCCCCTCTTCCGCCCTTCTTTCATTCCTTATTTCCTTTCTTCCTTCCCTACCCACTGCTTTGGAAGACCATCTCTATGGCAGTCCTTTTTTCTTTGTGATTAAAGTCAAATCAGGAAACTTCTATGAATCTCCTGTTTTCTCATCTTTAGATTGAGAATGAGTAAGATAATGGTGAAACACTTAATCCAGGATGTGTGAAATTAAAAGTTCATTGACTCCAAGCCTGGTTCATTTGGGAGAGATGGTTATGGGACTGGGTGTCAGTATTCCTAGAGATAACGTAGGATGAACTGCAGCACTAACTTCTCTGAAATTCCTTCCTGCCTGGAAACAGGTGAGAAAAACTAGGAAGCCACTCAGATTGATCATGTAGACTTTTCTGGAGACCCTACAGATTTCTTTCTTCAAGGGAAGTAAATGGGTTTTATTCTTCTCAATGAACTCTGATTCTTTAGTGGATCTCTTTGTTCTCTATCTGAAATTTTACTTATTTGAAAATATTTTGTTCTTTTGCCTTAATAATAGAAGTAATAGCTGTCATTTATTGAACACTTCTTAGTGTCAGACATTGTGGTTATAACTACCTTGCATGCATTTGTTTAATCTTCACAATATTCATGCAAGGTAGGATTTATTATTTATGTCCATACACTAATCTCAGTACTGATTGGTTTTCTAAATTGAGACATGTACTTAATAGTTATGAAGCAGCTGAAAGTATTATTAAGTATTTAGTGTATGGGAGCCATGAATGTCCTATGTCCTGTGATACATGAGACAGTTTCCTAAAAGGTGAGATTAGAAAGCTGAAAATGCCAATAGAGTCCCTAGTAAGAAATACTTTATCTATAATAAACCACTGAGTGGAAGGGGATTGTTGAAGTGACCTGAGTTTTCTCTATAGAGTCCAGTGGCTCTCCGACCTGACATTTGAAGATTCTCTTAGAAAACTTGAAAAACACAAATTCTTTTTGGTACCATTCCTGGAAATTCTGATCCACTAGGTCTGAGGTGCATAGATGTTATCGTTCCATTCTGATAGTTAACCAGGTTTGGGAACCCATACCAATCCAGTCCTGTTGATTTACAAGTGAGAAATGGAGTGCTCAAGATTGCAGAGGTTTCTTGTTCTTCCTTTTCTGGCCCAACACTCTGCTCACTATTCGCTGCCTCTTGGCATTGGGACATCAGAAGGAAAAGGAAAGAGAGAGGGAGGGAGGGAGGGAGAGAGAGAGAGAGAGGGAGGCATCCTGAATTTCTAAGATAAATTAATAATTATGAACCATGCCCCCCTTTACTGGGCATTTGCTGTATATTTAGATTACAGCCATTAGGTTTTATGATCATAGTACTGGTCCACGGTTGATCATGGATGCAAGTGGAGTTTGCAAACGCCCAGATAATTAGGAAAGCTCACTAAATAAAAGCTACAGCTTTAGTACTTCATTACTAGGTGGGCTCATGATTGTCAGGGAGTGAAATAGTTTGGTTTTTTTTTCTTCCAGGGATTGAGGTAATGCTGAGAAGGAGGAAGAAAGTGAAAGCAGTCACTTTGGCTGTGCATCAAACCTGGCATCTCAATGACAGAGACTCAAAGGAGTCGTTCTTTAAAAACTTGAAATTGGAGATGGAGTTTACCACATTTTAGAATTAGAGAAACAGATGCACAGCAAGAAGTTAAGCAGCTTGATTAGCTCAAGGGAAGACCTGAGATTTGACCCATAGTTGTCTGGCTTCCAAGCCTGAGCTCAGAACTATAGGTATTTTTTTTTTTTTTTTTTGGCCCACACAAGAAAGGTTGTGTCAAGCTAGCATAGGACAAAGAAAGAGTGCATCTAGGGTCCACGGCCATATGTGAACCTGAAAGTCTTTTCCAACTATAGTAACGATCCCTGAAAGTATAGCCTTTGAAAGTCTTTTCCAGCCTCAGGCTCAGAACTCCACATCCTGCTCCCATTTTAATAGCTTAAACTCTAGGCTAGGTCCCTGTGCACGTGGAGGCTGCCTGCATCCGACCAGCTCTTCCATGCCACCCCAGCTTAGCTTGGGATCTGGAGGCTGTCTCCAGTTTGTACCATGAATCCCGGGACCTTATTAACAGCTTGCATTTGGCCTCATCTCCTAGTCAGCACCCCTGAGCGGTACCTCCTCTGCACATTCTTTGGTAACCTCCTGCTTTCATGTCTTTCTTTAGCTAGGCCTTTCTGGAATGCCTTGTCACATGGGTCCAAGGAAATGATACTTGGGTCAGTAAAAGACTCAGCTGGGAGTTCGTTTGGCAAAGGTGTATATCCTGGCCAGGTTAGAGGAACTGTGGAGTTTCCAAACTGATGTCACAGTGCAGACTTTTCTGAAATTTTCTTTTCCTGGAGTGGCACAATAGAAGGTATAATAAAGAGTCTCAAAGACTTGAGGAAACTCAAAAAAGAGATTACCAGATTTTTAGTAGCACAGCATTAGGCTGAGGGGAAAAATGGAAGGAAGGAGGAGAAGATTTATTGTGGGGTCAGGGACATGTCGTGATGCCAGTGTGCCTGGTAATCAACTTCTGCTTGTAACACCACTCTTACCCTGCAGAAGCGCCCCGAGAACCGAGACAGCTGTGAGGGCCAAAGGGGAAAGGGCAGTGGGGCCATTAGCTGGGTGAGATTACTCATCAAACAAATTAAGATGGTTTTTAAAGGGTATCTTATTTTGTTGAAACACAAGATTCTGAGTAGAGAAGCCTTATCCTTTCTTAACCACAGGTCTTATCCGGAGAGCCCTTCTTTGACTTTGGGTCTGAGAAAGAAACAGGTTCTCTTGTACTCTGTTTCCACACGCGGCACATTCTTCTTCCCACTGCTTCTCCTCCGAGGGTGTCCATGTGGATCTCTGCCTCTGATATTCGGACGTCCTCTTTTTGTACACTGTTGTGACTTAATCTTCGTAAGATTAGCCTTGTTATTATCACTCCACTTTATCTGGGATGATCCCAGCATGCAGCAGTTTGCTAAAAGGTATAGTCCATTAGGGGATGCTAGTTATAGCAGTAGGAGGAGAGTGATAACCTTACAGCTGAGAAGCTTAGCATTTGACTGATAGGTGTGCAAACAAAACACACATGCTTCTGAGAAGACCAAGACTGTAGGAAAATACTGTGCTGTCAGTGTCACTAATTCAGGTGATTGATATAAATGTAGTTAATTAATTAATTGCTCAAGCTTTAGGAAGGACTGTATGGGCCAAGTTCTGCCTCGTATACAAGGGATCGATGGGCTATGGCATCCATGAAGCCTGGCTGCTTTTGTTCTGATAAGAATACAGACCTATAGAGATAGGAGAATTTATTTAAACATCTATTAAAAAACTGAACAGTAGGGGCCAGGGATTTAGCTCAGTGGTTTCGCCGTCTGCTGTGCAAGTGCAAGGACCCGAGTACGATCCCCGGTACCAAAAAAAAAAAAAAAAAAAAATCAAACAGTAACCATTTGCATCAGGCTCTGTGTTAGACATAAGGAAGAAAGCATATTGTTTCTGGCTTGAAGGGCCCTCACTGTTTCTTATAGAGAGGAAGGTGTTCTGGTAGAGATTGGCAAATTTCACCCAGTTCAATTCAACAAATATTCTAGAGCATTATGTTCTCTATATATGAATAAGGATATCTATGAAGAAAGATCCATCAGAGGGAGTTTCCTGAAAGAGCTCTCCAGATGATCTGTTTTTGCATTCGCAGTTGTGCCTATTTTGCCCCAATTTAATCATATTAGCCTATAATATAGGAATCTAATAATTTCTTCCCTTGTCAGCTTTTAATTTCTTTTTAAGATGCATGCAATGCGCCAGAATCCAAATGTAACACCTTTCCCATATTATTTCATATAGATTTCACCAAAAACCAGGAAGGGAAGAATTATTAAGAGTACCTATCAAGAAAATGATTTCTGGAGAGCTTAATTGGCCCAAGGTAACTAAAGTCAGGAAGTGATAGAGTCAGGATATAAAACCCGATCTGCTTCATTCTACATATTAGAATTTTATTAATTCCTTTATTAATTTATTAATTCCTCACTGTTCCAAGGGATTCCTAGACCCATGAATACCACACCTCCTCACCACAGCCCTTGGAGGTGGCTACTATTTTACAGATGGAGAAAATGAGGTTCAGAAAGAGCAAATAACTATCCAAGGCTGTAAAACAAATATCAGAATTTGAACTGTCATCTTTTGGATTTCAGGAGCACTTGGGCCATACATTCTAGAGAACAGTTAACCAATTATGCCCAAGTAGAAGGGAAGAAAGTGACATATATTGAGTTTCTCCTTAGTATCAGAACCTAAGTTAATTTCCCATCCAAAACAACTCCATTGGACAGGATTTTCCTCTCTATACTGATAGAGCATGTACTCTGGTCGATTTTTCTACCCAGGGTCATAGCACAAGTGTGAATTTGACACTGTAACTGGTATGTTTGTTTTTTCATTGTGTCATCTTACTTCACAAAGAAATAAAGTAAATAAAGTTCATGTAGAAGTGATTATATACATGAATTAGTTTTAATGCTTAGAGGACTAGTAAGGAAATATGCACATGATCAGTGTTAGGGACAAATTCATTTATCCCCACAAATGGTGAGTATTTTACATGCCTTTCTAAATAATTTTCTTTTAATTCACATACATGAATGAACCCTGATACT
Source organism: Heterocephalus glaber (assembly GCF_000247695.1). The sequence goes on from NW_004624734.1 coordinate 14,545,208, forward strand.
TCTAATTCTTGTTGAGTTTATAGTCACCCTTTGGTATCTGTGGGAGGTTGATGTCAGGACCCTAACAATATGAGGCTCTAGTCCTTCATAGAAAAGAGCATTATAGTTGCACACAACCTAGGTATATCCTCCCATGTATTTTAAATCATCCCTAGATTACTTATAGTAGCTCTTATAATGTTAATGCTATATAAATCATTGTTATACTGCATTATTTAGGGATTGATGACATAAAAACCCTGTGCATCTTTAGCACAGACAATTGTTTTTCAATTAATTTTTGGATTCACAGTTGGTTGAATCCTAGAATGTGGACCCCATGGATATGCATGGCCAACTGTATTTAAAGTAAGAAAGTGCTTTTTATGCTGTGAGGCACGCAGAGAGGTTGCCTTTTGTGTGCAGGATACATCCAAGTACCCCAGCTTGAAGATGCCATCTGCAGGTTGATCATGTACTTAAATATTTGTAGATGGTGAAAATAATCTTACAAGACCATTGTTGTAACTTAAGGGAAACAAGAGAGGGGATGGGGAACAGGAAAGAAGGGACAAGAAAAAAAGGAATGGAAGGAAAAAATGAAAATAAATCTTTTGTAAATAAAGGGAAGAGGGCTAGAAGGGAGGAGGGAATGGGAAAAGAAGAAGAAGCAAGATATATCATGTACAGGTACAAGTTCTCTATGATGAATGTTATCATTATTTATATCTACCAATAAATGTTTTGCTTCAAAGAAAAAGAGCATTGCTGTAACTTTTCAAAAATAGAAAATAAAGGACTGCCCCATATGAATAAAGTATAAGTCGTGATAAAAGTAAAAGATAATTCAGACAAGGCGATGAGAAAGGATTAAGAATTCTGAAAGCACTTGATTGAACTGATAGGTATAGAAAAAACTCAAAGGTCAAGGTTTCCAATTGCGCATGTGTGAATGTGGCCAGGAACTCCCTATAATGCATCTGTAGGAGTTGTTCCTTCAGCTAAGAAGTGGTATGCAAATTCTATGATTATAGTGTTCAAAGATGGGATGCATAGTTATAAACACAGGAAAATATGAAGATGCCTCCAAGATTCTAGAGAAAGGGATTCTAGCACAGAGAAATTGAAAAAATTTAATCTTTTCTGAACTGTCAAAGATCTAGTAAAAAACTATGCCTTGTGATCCAGAAAAAGAAAAGAAACCTAACCAAATTAGGATGTTTTATTTATATTTTTCTGTTTTGTTTCAAAGGGAAAAAACCTGCAGTGACTTTAATCAGATGGCTTTTTATTTGCTGTTTCTGTATATTGGATTTTGAAACAAGAATGATGCTGTGTGTGTGTGTGTGTGTGTTAAGGCCTTACATTATGGCTACAATAATTATTATGTTGTAAAACTCCACTAGATCATTTCCCCTAGGGATAGCTGTTGGAGAGTGTGCTGAGGCCTGGCTACTGTGAATTCATGTCTCTGTTATTGTGGGAAATTGTAGAATCCAGCTATCTAGTTGTAAGAATGGATCACAAGAAGTTTGTTAACTGAGAAAATTAAGTCGTTTCTGGGAAACCTCACAAGTCTGTTTGTTAAAAGAATGCCAGAAAACTTTAAGAGACCTTGTGAAAGTTTCATGGGAGAAAAACAGGTTTTCCTAGTTTTCTTATTTACCATTGCCTGGGATCAGAAGACCACGACCCAATGACTGTACAGGTGGTGAGAGAGATATGACTCACTGTGCACATCTGTGATGTTTGTGGTGGGCCGGTGGGCTAGATTTTGGCTGAAGTCGCCCTGCTCTCTTGGTACCATCTGATAAGAAGAGGGCTTCAGTGTGCTCTTTGACGTACGGGATTGGTGAATGGAAACAGGGGACTTGTGAATTCGCCTGTAGCTTTTATGAGTCACTTAAAGTCACTGGTTATCATCAGAGGTTAAAATCAGAAAGACAGCTAAGCTGCTTTCATACACGTATAAAAGCCTTGCTTCTTCCCTTTGTGATGGTCGAATAGTGCCAGAGGAATTAAACTGCTGTTCGGCCCCCAGGCTGTCTCCTTTTCTTTCTTTATAGGTTGGTGCTCTCGGGGGTCTCAGGTCTCCCTTTAGAGAGACCACCAATACATTATGTTATTGTAAAATGAATATTTTGATAATCCATTGTTTTAATAGGTCCAGAACTGGTAGTAAGTATAGGAGGCAAGTAAACTGGGAGCCAGATTGAGTAGAGGCTGAGGGACTGAGAGCAGCAGCCAGTGTATCGAGATGGATCTTAAGTGTTCACACTGTTCTTAAAGCAAGCCTTAAGAAGGTTCTTCTCATCAAGATGGCAGAGCAGTCTAAGGCACTGCGTTCAAAAGGTCCTTCTCTGGCCCTTTTCCAGTTGTGTTCCTCCCTGCTGGGTTCAGGAACGAAAGGCAAGGGGATGGGTTTATGCAGAGTCTGTACACGTCTTTTCTAGAATATTCTCCAGCAACTTGCCACCCAGATTTCTCTGCCCCATTAACCTGACCCACTTCAGCAGTCTCTTCTGGAGTTCAGGCTTCTTGAGGGGAAGGGACTTTATAAGCTATAACCCTTGGGTCCCTGAGGTGGCCAAAAGGAGGCTATTAGTAGTGATATACACAAAGCTTAGATGTTTACCCTTGTGGATGAGTCTCTCCTCCCCCTCCTCTCCTCCTTCCTCTTTCTCTTTCTTTTTCTCTTTTCCTTACTCTTCTTCTCCTCATCCTCCTCCTGCTCCTCCTCCTCCTCCTTCACCTTTTTCTCTTCCTCCCCAGTGTTGAGGATTGACCTAGGCCTTGTGAATGCCAGACAAGTGCCCTACCACTGAGCTGCACCCTCTGAACACAGGACATATTGTTAAATGTCATTAAATGTGCAAGCAAGGGCCCCTAGCTTCTTTCTCTGATTTGATTAAACAAAAACACATCTTTTTATGTTTTATTTCCAAAAGTGTAGTGTATATACTTGCCAAAAGTCCAGTATGATATTTAATGTAATTCCTACTAACAACATAAACATTCTCAGAAGTAGTTTTGAAAGGAGGCTCTTGGAGACAGAATGCTTTAAGAGCATGGAACTGTTTTAGGGAAGAAGGGTGTTCTAATTCTTACCCACTGAATGGCTAACACCTGCACCCAAAGGTTTTAACTGTCTTTCAGATGCAGGTGTCATTGCTCTGGTGCTGCCTTTGACAGAGCAACATTGACTTTTTCTCAGTTATTGGATTTTGATTTATTTCCAGAATTACCTGGACTGAGTTCAATGCCAGAACAGTACTTGGAATGATGGACTATCATATGAACTTCACATTCTTGAAATGTCACATGTTCTAATGTCCTAATTTTTCTGGGCAGACAGTAGCATGATGTTTAGCTTTATGTGTCAGCTTGGTGAGGTTCTAGTGTGAGTTATTTAATTAAACTCAAATCTGATTGTTGTTGTGAATGTATTTTGTAGATGTGGCTAACTAAAATTAGGTGATTTTTAAGTAGAAGAGATTATCTTTGATAAACTGTGTAGACCTTATCCAGTCAGTTTGTAGGCCTTAAACTTAGTTCACAGATTAAGAAGAATACCTCTGGACAGCAGCATCAACCACTGCCTGAGAATTACTAGTCTGTTGTACTACTGTATGGATTTCAGATTTGTCAGTCCCTACAATAATCAAGGGAATATATATATATATATATATATATATATATATAAACAAGCCTATCTATCTATCTATCTATCTATCTATCTATCTATCTATCTATCTATGACTGATGATTTTGGTGCCAAGATCTTAGAGAGATTGGATTGTTAGAGTAGATTTACTAAGTATGACCTGCTCCTCCACCATGGGAGGGCCTGAAAGACAGTCCTTCCACCAACATTGTGAGAAATAAATTTGTGAGATTGACTCTAGTGTCCTTAAAGAGCTCTATGATCACTCTTCTGTGTAGGTCTGAAATTGCAATAAGATCTCCAGCTACCCAAGCAGTAATCAGAATACTATGTAATCAGTATTCCTCACTATAGGTTTTTGTGAGTCAGGCAAATTTTCAGCTACTGAAGCAGTAATCAATTGTACTAAGAGATGCTCTAAGAGATCTAGAAGCCCAAATTCCCCATGATAATCAGGATCACACAGCAATTTCTGTCTTTGTCTATTGATTCAGAGGCATGAGGAGCCCAAAGTGGCCACATGACACTGTTAACATCCAGTTCATTGGAATAATTACTGTATCTCCTGGTAGAAGCACTCCTCCTTTTGAAACTAAGATCTCTAGAACAACAGAGAATAGGATCATGGGAACAAGAGCTAGAATTATATTAATGAATCATTAGCAGTGATCACAAACAGTGTCTGTCATGTTTATTTCCACCCTTCAGTTCCCAGAACCATGAATCCTGGCTGTCGGGAGCAATGCTACACAATTTTAGGGAAAAATCATTTGGTTAGCTTAGTTCTCCTGCCTACAGCCCAGCTATGGAATTCCGAGACATAATTCCATTTTGGTTTCTGGTCACAACTGAGACCTCAATGATTCAGTGATGCTGTGATTCTCCAGGACAAGAAACATTCTGGGAGCTGAAAACATCTTGGGAGGAACAAACATCTACACAGTTTCTCCTTGTTCTTGGATTGTTACATCTTATTTGCTCAGGATGTACTGAACTCTCTGCAAGTCATTTGTTAACATCTGTTTCTCCTGATGTACTGAGTACTGAATAAAAGGTGCAGTAAACCGGGGGCTTTCGTCTTTGCTGCCCAGAGCAGCACTGATCAGACCCAAAGCTCAGCTTCTTCTCAGTCTCATTTTTCTACCTTTCCTGTAATTCACCGTGTGCTGCCATGGCTCGCAGGAGACCAGGACTTACTGCAGAGGTTCTGGTAACGTCCCCTTCCCCTGTTTCCTGCACCTGGCTATGGAAAAGCAGAGCCATATATTGAATGTTGAGTTAGAGTTTATAGAGCTTGCTGAGTGATATTTCTCCTGCCTTACCAAATATTACCAACTCACTGGTGTTATAACACCTGTCGTCTTCAAAAGGCTATTCCACAGTTATATCAAGCCAGCTGCTTCAGGAGATGTGGAACATGGTAAAACTTACTAATTCCATGAACATGGGCTTGCAGTCTCACAAGAAAAAGCAATGCTGAATGGAAGGTCATTATTGGGGAGAAGGTATTTCCATGAATGGTAGTTCTGTCAGAAGCATTGTATTCTGGGAAGGCAAGTCCATGTCCAAAGTAAAAATGAGGTGCTACCCTTCTGTGATGGGTGTGTCCAGTATAACCTGCCTGCCATGGAATAACTGAATGATCCCCTTGGAATGATGCTAAAATGGGAACTCAGTGTGAGATACTGACAGATTGAGCACTCAGCGGAGGTTGTAACCATGTTGGCCTTGGTGAGTAAAAGTCTATGCCATAATCTCCATCCCTGCCACCATGGTTACTTTGTTTATGAACACATTAACAATGAGAGTTGTGGCAAGGCAAAGAAACTGAGTAGTATACACAGAACAGATTATCCTAACTTCATTAATACCACGCCCTGTTGTGCTCATCCTGAGTGAATATTTGCACAGGATACAAATATCTTCATGGCGTTTGAAGTTTATCCACAGATTTCTTTGTCAGATTTCCTGTTACTAATTTGGCAGTGATGTTCCTTCTAAATGTCTGATCAGCCAGCCAAACCATTGTCCACAATCCATGAATCAGCATAGAGTCATCCTGGTGGCTATATCTCTTTCAGGCAAAATAAGCAATTACTGAGATTTACTTTCACCACTGTTCTTCAGGCATGACCCCAAAGGATTGCAGTACTGCAGCTGTCCATTTTTGAGTGGTGCCTTCATAGCAGAACCACCTGTAAACCAACACCAAGTTTTCTCTTCTTTAACAATTCATTATAGGGAACTCCCTATGAGGAGAAAATGGGCAGAAGTAGGAACTATGGTCATTAGGGGCACTTTTTCACATAATTTATTGTACTCTCAGGAATGCTTAAGTTCAATCTTTTGTATACCAATTCTGATTACAATGAGAGACCACTGTACTCATAATACTGGGCTTAGATGGGTCAGATAGTAGCAAGTTATTGATGCATAGCTCAGCCTCATAGGAAAACTGAGGGATTATATGTGGAAATGATGTTAAATATTTGGTCTCTACTGAGATACAAGAGCAAGCTGAAAGCTTTTTATTGAAAGAAGTGTAGTTATTTACAGAAGATGGCTGGGCTTTGCTCCAAAGTCCTAAGGATCTTTGCTTCCAGTCAGTATGGTATCATCAAAGTTATGGACCAATGTTATGTCTTATGGTTAGGAAAAGCAATGAAGGCCTTTGTGGACTATGTTATGAGTTAATGATGAAGTGCTGATATACTCTTGAGGTAGTAAATAAAGGTCTATTATATTGCTGGCCATTTCAGCTGAAATCAAACTGCTTCTGATGGTCTGTACCAATGACTATTTAAAACAAAAGAAAATTAAAAAGCATTCACCTGCTCAGTAAATGAATATTGGTTACTGGGGAAGGTGTATTGACTTACTCATGCAATGGAACCACATTGTAACAGCCACTGCAAATGGAGTCACCATCTGCTCAAGTTTCTAATAATCCACTGTTATTCTCCAGGATCCATCTAACTTTGGCACAGGCCAAATTGGAGAGTTGAATGGGGATGTGATGGGTATCATCACTCTTGCATCTCTCAAGTCCTTTTTGATGTCTCTAATCTCTGCAATCCCTCCAGGAATGCAGTAATGATTTGGTTCACTGCTTTCCTAGGTAGGTGCCACTTCTAGCAATTTCTACTCATACTTTCCCACTATACTGCCTTCACTCCACATGCCAGGTAACTGATGTATGGATTCTGATAATTACTGAGTATATCTGTTTTAATCATACATTCTGCAATTGAGAAAACAACAACAGGATGCCTCAAGAATTTACAGCATCTGCTGTGTTATGAATCTGAAGTTTGATTGTCTGACCTCCATGAGCACCAACTCTTGCTGGTGGGCCACAGTCATGTTTTGAGTCTTCTGAAATAATTGTCTCTCCATAACTAGGTTCCAGTTATTCTTAAAAGAACCTGATAATTTCCTTTTCCCCATGACACAGCTATCCAGGTAAAAGATCATAAATCCATTCAAACAAGACTAGGGGAAAGTTTAATAGTATAAATCTTTGGAAGATGGGTAGGATCCACTGGGGGACCTGGGCTGTATTTCATTTGAAGGGTTCTTGATCAGTAGACTGGCTCACATCCAGTAATTAATTGAGCAGCTACAGATCTTTGTCCTAGTTTGCTACAGATGCCAAAACAAAGTAACACAGACTGATGGCTTAAACAAAAGAAATCTAGTTTCTCACAGTTGTGGAGGATCTGAGCAGTTTTAGTTTCTCCTGAGACCTCTATCCTTGTTGAATAGAGGGGTACCTTCTCTGCATGTCTTCACATAGTTGTTTCTACATGTTGACTCATCCCTGTTATCTCCTCCTCTTATGAGGACAACAGTCACATTGGGGTTGGATCCCACCCTTAAGGGCTCAATTAGACTTAATTACTTCTTTAAAAGTTCCGTGTTCAAAAACAGTTACACTGGAGATTAGGGGTTTGACATATGAATTCAAGGCAGAGGTAAAATTTACTCTGTAGTGCTCTGCTTTGGTAAATGAAGTTAGACTTTTGTTCACTTGACGTAGAATTGCTCCACTGTACAGATCAAGTAAGGGTTGAGTAAAATGATCATCTAATCCTTGTTTAGGGATACCATGATCAATTAGCCAATGTCATAGGTCTGTGTGAGTTAGACGTTACCATGACCCATTGGAGAACTACAGTGGCCTAATTCAAGCAAGGCTACTAATGACTCAGATCTTTTAAGAAATGAATGTTTCTTAAGAAAAAACAGAAAACAACAAAAAACAAAAAGCAAAAATAAAAACAAATCCCCCAAAACAAACAAACCACATAAAAGAAAACCAGGACTAACTGAGATACTTGCTGAGGGCAAAGGCATTTTGGAATGGATAGTGGAACAAAGTAGTAACAATTATCAACTATGGCCACCTGACCAGTTTCAAAAAAAGGACTATGACTGTTATTAGTGCATTTTCATAATTTCCATGTTTGTGGATATGTTCATGTTTGGATATAATTGTGTATATACAAATATTTTTCATTCCTCTTTTCCTTTTATTATCTAACATAAGATATATTAATAATGGCTAAGTTTATATCAAAGTGTTCAAGTTGCAGGAAATCAAGAATATGAATGATATCTGAAGATTTTGTATACTCTTTTAAAGAGTTAATGTTCATTTTAACACAGGATATTACTTTATTTTTGTTTTACTTAGAGTTTAAGTATGGTTTAAGATGATATGTATAAATGCAAAGTTGACAAGGGGTGGATTGTGGTGGTTAGTATGTGTCCACTTATTAAGGTATGATTTACAGTTATTTACTCACACACTAATTTAGGTATTTCTGTGATGGTATTTTGTGGATGTGGTTAACATACACAATCAGTTGACTTTAAATGAAAGAGATTATGTTTATAATCTGGGTGGCCTATCCAATTAGTTGAAAGGTCTTGAGAATAAAATGGAGTTTTTCTTAAAGAATGAAAAATGCCAGTTCTGGACAGTGACATCAAGCTCTGTCTGAGAGTTTTCAGCCGTTGTCCTGTCTTAGGAATTTCAGACTGGCCAGTTCCACCATTAGGTAAGATAACTCCTTCAAAATATAATGTATATTGTATTATATATCTCTTATACATACTGTCATATATATATATATCTCAGTTCACAAACTTAATTCTCTCCACAGTCTGATTGCAAACCAAATAGAAAATTTTATTAGGTTCTTGTCCAATGTAGTTTGCGACTAGAATTATGGAGAGAATTGAGTCCATGAACCTAGGTACCACTGTATATATGTCCATTTGCTAGACTGACGTACAGACATCAGAAAAGTGCTACACTTTACTATTATAGTTTATTATAAGGTATGCAAATGAACAGCCAGATGAAGGAGTGCACAGAACTAGGTCTGAAAGGCTCCTTAGCCTCTTTCTCTGTGGAGTTGGAATATTCCAGTCTCCAGGTCTGTAAATGTGTTCACCAACTGGAATGCTCTCCAAGTCTCCTGCTCAAGAGGTTTTACGCAACCCTATATCCTGCTCCCCTCCTCCTACTGAAGGTCAGGATGTAGAACTGAAAGTTGCTATTTCTAGTCTTGTGTTTAGTCTTTCTGGTGATCAGCCACCATCTTGAAGCTATTAGGAGCCCCACCCTGAGATACCTCATTAGGGTGGACTCAGATGTCTTTGAAGGAGTTCATTATAAATATATAAGTGGCAGAAGACACTCCTATCATTTAGGAAACTCCAAGGGCTTTAAGAGATTTGTGCCAGAAACCATATTGCCAAATCAAATATATATATATATATATATATATATATATATATATATATATATTTATTTATTTATTTATTTATTTTGTACCGGGGATGGGACTTAGGACCTTGCACTTGTGAGGAAGGTGCAGTGCCATTGAGCTAAATCCCCGGCCTATATATTCATTTTTGATTGTTGTTAATTCTCTTGGGTAAATAACTAGCAATCGAGTTGGTTGGTCATGAAGCAA
>NW_004624734.1:14554937-14565066 GCF_000247695.1 Heterocephalus glaber
AAATATATATATATATATATGTATATATATATATATGTATATATATATACATATATATATATATATGCTAGCAGTAGTACCATCCTTCCACCAATATCCTTCCAGTAAGTCCCCCTTTGATTAAGATAGTTAGAGTTAGCTTTTATTGCTTGTCTTTTGAGCTACTAGGTGACACACTTTTCATGATCTGGTATCAAGGAACCAGTAAAATGGGAAATAGAATATACTTTGCATATTTCATTATGTGGGATGAGTTTGCAATGCTTGATGTGGGTGTAAAATTCCAATTTCCTCCTCTAATGAACTCTTCAACAATGGACCTGCTCTTAATTTAACTGTACATTATTATAGCTAAATATTGTTTGCTACAGAAGACCTTATCCTGACCTCATAAGAAAATTAAAATCAACTGAGGAAAGGAAAACATGTGGCACAAAAGAAGAAAAGAAATTCTTTGTGTTTGTGTTTCAGGGCTATATCCTCATCACTATCTCTTTCCTAATACAATAACACTTCATGTACCTTTGACTACTGCTTAATGTGATCGGACAAATATTATCTTGAAAGGACACATTCTGAGTTAAAACTCTCCTTCTTGGGTTTGTTTTTGTGGCTTTTGCAGTTGTAGGTTACAATAGGCCATTTGATTAATGAGCTGTTTTATTGGGATGCAAATAATGTTTAATGTCATAAGATCCATATGTTGTATATTACAGAACCATAAAACTTACCTTGGCACAAAATGGAAAATTTAAAGCATCTCTCTTGAAAAAATATATCATACTGAACAAAAAGCATGTGAGTATTTCTGCTATTTATGAAACTGATGAATACCGTGCCAGATTTGTTTAGTTTTGGTGTTAACTCTGATGGTGTGTGTAATATGTGTTCATCAGAGGTAACTTTATGCTTCTTTTCCTACTCCATCTGCTCAGAATAGTTGAAAGAAACAAACAGCTGGTTTTGATAACACACAGTAGCTATAACCTGCATGGTTGAGAAATAAAAAGCTAGAAACTAGAAAGAAAATGTGATCATAGTAAAAATAGGAATGGAAGATTAGAGTTTGATTGTCCATATATCACAGTGAAATGTAAGTAATTAGTCCATCGGATACAAATCTCAGAGCAGCATAACTCTTTGGGGTATAGAAACAAACAATGGCTGGATATCTGGATATGATTCATGATGCTTTGATCAGTATGGATTTCATATCTTACGAAGCCACTCATGAGACTGAACCAGGCTCATCAGCTGTTCTTCCCACACCCTTCATGTGTTTACTGCTTTTCCTTCTTCAATCTTCTCTCAAGTATCACTTCTCAAAGTTTTTATCAATTCCTGTTTTGGTATTCTCTCTCATTCATATTACCTCATTTTATTCTCTTTATGGAATTTTTCATTGCCTGAAATGTTCTTGTTTACCTACTGGTTTACCTGTTTATTGTGTTTCACATCAGAAAATCATCTCCATATCAGATTTGTTTACAGTTATAAACTCAGATTGGTGCCTGAAATGCACGGAGAACTCAGTAAATATATATTGAATGTTGAACTTAAAAAGTGAGGATAGTAGTAGTCTTCCTCCTCTTGAAAATGTCTGTGTTAACTGAGATAATCCTTGCAAAACTGTCATAAGGGTGCAGAGCACAAAGTATTCAGTAACTGTTGCTGGCATTATTTTTATTATTTAAATGGTTACAACAGTAATGATGGTGATGATGAGAATATTTGCCCCAAAAGAAATTTAAATGACAGTCATAGAAGGTGATTTGATGTGGCTACATTAATCTATAACTTCATTGAAATTTTTGAAAGTAAAGTTTCCTAAACCTGGATCAAAAATTAATTGTACAGATTATTAAAAGTGTGTTTGCTATGGAGGTAGGAAATAGTTTTCACTGTATGAAAATCATGACTTCCACAAGAACTTGTATGCCACAGCAAAGGCCCAGTGATAAAGTTCTACGGGAACCATGCCCACTGGCTTGAGTTAGGAAGTCCTGAGGGATCCTGTCGTGCTTCCCAGTCATCGCAGGAGCATTCATTCTCTACGAGCTTCAGGCAAACACTTTCTTGGTGATATCTCACCCAATAGAATTGCATATACCCTTCTTACCTGACAACATTTTATTCCACATCTTTAATAAAAATATATATTGTCTTCAATAAAAAAGATACATCAAATTTCTGTGATTTACAAGGCACAACACATGTAAGCTATTCTTAAGTTTCCTACCCATAGCGATGAGATATGCAATCCTTCCTGACATCAGTCCCACTCTTTACACAAAGTTGTGAATTTATTGCTGTTTCTTTTCTCCTCGATAGAATTTTACTTTCCATACAGGTCTGTGTTACTTGCTGGAAAGCTGGGGCCTTGGCCCAGGTGGAGCAGTGAGGGGCTGTTACCATCATGAAAGATCCCTGACTGGCTCACTCCACACCAGAGCTCCCATTCATACGTATTGATTTTTGGACAGTAAAATTCTGATGGCTTCCTCAGAGGGGCCAATTTTTTCAGATTAACAGCTGCTCTGTTAACCTCAGAAGAACTGTGGGCCTTCATTTACGGACATCAAGAACTATGCCTCAAACAATGGGCCTCTCAATTTCAAAACAAAAGAAATGTCATGAAAGGAAAATCATATTTGAAATTAACTATCCTGTTTTCAATATAACACACTTGAGGAAATAAAACTCCAGGAATACAGAAATAGTTGATGTTCCTCTTGTTACTATTTATGTGCTGTGTTTACTTTGTGTCATTTCTACATGGGCAATAAAATCCAATATTTAGTGTCTGTATAGATTTCATTTAATTTTGTTAGTGAACCAAGCTATTTGGTTGTTGTTGTTTCAGTAAGAAACAAAGAGGCAAGCAGTGATCGTGATTTGCATTTCATTAGATAGTGTCTGGAAGGAATCATGATGGAGGAGTCTGAACAAACTCCAAATGTCAGAGTGGGCATGTACTTCTTATTTGCCAAAGAACCATATTCTTCTGGAAGCAAGGGGTGAAGGGGGATGAGGGCCTATAGATCTCATCAGGTTGATCATAAGGAGAGGTGAAAACCACTCTAAACAAGAAGACAGAGAGCCTACCAAGGGGCTGGAAGATGTGCCACCAAACTGGCTTCCAATGGTCTTGGGTCGATGAGTTTGTTTTGTGTGTGATGTATGTGATGTAACATTGGTCCCCATGAATCATCTCATTAGTCTCCAGTGGTCTCAAGATTCCAAGGGAAGCGCTTCAGTCTGCATGTAGCTAGCTACATGTTACCTCTTCCTCTGATCTTTTCCCATCCCTATTCTTTAGTTCTTATGTTTAACTTTTATCACAGTAATGCAAGCAGTACTGTGAGATTCAAATAGTAAAAGGTTTATTGAAAGACAGCTGCAGACAGAAATGCAGGTTAGAAACATGGAGGAACTAGAGAAGAAATAATTCTGGACTTCTTCCATCTTGTGGTCTTACACCAGGGCTGCCTATTGGCTAATCTACCAGAGCCACGAACCTGAGTGATACATTCCTGCATAGAGAGTTAAGAAAGTTGCCAAAGAATAACCAGCTCAGAAACTAGTAATTATTTTCAAGGGCTACTGAAAGAATGAAATGAGGTAAATATGAGAAGCATTCAGGCGAAGATATTGGCATATAATGGGTTCCCAAAATATGTCTTTCCCTTCTTCGCTGTTTCCCCTTTCTCATTTATCAAAATCTGCTCTCTCCAAATTGTGATTTATTTATTGCATGGGCACTACTTATCTCTTTAAAAAGGCATTTTAATAAGAGATGAGACTCATTCAAAGAATTTTAGGTATTTTATATGTTAGTTATTCAGTGAATGGTATGTTGGTGGGGAGGAAAGGGCCCCTTCCTGTTTCTTGAAGTTCATAGGAAGGAGCAGTTTCCTGTTTGGCTTGGCCTACACTGGGAGTTAAGGTCTTTCTTATGCTGCTCTAGGGCCCCACTAACTGTTGCAGTAGGACGTAATGTGGCTCTTCGCACAGGAAGATATTAAAATCAGGTCATAAATCTCTCTAGAAGCCAAGAAATATTGTTGCCTCAGACAGCCTTCCTACCACAGTGCAAATGGCTCCAGCACAGTGTATAAATCTGCGCATTCTCTGGCATGTTTTTGAGGTCACCTCCTGCCACTCTATCTGCTAAAGAAATGACCTTCTCCCTTCCCAATTCTCTTTTTCCATCAATACTGCCCCTGACCCTGTGCACCATGTGGGTCTGCGGGATTCCCTTTGTTTTTCCCTTGACTCTTCAAAGGATGGAAGAGAAGTCCCAGGGGGATTCTTTGGAATGATTACCGGGGCCAAGGAGTTAGGATGTTTCTCTGGGAGAGGGAGAAGCTTTTTTTCATTGCAGCACTTGCTTCAGTCCCTGGATGGGGAGCTTAGCAATGTTGAGCTCAAAGATTTTGACCTCTTGGAGACATTCCTGTTTCCAAGGGTCTTCCCAGCAGCATGCACCTGAGACCCAGACTAGGGCTTACTCCTGGGATCTGGGACAGGGAGAGAGTGTGGGCAGGTATGTGCAGCCCGCAGAGAGCCCCTCACCACATGAGCCCCGTGTGCTATAGCTTTCTCTCAGGAGTTCCCCTCCACACATCCATAATCCACTCCTCTCAGGTTCCTCATTAACTTAAAAATCATCAGCGTTCTTTTAATGTGGCTTTTTGTGTTTCATTTCCTTTGTTGGTTAAAAAATGTTTCATTGAAACATTTTATAAGATTTCTATATAGTGCATACATTTTGAACATTTTGTTCCTATTAACATAAAATATTATTTTCATTTCCTTGCATTGGGAAGAAAGTGGAAAAAAAGCCTTATAAAAATTAAAAAAAATCTTTTTGTTATGAAGGAGATATGAATGATTTATGAGCATAATAAAGGCAAGTCTCTTTGGTCAATATTATGAATTTAAAAATAAGACTTTAGATTTTAGAATGACTTAAATGACAATAGGCACTAAAATAACACTGAAAACCAGGTATAATGAGGAATTTCTTTCTTTCTAACCCCAAAAGGCATGACATGTGGTCTGCCATTGGGAAACCGAGTAGAGTTGTCTTAGATCAGGGTCGAGGGAAGGCTACAAATTATGTCTGTAGCCTGTCTGTGCTCCTGACAAGGATGCCTGTTAAAATCTTCCGTCATTTTGATAGGTCCTCAAATGTCACATCTCACTGAATTTACTGGACAGAGGAAGTAGAAGAGTCCTTGTCCTCACCCATTGCTGTAGTTTGAAAGTGATTGAATGTGAACACAAAAGTTCATGTGTTAGAAATAGAAGCCCCAAATTCACTTACTCATGGTTTTTGGAGGTGGGGCCTTCAGGAGATAATTAGGATTAGATGAGGTCACGAGGGTGGGGACCTTATGATGGTGTTTGTGGCTTTATAGGAAGAAGAGGGACCAGAGCTAGCATGTTTGCTCTGTCTTGCCATGTGATGCTGTCTGCCATGTTGTGATGTAGCAAGAGAGTTCTCAAGAGATGCTGAGCAGATGTTGCCTGGCTCTTGGACATTCATCCTCTAGAACCATGAGCCAAATAAAGTTCTGTTCTTTATAAATACCTGGTCTTAGGCATTTTGTTATAGCAACAGAAAATGGAATGGATACCTATATTGGCTAATTCAGTCCTTCCATGACCTTCCTCCCAGTGACACCGAGCCACTCATTCCTTGCATACATTGATTGCTCAGTAGCCTGTGATTGATTTTGTACTGTGATTTTGTGCATACTTTTGTGGTAATTCTCCCCCAACTCCACCAGCTCCTACCTGTTAAATTCTACACTGTCTATTTGGGTTTTAGTTTTGTGTCTCATGGCTCCTAACCCAAGGTTCTTTCTGGAAGCTCCAGGTATGAAAGGGCATATTAAGTTGGATATATCAAGAGGGAGGCTGGGGGCGGTGGTGATCATGAATGGAATTTCTTAAGTGAATTCACCCTGCTCTGATGTCAGGCACCCAGGACTGCAGGCTCAGAAAGCAGATTCCATTAGCAAACAGAGAATGTACTGGAGAATGGGCTCATGTCAACCAGCTTGTGGACTGAAGAAGACCGGTTTTTAATAGAACAGAGGACTGCCATCTTTAAGCAATTCTTTACCACGGTAGCTCATCGCTTAGAGAAGGTACTTTATTGGTGAGACTCAGACAAGCTGGTATGTGTGATGCTGCTGGAAGTTTAAATTTTCATCAATGTACTGTGTACCTACTCCAGGGTAGGCCCTATTCTAAGCCCTGGAGATATATCAGTGAATAAAGTAGACAAAAATCACTGCTTTCAAAGAATGGGTCTTCTGTTAGCTATTTGAGTCCAGAAGATTGAGTCTCTTATTTGGGCAGAGCGAACACATGGCCTGTTTTCTCTCCTCAGAGTTCCACAGACCCATCCCAAGAGTTAAAGCATACTGTAGCAGTCCTTCAAAGAATAACATAAAAATAGAGCAATGTGAGGCAATGAACCTTTAGATTGTAATGCAGAAAATCCTATGGGTGGGATTCAGAACAAGGTTTATTACCTTGGTATGATTTTACTTCCATAATTCTGCTGATGAAAGTAAAGGCCTTTCCAGGCCATTTAGTTATTATAAAGTAGAAAGGATATGTGGAGAGAGATGGGCCACAGAAATAGAGAAAAAGGGAAGGTATATTAGTCCATTTTCTGTTACTACCATTAAATACCTGTGGTAAGCTAATTTATAAAGAGAAGATGTTTTATTTTGGCTCATAGTTCTGGTCCAAGATTGAGGGCCTATGTGGCCATGGCTTTCTGGTTGGCAGGATACTGAGGTGGCACAGGAAGATATTATATAGCAGGAGTGTGTGTGTGTGTGTGTGTGTGTGTGTGTGTGTCCCGGTCTGTCTCCCCCTTCCTATAAAGCCACCAGCATTCAGTCATGGGGACCAGATCCCCATGACCTTATCTAATGTCTCCCAAAGACCCCACCTCTCAACGGGATAATTGGGTTAAGTTTCCACACTCTTGGTACTTCACAATGGGCATTAAATTTCAACAAGGAATCCTTGAGGGACCCATTCAAATCATATCCAAACCATAGAAGCCAATCAATCTGTGTGATCAAGGGCAGAGCGGAGAGACTGAAGCCATTGAGAAGAGCAAGAGACAGAAAGATGGGAAGAGGGTTTTAAAAATAGTGATGGATTATGAATTGAACTTTCATATTTTTTGAATGGGGCTGTTTTTGAGTTATGATACTGAAGAGATTAAGCATGGGATTTATAAAAGTTAATGAAGTTTTGGATTCAGTTTGAATTTGAATATTCTTGAGCTTTTAGTCTTCTGTCTTCAATGTTTCCTTTAGTATACAGTTATAATCATGTGGGTCTCCTTTCCATAGAGCTGTAGGAAGTCCACTTCTTGCTTCAATATTTTTAAGGTTCCACATGTGCTTCAGTTCCCAGGTAGATTCCTGTCACTTCTCACTCCAATCTCCTCCTAGACTAATTCTTTGCTGCTTAAATTCAATTTTTAATAATGCAATGCACACACTAGTTTGAGACTCAAATATTAAATGGCTTAATGAAAAGCAGAGGCCCTCCACTAAGCAGTCCCTTCACTATATTCCAGCTCCCAGAGGCAACTGTTCAACTCTTTCAGCTCTCATTTTCTTGTACTTACCCCCTTATTTCTAAATGAAATGCTTGCATTACTATTTATTATTTATCAAATGTAGACATTATTCATTGACATTCTGCTAAGATAGATGAGGATTTATCCTTCTCTCTCTTCTCCCATTCCATATCCCACCTACCTTTTCTTCCTATACTTATTACAATTACATAAATTTTTTTTGTCAAAAAACAGTTAGCATTGACATTATTGTGACTATGAAAAAGTTCATACCCAAGAATTATATCATAAGGATATCTTTCTTGTATTCAATTTTGTTTTCTTTTCCCCCAAAAGTTAATGTTTTCCATTTCCTTTTTTGTGTGCTTATAATTTAATTTTTGCACTCCATTATACTACTTATACATTTATTAAATTATTTTTTCAAATGATCAAATAAATAAAATGATCTGCGAATGAATTATATTTTCCTGGATGTCTCCTAAAGGCTGCTTTTCCTGTACCTTCATTTGAATAGATATTCCTGGACTTTTTTCTCCCAGACCTGGTGCTTGTTTCTCACCTGTGGATTTCTTTTTTGTGTTTTTGTGGGAAAGTCACCTTCATTTTCCTGGGGAACATGCTCATAGATTCCTAAGAAATTGTTTATGGTGATAATTATTTGTTTGAAGTCTTGCTTTTGAGAAAACTTTTTAAAAAATCTGTTTTCATACTTGCTTAACGATTTGGCTCGGTATATAACATTAGGTTGCAAATAACTTTGCCTCAGTATTTTGAAGTCATTTTTCTGCTGCATTCTAACCTCTAGAGATGTTGACAAGAAGTCTAATATCATGCCATTTCATATCTTGTTCAATGACCTTTCCTCCAACTCCAAAGAAAATTTATAGGATTTTTTTCTTTTGCTTCCTAGTACTCTAAAATTTCTTAACATGGTATCCATATGTTTGCTTTTTATCATTCACTATACTGTACACAGTGGACTGTTTCCTAATCTGATAATTCTAATACATACTTGATTTCTGGGAAATAATTATGGATTTAAAAATTATTTGTTTTCAAAGGAGAAACTAGAGACATTTATAGCTAAATGGATGCCTATTGAGGCCATCTTCTTAAGTGAAATAAATAGGACACACGTGTAAATACCAAATAGTTTCTCTAGTGTAAGAAACTGAAAGTGTAATTAAGGATACACACGGATGAAACGGTCTAATAACATATTTCTCAGATTGTGTTTCCATCGTGTGTCATATGACTGTATTGAAATTTAATTTAGGAAGAAGCTTGGCTTATGTGAAGTCTGCTAGCTAACTGGAGTGTTTTTCCAGACCTCTATTTGTTCAGTGTAGGTCTTGGAGATCTTTTTGAAGCAAGTCACATCCTCTTGTGTCTTGTTGGTGCTTGAGATGCTTTTTCAAGTTATATGAAAAAATGTTTAAGAGCTTTTCAGTTTTGTTTTGGTTGAGTTCTACTGTATTTGAATATTATTGTAGGGATTTTCCCCTTGCATTATTCTTTTTTGAGTGGTTTTAATTTTTTTATATGTATGTTTGATAATAAAGTTATTTAAAAAATTATTTCTTTTTTACTGTTTGTCTTAATATATTGTTGCACATTCTGGATCAAGATTCTTAAGTTTTTAAAAAAATCTCTTTTAATTTCATGTTTTTATTTTATTTGTTCTACTTTTTGAAATTAAAAAAATGTTTATCTTCTAGTCTTTGATATGTGTCTTTGTTTTGACTATCAATTTTCCAGTTCTTAAAATTGTTTCTCTTCAGTTATTATCTATTTTAAGTACTCATAGTATCTTTTATTGGTTTTACAATTTTATTAATCCTAGCCTATTCACTATACTTTATAATTATTCTTTCTTTTTCAATTGCTTTAATTTGGGCTTTTCCCAAAATTGAGTTTTTGCTGTGTTTTGGGTTCTCATGTAAGAGGCCTTTCTTATATGTCTGAATGTCCATTGATGTGTAATAGAGATGACTAAAAAGCTTATTGGAAGGAGTAAAATGTAAATGAGACACATTAATATGTAACACTGAGTCTACTAGGATTGTATCTGGATTATTTTCTTGTTACTGGGACAAAATACCTGACACCCACAAGTTAAAGGAGGAAAGGTTTATTTTAGCTCATAGCTTATAAAGGTTTCAGTCTATACTTGGCTGTCTCCAAAGTAGGGCAGCATGACAGATGAGAAACAGTCCATGGGATGGTAGGCAGGAAACACTGTGACTTCCTTCTTTTCCTTTTTATTCCATCTAGGCTACAAGCTTGTTGCTTGGTGGCACCCATACCCAGGGTGAGGTTTTTAAATCCATCCTCCACACCCAGAACTATGCTAAACCAATTAGTGGATTAATCCAGTACCACACACCCATGATCCAATATCACACACTTACGATCCAGTCACCTCCCAAAAGGCCCATTTATGAGAGTGTATGGTTTTGAGGGGGCAGAAAGCCAAGAACTCCTCAGAGAGATATCTGACTGCTC
>NW_004624734.1:14565721-14580367 GCF_000247695.1 Heterocephalus glaber
AGAGGAATAGCTGGGTCAAATGGGACCTCTAGTCCTAGTTCTTTGAGGTATCTCCATACTGATTTCCACAGTGGCTGCACCAGTCTACACTCCCACCAACAGTGGAGCAGGTTTCCTTTTTTCCCACAACCCCACCAACATTTGTTATTGGTTGATTTCTTGATAGCAGCCATTCTTTCTGGGGTGAGGTGGAATCTCAGTGTTGTTTTCATCTGCAGGAGATAGGGTCTTTAAAGAGGTAATGTGAGATCATTAAGGTGGTCCCAATTCTTTGTCTGTGTCTCTGTCTCTTTCACTTGCTTCTTTGCCATGATGAGGTGAGAAACTTTCTCTACCATGTGCTCCTGTCCATGAAGTGCATCCTCTCCACCTATAGAGAGCCAATGGGGCCAAATGACCATGGACCAAAACCTCTGTATCTATAGCCAAATAAAAATTTTAAGGCTTTCCTCTTTCCTTCTGTTCTCTTTATTTGTTAAGTTTTCATACTTTTAAAAAGTTCCTTTACTTCTATTTTAATGGGTTTGAGGGAAGAGAGCGTGTATATGTGTATATATATATATATATGGTTTCTAACTTCTTGATCTTTTTTTTTGTTTGTTTGTTTAGCTGTAGAAATCTTGGCAAAAGTTGTGACATTATGGTTTCTTTAAGAGCTTTCACATGGAGTGGCTTTCAATTTGTTGCTTTTCTGTTTGAAAGGACACTCCTTTTCCCTAGTTTGTGACTCTGGTGCTGCAGCTATAATAATCTCTTGTTCACCAGATGGTGTGATATGAAGCTTGGTCAACAGCAGGCTCTGGAGGAATCCTGGAAGGAAGAGACTCCTCTCCCTGGCTCCAGTGTGCTTTCATGTCTGGTTCCTATGGTACAGGGTGGTTAACAATGTGTGGAGCCCCAGTGACACAAAGTTAAGTCCCAGTAGCACCCTAATGGGGGTGGGGCTGATAACTAGTATGACAACAGCCACAGATAGCACATGCATGGCTGGGTAGGAAGACACGGCAGCCATTTGGTGACCTCTCTTTTAATGCCCCCCCCCAGTTGACAATTCCCTGTAAGTAGTTAGCAATTCTTTATACTAAATTTTCTCTCTTCAAGTAGCAGTGTGGTATCTGCCTCCTGCCTGGACTCTGAGTAACCATCGTATTGACATTTTTGGCAGTGACTTGGCTTGCATGATGGGAAAGCGGAGAGCTCTTGATATGACTATGATGATTGTGGGCAGTGATAATGAGGTAGGGAGAGAGAAAGGCACATTGAACATCTTCATGGAAGCCCTAAACAGTCCAACAAACAAGCAAGCAGATATTGCAGGCAAACCTTCCTCTCCTTTGTACAGCAGGGAGTTGGTGGAAAGCAGTTAAAAATTCTCTCCTTGTCAATTGTAAACCCCAAGGTTCACAAACTTTCCCTCTAGATATCTATTCAATAACATACTTACGTTTATTTCAATATAATTTCCCCTAGATCTTCAGGCAAAATCAATGCTCTGGGAAGATGTGGGTTATTTTTCCTGAGCCTGTCTTTCCCCTTGGCTCAGGATGCAAGCTTCCCTGGGGAGCCCTGTTAACTGCTCTCTGGAGTGGCAGCTTCAACCCCACAAACTTTCCCTCGGCAGAATACATTGCAATTGATTAGTTTTCTGTTTTCTAAATTACTGTCGAGTTTCCGACTCATCTCCCTGAGATGATTCCCATCATCTTTATTGGAGATTTGGGTGTCTGCAAATACTTCAGTGACACATTTACAGGATGTCTTTTGCTTTATGCTCACAGATGGCTAATCATAATCATACTGTGTATTTTACTTGTTTAATTCTCAGAGGGTAAGTTCTTTTCCAGCGTTTTGTTTCCTCATATACTGCCAATACCAATATATGTTCTCTGATCAAAACTGTGATAGAGGACGCTTGCCCCGAGGCTCCCAAATACAGGATACTGGGACCATCTGAAAATCAGAACCATGCTGGACACATTTCTGCCAGGTTTCCTGTAGCTTTTATTTCATATGGTGGGTTAGGGAGGGAAGTGAAAGGAAGACGCATGCTCATGGGCAGTCTTGATGTAAAAGTAACAGCAGTTGGTCAAACCTTTGCCCTAGCTGCTCATCAATTTTTCTCTTCATTAAGATACAAGCAGGGAAGGTTGAAAGGTCAGATGTTTGAAGTGATGAATTAAGATAGAACTATATACACAGAGGATTCCTTATTGCTGGTGTCAGATTTAAACCTCTGAAGGGAAAAGGGTAAAAGGGAAACATATTTTTTTCCTTGTTCAGTGAAAGCTTGGAGTTAAGAGTTTGAAGGGACCCGGATCACCAGCTGAGTGCTTTCCAGTGGCCTCCTTCTCACTTTAGACCAATGATTATACTTCTGTGATGGAACATGGGAAGCCACAAAGCATCCCACAATAATTTACAATATGTAGGCTTCTTCTCTGAGAGTTCAGCTATAAAACTGACTTAGATACATAAGGGAAAGTGCAAAGTCACCTTAGAAATAAAATGTGTTCTAGTCTAAGATGTATCGAGTTTTGACATGAGCAAAGAGAGAAAATATTTATCAGAAAGTAAAGAGAGGTGATGCCTGTCCAGGTCCCTTCATTCTGCAGGAGGGTGCTCTACCTCCAAACCCCTCCTTCTGCCCTCTTACCTGCCCTCCCCCAAGGAGCCAGGACAGCCAACCATTAGGGTCTTTGCACCTATCGTCCCACTGTCATTCCATCCTTACCAAGTCAATGTTTGCTCATAATCTTGTTCCTCATGTGGATTTGCCTGCTGAGAAAGTGGCTTGAATCTTATATATCCCTATCATATCTGTTTGACAGCTATTTAATCACTGGAAATGAACAAATTAGCACCATGGCATCTGTGAACCTGGTTGATTGGTTTCTGAACCTGGAGGTGCTAACAATTAGTTGTCTCTGCCTTATTAGTCTGTGGAACCTAAAGGGGGCCAGCTGGATTCTTATGACACTTCTACATCCTCTTTGAATGTCTGAAGTTTTTTTCACATTACAACATATAATCATTATTTTTATTGTGGAGAAACATAATTCCAGGGGAAAAAGTTGAATAAACTGTAATGTTGGAAAGCAGAATACTACCATAATCAGTACAGACAAGAATATTAGATTTAGACTTTGGGTTGAAACTCTGTTTCTCTTATTTTCCTCCACAGAGCTCATAGACTTTGCATTTGGCCACTGTATGCTCTGAGTTCTTTCATCTAGATAGTGAGTGTAATTAAAGTATTTATGGAAAAGAGTTTTCAGAAGAATTAAATGAAATTTGTCTACAAAATCTTTATCAAAATGTTGAAGACACGGTAAAGGTTAAATAAGTTTTGTAATTATAGTATCATTATCATAATATTTTCTTTTCTAAAAAAGTCAAAGCCATATGTTGCTACCAATCACTGTTTAGGTCAGCCCAAGAGAATCCGTGCTAATAACTGAATTAAAAAATCATTTGACCAAAAAGAATGAAATTCAATGAACATGTACCGTGTGGTTACAGGCATTGTTCTAGTAAAAAGTAAAAAATAAAAAGTATCTAATTTAATTTCAGGTGCTAATAAATGAAATGAAGATAAAGACTGAGATAAAGACTAGTGGTCAACTATAATAGAGAGGCGCTAAAATTTTAGATACAGCAATGTTAGTTACAGTGGAAGGCTTTTGGGGAAGTTGACACCTAAGCTGAGACTTGAATAAAAAGGTGACAGTCACTTAAAATCTGGATGAAGGACTTCAAGGAGTCCAGCCTCAAGGAAGGCAAGAGTCTAATATACTCTAGGAATAGAAAGAAGGCCAATGTGGAGAGCATACCGTAACAGAGTAGATGTGATAAGAAAAAGAGCTGAAGTGGAGGAGGGAGGAACTACAGCTTGTGTTGAAAGAGGAGTTTTCTGCTAACAGCAGAGGTTCCAGGTCATGGAGTCACAGGCTGGAGACTGTGGAAGATGAATGGTCCTGGAGCAATGCACTGCTGTGGAAGCCAGGAGACTGGGCAAGGCCATGGAGAGAGCATGGCGATTTAAACAAGTTCAGGAGGAGTGAATGAAGACAAATGGACAATGGATCTGGGGTGTATTTTGGAATTAAAATTGATGAAAGTTCCCAAAAGATTCAATGTGGGGAGTAAGGACAAGAGAGAAAATGTAGATGACTGTTGGATTTTTGGCTTAATTACTTGAGTGATCATTCCATTGAGCAAGGGTGTGTGGACCGGGATAAGGTGGATTGGCAAAGAAATATTAGGAGTCATATTTATGTTTACAGTGTGTTTGGACTATTAGATAACAGTTGAAAATGTTAAGTTTTATAGGTCAAATTTGTGTTTTCTGTGAAATTTTATAATTCCAAAAGCATATTTTGCAGAGCTTTGCCATCCTTCATATCCTGGGAAGTGCTACCTTTTTTCAAACCTTCTGTTGTACATGAAAACATTATTTTAAAATGTGAATTAGTGAGTTAAATATGAGTTACTCAGTGGAGCTGACCCTAGAAGATGATCTTATTTATTATTTTTGAAGAGCTATAATTTTGATCTGACTTATCAGTCCATAGATTCTTTTCATAATTAAAAAGTATTAGGAATCTCCAAGACTAACAGGGTTTTTGGATAAAAACAAGGTCTTGTTTTCATGCAGAAAGAGCTTTGTAAATAAATGATGAGGTTGAAAATAGACTAAGGGCCAAGCCGTGGAAGCAAAAAAAAAAAAAAAAAACCACTTTCCTAAACTCCAAGAGTTTAAGGGATTGTTTCTCCATCTGAATTTATTGGGATTTCCAAATAAAATAGATCATGTGATCATGTCCTAACAGTAGACCTTGTCAGCTATGAAATAATTATTTAAATGTGCATAATTGGGATTCTGTCTGAACCCATATTTTTTGCCTGAGAGATGAAGAGTGGCCAGGGAAACCATTAGTGATTGCTGAGAAGCCAATACTACAAATCCTGAACAAAACTGCACACAATGTCATATAAAAACCTCATTACTTACCCATGCTTTCTCTGAATCAGCATCCTGGACACTGCCATAGATATCCTGTAAATTAAACACTTGTAAATTACCCATTTATAACATTTGTCAATAGAAGGTACCAAAGCAGATAATGTTTTTTTTTTTCTTTTCATTCTTCTTGCTTTAGCTTGGTAGCAGCTTGCTTTAAATTTTTATTTTATTTATTTATTTTTTTGTTTGTTTGCAGTACTGGCAATTGAATCCAGGACCTTTGTACTGAGATACATCTCAGATTTTTTGTTGTTTTGTTTTTTTGTTTTTAACTTTGACACAGGGTCTCATTAAGTTGATAAGTTGTCTAGGCTAGGCTTGAACTAGCGAGCTTCCTGCCTCAACCTCTCGGATTGCTGGGATAATGGACATGTGCAGCTATGTCTGGGTGCTTTCAGGTTCTGTTTTGATTTTTCTAAGAATCCCTGAAGACCTCAGACCTACGGTGGACAGGCCTGATAGTAGCTGGGAGTATGTTCCCATTAATTCAGACTGCTTCTTTGACTCATTTATGGGGGAACTGGAAATCAACCACTAGCCAAAAATTGTGCTAGGCCTTTGGGAACAGACAGCTGAAAGAGATAACCTCTCTTAGTGGTGGTGGATTAGTTCATCTTCTATTCCTTCTAATAAAATACCTGAGCCTGGCCACTTTATAAAAAGAGATTTACTTAGATCATAGGTGGGGAGTCTGAGAGTCCGAGATTGCGTGGTTACACTGGTTCAGCCTCTGGTGAGGATCCCTTGGCTGGGTCTCAGTGCAGAGGGAGGCATCATGTTAGGAGTGTGTGTGAAAGAGATTACCTGATGGAGCAGGAAAACAGAGAGACCGGGTCAGTGTTGCCATTTTATAACAACCTGTTCTTGTGAGAATGGACTCAGGTCCTGTGATAACTATATTAATCCCTCCTAACAGTAGTGCTCCCAGTGACCTAATTACTTTATACTAAGGTACATTTCTCAAAGGTCTCATGGCATCCGGAACAAACCTTTCAACATATGAATGCTTTGGGGAAAAACCAAATTAAAGCTATAGCAGATATCCATAGAGGGCTAAGACAATTAGCAAAGATATTATGGTATGATAGCAACTATGAGGAAGACATAAAGAGGGTTTGGTGAGAATGGAAGAGGCACCTAACAGTTTGAGTATCACATAAGTAAAGAAGAGGTCAGGAAATCCTCCAAAAAATGACACCTGAGAACACTTAGCATACATATCTAAGAGCACTGATACACAATTTATAAAGTGGTGCAGCCATATTGGAAAAACCTATCAGTTTTTCAAACAGTTAATCATAGAATTAATATATGACTGAGTGATTCTACCCCTTGACATATGACCAAGGGAAATAAACAACATGGATCCACACAAAAACTTACATGAATTTTCACAGCAACACTATTCATAGTAGCTTCACAGTAGAAACAAAGCAAGTTTCCATATAATGATGAGTAGATAGATAAAATATCATACCCATATAATGGAATATTATTTGACCATAAGAAAATGGAGAATGGATACATGCTACAATGTGGGTGAATCTTGAAGCCATTATGCCATGTGAAAGGTGCCAGACGCGAAAGTCCACATATGAGTCCACTTATATGAAATGTCCAGAATAGCTAAATGTACAGATAAAGAAAAGTAAATTGTTTTTCCCTAGGGCTAGAGAAAATGTGAAGCTAAGGGTGGAGGATTTTTTTCAGGTTATGTTCTAAATTGATTGTGGGGATGGAGTCTATGAATATATGAAAAGCATTAAATTTCACAGTTAAATGAGTAAACTCTATGGTTTGTGTACTAAATATCAATAATAATATTTTTTAAAAAAGTGATTTCTGATGACAAAAGGGACGAGAAGATTACTGGGGAGAAGGTGTGCTGTGGAGTAACAAAACGAGCACATGTACCCATCAGCAAGTCCTCTTATATTTACTTCTAAAATATGTCCCAGATCTGTCCAAACATCTCTGTGTCTGCTGCCACCACCTCCATCCAAGCCACCATTGTCTCCCCTCTAGACCACTGTAGTAGCCTCTCATGTCTACTCCTGTCCCCATCCGGTGGCTCTGGTGGACAGAGCCTGGAAGGTTTGCTTCAGGCTCCCTGTGGTCCTTCTGTGAATCCCCCTCTTTTCAAAAATTTTTTTTTGGTACCAGGGATCGAACTCGGGTCCTTGCACTTACAAGACAGGTGGTGGAACCACTGAGCTAAATCCCCGACCCATAGCATTGTATTTTAAAAACATGTGATGTTTTTTAAAACTTGTGATGTTTTGCTTTCCTGCTCCAAACTGTAACCCCATGAACTTTGGCTCAAATTTGCATTCCGTGTAAGCCTCCTTGTACTCTGAACTCTGCTTCCTCTCCTTCCCTATTTCTTTGCTCACTGCACATTGAGCACATTGGCCCTTTTCTTTACCTCCTGTAGGTCCAGAAAACCCCCACTTGGGAGGCTTTGCACATGCTGTTCATTTGGCCTGGGGCACCCTACCCAGGCTTCTGTAGAGTGGATTCTTCAGGGCTCAGCTCAGATGTTACTCCTCAGAAAGCCTCTTCTGTACCATTAACCTTTTCCATCACATTCCATCATGACCCGGAGTTTATTCCTTCATAGCTCTTCTCACTTGCTGAGGTTATCTTGTTCATATAATTCCCATTTGGTTATTAGCTCTCTCCTTGCTAGAACACAAGCTCTATGAAAGCAAGAACTTTCATTCCTCGCTCATCCAGCCCTTAGGGCAATCCCTGGAGCACACTGAGGATTGGCCAACTCTCATTTGGTGAGTGTGAATAGATGATGAGGTATGAGAGAGAGCAGAGGATGGCTGGCCTGTCTTGGTCCTGGCTGGAATTCCACAGGGCGGATGTGGTGATGGTGGGGGAGGTGAATCTTGAGGTGCAAAGGAGGAGAGGTCACATGGGGTCTTGTTATTTCCTAGCTGTGCAATCTTAGAAAAGCCATTGAATCTCTCCAAGCCTCTGGTTCTCCACTTCTAAAATGAAACTGCTACAGTTCAACTCCTGGGGTTTATATGAGTGGATTAAATGTGCTCAGAGACAGGAAACCTTATGAGAACTACAAAATGACCTATTCCTACATTTAATGTTCAGTGTTATTGTGCTCCTACAGGGGAGAGGTCCTGAAAATTCAGAGGTTCAAAAAGAATGTTCTGTCTTCACCTGAGAACGCCTCTGTCTGATAAGGAAGAAAAACCCACAGAAAATCATAAAAGGGTATTTTATGTGATGTTCACCCTCTCAGTCTCAGCCTCTGACCTCCAGCTGTTTCTTCACATATGGTACCAGTGTGCTTTGCCCCTCTGTTGGTGCCAAGGCCTCCTCTAGGATCCCATGAGTCTTCCTGTCTTCTGCAGGACCTATGGTGTCTTCTCTAGAGCACATCCTCATGAAGGCCCTCAACTGGAGGTCCCAGAAGCATCTTCACAGCAGAACAATCAAAAGTCCTGGGCCTCCAGCCCTTGTAACTTGAATTTTCTTCTACAACAAGTGGCTTCTTTATTTTTTCCACCTTGTCTTTGCCAGATGTTCTTTCAACCAATGGCCATTTTGATGTAACTCTCTACTTTTAAAGTGCAGCTTCTACTCTAGGTTCTCCTTGGACTATCCTACCTATTTTTCCTCTTCCAAACTCTCTTTCCTTTGCTCAGTTTTATCCTGGCTCATCCTCAGTTTTTACAAACTACTGTGATCCTTGGTGGCATGGTGTTCTGTATTAGACCCTTCTGGTTCCTGAAGTCCAGCCTTGACAACAGAATTTTCTATGTTCCCCTAGAACTTTATCCAGCCCTTGTAATTGTTTTAGGCATGATTTATAGTAGCATGTTTGGTTCTAAGCTTGTGCTGGCCTTGAAGCTAGAACTCTTTCTGGGCCAGGGCTTTGACTTTGTCACCCTTTACCCTTCCTTTGTCACTGTTCATGTGCCTGAAAAGAGTGGGCAAGCATTGCTTGTGGGATCAGCTGCTTGATTGCAGTGATGGGGATGACTTCACACACATCCTTTGGCCTTCACTGAATTTAAGTAAAATGTTCAAGTAAACAAGTCTTTCTCCATCCTGTAAAATCAGCTGAGATGATGCAGGTGCCGTTGGACCAGTAGCCAAAGGAAGAGATACTGTGCTTTACTATCAGACTTCTAGTTGGAAGATTTCTCTGGGGTGTTATTTCTCTCTTTATTGGATAGCGAGGGTCTAAGTAGGGTTGCTTATTCCCCCTGCATCTGATTCTCCCCAGGACTGGAACAACAGTTGTGTTTGAAAAGGAACTGGTACTCTTGGAGATGGAAGGAGGATAGGGCGGTGGGTTTTGATCAGAACCAAGGAGAAAATTCTAGTGAAATGCTTTTTTTTTTTTTTAAAGATTTACAACATGCCCACTCAATAAACCTTTCTTTTTTCTTTTTTGGTACCAGGGGTCGAACTTGGGACCCCTAGTGGTTGTGAGGCAGGTGGCAGCACCACTAAGCTAAATCTCTGGCCCAATAAACCTTTCTTTATTGGACAAAATTGATTTTTTTTGGTTGATTACTTTGGCATATAGTCTATAAGTAATGGCAACTTAACAGAATTGGAAAATTTTAGGCAATCTGGACCTTGCAGAGTAGTTGTCCTCTCTCATCCATCCATAAGAATTTTTATCTTTGGTGGAGTGGGAAATGACAAAGCAAAGAAGTGGCCCTTTTTGAAAGCTGACAGGAATATAATTGTGCTGCCTTGGATCTGAGACTGTTCTTATGAAATCTTCATCTTTTACCTAATGTTGTCTGCTTCTACTCAGCTCTTTGTAAAGAATCTTTTTGCCCCCTTTCTAACTACACATCTGACTGCTCATTTTTCACAGTGTTGATCAAGGGCTCTTTCTTCTTTTGATAAATGTGGTGTATCCATTCCAAAGCATGCCTTCTATAATTAATAACAATAAAATCTGGTTACCTATGGAGACTGAAGACCCTGACAAAGACCCAGGGAAAGTATAAGACGATACCTGCGGGCTCCCATGGTGCTCTCTGCCTGCTCCTCTGTTTGCCCAGCCCGCACCTGCTTCCAGATATCCTGCTTGCTTTGGCGGGACTCTTTCCCCCAGGGCTCTTCTTGATGCTTTATTTGAATAGGAGAAAAAAATTGAGTAAACTGATGTCTTTCATTTAGAAGAGACAGAGGCATTTTCCTTAGGTGTCCTATTTCAAACCTGAACTGACTTTCTGATGGACGTAGTCAGATTGTTGTTCTGATTGTTGGCGTAGTATGTTAACAAAAGCCTCTCCCTGAAGGTACTGTGTCCAGAGGCAGGTTCAGAAATGTTCTTTTTTCTTTCCAGATGTGAACTCACAAGTGTTCAGCTTAGGACCCAGCATGTCCTAAGGCAGGTGTTCCATAAACAGAACTGAACACCAGATGAATTTTTATCATCTGTGCCTAGAGGAGAAATCCTTGAGCATTCATTATGACGTGTGGTGGGGAAGCTTTTTTGGCAAATGACACCATTCATGTGAATGTGACAAATTAAGGTAGCTTCCTCTGACATCTCAAGCTCTGCTTCTTAAACATAAATATGAATTGTGCATAAATATGAATTGTGCATTATGGATTGATATAATGAAAGACTGATAACTAATTCTTGTGTAGACAGACTCTCTGGAAGGATATCTGAGAAACTGGTAACAGTGGTCAGTGCTAGTGAAATAAGTTGGGAAACGGCTGGTAGAGATGTGAAGTAGCCCACATTTCATTATATAACTATGTTGTATTACTGGGATATTTTCCATGTGACAGTGGTGTCTATATAAAAAATAATTACAATATAGTAATATAAAAGAAAGATACTTTCGATCGTGTCTATACCATAGTGCTGTGGTTTAGATATGGCTTGAGTGTGTCCCCCAAAGTTCTATGCACTGGAAGCTTGGTCCCCAGTGTAGTGGTGTTGGGAGGTGGGCCTAGGGGGAGGTGATCAGGCCATGGAGTTACCACCATCTGAATGCATTAGTGCTGGTCTCCCCAAGTGGATCAGAGCTAGTGGGATCAAATTCTCACAAGTGGGGCAAGACCACTCCATATGCTCAGCTCCTTCTGAATGTGATTGGTTCCTTTTCAGATTGACATGTTGTGATACAGGCTGATGGCCCCCACTAGGACAACAGTGACATGCTGATGGACCCATCCACCCCCAGAATCATGAGCCAAATGCCTCTCTTCTCTGTAAGTTATCCAGTGTCAGGTATTCTGTTACAGAGATACTAAACAGACTAAGAAATAGGTAACAATATCCTTTCTTTCTTTCCCCTCTTCTTTGGCCCATCCTATTCTCCTTATGTGAATGATGAAGCTACAAAGTGTTAACCAGAAACCTTGAGCTCTAAGGAAAACTCAGGAAGGGTAGGCCAGGGTTACCACCTTCTTTTCAGAGAGTTCTGCAAAATGAGAACAAAATTCTGGGCATTAGAATCTGCTTGTCTCAGGCAGCCTAAGAGGATAAAAGACTCAGTTTACAGCCTTGTGAAGATTAGCAGTGGAATCTAAGGATCTCTGGGAATAGACACTGTTTTCCCTGCACATACCCATGATATGGGGGCATATATACCCAGAATAGTGTAGAGCATGGGATTGCTTTACAGTTGGTTTTTTGGAGGTGAATCTGCTCCAGTGTCCATGGATGGTGGTCTGGCCATCTACATCTGAACTTTCCCTCTTTGATTCTGTAACCTATGTCAGGTTCACTCCCCATAGGGATCTGCACTGAGGGAGGACCAGGCCCTTGGAACTGAACTGATTCAGGGAGGCTGCAGATGGGAGAAGAAACAGAAGTTGCCATTCTAGCTGTTTCCTGAAACTGATGCTTAGCAGTGACCATGCATCTATTGTTCCTGTACCCTCTGGACAGGAGCTTGGCACTCTTTGCCAACCGAATTTGAGGGATTTACTTTTCTTTCTAGATTACTATTCATCAAGTTTTATTAAGATTCTCTAAAATAAAATGTTATATTGCAAATTAATCTGAAAATAGTATGGGCAGTGTCATTTGCTCTGGACGCTTACCAACTGTCCTAACACTGGCTATAATTCAAATGCAGAGAACATTTTTTAAAAATTAAATTCCCCTCCTTTGTATGAACTTCTAAGGACAGACTCAGATACCAGTAAGAGGGTGCTGTGGTCTGAATGTTTATGTTTCTCCCAAAACTCATGTGTTGAAACATAATCCCCAAGGTAAGACATTAAGGGCTGAGGACCTGTTCATGGTGGGAGGTAATTATCTCAAGAGGGCAGAGTCCTCCTCAGTGGAATTAGTGTCCTTATAAAACAGACCCCAGAGAACTTGTTTTTCTCTTTTGCTATGTGAAGACAAATAGAGAAGCTGCTGTCCATGATGAGTGGGCTTGCGCAACACAATCTGTTGGAGACTTGACCATCAACTTTCTAGCTTCTACACCAATGAAAAATAAACTTCTGTTGTTTATAAGGTACCAGTCTATGGTATCTTATTATGAGTATTATTATGAGTATGAATGAACTAAGACAAGATCTTTCTGGCCTAGATTGTTCAGAAATCACCTGGGAAGTTTGTTTTACTTTGATGTCATGTTAACAGCCACCCTTTGAAGAATTTTGCCTTGTTTGCTGTCTTTGAAATAATGAATTCAGCTAATATTTATTGACTTCTCCCCATAGACCCTGGTATTCTAAGGCACACTGATTATGGATTCCTCCAAAACACCCAAAGCAGAACATTGCCCGATCTCCCACTCCAATTCAATCAGCCCTGGTCCTGAGGATGTATAATGGTTAATTATTATATGTCAACTTGACTGAAGTAAGAAACATCTAGTGGGGTAGTGAAGCATAGTTCTGGGTGTGTCTGTGGAATGTTTACAGAGATGATTAGTACATAGTTCAGCAAACTGAGAGGAGGAGACCCATCCTGATTGTGGGTGGCACTGACCGATAGGTTTGTAGCCTGGATGGGATAAAAAATGGAAAAAAGAAGGAAATGTATCCAGTTTTCAAGAGCACCAGTCTGCTTGAGTGGGTGTCTTTTGCTGCTGTCAACTTTGGACAAAGGTCCCCTTTTCGACAGCCTTGCAGCACAGACTGATACCAGTGACTCTTCAGGAAGCTTCCAGGCCTTTAAACTGGTGCTGCTTCCTTGATCTCTCTCATTCTGCAGCTTCCATCTTCTTGGACTGAGAAACTGCTAGATACTCTGGCTCTCCAGTGTGAAGAAAGCCATTATAAACTCCTGCTTCTGATCCTGTAAGCTCGCCTAATAAATCCCTTTGCATAATTATACAGATGTTTTCTGTCTACTCTGTTCCTCTAGAGAACCCTAAATGAGACAGGGTGCATTGGGCACTACTGGGAAAAAGCCCAACTTGTCAGCCCCTTCTTTTCAGTTTTGTAAAGGCTACAGGAGGTTAGGCAGAATAATATTTGACAAGATATCTGGCCACATCATGGCTCAATCAAGTTGATACATAAAAGCAACTGTTACACTCCTAAGTCTCAGTGTTTGAAATATATTGGTTATACAAAAATTAATAAAAATTGTTGGCCATTCCACACTCCTAGGGCAGAGAAGGTGAGCCAGTCCCAGCACCCAAAAAGAGGCTCCCTCAACTCCATTCCTTGCTCCTAGGGCAGAAGTGAGCCAGTCCCAGCACCGGAAAGGAGGCTTCCTTGACACCATTCCACACTCCTAGGGCAGAGGTGAGCCAGTCCCGGCACCCAGAAGGAGGCTCCCCTGATGCCATTCCACGGTTCTAGGGCAGAGAAAGTGAGCCAGTCCCATCACCCAGAAGGAGGCTCCCCTGATGCCATTCCACACTCCTAGGGCAGAGAAGGTGAGCCAGTCCTGGCACCTGGAAGGAGGCTTCCTCGACGCCATTCCATGCTCCTAGGGCAGAGAAGGTGAGCCGTGTGGGTGCCAGAAGCACTGCCCTCCCCAGCCCTGTGGAAATGAGAAGACATGTAAACAAGCCTCAAAAACAGACTTCCAAATCACCTACAGCAACCCCAAAGGGAAACAAGATGGAACAATTGGATATTCAAACACCTGGACTCTGAACTGGCATCAAAAGGGGATCTGGGAAAGATGAAATCAGAAATAATTACTCAAATAACAGCAAAGATTGTGCTTATAGTGCAAGACATGATTAATAAATTTAGAGAGGACAAAGATAAAAAAATAGAGGATCTGAGGAACATGACGGAATCCCAAAATAGGAAACAAATGAAATCCATAAAGCAGATGCAAACAGATTTCCAGGAGATTAAAAACTCCATCAAAAGTCTGCACAGCAGAATGAACCAATGTGAGGACAGAATTTCAGATATAGAAAATAAGATTGCAATTAATGAGGAGGAAAAGAAAAATTGCTTTAAAATTGTAAGGGAACATGAGAAATCAATCCAGCAGCTTCTAGACAATGCAAAGAAGAGTAACATGAGACTAATTGGAGTCAATGAAGAAAGAGGAGAGAGTGCAGATGACATAAAAAAACTCTTCACAGAAGTGATGACAGAAAATTTCCCAAGCAGAGGAAAAGAACTTGACATACAGATAAGTGAGGCATATAGGACTCCAGCTAGACTTGATAAAAAAA
>NW_004624734.1:14592562-14612560 GCF_000247695.1 Heterocephalus glaber
GAGCAGCGGGAGGGATGGTGACTGGGAAGCCCCTTCCTCTGGACCAGGAGCAGTGGGACGACAGCTCAGAAGCCCCTACCTGTGGGCCGGGAACAGCGGGACTCAGTACCTTGTTCTGGTGGTCTGATGTCCTCTGCGTCTTTGTAGTGTGGAACCAGGCGCCTGCCTGTGTGCAGTGGGGTGATTCAGTGTCTGCAGTGGGGTGATTCGGTGTCCTCCGCGTGACTCAGGACCTCGGTAGGGCATGCACAGACCTTCCTGTGTGCACCGGGCTGATTCGGTATTCCACATGACTGGGGACCTCAGTAGGGCGTGGGCAGACCTGCCTGTCTGCAGTGGGCTGATTCGGTGTGTTCTGTGAGACTCAGGACCTTAGTCATTAGATCTCTTTCTGTCACTGCACATCCCCTAGTGATTCTGTTTTCTCTGAAGAACTTTGACAAATACATGGCTCTTTGTGAGACCAGACCTTAAAGAACAAAAGCTTCTTTGAAGTTGTTTCCAAGGAAATGTAAAGAACATGCATTTAAAAAAGGTCATAAATGAGAAAAGTTATTTCCCTTTTCCTAGAAAGAATTTAATTTTCCAGAATCAAGAGCTGTCAAGTCCTTGAAGCAAAAATGGGTAAGGTTTCTTTTATTCCATTTAGAAAAAATTTACAAGTGTGAAAAAGATTACACCACTTGTTCAAGGCTTATCCACTCACTCATATTGCTTACTTTTAATTATCAGAATAGCTCACTAGGGAAAGGATTAATAATACAATTGTTTTATTTTTCTGATGCAGAAACTGAGGTCTTAGAGAAATTCCATAACTTCCCAAAATGAAGTCCTATAGTTAGTATCTAATAAGGTCAGGATTTATATACAGCCAGGCTGACCCCAAACCTACAGGCTGGACTCCTTGGCATGTTCCTATGTGTTCGTCTCACTGTGCAGGAGTAGAATGCCCTTAAGCCTCAGAGCCACTTTTGGGTGACACCTTTTGCTTAGCCCCTTCCTAACTGGATGACTTGGAGAGAGTTGTGTAATCTCACCTGTTGCTTTTCCAGGTACACACTACCTCCTGACCACATGAGCCTTCTTTCTGCATTTGCCTTTGCTCCTGTCTTAGGCCTTTGCATTTTCTTTTCATTCTGCTTGAAAAGCTTTTCTTTGTCATGTTTTCATGCTGGTCCCTTATTACTGAATGTTTCACCCAAATATTATCGGCCCCTGAGGATCCCAGCTGAGGTGGCTGTCCCTCTTACAATTCACTGTAACAAATCACACTCTTAATCTCCTTCTCAGCACTTATAAGTACTTCTCATCATTTCATTTATTTATTTTTAATTTTTACCTACCAGTATATCTGCTCTTTGCAGTAAAGGATTATGTCTTTCATATTTACCCATTTCCTTAGCATACAGAACAGTGGCTGATCCATAGTAGATGTTCCGTAAACATGTATAAACACCCTGACTGCAATTTATTTTTGTGTATAATATTGAGTTGATATTACTAATTTCCAGCATCATCATTAGCAATTGAGAGAATAAACACAGCTCAGAGCTTGATGTTCAATTAGTAGCATCCTCTTTGGTGGTCACTGGCTGCCTTTCTGTTCACTACCTGAAGGTGTTATGGTATGGCTTGTATCTAGATGTCCCCCCAGTGCTTCATGAACTCATAAATGGGACTTGGGTGTGTGTGATAATGGATCGTGGGTGTGTACCACTGGAGTAGTCTGCTGATTGGGTTAGCATAGTTCTAGGAGTGAATGATGGACTTACTGAAGGGGGAAGACCCATGCTGGGTGTGGGTGGCACCAACCAGTGGGCTTGCAGCCTGAATGTAATAAAAAGGGAAAGTAGGAGGAAGTCTGGATCTTCTTAGTGCCATTGCATGAGCAGGTCTCCTCTGCCATGCCCTTCTGCCATGGAGCTCTGCCATGGAGCTAGCTGACTGTGGACTGAATCTTCTCCAAACTGTGAATTAAAATAAACCTTTCTTCCTTCAACTTGTGGGTGTTGGGTATGTTGTCTCAACAATGAGAAAATAACAAAGACAGAAGGCATGAAAAAATGTTTACAAAGTACAACCTTAATAACAAAGTGATCCCGAAAGTACTGCTGTGCTTGTCTTCAGCCCTCAGGCAAATAAACTGCATTTTCTATTTAAGGGTAATGCAACATCGCCACAAAATAAACTTTGTCATTTAGATCCATCTGTCACTTCTCCCTCCACCCCTCCTGTGTCTCCCTCCCTGGGAAGGTGTTCACATTTACCATGGGTGTTAGCATCTCCACTGTAGTTCTGTCTGCCATGATGATAGATCTTCGGCTAACAAATCAGATTGGACAGCATCACTACTGCTGGCCCATTCTGCCTTTGATGGAAGGTGTGGCTGTGTAAATTAGTAAATCATTGCAGGGAGACACAGGCTGTGCAGCTTGGACACAACTTCAGGAGGCTGCTGTTTCTGCAGAGCTCTGTTCTGCACCCTGTGGCTCTCTTTTCCAGGGGAGGTGGCAGCATTTTCATCTGCCCTAGCATGAAGGCCAGGGTAGATTTGTGCTTTAATGCCTGGTTCCTTTGCATCCTTGAACTCTAATAAATCAGAACCCAGCGCAGAACATAGGTCAGGAAGCCAGGGCTTTGTGGGGTCTTGGTTTGGCCTTATTGTGACTAATTATACTAATACAAGTATTGAAAAAAGGTTTCTGAACATATTTTGTTGGTTAAAACAGCGATGCTTTGTAAGAGACTCCCCCTCTTCTCCCCAGTTTATGCCATAATGAGGAATCTGTGGGGTCAGGGTCATCCATATGATCTCTGGTAGTGCTGTGGATAGAACCCAGCAACCTCTTGTAATAATGATGATGATGATAAGCATTAATAGCAATGAAACCTTACAGGTGCACTGTGCCATTAAGCACTTTACATGCGGATGTATTTAATCTTCTAGACTAATGAATTAAGGAAACAGATCAAAGACCTGTTTGGTGTGAAAGCATTCAGACTGTAGGCACAGGATCCTGATTTTAAAATTCAGAAATGGCAGAAGGTAATATTTATCCAGGACCTACTTACTCAAGGCTCAGGCTTTTCTGTAAAGTATTTCTCCCACTGACCTTTCAACTTAAGTTGTCTCGCACCTAAATGTTTGCAGGTGTGAGGTGATTTTCAATGAGTCACACACACTTGCTAAGTGGCAGAGGCAAGATTTCAATTGTTCATCGGACTCCAAACTCCAGTTGTGGATAGACCTGGTCTAGTTTATAGACGTAGGCTATGAAGTGCACCTCCTACAAGACTTTCTCCACTGAGCCTGTTTTTATCTGTTACTAATAAATCGTCAAACCAATTTCCCCTTTCCTAAGTCTAAAAGTAAAACAAGGAAAACTTCTGCAAGCCCCATGAAGCCAAAAGGATTGAACTACTCAGGGCTTTCATTTTATCATTATCTCAGCTTCTAAACTTGTCATCTTTATAGTCTTCTGAATTAGTAAAAGAAGCAACACTGACAGAGCGGCACACTGCATATTATATAAACTGCTCTGCACAGACACACTCAAGAGCTGTAGAGACACAAATTCCTACTTTTCACCATTCTAACCCATAATCGTAGCCCAGCATCCACTCAACTCAAAGCCCTGTAACTCTTTTCAGGAGTAGGAGAAAAAAAATCCTTGCTGCTTTTTACTGGTTGATTTATTGTTACATGACAATATCGGGTATATTAAATTTTAATATTGGCGCTGTCTTTTCACCATAAGTCTTGTGCTGAGGAGCTCAGAAATTATTTCATTTTAAAAGGGACTTTTATTGCAGTGTATAGGCAGGTATATAATTCTGCCCTCTAAGAAATCTGTAGAATTTTTTTTCCACACATGAGAACTTCTGATTTGCACTTATGGTATCATTTGGGTGCAGGGCAATGGTGATTTACTGTTTCCATTGGCATAAATAATGTTCTGTTTGTTTCTGCATCATTTTCTAACACACACTGTTGATAGTGCCTTGCAGTTCGCTATGCAGAGAATCCAACTTTTTCCAGTAAATGTCAGGGAGAGAGAATGGAAAAACAGCTTTGAATTTCAGCCTATGGTTCAAATGGGTCCCCAGTCACATTGAAAAGAGATCACCAGGTATGATAGGGTACTGCTACAAAGAATGCACTCTTTCAGTTCATTTCTTGGAACTACAAAGCCCTTCCGGGAACATGGGAGTCTTCTGACCCTTGTGATGAAATAATTCCCCTGGTAATGTACCCTTTACCAAAGACAAACCATCTCTTCTGTTGTGGCAACTTCACACCTACCCATTCTTTTCATTCTTTCCTACTCTGACCTTGTATCATCCATTTTTTAAAAGAATACATGTCAATCTGTGCAAATATCATGTGGGAATTCTAGTGTGACACAACTTTCTGGAGAATTCTATAAAACATATGATAGAAACTATTGTGGATCCAAAATCCATTTTATTTTTCTTCCTTAGTTACAAAAGCTGACTTTGTCTGGAGTGGCAATATCCTTACACAAGAGACAGATTTTCCAGTTTCCATTATAATATAATTATAACATTATTCCATTATAACAGTAGCCATTCTGGCTAAAGCAATGGAAGCAGAAATTATTGGACAAATCTTCTGGAAAACAGAAATGTGGAGTAGTCGATGTGAGCCCTTCTAACTTTACTTCATGCTGGACATTGGACAGATGGCTGGTTCTTGGTAGCCATGTTAAGCAAGGAAGGAGGCAACCTTTAGGTACCATAGTAAGGATGGCAGAAGAGAGTGGTAGAAGAAACCTTGGTGCCTGATTAGTTAGTGAAGACACTCTTAGTACTTACGCACCATCAGTTTTCGGACTCTTATTAAATAAGAGAATGCATTTCTAATTTATTTGCGTATGAATAGTCATGTCATACTAGTAGCATTTGCGAGAAGCAGTTGTCATGTTATAAATATGGTTAAGTAGCTTTATGAAGAGGTCCGTGTGGTAAGCAACTGAGCTTGCTTGCCAACAGCTAGCATGGACTTGCTTCTTAGAAGTGGA
Organism: Heterocephalus glaber; assembly: GCF_000247695.1. The sequence continues at coordinate 14,597,605 of NW_004624734.1, forward strand.
TTCTAGTAGTCCAGTAAAGTCTCCTAGACTTGACTAGAGCTCATCTTGGAGCTTGTTTATGGTCTCATGAAAGACCACAAGGAAGCTGAGTGGCTCTTGAATTCCTTTAGAACCTGCATGAAACAATACATGTTTGTAATTATTTTAATCTGCTAAAGCAATATATAAAAATACAGGCTTTAATACTTGACATATTTATTATATGTATTAAGTGATGCATCATGTGAATAATGTAAATCTCTGATATTCAAAAGCCTGTAAATGAAAATACCAAGGCATCTAAGGTGCCCCCTTGAGAAAGCATCATAGTTAAATATGGCTATGGATTTAATTGCTTTTTCAGCCATTCTTACTACTATAGCAGATAATAACCCTCGTGAATTTCATGCTCCCCTAATCAGGCATTTTCTTAACTACCACATGGGAAGTTAAAGTTAGACTAAAAAAGATATTCACCTCCTCTACTCCCCTCCTATTGTGGCTCTCCTCCCACCTCCAAAAGGCTGGTGGCTCATTGGAGGCAAGATCATAGAGAACCGAAGATTCCGAGAGTGCTTCCCTTTCCTTCTTAATGGCACATGGTGTTTCACACGGAAAACCAGTCTTTGGAAAAGAGCATGCCTTCCCAATTTCAAGTCCAATTTAATTTGAGGGAATGAAACTGCTTTCTCAATTTAAAGCAAGGTCTGCATGGTTAGTCACCTGAGTTCCTGCAAGAGGCCAAACAGTCTTCACTGGTCTAGGCTCCCTAATATTTTCCTGGTTTTCATAAACACTTATTTAAGTTTCCAGGCACCTGAGTTAGCTTTAAAGTGGCCGGCACCTTCCTCATAGATCAGGATCTCACTTTCAGTTCATGGCTTCTAAGGCTTCTGTAGTTATTCCATCTGTTACACTCCTTGTTGACCCCTGTGTGTCGTCAAAGGTGGCTGGCACAGCTGCAGAACATGACATGTATATATATCTCTAGTTTCCTTTTATGTTGGGAGTTAAGTTTCAAGACCTGAGGATTATTGGTCATTTGATTCTGATTAACTACCTATTGTTTGCCCCATCTACATCCTGTGAAGTATGAAGCTGCAGGAGAAGGCTATGCAGGCTCCACAGAAGCAGTATAGCTGTGGTAAATGCAGAAGAGGGGGCTGCAGGGCCTTTCTGCAACAGCCCCATGGCATCAGGGGTGAAGACTCATCTTGATTGGACAGTCTATTATCATTCATTTCTGACCTGTCTCTTGAGTACCCCAAGAATCCAATTTTAACAGTTGGTTGCTAAATATCAGAGCCTTCAGTAGAGGAATGGCAAATTGTCCATTGAATTTACTCAGATTCCCCTGATTAATAAATGGCTACTCAAAGCTCTTATCACTTTTATAGTGCCTTTGAATGTGTATTTCATCTTCCTCTTCTATTCTCTTTTCTGAGTACATGCTTGCAGGCTAGAAGTTGAAGTTCCTGACCTAATTCCTCTTTGGTTGGATTTATCCTTCCTCCCTCCCTTCCTTCCTCCCTCCCTCCCTCCCTGCTCTCTTTCCTTCCTTTTCTCTTCCTCCTCCTAATCCTCTCTCTCTCTCTCTCTGTCTCTCTCCATCTCCCTCTTTCCCTCCCCCCTCCAGTGAATTGAGTGATATAAAACAGAGAATGAGTCACCATTGGTTCAACTCTGTGCCAGCCAGAAACATTGAGAGGCTATATAGACATCTCTGTTTTTCCCATTTCAAAATTACTTAGTGATGTACATAAATAAAGACACTGATTAACAGTGCCAGTCAGGTGAACACAGTTGGGTGATATTCGAGTTGGGGTTGATGGATGAACCAGTGCTCTTTGCTGGAAAGAGGGAGTAGTGCACCTACACTTGATCTGCTTTTGAAGTCTTCCTCAAAGTTACGCATTCTGTTACTTCTTTTTTTTTAAATTTAATTTTATTGGTATATTTTAGGTATACAATATAATGAAATTCATCATTGGAAATTTGCACCTTTACATAATCTCTCTTGGTTCTTATTTTTCCCCCTTCCCCTGCAAAAATCCCTCCATCCCTCCCTATTTACAAAGAGTTTGTTTTCATTTTTTCATTTTCTCATGTTAATTCTATTCCCTTCTTTCCTTTCCCCTACTCCTCCCACTTCCCCCTCCCCTTTGCCCCTTTTCTTTCTATTTCACATTATCTATTATACCTTTTAGTCTTTATAGTCACTTCTGATGGGAAAGGATTTTTCTGTGGTTGAAGTGAGATGAGTGCTGGATGAAGGAAAGCCTTGTTAAACAGATAAGATAAAAGGAATTAGGTATGAGACACTCTGTTTGTTGCCATTAAAGGGCAACTGCTTATTTTGTTTGTTTTGCAAATAGGAAGCTTATTTCCTGTTCTCATACTATGCCCAAGGTAGCAATCTCAAAGCAGCATGAAGTAAACGGGAGTGAGCAATTCACGTGCAATTTATTCCCAAACTGACTTTATGGATCTGTATCAGCTTCACTAAAGTCACTATCAAATGACTATATGAACATGTGTAAGCACTAATACAAAGAAATGTGTACAGGTACATGTGGTCTCATTCCTCTATCTCATTTTACTTGCATCTTCCAATCATTGTCAGAGAAAGTGAGCCTCAACACACTGGTGTGTTTTGACTGAGATGAAGGTATTTGGTCTGGCATGTTTGTTGAAAACCAGATGAACAGGTACATTGAATAAGCTAGGTTGCTTTGGGATACATCTAACTGCCTCCCTGGGAGTTGTAACAACAAAAACAAAACTGTCACTTAGTAAGTGTGGACTGTGAGACATGCTCAGGTGAAGGTGGTTTTTATTTGTCAGCTCAGTAGTCCTCTAATCATCCTAGTGAGGGCAGTCAGTGGAGAATCCAGTAGCAGTCAATGGGAGAGAACAAGGCAGCTGGAGTAGCTGTAGTTGGAAAGTGTTAAGGATCAAGCCACCCCTTATCTCCCTCTCTCCCCACTATCTCTCTCACTTTCTTCACATTCATCCTTCCAGCTATTATTTGCAACATCTGGATTTGAAGATCTTACCCAAGTCCACTGGGATACAGTTGTTTAAATTGGTGGAGGGGGCAGTTGTACATTGTATCTTTGTTCATAGTCTGGAGCTTTTTCTATGTAATACTTAGATATGGCTCCATGGCTGCTGCCTTAAATTCATTGTCTTTTATAGAACAAAATAATGCAACTAATACCTTAATAGCCTTTTTCTTGTTTAGGAGTCACAAGGGGGTATGCTGAGCTATCTACATTCTCCTCTGCTCTTTGAGCAGTGAGATCAGGGTTAGGCATACAGGTAGCATTGTCCTAAGAACTCCAGCTAGAATATCAATAAGTTATATCCAAATTCCAATTACTTTTTACTAGTTGCATGATTTTGGTCAGGTTTCCTTGTCTTTTTAAGCTTCAATGTCTGTGTTCAGAAAAGTTGAGTTAGTATCTGTATTTATCCCATGTTATGGCTTATATCTAGATGCCTCTCCAAAGCTTTACGTGCTCACCAGTGGGACTTTGGGGAGGTGATTGAATCATAGAGGGGTTAATAAGTAGTCAAGTTTTGCCTGCAGTGGTGGAGGTTACTGACTACAGTTGGAAGTGTATCATGTATACAGGAAGGAGCAAATAAAAATAATTATAGAGTTTGAGAAGTGCAGTGAAGATAATACTCAAGGATTTATGGAGAGTAACAGGGAGGAGATTATTTGATCTCAAGACTTCTCCAAAGAGGTGATATTTGAACTAAATGAATGTAAATTGTTTATCTCAGTGCCTGGAAGCTGTAAAAGCCTGGTAAACACATGCTGGTATTTGTAAGAGCCCCACTGCAGAGTTCGCAACCTGAAAGTGGTTCTAATCACCCCCTTTAGACTATTTCTGCAACCTCCAAGCAGTGGTACATTAATAAAAGTTTTTAAAAATGTGAATAAATGAATTATCAAAGAAGTTATAACACATATGTCCATATCTATAGCTGAAATACTATGTCACAGTTATTAATGGCTTGAACAGGAAAGACAGAGAGCAGAAGAGTCCCTGGGTTATATGTGGACACTCAAATTATCCTTGGCTGGAGGCTTCAGATGAAGATGTTTCCTTCCAAGATTCTGTGATATGCTGCAAGTCCTTGGGCATAAACAGATGAGAATTGAAATGAACTCATGTGAGTAATAGTGAAACAGGCCCTCTGTGTTGGCCACAAAAGCACTCAGGATGTTGTCCCCATTTGTGAGGAGAGTTCTTGTGGAAGACCAGACAGTGAAATGCCTATCCATTTAGATCCAAGCCCTCTTCCTGTGACCTGTGTTGATGAAGCTCTCCACTGTTTACCCACAATGCAGCAAGGAGCAGGACATCTGCAGAGGCCCTCCCTGCACCTCACACCCTGCCGCCAGGCAGCCAGTGACTCTGGCCATTTCACCTTGTTATCAACTTCCCTGTTCTGTTCTCCTTCTCTAATCTTCCACTGGTTATCTCCCTGTGATCCACTAGTAGCTTGACTTGCAACTCTTGGCCATAGTTGCTTTTTAAAATATTAAAGATATTGAAAGGCACAGACAAAGCCATTCTCTCTACAGCTGTGATTCCTCACTTATGGACAAGAGATTCTTAGAGAAATGGTGAAGAAAATATTGCAACATATTCCTATCTCTGTGGTCCTTGGATTGGATAAATACTAAGTGACAAAAATAGCTTTATATTTTCAAGTATATGTAAATTTTTCGATTATGAGATGTAAATTTATTGTAAGGAATTGATGAATTCAAAATTGATTTTCATATGCATATATTATATAAATAAATGAGAAAATAGATCTTTTATCCTATAGGGGTCCATGATGTCTCTTTCATGTGTAAGAGGATCTTTATACTTGGAAAAAAGTCTCAATACCACCATCATGATTTGATTATTGCCTGGGAGAGATCATAGCGCTCAACACATGCACATTCCAGTTGAGACCAGTAGCTAGTGAGTGAGGTTGTGGAAAGACCGTTGAATATTATTCTTTCTAAACAGTACTATGGCTCTTGAACTAGGTCAAGCGATGTAACAGCAACTTCCTGAGTCTCTGCTAGATGTCTGAGCAGAGGGATAATACATTCTCTGGATTCCATTTGCTACCATTTCTGTCTTGAGTGTTTGCTGGAGTGAAGTATCCTCAGTTAATAGAGCAAACACAAAGGGATTTTAAATGGTAGTTTCACAGATTTATATTCCCAAGAAGGCTTGTGTTGGTCTGTTACTATCTCTGCTTGTTCTGTTTATTCAGCAGGAATGTCTGGCACATGCAGTTATTCTGCTGGTTTTTATCAGATAAACTGTCCCAAGGTACCATGGGGAATATCTCCATTATTAACACAATAAGAGAGAAGCTAGAGTCTTGTGGAAATTGTATATTTCTAGAACTTGTCCCGTGTTACATACTGGCTGCTAATTAGATCCCAGCTCACAGGGGCAGGATAGGAAAGGAGGGAGTGATACACATGAACACAGCAGAATGTTATAACAGCAGATGGGGTGCCTAGCCAATTCAGAGTTTTCCTGCAGAAGAAAAAGGATTGGAGAGAGGGCGTTAACTAACAAGGGGCCTCCTACCTGTGGGTTACACAACTGAATTCTATAGCCCGAGAGCTCTGTAAGTCAAGTGGTTACCTCTGCGGGAAGACCACATATCTGTGTCTGCATCCTGTTGTCTTTTATTTGTTCCCTCATTCAGCCTGAAGCTGCACCTCACTTAGCTTCTCAGAAGACCTAGGAAAGGCTTGTCAGAAGAGGAAGGGATTGCTCCCTCTGGATTGTCCAGTACTGTGATTAAAAAATGCATGTAATTCAAAACATAAAATTGCAAACATTTAGGTAATTCCCAACTACATAAATAAAAACTATAAGTTCCCCTTAATGCCCTTATTTGGTTTCATTTTCCCTCCAGAAATAGGCACACAATCTGTGTATCTAGAATCCATCTATTCACATATATTGATAGCAATTATTATTTAAGTGTAAATGAATGGAGTCATGATGTTTGGTTTCTTCACTTAGTATACCTTGAAAATCTTCCCATGTCATGAGTGTAAAATCAAGACATGATATGCTAATAATGCATTTGTTATAACTGTGACATACATAGTATTTCAGCAATGGGTATGAAGATAATATATCGTAATTTATTTGAAAATTCATTTATTTTATAAAGTTAAAAAACTTTTGATGAAGAGTCAAAATAGGATTTTATCCCTTTATATTTTCTTGTCTTACCCCCTCTTTTAGCTTCTGTGGTTCCTGCTTCTTTTGATGTGGCAGGCTGAGTGACAAATGACCTCAAAATATTGTCAATGTCCCTGTGAATGATACTTGATATGGGAAAAGACACGTTGCAGATGTGATTAAGTCAAAATTTTTGAGATGAGGAGAACCCTATGCAATCATGACAGTCATTATAAAAGGAACAAAGGAAGGATTGTAGTGAGAGGCAAGAGCAATATAACAACAGGAGCAGAGGTATGATGTGACCACAAAGAATGTCAACACCTTTTGAAGCTGGAAGAGACAAGGAACGTATTCTGTCCTGCAGCATCCAGAAGGAATAATTTTGAGACCCTTAACAGACATTTTGGGCTTGTGCTGTTTTAAGCCACTAAATTTGTAGTGTTTTAGAACCATGAAAATAGGAAACTAATGCAGTTGGCTTAACTGGTTGTATCTTTTGAACAAGTGGTCATAACTCTTTAGCATTGTTAAAAGATACTTTTGGAAGAGGAAGAGGAATCTTGCTTGCCATATAGATGTAAACATGAGCATTGTCTAGAGGTTTAATTCATGAGGGAACAATTCAGAGACTACCTGGTTCAAAAAATAAGTCAATCAAGACAAATCTATATAAAGTAAGAAATGGTAAAACAAATGCTCAAATGGAGGCAAAATTGCTTGTTTCACAGAGGGAATAAGAGAAATTCATGGAATTTCTACTAGGTAGGACAGAATTTGCTTATTGGTCTTTTACTAGCAATCTCCAGAATTATCACATGGTGTTATAATTTGGATCTGGAATGACACCCAAAGATCCATGTGTTAAATGCTTGGTCCTTAACTTGGTGCTATTGAAAGTTGGTGGAACCTTAAAGATGTTGGGTTTAGTGGAAGAAAGTTGGGTCATTGGGGGGAAGGCTTTAAAGAGATAGGGAACTCCAGCCCTTTCCTGTCTGTCTTTTTCCTGACTTTCAAGGTGAGTAGTTCCTCTGCCATACATTCCTGCTATGGTGCTCTGCTTCACCACAGGCCCAAAAGCAATGGGCCAACTCACATTGGACTGAAATCCTCAGAACAATGACCCCAATAAACTCATCTTTTTAAGTTGATTATCTCAGGTATTTTGTTGTAGTAGCACAGAGCTGACTAAGACATATGGCCCAAAGATAAAAAAAGATTAAAATCAAATAACCTGGAGGGGTTACCTCAACAATGCATAGTTTTCACTGAAATACACAATTTTTTAAACATCATTAAAATTCAGAGTCCAGGGTTGCTATGACTTATGGACAAAATAAGACCCACTGCCTGTTTTTGTACAGAAAACATGCTAAAACCAGTTTTTACTAGTGAACATTTGCAATTGGCTTGATCATAGAGATCACTAACTTTGAGTTGCAATTAAGTGAAATGTTATCTCCAAAATAAAGAATCCCATTCTTCTCATTAACAGACTTGTGTTACAATAATTTATACTTATAGATCATTATCATATTTTGAATTTCATTAATACAAATTTAGTGGACATTTGTTCTTTCTTGTCATACAAATACTTATGTAGTGTCTTTGATTTTGCTTCTTGGCTGCAAAACCCACAATCTATTATCTGATCCTTTACAGGAAAAGCTTTCAGACTTCCTTTCCATACTTTCAATTTGTTAGTTTTTCTCTACTGATATTGATTGCAGTATATTGGTCTGTTTATTCAATTGTGAAAGCATATTTATTTACCCAAAGTGTTGGGTGATGTTTCCACATATTAACTAGGTATTTCTTTCTATTGACTGTGCCCTATTGTCCCACGCATCCCCAATAGGCTTCTTGGGGGCAGGAAACCAATTACCCGGTATAGGAGAGGGGTGATTATAGTGAACCCATAGAATGAATGAGTCAGGTTAAAGTGATTGGAAAATTATGTCATCAGGAAGAATGTATTCTCAGCCCTGGAGGTCAAGGTCTTGGGCTTGGGGAAAGACAAAGGCAAAGAGTTGACACTGAACATGATGAAGGGCAGAGGATTGTTGCTTCTGAATCAAGGGAATGAACCCAAAGTAGAAGGGCCATATAGACGGGAGTTAAGCCCACAACCAAGGTACTCTCAGTCTCCTTTTTCAGTAAACCCTGTCTGTTTCTATTGCCAGGGAAGCTGCTGGTGGGGTCACTCAGTCTTTCTTTCAACAGAGCATCACCACCAGCTTGAGAACTGCTTCAGTGTCCTCCAGGTGACCTCCTTGAATTGTCTGTATCAGCTGATCATCTGTTCACCACTGACCTGACCATTCTATGTGGCTATACAGAACCTTTTCATTTTCTTTCCACACAAAGCCATTTCCAAAACTGGGCTTAGCCTCTTCATATCTTAAGAGGGTTGTAGGAAAGGAAATTCCCCATCATTCCTATGAACTCCTATCTGACTCTCAAAATCACACAAATCCCTTTGGGCTGTCCTTTCTGTAAACTATTCTTGCTTTCACTATTTTTACATTTAAGTACAAATGGGGTTAATCTTACCTGTGACCTATTGATTTGAATAGAAAGTGAGGGGTAGTCTAATAGATGCTTGAGTTATAAAGGCCAAGTTTTACCATTTAATTCTTTTTTTTTTTTTTTTTTTGGTACCGGGGATCAAACTCGGGTCCTTGCTCTTGCACACCAGGCAGTGAAACCACTGAGCTAAATCCCCAGCCCCTACCATTTAATTCTTAACTCTAAACTCCCAAATAATTTCCCGGTTATTTTTCCTCCAAAGAAGCATCCTTATACTGTTCAAAAAAATTCAAATAAGGATACCATTGGATTGAAACTGTCCTGGGTCTGTGGATTGATACATAAGCAAACTGGAGCTCAATGTTAACAGTAGAGTAAAACTGGAGACATGGCCAGTCAGCAAGAATCAACTAATCTCTGACTGGAGTCTTTCTGCTCTAAACCAACTAAGTAGCTTTTCTTTATCTTCTCTTTTCATAAAAGCTTGTAGTGAAATATTCTGAAGCACTTTTGGTCTGAAATACTACCTGGTTCATGACCTTTTTCACGCTCAATAAGACTGTTTAATTTATCTTGTTTCAAGTTTTCCCTTTTAACATATTGGTGTCAAAAATGGAATTAGAAGTAGAACTTATAGCCACCTCCATCAATACCAAATTATCAAGGGTCATGTGGCCTTTGATCTCTTGCAGTAACTGGAGGTTGTATCTTTTCCAGATTCTGAGCTCTACTAATTTATAGTTCTAAACTCTTCAAGTTTATTTGAGCAAAACAAATTTATTTCTTTTTTCCCCTTCTTTGCTGAATTGGACCCAATTAAGAGGTCTCAGGCATCTGACTGGGTGAAATAAAAGCTGAACTAGGTTGAAATATCAAACTGTATTTGAAAGGTTTGTGTATGTGTGTGTGTGTGTGTGTGTGTGTGTGTGTGTGTGTGTATTTGAAAATGTAATGGATTGGATCCAGTTAGGAGGCTTTGGTTAAGTATTTTTTGATAATGGGGTAATCACAACCTAAACAATTTGGACCTCTATCTTTTGGGACTCCAGATGATTTCATGCACTACAATCATAGGCCAGATGTGCATTTCCATGAATAAAGGTTAACATTATTAGGAACAACTTATGAAAGCAGTGGCCACAATGGGGAAATCTTAATTTGGATAAACTTGTTTATTTGTGAGGCAGCTTAGAAAAGAAGGGATCCAATATGCAAAGACAATGGGATGCATAAGCATGTAAAAGACTAAGTAAAAAATTGCTTCCTGAGAAGATTCTTTACAAAATGGGAATGAAAAGTTTAAGCAGTAAACTAAGGACATGACCAGAGAGGAGTACAACCTAACTAAATTAACCCTGACTTCTCTTCTTTATCATCCTTTACCTCAATACTCTGAGTTCACTAATCTTTTTTCTCAATTATCTTTCCAACCTGAAGATAATGAAGAATGGGGTGTTAGATATATGCTGTACCACTGAGACTGTCTGATAAACCAGGACTGCTGGCATAACCACTTTTACTCTGTGGTCTAAAGATGACCTTAAAACCTTTGAAAGAGACCTTCCCAAGCCAAAAGAAAATTGTACCAAGACATTTAGAATTCTCATAGGAGCTTATAATCCAGGATGTCCTGGCCTTCACAAATTTAATCTCACAATATTGGTTCTAGTAAGGCTTGAAAATGGATGGAGAATCAGAAGGGAAGGATCCTGAGGAGGATGTTGAAGACCCCTCCAAGACCTCTTCAAGAGAGAAGCCAAGGAGAGCTAGGAGAGTTGCCAAAGCCTTTTAAATTCAACTTTTAAGATTTTTTTCTTTGTAAAATTGATTGGTCTGTTATTCGACCTTGCAGGCAAAAGAATGATGAGCCAGTTTCAGATTACAACACTTAGGATCATTATTTGTGAATCACTCTGGGCTTGAAATACAATAAGGAATATTTCCTACAGGGGCTGAAATAGCTTCACTCTGAGTTTAGAAGTCTAATTAAGAAGCATAAACTGAGATGGTAAGTTACAGATATGCTTGAATTGGTTACTTTATCAGAGAATTATAGGGGACTGGAGAAGAGAGAAAAGATTCAAAAGGCCGACAAGCTTATATCTCTCCAATTAGAATTGCTAGAACCAAGCCCCCAAAGGCCTTTTGTCCTTATTTTAAACCATAGCCAAAAGATCCTAGACTGAGAAAATCTTCACCCCAAAGTGTCTGCCTTTATGGCGAGCAAACCAGGACACTGGAGTTGTCCAATTTTATCTCAGTCCACCAATAAGCCTCTTTTACTTGGACTAAAGTATTTCTTCATTCAAGGAAGCCTGCAAGATAATAACCAGCACTGATGAGGCTCCAAAGGATTTTCCAGTAAATTGTTTTCACAATACCTTTGAATAAGTATGAAAAAGCAAACATGGAGGTAAACAGAAGCTGAACATGATGGTGCATACCTGTAATCCCAGCACTTGGGAGGCTGATGGTGAAGGATCCCCTTGAGTTTGAGACATAGTGAGACTCTTAAAAAGTAGAGCAAAATAGAACAAAGCAAAACAAAAAATTGAGGTAACTGGGGAAATTTGCATTATCTTGGTGTACCCTGGAGCCACCTCACCTACTTTAAACTCCACTACAATAAATCAACAAATCCCTTGGAATAAGAGTCATTTCTGTGTTGAGGGTTTCAAATCAGGAACAAGAGGTACTCATATCTTTCTAATTGACACTGGAGCCATTTTCAAAAATTTCCTTTTTACTGTGTGATACAAATCCAGTGAACTCGTAGGATGAGACTTCCTTTCTAATTTGAGGGGGCACATACAGTGCTCTACGGAGGGAGAGATAATCTTAGCATTTTCTTCCTTAACCAGGTTGGTTATGTTCTTTATAGGTAGAAATGGAGATAGTTGAAACTCAGACTTGTAGTATTCTTGAGCTTTCTAAAATGCTTGCATGTGTTGGGCTTTCTTCTACTGAAATAGGAAGGGTTAAAAGTATGGAGCCTATAAAAGTCCAAATAGAACCTTGTAAACTTTTCCCTGAATTGCCACATCCATTAAAGCCTGGAGTAATTTAAGGATTCTCATGAACTGCAGGAGACTTGATTAAACAAGGCCTTATAATTCTGTGTACAAACCCTTGTAATACTCCAATTACGCCAGTTAAAAAACCAAGTGGATATGGTTGGAGATTTGTTCTACACATATATTAATAAAATTCTGATACCAAAGATTCCTTTGGCTCCAGTCATTGTCTAATGCAGATTCAAAATGGTTCACAGTAATAGATCTTTGGTTTGCGTTCTTTGGCAGCCCTGTTGACCTATAAGGTCTAAGTGTATCTGCTGTTTCTTGGGAAGCTCATCAGTGCACCTGGACTGTAATGTCACCAGATTTTACTGAAGCCCCTTTATGTTTTCCCAAGACATTGCATCAGGATTTTGCAGCCCTGTATTTTCTCCCACATTCTCCTCCAACTCAGCATGTTGATTGTCCATAGCTTCTCTCTGTGCAGAGAATGGTTTCAGTTTACTTTACCTGTCACAGAATCTCACATGTAAAGGTCACAAAGTTTGTGTGGCTCACCATTAACCTTTAAGGGAAGAGGTACTTAGGTCATGACTTGATTGCTAAAGGGATTTCTCTCTCACCTGAGAGAATGAAAGCTACTCAGTTTCTCCCAGCTTACAATTAAAAGACAAGAGTTTTTTTGGACTTTCTAGAGACTGCAGTTCTTGAGTATCACATCTTTTCTCTAATAGCTTTACCTTTGTATGAACTATGAATCCAGTAGCTGAGCATTTACCTTAGGAAGGTATTCAGGAGTAATTATTTTGGCTTATAAATAGATATTTATTTCTAACAGATCTCCAGGCTGGAAAAGTAAAGATAAAGGTACTGACTGACTTGGTTCCTGGTAAGGGCCCTCTTTCTGACTTTTCAGATGGCTACCTTCTCTATCCTCATATGATGAATAGAGGGATCCCTCTCCCTCTTTCTATAAATCTTCTAATCCTGTTATGAAGGTGTTACCCTCACCACCTTATCTAACCCGAATTACCCCAAAGATCCATCTCCTGCAACTACTACATTGGGGATTAGGGTTTCAACATACAAATTTTAGGGGAATGTGACTCAGTTCATAGCAATCCCCTTTCCCCTTATCCTTGTGTATAATGGGACTTTAACACCTATATATAACTGTATACATTAATGCTTCCATATGCAGTCATACACCATGAAACAACATTGTGTTTAATGATGGACCTCCTATAGAAGAGTAATCACATTAAGATCTTAATGTTGCTAGAAAATCTTGTCCGTTAGTGATCTCATGCTACACAAAAAGGCTTTTAATTGACAGAAACTCACCTTATTACAACACCTAATTTTAGAACTTCCAAGTTATTCGTAGCCTTTTACTATATTTCTTAGTGAACATAACAACAAGGTAACAAGGTATTAGGAGTTTTATGCACCAAATGTGGGTGAACCAGACCCCTTGCATATTACAGTCTGCAACCAGACCCAGTAGCTGAGGCATATCATGATTATTTAAAAGCAGCAATTACAGCAACCAGATTGGTAGAGGTCCTATCTGGGCTGGTTTTAAGATATCAACTCTTCTAAGTTCTCCTTGCTGTGGAAAGTTTATTAAACTCAAGTAAAATTCAGCATTTTTCAGAAAGTAGACTAACATTTTATGAAATTCTTATCCTTGTACCATTTAATCTCCTTCTAAATTGCTGCAATTTACTTATTCATTTTGTCTCAAGTGAATATTCACTTTTCCTGAAGATGGTGAAGACCACAACTTTGTGAATGTAGTATCATAGCTATTGATTCCTCACAATAATTTATAGGATATTCCATTAGGTGATCCTGAGCTAATACTCCTTGTTGCTGGATCTTATGCTATACATGAAGAAGGAAAATATCAAGCAGAATATTCTGTGACAACTCAATATGACCTCACATAAAAGGGAACTCTTTGCTAATTTAAGTCAGTTCAGCCTGCAGAGCATTTTGGTCTTATCTGATCTTATTGTGTAGCTAAAAATAAAGCAGTAAATATTTATATAGGTAGAAGATATGCTTTTGGAATTGTTCATGATTTTGGTATACTATGGAAAAAGAGAAGGTTTTTTACTTCTAATGGGAACTCCATCAACAATGGACTCCAAGTAGACGAACTTCTTTCTGTTATGTCAAAAGTATTAATTGTTACCATTGAAATTGAAGCTTACACTCATAAAACCAAAACTGAGTGTTAAAGAAATGCCCCTAGTGAATTTTTTGTTAAGACAGCTACTATTCAATATGTTAAGACAAATTTGAATGAACTCTGTAAGATTTTATTTGAATCAAACCATCTACATTTATTCAATAAACAATGCTATGTACCTAAATTAGGATAGAAAAACTGGTACTTAAAAGGATGCATATTTAACATTAAACATGGACTCACAGAAAGCCCAGATGGCTTCCTATTCTTTCAAATGGCTGCTATTAAATGCTCTACAATTCACTATGCAACAAATTATGAAAAATTATTGGTGGAGTGATTGTTCTAAAGTTACAAAAAATGGTTTATAATTAATGTCTTATTTGTCAGACTCGGAATCTTGGAGGAACCATTAAGATTTCAGGTGGTACATTTCCAGCGCCTGCCAGACCATGTGAACAGCTGCTGTGACCTCATTCAGATGCCACCTTAAATGGGCTATCAGTATCCAGTTGTAATTGTGTGTCTGTTCTCAGAATGAATTGAAATCTTCCCATACTGGATGGCTAATGCCACAACAGTAGCAAAAAAAAAAAAAAAAGAAAAGAAAAAAAATTAGAGAATGTGTTTCCTGTATGGAGCACATTTGGAGAAATTTCCACTAACAGAGAAATCTATTTTGCTGAGCCAGGTATAAAGCAATTAAATAAGATTCTATGAATACAATGGAATTACCATTTTTCTACTCACCCTAAGTCTTCTGGAAAAGTTATAGCATTTTTTTTTTACTTCACTGTTGAATTTTATTAACCTATTAAAGAACTTCTAACAACAATGCTTATCAAACTATTCCATAGAATTTAAAGGGAAGAATCCCTTTTATGCTTAGTCTATAAAGTTAGCATTACCCTGTTTCCTAAGCCTGACACGAGTACAACAGAAAAAGAAAACTATACTCCAATATCTTTGATAAGCATAGATGCAAAAATTCTTAATGAAATGCTAGT
>NW_004624734.1:14617560-14669825 GCF_000247695.1 Heterocephalus glaber
TCCATCTCATTTCCCTTTGGGGTTGCTGTAGGTGATCTGGAAGTCTGGTTTTGAGACTTATTTACGTGTTTTCTCATTTCGACTGGGGCAGGGGGCTCTTAGCGCCTGCACAGATTTCCTCCTCTGAGGTGGGTGAGGTGGGACAGGGGCCAGGAGTAGCAGTAGGAATGGTGACCCAAAAGCCCTTTCCTGTGGGCTGGGAGCAGCCAGAGGGATGGTGGCCAGGAAACCCCTTCCTCTGGATCAGGAGCAGTGGGATAGTGGCTCAGAAGCCCCTCCCTCTGGGCTGGGAGCGGTGGGAGGGATGGTGGCCCCAAAGCCCCTTCCTCTGGGCCAGGAGCAGTGGGACAGAAGGTGGCCCAGAATCCCTTTCCTCTGGGCTGGGAGCAGCAGGAGGGATGGTTACTGGGAAGCCCCTTCCTCTGGACCAGGAGCAGTGGGACAACGACTCAGAAGTCCCTACCTCTGGGCTGGGAACTGTGGGACTCAGTACCTTGGTCTGGTGGTCTGGTGTCCTCTGCGCCTTTGTAATGTGGAATCAGGTGGCTGCCTGTCTGCAGTGGGGTGATTCGGCGTGTTCTTACAGCATTTTAAGACTGAAATTGGCAAAGTGAGCTGAATCAATTGGTTGCCAAAATTTTACACTGGCTTAAAGGCCTTAAATGGCTTAAATGAGGGCCTTAAATGGCATTTAGAGATACTCTTAGTGGAAAGCATGAATTGAAACCTTATGAAGTAGTATCTGAAAGACTTATGCCCCTAATGATAAAATGTCATGTATGTCCTGTACTTGTAACTTTTGTTATCACCCAATATCACAAGACTGAGATACACTATGCCAAAGCATATTTACACCAAGTAAAATAAGTCTTTCATGAACTACCAATTGATGATTAGATTTTCTGTGACCTAGAATCTAGGTCCTCTGGAATATGATATGAAAAAACTGTCCTTGAGACTCAGTGGAGACCATACTGAGCTCTTCACATCATTCACACTACAGGAAAGCTTCAAGGGCCCAAGTCTGGATCTATGTCTCTCAATTCAAGTGGGATCCTCTAGGCATTTGGAATTGAACAGCAGCTGAGATCTTAAGTTAAAGCTGGCCAGGGAGCTGTCTCCCCAGAAACAGATGGCAGCTTTAACACATATAGCTTTCCCAATATAACAAACCAAGAACTTACCATTTTTCTTGTAAAGCCCTTATTCTTTTATCTCTCTTGTTTCTGGCTCTTCATTTTTGTCTGTGTATGGCAAGGTAATGACATAATTAGGTTCTCAAAGTCAACTTCTTCAGGAAGTTTAATGGAATGCTGAACTTGACATGCAACACCAAAATCCTTCCAGGACTTTAGAAAGCCTTTTGTTTTCATTGTGACCAAATTTTCCAGAATCCAAAGTGTGGCTATTTATTCAGATTATACAGCTAGTCCTTGCTGTAGAGTTAAACTTCTGGACCCATTCATTTTTATTCCTTGTTTTCTTCTAACCCAATTGAGGTCTGAGATGACCAGGTCCACTGACTATTTTGCAAGGAGGCTATGTAGTAAAAAAACCAAAAAACAAAAAACCCTCCAAAACCAAACAACTTAAATAGAGCTATTTTCAAGAATGTCTACCTACCTATGTATTCTGGCAGCCTTCCAATATGTAAGCATCAATCTCTTGGTTAGAAATTGCCAATGCCTCTATTCCAACTAATGGCTCCATAAATGAAATCACCCAAGAAGAAGCCTTATGTGCACACCCAAAGTACATCTTTGTCTATGAAGAATTTAACTCTCAGCCATCTGCTTAGGCCATTCCACGAAAGGCCATTGAAGAGTAGAGTTTTTGACGATACCATTGTCATTCCATAACACTCATAAGTTAAACATTGTTCCACCTCTCTAAACCTACATTGTAGATTAAAAAGAAATGTACCAGCAAATGCCAACTTTGCTGTGGGAAAATTCGTTAAGTCCTTTTTCTCATGGCTTAGTACAAGTGAAATGATCAGAAGCTTGCCTTTGACATTAGCTATGATAGGTGGTACTACCAATAAGGCTATCACTGCCTAAGCAAAACTTTAATTCCCTTGCTCAAATAGCCTTAGATGACAGGATTACACTGGACTCTGCTTTGCCTAAAAAAGGAAGGGTTTGTATGATCACTGACACTCCCTGGTGTACCTGGACATATACCTCTGATATTGTAGAAACACAGTTACAAGAAAGTAACAAGCTACCTGGTTAAAATAGACTGAATTCCTCTATGCTTCATTCTTTGATTTAACTTTAGCTGGTTTGGATCATGACAATCTTGGTTGAGCAGCACGCTCTTGTCTTTTGCTACTATTTTCCTGATAGTCATCTTGTAATCTCCCTGGTATACTCTTTTCTTTGGAAAATCTTCATTGTGTGTTCCTAGCCATCAGTGGCACACCAGTTGGTTTCACTGTCTTTAAACTGACAGGAAGGAGATGAACAACAAAAGGAATCTTTTTCAATGAATTGCATGTTGTGATTTGTGAATGTTCTATGCTGAGACAGAAATACCCCAGGCATGATGGTCACAGGAAATGGTATTCATGCTTAAACTTTGGTCAGTCTCTCGTACAGCAGAGGCTCACCAAAGAGGAAAGAATAATCATTTCTAAAATAGCCAAAGTAAGAAGCCATTAAACTGAGACCACCCCAGAGCTTTGGGTTCCTCCATAAGTAAACCAGAGACCAATGTAAACAGTAGTGTGAAAGGAGAGATTTTCCAATCAGCAGCCCTCAGCTAACTCCTAACGAGGGTCTCTCTGTTCTAAATTAATTATCTTTTTCGGGTCTGCTCTCTGTGTAAAAGTTGGCTTCCCACACTTCTGCTCAGGAGTAGTCTGTACAACGTTTGGACTGAAGTGCTACCTGGTTCATGAATCTTTTTCCTGTTCAATTAAACTCTTAAATTGAACTTGTCTTGGGTTTTTCCTTTTAAGAGTACTATTCAAAGTCAGTGTTTGGTCAATATTTTCCTTTATTTAACATCAATCAAGGTTTAGTCAGAAGACAGAAGCCATGCCAGTAATTTGTGCAGGGAAAATTTAATGTAATAGTTTCTAAGTATTGAGAAATGGTTAACTATTAAAAGGAATAAAAGGAGATTTTTATGATACACAGGTTTATCAGCCTCATAAATAGCATCCACTGCCCTTGGAGCTGAGGGTGGCACAAAGAAAATTGAGGAGTTCTGTTCCCCTACTTCCATCCATATATAGCCATAAAAATGGGACTTAGTCTGTGAAGGGGAGGCCATGGTCACCCCAGGATCATGCAGCCTGGTAATGGTGAAGAAATCTTTGAGGGCCTGAGTAAGAAGAGCTCACCTAACTATAGGGTGTGGGCAGTTTGTTGGACAGGGCCCACCCAATGGCAGCTAAGCACTTCATAGTAGAGGGCTGGAGGCCAGAGGGGATCTGCAGGAAGTCGCCCATGAGAGGCAGAGGTATTTCCTGGAGAGTGAGGGTCCTCCAGTATACTCTCCTCTTGCTGCTGTTTTGTTGGAGGAAAAAATAAAGCACAACGGAGTCAGAAAGAACAGGCTCTTCCATTGCTATGGCTTGGCAGCTGGCCATGGAGATTGTTTACAGGGCCCATTTCCAGTGTCACAAAGCGGAGCAAAGGGAGCTGGACTTGTAGCTAAGAGGCTATTAATTTGGTAACTAGCACATTTATCCAAACCTAAGTAATAAAAAATGAGGTAAAGTGATCAGTGTGGTATGAAGAATATGCACTATGCTGAAGGCATAGGCTAATGCTTATACTCAGGATTGCAATTCATTATTCTGCAACTTGCTTTCCTTATTTAAAAATATACTATGGACATCTTTCATTGTCAGTGCACATAGATCTATCCTTTTCTTTGTGTAGCTGCAAGGTATTCCATTGTACAGTTGCCCTAGAATTTAATTTACTATTTCCCTACAGGTGGATATCTAGGTTGTTTTTAAGTTTCCATTACAATGAAAAAACACTGCAATACAAGTTTTTGCTATTTTACTTAAAAACAATGTATATGCATAGAGAAAATTCTGGAAGATGGTACACCAAAATATTTGCTGTCATTGTTTTCAGAGGTGGATGAGTTTGGAGAATGTTCTCTTTTTCACTTTGTTCATAGCTGTACTGTTTAGACTGCTTTTTAAAAGGTATGTTTCATTTTTATAATTAGAAAATACAAAACAAGATGTTTCATCGGGCGAAAGAAATGTAACTTAAGTGAAATTGTACATGCCATGGAGATTCTGTTTCTGTGCTCAGGTGTTTATTATACGGGAAACATTCTTTCGGTTTCCTTGGAAGGAGCAACATTTGTTAATTGTGTGACAGGGTCCCATCTAAATGTATGGATGTATTTTCAGAGGTTCTTGCTCTGATGTTGTCTTTGGAGAGGAGGAAACTTTTCTTATTCAGGCATCTTGCCAGGTACTCACGATGATTGAATCTGACTGGAAAGGCTAACTTGACTTTCAATTACAATGCACACGGGACAGCAAGACTAGAAGCGGTATTTGCATTTGGTTTGCTCCAGTCATGAAATGAGGTGCTGAGGTGTGCAGCCTCCAGCTCCACCTTTCCTCAATGTAAAGGCTTGGCAGATGGAAGAGGTCACTGATTCATTACTGGTTCATGGGTGATGGGCAGGTGGCAATTCCATCTCCACAATGAACCTGTATTATTTATTTACTTATTCCTTTATTTATTCTGAATTGAGTATTAGATTTGAATGGGTTTAATTGTCTATCAAGAGCTCTCCAGATTCTAGAGCTAAACTCCTTTCTCTAACAAGTGGCAATAGAAGTTCAGAATCAGGGCAGGGAGGTAACTTGGAGGCAGAGTCCTTGCCTAGCATGTGGGAAGCCCAGGGTTCAATTTCCCAGCACTGAAAAAAAGTTCAGAATCAGGGCAGAGTCTCTGACCAGGTTTGTTTCCATGAGGATTTTCTCCCTTCTCCAAAGGCTGTGTGTATGAGTGTGTGTGTGTGTGTGTGTGTGTGTGTGTTTGTGTGTGTGTTGTATGTTCAAGGAGCTAGGATGTGTTCAGGTTCAGGGGATAAGCCTTGTTCTAGAATCACTCACCTTTGCTGGACACATTGGGGGCACCCCAAAGTCCCTCGGATTTAAGAGTTGCAGGTAAGATCTGTTATTTCCTCTTTTAAGAGATGATTTGTGACATTCAAAGAAAGGGCATATGTCTCCCCTAACTGGCAGGCAGATGGACATTAGGAAGGAGGACTGCAGTGGGAAGAGAACAAAGACTGCAATGACAGGGTATTTTGGGGGATAAAAAATAATAGCTGTAGATAAAACAGGCATATAATAACTATCATTTTAAGATAGCAAGGCATGGCCCTCAGGCCTTTTGCTTTCTCTTGGGTCTTGAAAATAGTCCTTTCCACAGGGCTTCCTGGCTGAGTATGAGCTTCCTGCAGCTGCCAGTAGAGGGGCAGAGTGCCCTCTGGGATGGACCTTTGGCATGCTCAGCACCTTTTTTTGTTTTGAAATCATTAAAAAGAAAGAAAGAAAAAAGATGAAAAGCACTTAAAAAGAGAGCAACTTCCCTTTCTGACACTTCTTTGTTTTGCCCAGACTTTCTTTCCAGTCAGGTCATATTAAGAACTTGGAAGCACGAAGCAAGTCTAGCAATTAATACGAATTAAATGTTTATTTCAGAGCAGAAACTCAAGGAGGCAGATGATTGAAGAGTTTGCTTCTTTTTACTTCTGTATGATTCTCAAACGGGACACTGTCGAGCATCTGCACTGAAACACAGGGAAATACAGTGTAATGAGCACTGTGTACTAGCTAGACTTGTCATTTGCAGCATAACTTCAGGGCGACGTCATTCGTGGAAGATAATGAACCTTCCTAATGTAGGAAAGCGCTTGAAGCTTAATGAGACAGTTGCAGATGTTTGTTTGGGAATGAGGTCAAATCAACCTTCTTCAGCAGCATCAGAGGCTGCAGACCTGAGCTCCCTCTGGGCCTGGCAGGTGGAGGTGATGACATGTGAGCCCTGGGAGGGAGGAGGCCACAGAAGACTCACCTGTGGAGCTTGAGATCACAGCTCTGGTGATTTGGGGCAGCATCTGGATCTGTACCCCGGTGCACTCTTCCAGGAACCCTTGCAGCAGGGACAGTTTGTTGGGGGAAGGTGTCATGTTCCCATCAGAGTGGCAAGCCCTCTAGCTACTTCTCTCGTCCTAAATCCCGCATGTCCAGAATTCCAGTCAGACTTTAGGTGGAACAGTTGCTTTTGCTGTTTGAGCATTTCCCCTGTACCCTCTAGCTGCTTTGGGTTTGTTTTTCTGTTGGTTGTGGGCTAAACAGCTGCCCAAGAAAATGCCTTAATTTTGATGACTCATAACCCTAAATAACCATGTGGTACAAAGCTCCTTGGTATTCATTTTTTTCAGGTTTGAGACTTAGCAAAGAGCAGCTATTATTATTTGAATTTTATAGAAGTGGAGACAGAGGTTTACCAGAGAGGTCATGCGACTAGTCCAAAGCTACACAGCCTGTGAACAGCAATGCAAGAAAACAAACCTGCTTCTTCAAGCAATAATATCACCTTAAATTTCAATTTCACTGCATCCTTTACAAACATCTTGGTTTAGTTTATAGATCCTAAACCAATAGTGAGTGAAAAAAATAATTTGGAAAAGAACTATGATGGCCAAGATGAGAGAACTCCTTAGCATTGGAATCTTGACTACAGCCCACCAATTCTGATGAAGGTCTAGTACTCTTTCCTGTAGAGGAATCAGAGTGGACTTTTGTGTGTGCAGTGACTGCATTTCTCCCAGCCAAATGGATGACTGTCCTCACAGGAAACCCTCCTGTTTGTGGCTCATGGCCTTAGATGTGAGGAGTGGCGTTGGTTCCTGAGGCAGAGGCAGGGTTTTAATAATTTTTTCCTAAACATGATATCTGATGTGATGATCAGGGTGTGATTCCTCCTGGGATTTATGAGCACCCGAGGGGCAGAAGTGGGTGCTCTGTATCAATACCCCTGGGAAGGAGGCCCATTCTATGCCATGCCAGTGATGACTAACATTGAGCTTTTAGTATGTGGCCGGCACTGCTGTGTGTGTGTGTGTGTGTGTGTGTGTGTGTGTGTGTAATTACTCATATAAGTTAATATTTACTGTGAATCCATGGAATGAGTACTGTACTTAAACCCCATTTACAGGTGAGAGTATGATGATACTCTGGCTTAAATAATTGCTTAAAGACATACAGCAGTACAGACAAGTTTGTCCACTTCTGTGCTTTATCTGTTAAAACACAGGCCAATTTCTGGTCTTTAGGCCTGAGAGAGCTCTTTGTGGCTGATTCTTTCTCAGCAACGCTGCTTGTTATCTACCTACAACCTTGGCTGTGCTTATCAGAGCCCCGTGGCAGCTTCTCTCTGTTCAGGAGATGAGAGGATGTCCACTTACTGAGGGTCAGGTGCTCAACAACACACAACTGATCTACAGCACAGCTAATCCCACCACAGCCCTTGGAAGGCAGATTTCATTAATGTCATCATGCAGATCAAGAAGTGGAAGCTTAGAGATGTTGTCCCTTGCCCTCAGTCACAAAGCTACCAAGTGTTGGGCCCAAGACTTGAGCACACATGTCACCCTAGTCCTCAAAAGGGTTGCAAACATGACTCCAACTTCTGTTTCAGACCCTAAATTGGTGCCTGAAACAGCACACAAGAGATATTTGGTACATGGGTGCACACAACCAGCCCTCTGAGTTTTGATTTCTGAAGGGCTTTAAAGAGTGGGCATGGGTGAGGGTTCCAGCCTTTTCCCAGGTCTCTGGAGACACCTTCACACATTTTACCCCCTGTAGCCACAATTAAACCCTTGACTCAGCGTAGTATCACCAAGCTCAATAAAATGTAACATAGAGAACTTTTTCTTTTTTCAGTGCTAGTGATGGAATCCAGGGTCATTGCATGTTAGGCAAGTGCTCCACCACTGAGCTAGATCCCCAGTACTTTTTACTTTGGAAACATGGTCTTGCTAAGCTGATGAGGCTGGCCTCCAATCTATGACCCCCATCTTAACCTCCCCAGTAGCCAGGATTACAGGTGTGTGCCACCATCCCCAGCTCACTTTCACAGGAATTCTGAGGCAGCTACCAGGAGGGAGCATTTCCTCAAATTATCAGTCTGTTGGTGTTATCAGAGGTATGTGGGCTGAGTTTTCTGAAATTGAGAAGAGAGAAGGACGCTGAACTGACCTTTTCCTCCAGGTTTACCACCAAATGTTTTCAGAGCAAACAAGAGGAGCAATGATAAATATTTCAAAGCTCGAATGCAAGTTTTACAGCACCACGGCCTTACAAATGTACTAACGCTGCTGCAAATCTCCAGTAGGAGTGCATTAAGGTGATTCATAAGAATAGAAAATCCATCCTTGTCAGCCAGGATTGAGCAGGACAGATTACCAACGGACACTCTATTATACCTGTTCTTAGTACTTGCAAAATTACAGCTGGCATTTATTTCTAATAAGTCATGGTGAAATAGGTGAGATGGTTTATCTGTGCTGTAAGATGGAAAAATCTGTTTTTTAAAAAACCACATCATTTTTCCATGGGTTTATAATAGATAAACCACCTAGGAAAGGGAATTTTCTATTTATAGGACATGAGAGAGTTTGCCCTCTCTCGTGGGGAGTCAACACGGCTTGATAACAAGCTTCTGCTAGGACATCTTTTACTGTGAGGCTGCTTATAGCCAGTACTCTAGGAATGTAAAAGGGTAATGCCATTTGCAGATATCAGGGACAGGAATTAATTTCACAGTTTCTAAAAATGTGTGAGAGAAGGCCGTTGGTCATGTAGCTACCTGATGTCCATGAGTTTGCCTGTGTGTGTGCATTCGCATGTCCTCTTTTCTTATCTTGACCACCTCTCTTAGAATCTTCCAATAAGTGATTCCACTTTTTAATCCTCTAGTCACTGGGCTCAAAATCACACCTAGTTGGTGGTGCTAATATCCACCTGGGTATATTCTAAGCTGGCTTACCAGGGAGGCCAAATAAAAGGAAGGCAAAAACTCAAAGCTGGATAGCACACAGGGTTTGTGGAGGAAGGAGAAATAGTTCCTTTTCTGCATCACTGGTGGGGCTGTGTGTCTCTTTATATCCATAGGCCACAGCTGTTGTTCTCATATGTTGTACATATGAGCAAATGCTTTAGTATAATGTTGTTTGTGATAGTTAAAGACTAAAAGCCCATAATATGACCCATAATATGTAATTGGATAAATATATATATAGTATAATATTATACATAAAATGGAATACTATCCAATTGTAGGGAATGATATATCTGTTTATGTTGATTTGAAACCAATTTCAAGACACAATATAAAGTAAAAAACGCTGTAATACAATGCATACTTTTGATTAATTTTTGTGTAAAGAAGAAAACAAACACATATTTTTCTATTTATCTATCTACCCATTTTGATATACTGAATATATGTTGAAGAGTTCTTCAATAAAGCTGAATTACCATATCTCAAAATGTTGGGGTGCCATAACAAAATTCCATACGCTTTGCAGTTTAAACAACAGAAATTTATTTTTTCACAGTTTGAAGGCAGAAATTCAAGTTCAGCTGTCAATAGGTTTGATTTCATTCTGTGGCCTCTCTTCATGGTGTGCAGTGTATCCTCCCATATTCTTCTGGGCACAAAGCCCCGGGATCTTTTTGCATTTCTTAATTTCCAGTATCACTCAACTTTTCATTGCTGGGACAAAAATGTCTGACGTATGCAACTTAAAGAAGGAAGTGTTTATTTTGGCTCACGGCGTCCATGGTTTCAGTTCATGGTGGGCTGGCTCTGGGGTAGAAATATGATGAAAGGACATCACAGTGGAAAGCTGCTCTACTCATGGCCACCAGAAGCCCGAGAGCAAGGAAGAGGCAGATAGAAAGGAAGGGGCTGGGGCCAAGGTATACCCTTCAAAGCCTCAGCCCCAGTGATCTACTTCATCCAACAGGGATCCACCTCCTAATAAGCCCCCCAGCTATGAACTCATGAGATTAACCCATTGATGAGGTCAGCTCCCTTGTGATCTAATCATCTCTTTAGGCTGAACTGATGGTCCTTGTTGCATTGGGGATTAAGCCCTTAATTCATGATTTGGGGGAGAACACTTCATATTTTAACCGTAACAGACATCAGTCAAATTAGATTAGGTGTCATCTAATGGCTTCATTTTAATTTAATACTTCCTCTTGAAAAGCCCTATTTTCAAATAAAATTATGTCCTAAAGTATAGGGGATTAGTGCATCTTCATAAAACATTTTTTATGTGTGGGTAGGGACTCAATTCAGTCTATAACAGATGCCAAGGAGGAAGATAATTGTGGAGCCTTGGATAGGAGAGAGACATAATTTTCATTGTGCATCTTTTAAAAATGCCTAAGTCTCATTAGTAAGTTCATATTGATCATGAGTGGTTTCAAAACAACATATTTCCAAATATTTCTACGGTCTCTTCCTACTTATTAATCTGGTGTGAACTTTGTCAATCGCACTGCAGTCAGTGGCATCCTCCCATTTTATAGAGCCATTGGTTAAGTGATATTCTCAGTGCTTAATTTACTCCTGGTAAATTATTTTTATCCTCATTAAGAAAATGAGTGCCAAATCATATATGGGGCAGTTACCACCTTCTCAAAATTGTTCTTTTCTTTTTGCATCTCTATTTATAAAATGGCTATTTAAAAACATACATTTTGTGAGACTACTATTTTAAATATAATTCTGATTCTAGCCCCAGGTTGAAATATATTTGTTCTCAAGTATAATTAGGATTCTGCCAGAACACAGATGGTACAAGTGTGTAGGAAATTATTCCTTTTGTTTTCCTGAAGAATCAAATACAAATGGGAGGCAAAAATTTTACTACAATGCCCTCAACTTCCACCTGTTGTCTTATAGCCAATGATTTGCTCCTTTTATTAGGTTATTATCATTTCAGACATTCTCATCTCCTTTAACCTGGTGTATGGATTTCTAAGAAATGCATTTTTCATCACTATGGTATGTCCCTATGAGTGTGTGCAAGTGTATAGTCGTGTATGTCACAACGCTTCTATGGTTGTCTAGTGACATTTTATAACTTCATATAAATAGGGCCACACTGTCATAAAAAAATCTGTAAGGATCAGAAAGTCTACTTGGGCCTCTTGCCTCCTGGTAGTGGTATTCTTGGCACCTTCTCTTTCCTGGGTTTTTACCACCAGGTGGTGTAGGTGACTGACTGGGAGCACCTGCCCTCCTCCAACTGAAGATTTTCATCTGGCCTTTGAGTTACACACAGCCTGTGGGCAGGGCAAGCTGAAAGGGTGGCTCCTTAATTGCCTAGAAGAAATTCTCAACTTTTTATAGGTAGGGAGTACTGTATTCATCGTCTTGCCTTTTAGCACTTCAACTGGTGTAACTGCAGTGCATACCATCTGCATCATCCCCCAGAGCTCTGTTGTAGGACTGAGCTTCTCTTGCCTATGTGGTAACTTGCTCAATGGCACCATCTTTATTGGCTTGCTTCCTGTCTCTATTTCCTTCTTTTCCTCCCTACTTTGAGAGTTTCCTAGGATCACCCCTCAAATAAACTACTTACATTTATGTCCTTGTGACAGAATCTTCTGCTGGGATACACAAACCAAACCCCTGTTACGTGTCACTTCAAATCCTTCCCCCACTCCCTAAAAGAAATCCTATAAACTGTGAGTGGGAATGTAAATTAGTAAATTAGTGCAGCCTCTAGAAGAATTAGTGTGGAGGTTCTGCCAAAAACTAGAAATCTAACTACAATATGATCTAGCTATATCACTCCCTGGTATATACCTGAAGGAATTAAAGTGAGTGCACTTTAGAGATACCTGCATGCACATGTTTATTACAGCATAATTTATAATACTCAAGATATGGAATTAGTTTAAGTGTCCATCAACAGATGAATGGATGATGACAATGTGGTGTGTACATGCAATGAATTATTATTCAGCAATAAAGAACAAAATCATGTCATTTTCAGGAAAATGGATGGAACTGGAGGTTGCACTATGCTAAATTAAATAAGATTTAGAAAGACAAGCATGGTGTATTTTCACTAATGTGTGGAATCTAGGATGGAAAAAATGACACACAAGTGACAGGGAGAACATTAGACAAGAGGAAGGGGATCAGGAGAGTTGGGAGGGGGTATAAAGGAGAGTAACTGGAAATGGAAATTATTAAAATGTTTCATGCATGTATAAAAACACCACAATGAAACTCAATATTTTGTAAAATTAATATGGACAAAAAACAGGAAAAAATGCATTGCTCAACCCAGTGCACAGGTTATGGTGACAATAAATACACCTTATTATATTCCCCTGGCTCATGCTTAGTGCAAAGTTTTGTTTATTTTGAAACAAAAAGATGTCACTTCCAGAAAGAAGAATGCATAAGAAAATGTCCTCAGCGCCACATGATAGAAACCCAGAGAGGTGTTGTTCATGGCGCAAACATTAATGCCACCAGAGGGCCACAGACTGTGCTGGAAAATGCCAAGCCACCTACATAGAGTCACGCGTTGTATTAAAAACTGACCTGGACCTTTGCAGGAAAGATTCTCCCCAAAGGCAGGTGCTTAGTCCAGCTCTTAGTGGTTTAATCCTTCACTGTAAATTTCTTTTGGTCTTTGAATTGGGCCTCCTAGTTAATGCTTTCTAAATGCAGCTTTTGTGATGTGAACTTCTTTTCCTCTGAAGGGATATTCAGGTAAAAAAGAAAAAGGCCAAATCGGTTTTCCTAGTTTATCTTTCCACAGTGATTTATTTCCCCGGGAAAGGCTTATGCTCAAATGTCATTTCTGGTTCTCATTGCAGCCCCTTTTTGAGCTGCAGGACTAAGCGGGGTGGGGGTGGGGGGCTGCAAAGGACTCAGCGCCAAGGTTTTCAGGTGGTTTGGGTCTTATGCCAGATTCGACTTCTGCATGCTGTGTTCTGTGAGTCCTGGAGGCTGGTATTTGGTACAGGGCTTAAGCCATGGTTTCTGGAAACAGGTTTACAAATGACACTTCCTCGG
Source organism: Heterocephalus glaber (assembly GCF_000247695.1). The sequence goes on from NW_004624734.1 coordinate 14,630,676, forward strand.
GGGTCATCTGACTCATGGTGGGGTATGCAGAGGACAGCATCTGGGGACTCAGGATGTCAGCCCTGTGACCTGGAAAAGTTCCCGGCTACCTGAGTGCTGGCAAGCAGTTAGAAAAGCTGAACATTTTTAAGACCTCCAACTCAAGCAAAATGCAACAGTTGCCACACATTCAGCTGCCAAGCTCCTATCAGACATGAGAGGTACGTTTCTCCAGACCTCACCAGTCAATAGAGACTGCTGGGTGGGAAGCTGGCATCTGAGGTGGAGCCGGGGGTGGATCTTTAACAAGATCCTGCAGGCAGCTGGCAGGTGGGGCTCAGAAGTTAGCTGACTTCGTGGCTATGGGCAGGGGAGGGGACTTTCTTCCCTCTTTGTCTCTATTTCAGATATTACAATCTTAGCACCTTGAGGGACACTTTTGGCTGACAGTGAGGCAGACATGGGGTCCTGCTGTTTTGCAATGGCTCTCATGTAGGTGGATGTGGTTATCACTTCTTGAGATCCAGGGTGTAGAGATGTGGTAGGTTTGAAGAAAGACTCAGAAATGCTTTTCTGCCTAGGATTTTAAATCCAAATGCCCCTCTCCCTCCCTCCTTCTACCATAACTCCACTGCCTGCCTGAATGTGGATGTGTCTTTGTGTAAAATCTGAAGTTGAGGGGAGCTCCCACTCTGACAAGGTTAAGTTGCCTCTGCTGCCTCTCTTTTCACCCTGGTCTCTCTTCTGGAGTCTAGAAGCATGAGAAGGAGTGCACCGTGTCTTCCCTCAAGAGTTCTGGGCACATTTATTAATTTAAATCCAGGAGTTTCAAAATATCCTCCCACAGGGTGGCTTTTGAGGACCTTGCAGCTTTGTGTCTTTACACTGGTGGCCTATGCTCTCTCTTTTATGTCATGCTGTCTGCAGTTCTTGTTTCTTGCTTCTCTACTTCTTTAATGGATATGTTTGGCCATAACAATGGATTAGCAGAAGCTGGATTATTTCCAGCTCCCTCTGTGCTGATAAGTGGAAAACACTCTGGGCTTCCTGTTCCATGAAAATGTCAATGCCGCAAAGACACAAACCAATTATCAAAAAGATCCATGTAGAGAATTAACCTGTATAGTGCAATAATGTTCTCCGTTCACATCTTGCCACAATAACCTTGCCATAGTTCATATTATCCAAGAAGGACAGGCAAATGCAGAGTCAAAGGTATGGGCTCCATCAGCTTCATGATGGCTTTGGGCAAATAGTTAACCTCAGCTTCCATCAAGAAAATAGGGACAATGATAATATCTCTCATTGGGTTGTTGTGAGGATTAAATTAATAGTACATGTACTTAGGACAGTTTTTTTTTTTTTTTTTTTTTTTTTTTTAGTACTGGGGATAGAACTCGGGACCTTGCGGTTGCGAGGCGGGCGCCGGAACCACTGAGCTAAATCCCCGGCCCTTAGGACAGTTTTTGACACAGAAAGTACTTCAAAAGTCTTAGATAATACCAGCCATTGTTTTGATTTCTATTTGCTACATACTGTCATTCAATTCTTAGGGCAACTTCACGAGGGATGTATTTTTTTTCACTACACCACTACATTACTAGGGTATCTAGCAGGTGCTTCAAATTTAAATTCTTTTTTTCTTTTTTTTTTTTTTGGTACCAGGGATTGAACTTGGGACCTTGCGCTTGTGAGGCAGGCGCTGGAACCACTGAGCTAAATCCCTGGCCCGCAAATTTAAATTCTAAAACCTAACTCTTTATCTTCTCTCTTTTCTTCCCCAACTTAGAAAATGACAACTCCATTTCCCCACAAGTTTCTCTCTTGTAACATATTTGTTTCTCTTCTCTCATGTCCAACTCATCAGCAAAACTCATCAACAAAATGCTGTCGTTTTACCTTTTAAATATATCCAGAGCTGACCACTTTCACCTCTACCCACTAGTCCTGGATTCTTACTAACTAAAAGTTTCCTAACTATTTGCCCTGCTTCTGCCTTGTTGCAACTTCCACCCCTGCAGTCTCTTCTCAGTAAAGCAGGACTATTTCAAATGCTCTCCTGATTTCTCATCTCAGAGGAAAACATATAGTGCTCATCACGAGCTAAGAATTCTGTATATGTGTTGCCCATTCCCCCTTGCAAGTAGTAACGCCTGATTTTATATCTTTGATGTTATGTCCTATTACTCTTCTGTCCTTGGACCACTTCTCTCCAGCCACTGCACTGTCTTCTAGCTCCTCCTCAAGTGCACCAGGGACTCAGCCTGACTGCCACTTGCTGAAACAGTCTCTCCATCACTTACCTTTGGCTGCTTGGTCACCTTGAAGAGGCCTTTCTTCTGTGGTCTCCTTCTCAGTAAAACATCTCCAGCTTCTACATCTTTAGCTGTTTTATTTGAAACCTTGTCATTTATCTTCTTCCTCTTCTGTAATTCTCTGCATAGCATTTATCACATCCAACATATCTTATCTGCTAATTTCTACCCCACCCCCAAATAGAACATAAGCTTAAGGAAGTCCTGGTGATGGAGCAGGAGGAAGAATATCTGTCTGCTATGTTCATTGCTGTGTTCCCAGAAACTAGATCAGTGCGTAACAAGTAGTGGATGTTCAAGTGGTAGGGAAATGGATGACTTAATTCATTCATATTTTATAGGTAAGAAAATCAGGTCTCGGAGCAAATGCAATCTGTACTGCTGAGTAGCAAAGGGTACCCTGGGCATCAGTGAGCATTAAAAGCATGAAGACATTGCTGGACAAGTAGATGGCAAATCTGAAATCTCTAAATCCTAGTCTTTTCTTTCACTTAAGCCATTTATCACAGTAAAAATATATGTTCCTGTTTTACCCACTGTGTCTATAGTGAAGAGTATTATGACCTGAATTGTGTCTTCTGAAATTCATGTGAAGCTCCAGCTCTCAGTGTGACTGTACTTGGAGACAGGGTCTTTAAAGAGGTAAGTAAGGGTAAATCAGGTCCAAGAGTGGATCCCTAATCCAATATAACTGGTGTCCTTATGAGAAGAGAAGGAGACAGTAGGAATGGACGTGCACAGAGCAAAAGTCAGGTGAGGACACAGTGAGAAAGGGGCCATCTGCCAGCCACATGGAGAGGCCCAGGAGCAATCAAGCTTCAGACATCACGATCTTGTACTTCCAGCCTTCCAGCACTATGAGAAAATAAAATTTCTCTTGCTTAAGCCAGCCTCACCAAGGTATTTGGCTATGGAGGCTCTAGCAGACTAAAACAAGGAAGTAGTAAATCTGAGTGCCTACTTTGTGTTTTTTTATATATATATATATATAAAGAAGGGGAGGACGTGGCAAAACAGGCCCTAGAAATGCCATGATCAAAGAGAATCAAATGCCAGTAGCTGGAGCCAATAAGAAAAATGTGGGCTGGTGCACAGCTAATGCACATTTGGGGAATGCACGGAGAAGTGAAATAGAAAGGGTTGGAAGGCACCCTGTAAGTGGCTGCTCTAGAGGCATCCCGTATGTCTTCTTTAAGTATGGCTTGGGAAATTCACAACACATGATGAAAACCCAGGCTTCTCTCCCACATGTGTGTGCTCTGCATCTGTGATTCATGACCCCTATCCTGTCAAATGTAAGGTGGCAGGCTGTGGGCTCCTTTCCAGGGTATCTATAATGCAGGCAATATGGTATAGTTTTGAAAAAGAATATTTATTATTTTAACAGCTGTACTTCTATTTTCTTGGATTTAAAAAATATTACCTGTACCCACAATGACTTACAGAGATTGGAAAGGGTAGCTTTAAAATTCTCAATTTTAAAAATCCTATAGTTTTATAAACTCCCCCAAACCACAGTATTTTTCCATTCTAACTTTCTCCTTATTTCTGGAAAGATTGCGGAAGCCAATAGCAGTTTTCAGCTGCCAGACTTTGGCTGAGATTTTAGTCAAAATTGTGCTTTTTATGCAAATTCCAGCAAGGAACAGTTTTTTCTGGATACCTGCTTATCTAGGGAGAGCTTGTACCTGTGAGATTCAGAATTCTTTACAAATTCTCATTTAATTTTCTTTAAGGTATTTGTCTTCAAAGAATGATTTGTGTTTGAAGGGTTGCTGATGATATTGCAGTGCTAAGCTCTGAAGGTTATTTGTTTTTAGATTGCATATAAAGTACTAACATTATTATGACACAATTACCAGTAAGTAATCATCCATTTGCAATAAACATGTCCCTCTCAAAATATTGCAAATTAATATTCATGCTTTTCATGAATCTAGCATTCTGAGCTAATGTGTGCCTACATAGTTTATCAAAGTGCCCATTTTTTTCCAATCAAGGGAAGAATTATTGTTTGGTTCTCCATCTTGAAGTATGGGGAGTCTCTTTTGAGTGGAGGCATAGTTTCTTTGAAAGAGGGGTTTCTGTATTATGGTGTAACCACCAATAACAAATTATATGATACTAGGTAAAGCATCTTCACTCTTTTGGAGTTGTTTTACTCAAAAAGCCATTCCAATCATTCAGTCATGGCAGTTGAGAAATCATTGCAACTGTATGATCATATGTAATTGTCATAGGTTTTGGCAATTGCATATATACTTCGAAGGTCTGATGGTTTAGTCATTGTTAAAAGGAGATTCCAGAATCTCATTATGAAAGAAAAATGACAGATTCTTCTTCCAAACATGAATCTATTCAAAGAAAAATAACCCCAAGAAAGCTATGATGTAGAAACACAAAACTCACAGAAGTGATTGGAGAGCAAGATCAGCACTAGGAAAGTAATCCTAGGTCAAGTTAGTGTATTTAAAAGTTATGGATATAAGTGAATTAATTTCATTGTCTACATAAAATGTGATGATATTTTCTGTTACTCCAGTAGGTTACAACTAAGGAAATAAAAGTATTTTATACTAAGCCATTCAGTTTACTCATATTGGGGAAAGGATTTTTAAATCCTTGATAGATTTTTGGGTACAAAATCCATATCCATAAATGTGTGTATACAGTGGTATGATGGCAAATGCTTGACAACTGTCTCTGCTAAAACAGTGATAGCAACCCTAATTTATAGTTTACAGTAAACCCTCAACTTACGACCAGCCTGACATATGAACAAGTTGGATTACAACCAGAGTTTTAGTTTTAACTTACAACTAAAGTCTTGAGTTATGACCCAGATGCTGGCCACTTGTGCTTCCAGATGGTCTCAGATACAGATTTAACCCTTAAAGAGTTCTGGAAGGAACATGACAACATCCTTTCCTGTGTGGGGTTAATTAAGAAATCCTGGGCCAATGTCTCTCTAAGGACACTGAGATCTGCCTGTAAACAGGAGAGAGACTTTGAAGGCTGTGTAGAGGAGCCTGAGCCTTCAATAGACCAATTTGAGTTGCAACCAGCCCTCATGAACAAATTGAGTTTATAAATCAAGGGTCCACTGTATCTTAATTTCTGGGACATAAACACTCATACTTTGGCTTTTTCAAGGCACTAATGTCATTAAATGTAAGTAGGGATGAAGTGGACACCACTGGCTTTGGGAGTTAGGATGAGATATGTCTGGTGTACCAGGCAACTGGTATACAACAAAATACTAAATTTTGGATAGAAGAGTCTCTTCAATGAGTCATATGGTTTTGGTCAGTAGATCTATAATAAAATGCAAAACATGCTGTTATGATGTTACACAGAGATACTAGGCTAATGAAGAGAGTTATAGTTTTAACACTGTCACTGACGTAACCTTAGATTAGAAACTTGTTCTCTTTCCGGCCAGCAAGACTTCCATGGGAAACACATAGAGCTAGACAAACCTCAGTTCAAATTTGACTGCTGCCATTTAACTGTGTGAGTCACAGCTAAGATAATTAATGCCTCTTAGCCCCAGTTTCTTCATTTGTGAATGGGATGCTTAAAGCAACTATCTTGGTGTTGGATATAAAGAATATAATGTCTAACACTGTGGTTGGTACATCGTAATTTTTTGATATTAATATTTAGACTTTTTCATATTTTATTTAAAAGTGTTGGGTTATATTGTATCTTAGGTTCCCTTTCAATATCTAAGTAGGGAGGGATGGAGGGATTGGAAGGAGGGCAGGGGAATGGGGAAAAAATAAGAACCAAGAGAAATTATGTAAAGGTACAAATTTCCAGTAATGAATGTCATTATATTGTGTACCTAAAATGTACCAATAAAATAAAATTTTGAAAAATATTTAAATATCTGAAAAATTTTCTCTTCTATTTCTTAGATTTAATGGGGTAAAAAGAATTTTTTTTTTTGTACTAGGGATCGAACTCGGGACCTTGTGCTTGCAAGGGAGGTGCCAGAACCACTGAGCTAAATCCCCAGCCCCACTCAGGCATTTAAAAAGTATTCAATAAATATTTGTTAGAAAGATGGACACTTGAAATTTATCTTTCATTTTTGGTTTTTCTCCAAGCTGGAAATCTGTGAACAATACCTTTACTATTTTTTAAAAGATCATCCTTATCCAATAAATTACGAAGTACTGATTTTTTTTTGACTTCTAAGTCATTTTTAATCTGCTCTTTCATCTTTTATCTATCTCTACTCTGCTAATTTAGCTCATTATTATTTCCTAATCATTTCTCTGCTTCCTGTCTTGAACATCTCAGAACCATCCTTAACATGCTAATCTATCTGCAACCCAAATTTCTAAGGACAATGGATTTCTTCTATTTGTTTTTGTATTCTCAAAATCCAACATAGCTCTTAGCATAACATAGATGTTCAATAAGTCTTTCCTTGAATGTGTAAATGAATGAGCCAATTTTTAGGAGGTAACTGACACAATTTTGGGGGTAGAAAATTACCTTCCTATGAGATATCACCTACGTTTCCTCATTTGTCGCCTCATATGCTAGCGTTGTTGATGATTTCAAAACCCATCCAGTAGTCTCTCCTATGTTGTAGGCCACTCACTGTTCTAGACTTTTCGTGTCATTGTTTCTTCCACATGAGGCAGAGTGTGTCGTGGCCTGCACTGTACTTTCCCTATGTATTCTTTTCCAGCATTAACCTGTCTGGGGCTTTCTCTGACTTGAGCCTTCTTCCACTGGGGTAAGCCTCTTTCCAACTTGACTTTACCAAGAGAATAATTAAGGTTTAGTTCTTGAATTACTGGAGGCTGGCTAAGTTTTGCGATCACCAGGTTGAACACATTTGAGATTTACCATGACCCCAGCTGTCAGGAGTGGATTTTCATTGGCTGGAATGAAAGTCAGCATGCAAAGATAGGATGCAAATACAATATGTGCTTGCATGATAACATCTTGGCCAGTGGTAGATTAGCCTATATATACAACAGTTGTTCCATGACACTGAATCTTCTAGTGATGTCATAGACAACTTAGTTTGTGTAAGTGCACTCTGTGATGTTCAAACAATAAAATCATCTAGCAACATCCTTCTCAGAATCCATCCCTATCATGCCTTCAATAGACACATGACTCTTGGAGAGGTCCTGTTGCTTGTCTTTGGATGGTACTTGTCAGTGTGTTGTAATGATATAATAGAGGTAAAAATTCGAGTGAAAATAGAGTAAGAGATCAGCATAACTGAAAATCTGACAGGACATTAACTGGAGCTCACTCCTTCCAAATTCTGAACATCCACAAGTGGAATTTTTTATAGTTGATTATATTCACAAATGCATATACATGCATACACTCACAAACACATTCTTTTCTGTGGTTTACATCATGTCCCTTAATACAAATATTTGACCATTTTTATAACTTATACTCTGGGGAGTCTTATAAAAAACCTGCTATGGTTTAAATATGAAGCATTCCTCAAGGATTCATGTATTTAGAGCACAACCTCATCATGTGTTAATTCTCCTTACAACCCATTGTTTTAATGAACTCAACATGGATGTCTTTACATAAAATAACCACCTATTCTAGATCATTCTCACTTGATAAAAAAGGTCTAGACATAAAAAATTACACATATTAATGCAGTACTGTCTGATACTTTGACACATGTATAACTTGTGTAATGTTCAAATCAGGATAAACACAATCATTCCTCAAACACTTATCATTTATTTTTCTTGAAAACATTCAAGATCTTTTATTCTAGCTTTATTGAAATCTACTGAATATAATTGTTATCTATAGCCACCCTACTGCACACCAGAGCACCAGAACTTATTTCTCTAATCTAACTATAACTTAGTACACACTGATCAATATTTCTCCATTGTTTTCCCCTGCTGTCCTCCCAAGACTTTGATAACCATTATTCTGTTTCTAGGACTTATTCTATATCATACCAGAGAATATTCTATTTTTGTTTAGTTCTTCATTAGAGATTTGTGTGCCAGCTGCCACCTGATTATAACGCAATTTCTGTGCACGAAATAATATAAGCATGATTAACAAGGCAAATGGCACACTCCTAATGTTCTTTACCAGCCATTGCTACTTCATATACACTTTTTATGTTTGGAAACACAAAAAGTACTGCCATTAAGGAAACCACTATGAGGATCTGAGGTAATGTGGTGCCATAATTAGCTAATGAATTTGGATTTCATAGCTGTTTGCTAATGCAGGACAACACTGTCATCCAGAGCTGTGGAGAAAGGCACAGTCACCTTCCTTTCCTTCAACTTGACACTTTCTTGATCAGGGCTGACATTGCAGGATCTCAGATTCAATATTTTGTGGGAAGGATTTGGCCCCCTCAGCTGGAATGGGCAGAAGGAGGGAGCCGGCACCTGAAATATCTGTCTATGATTATTCAAGATATGGCAGGAACAGAGCTTTCTGTATGCAAGCCAAGTGAAATTATTAAGGCTAACCTTCTCACTCAGCACTTAATAGGTAATCAATTTTCACTCCCAACAGTGGAGGGTAAAATCAAGGAGGGAATGATAATGCTGCCTCCCTACCTTTATGAAGGGCTGTTGAGTGTGCAGAATGATTTTACACGTATTATTTCATTTAGTTTTCATAGCAACATAAAATTGGCAGAGCACACATGCATATATGCCATGCATTCATCTGTATGACAATGTTTTGGCTCATCTACTATCTTGTATGCCAGCCTGTGGAGTAAACACTGGGAACCAACTGGTGAAGCAGGCAGAAAAGTTTCCATTGTCTTAATTTTAGCAGTGAGGAAATGGATGCGCTGTCATATGAATTTACATACCCAAGGTCATAGGAGGAAATGCTGAGTTTGAAATCCACTACAGCCGTCTAAACTTTGATCTATAAACACAGGTGCATGGTAAATGAAAATGACTGTACTTCGTACTAATCAACTGTGGTACAAAGCCCCCACCTCTGGGGACTTACTTAGCCCTGGTTCTTTTGCTTAGACTCTCTTCCTGGTTGGAGCCAAAGTTCTATGAGCCTTAGGTGGTTCCACTGGCTTTTGTAGGTTCTTCTGCCTCTGTCCATTTGTCTTCTTTGTACACAGGTTTCTGGGTGGTGATAATCTCCAGTTCTTCTTTCTGCATAGAGACATTAAGAAAGCAATGCTATCCCGGATCTACTTTCCTCCACTGGTGCCAGGAAGCAGCTTGTCCACCCCTGCATCCTCCACCTTTCTCAACATTCTGTTCTCAGACGTATCCTGTCATATGTCTCCAGCATGCCTTTTCAGTGCTTTCACTCATCTGCACTCTAAGACTTGAAGATTTGCACAGAAATCTTCAGGATGTCCTTGACAGACCTTGCCTCATTCTTGTGTGGAGGCCAAGAACACAGGGCCAAATGCTTCTTTGAGTGGTTTAAGGAAAAGAAACAACTGACTGGAGAAACAGTCATAGATTATCGTATCAAATACTTCAATGGACACCATAGAAGAACTAAGTCAGGTCAGTGCTTGGTGGAAAAATGTCTGCATATCATGACAGCCACACGTGCAGAGAAAGCCTAAAAATTGGCCCTGGAAAGGCATGGCCTATCCAGGAAGTGGCAGGAGAGATCATCTAAAATTCTAAACTCAGCTGTACAGGACAACTCAAGGCTAGAGAATGTTAGCATTGGAGAAAGAATTCAAAGTGATTAATGGAATAGAAGTCTTGCCTTCTGGTTTAAAATAGAAATAATAAAATGTGTATAAGTTTTCCAACCAATTATTAAGTGGGAATGATGAGAAGTGCCAGCAATTCAGAGCAATGAATAAAATAAAATAAGCAAAAGGAAGCTTTATATTGGAAAATATCTGGAAATCGTTCTTACAAAGAAAGTGCCTTTGGAACGATTTCCCTTCAGAAATAAGGAAGGTCAGTTGGACAAAAGTTTTGTTAGGAGAAACATTTTACATGATATGGTATGCATATTCCCAGATTTCACTGGCTTGTAGGGCTGCTTGGGAACATGCTAATAATACTGTACTCTAAATTGTCAACTGTTAGACTGAAGTGTCAGGTTCTTTTTCCTACTTTGCTTCAGTTCATTCTGAGAATTGCCAATGAGATAATTTAGGTAGGAACCTTAGAGTGTTGACCAGCACTTACCTTGAATTCCTTTCCTCCCAATTTTTCCCAAATATATATCATTCAAAAGCTCCCTTTACAGGTTGAGGGTGACGACTAACCATCTTCATGCTGCTGCCTGAAGGGATTCATTGTCAGCGTGCATATTAAAGGCTGACCATCTCTAAACTGAAAATTCAAATCCAAAATGCTCCAAAGTCTGAAATGTTTTGAGCATTGGCATAATGCCATCAGTAGAAAATTCTCCACCAGGTAATACACAGCCACACTGAAATCATGTATAAAATTATCTTCAGGTTATGTGTATAAGGAGCATATGAAACAAAAATGAATTTTATAGGTCCAATCCCCGAAATATGCATATATTCCATACTCCAGACGTTTCTGAAAGTTTGAACATTTCTGATCCCAGGTATTTCAGATAAAGGCTGCTCAACCTGTGCTTGACAAATGAGCAGTCCTTGTTAGAGTTTATCCATACCTTGCTTGAAATTTCTTCATGTGGCCTCTAAAATACGGCATTCTCTTGGTCTTCCTCCTATCTCACAGGTTGCTCCTTTTGTCTGTTTTGCTGAGTTCTCCTTGTAGCCCTAAGGTCCTCCTAAGATAGAGCCCTCTTTCTCTCTCCACAGGCATCTTCTCCACATCACTCCTGTGGCCATCACCTGACAATCTATGGCTTCACCATCTGTACACTGGTGATTCTCCAAGTTTAAGGCTTCTGCCCAGATTTGCCCCTGAACACTCCTGATTTAAATGCCCAATTCTTTTTCTTTAGTATCTTCACTTGATTATCTAACAGGTATCTAAAACTTTCTGTATTAAAAGTGAAATTCTGAGTTGCACACAGATGTCACTTTCCCCAGCCCAAGAGCTGCTCCTCTCTTGACATTTCCTAATTTAACAAACTACATTCCCTTCAATCGGTAGTCAAACTGAGGTCCTCTCTTTTTCACACTCTACTTTCAGTCTGATCAGCAAATCTTGCTGTTCCTCTCTCAAAATATATCTAAAATTGCCAGGTGTGGTGGCGCACACCTGTAATCTCAGCAGTTGGGAGGCTGAGACAGGAAGGTCACCACTAGTTCAAGGCCTGCTTGGGCCACCTATTGAATTCAAGGCCAGCCTGAACTACAGAGTGAGACCCTGTCTCAAACAACAACAACAACAACAACAACAACAACAACAACATCTAAAATTGACCCAAGCTTGCCACTCTATTATTTCTTTTAAGGAGGGTCCTGGCCATCTTTCTGTCTTGATGGGATTATTGCAATGTCCTCCTAACCAGATCCTTGCTCCTGTCTTCCCTTCCCTTCCCCTTCCTGTATTATTAACTTAATAATTAAATGATCTTTTAACATGCAAGTCAAAATGTTTTACTCCTTTGCTTTAGATTTACTAATATCTTCTAATCTCACTTAAAGTGAAAGCCACTGTTCCTTAATACTCAGTAGAGTCAGACTCTCCTTTCATCTTCTAATCCTCTGTTCTCATTCTCTCTCTTCTGGACGCAAGAGAAGCCTTGTTCAGAAACGAGCAGGCGTCCTCCAGCTCCCGAAGCCCCCGAACCTGACGATCGCTGCTCTTAGATTACCCTTCCCCAGGGACCAGCATAGCTTCATGTCTTTCAGAGTTCTGGTCAATATTAAAAGTGCTAAAAGAAGGGCCAGGGGTTTATTCAGTGGTGCCACCGCCTGCCTCGTAAGCGCAAGGACCCAAGTGTTCTATCTCCGGTACGGAAAAAAAAAAAAAAAAAAAAAAGAGCTAGAGTCAAAGTGCTAAAAGAAAAAAAATGCCCATTAAGAATATTATACCCAGAAAAATTATTTCTGGGAAATGAAGGAGAAATAAGGACTTTCCATGACAAGCAAAGCAAAAGCAAAACAAAACAAACAAAAAACTGAGGGAATTCATTACAACCAAGCTGCAATGAATGGTTAAGAGAGTCCTGCATTAAAAGGAAAATGATGATAACTTGGACCATTTTTTCTTTATTCAGCTGTTACTTATTGTCAATATGTGTTTGGAGTAAATAACGATCACATTCCTTTTGGGGAGTTGGTACACGAACATGACATATCGTGATTCCTTTTGCATCTCCCTCCCCTCTGCTCTCCCTCCTTCCTCCATCTCTTGGCCATCTACTCTTTTGCAAAAGATGATTTATCTCTCTATTTCTTTTATTTTGCTCTTGATTTATATTTTGGTTTTTTTCACATAAGAGAAACCACACAATATTTAACCTTGTATATTTTATTGAGTTCATTATAGTTATGGTCTCATGGTGGCTCCATTTTCTTACAAATTGCCCAAGCTTATCCTTCTTTTCTGGCAGAGCAGTATTATAAATGTTGTGTATAAATGCTACATTTTCTTTATCCATTCATCTGTTAATGGCATCTTCCAAGATTTCACTATTGTGAATTGTCTTTCTATAAACACTGATATGCATCTATCATTGTGACATCATGCCTTTCACTCTTTCAGGAAGATACCTAGGAGGGGAATAGCTGAATCCAAGGGAATTTCTAGTTTTAGTATTTTGAGCAATCTGCTCAGTGATTTCTTATAATAGTTGTACTTAGTTACATTTCCACAAACAATGTAGAAGCATTTCTTTTCCCCACAGCCTCACCAGCATTTGTTATTTTATTTCTTGATGATAGACATTCTTTCTGGAGTAAGAAGAAATCTTGGGCTGTTTTAATTTGCATTTATTTAATTAACAGAGATGTTGAGTAGTTTTTTCATGTATTTCTTGGACATTTATACTTCCTCTGTGAAGTGTCTATTAATTTCAGTTGTACATTTTTTTTATTGGATTTTTTTGGGTGGTCTAATTTTTGAGTTCTATATATATTCCAGATATCATCTGTCTAGGCTGTGGCTAGAAAAAATTATTTTTCATTTTATAATTGTCTGTTTACTGTGTTGGTTGTTTCTTTTGCTATGCAAAATCTTTATAATTTGCTATTACCCCATTTGTTGATTCTTGACAGGCAACTACCATCATGAAAACACATAAAATTAAACAGTGGAGCAGATGCACAAAGAGAAAGAGAAGAGAATCAAGACATACCTGTACAGAAAACCACTGCACTACAAAGATGAGCTAGAGAGGAAGAAAAAAAACAAAGGAGATACAAAGCAACTAGGAAAAAATTAACAGCATGGAGTATATCTTTACTTATCAATAATAACTTCACATGCAAATGGATTAGATTCCCTAGTTAAAAGACTGAAACTACAAAATGGCTAAGAAAACAACAGCAAAAATAAAAAGTGAAGCCAAGACTCAATGATATACTGCCTACCAGCAATTCCACTCACTTATAAAGACGGGTGGAGACTGAAAGCAAGGAGATGGAAAAAGATACAGTTTGTAAAAAGAAACCAAATGTAAGCAGGAGTAGCTATACGTCCATCAAATAAAATAGTCATTAATTCAAAAACTTCACTAAAAGATCACTATGCAATGATAAAGGGATCAATTTAAGAAGAAAAATAATTGTAAAGATATCTGCACCCAACACCAGAGCACTCAGTTATATAAAAGTTTTGTTCAAGCCTGTCTCGATAAATCCTTCCAAGCATAGCTTATTTAAAATTCACATCACTGCTCATTCTCTTTATTTTTCTTTATGTACTGGTCATATATCATAGGATATATTTTTCAGTTGCATGTCTGATAGGTCTCTTTCCCTCCCTCCCTCTCCTACTCTCTCTCCCTCTCCCTAGCCTCTCCCTCTCTCTGTTCTCCTCTCTCTTTCTGTTCTTTGTTTACAGCCTGACTCAGACTAGACTTTCAGTGAGCATTTGCTAAGTTAATGAATGGAAGAACATATCTGGTGACATATTTTGGAAGCCTCTGCTCCTGAGCCTTAGTCAACATGGCGCCTCTGCTTTGTCATCATGAACAGAGTTAAGCAGAGTAATTTCCTGCCTTCGGCAGTGCTGAGCTGCAGAGATGCCAACTCTGCTGGATGCTCTGTGGCTGAATGAGCTGGATTATGGGTGAGGGGGGCAATGTCCTCTGAGACGCACTTAGTGTCTGTACCCTGGCTTCTCCTGATGTATGTCTCCAAAGGGTTTTTGGAAGAACTTCAACAGCAGGCCCCGACTTCCTCCTCTTTTCAGTGAATTCAAAATCCACTCAGAGCCAGGCCAGGAAGGTGCAGTACAAATTCTTCTCATCCTTTTCACTATATTGGGTACCTAAGCCAAAAATGCTCTTTTCTCTATTAATAGGAAAGAAGTAAAGCTTCTGTACCTACTGAGTCAAATTAGAAGCCACCCAGAGAAGTCAGGACTCCCCAGGTCCCAGAGTCCAAATCTGAGATCTGTTGAGTCCCTCAAAACAGCTGTATCTGGGCCAGCTAGGTAGGAGGTGAAGAGACAGACTGGGATGGGTCAGTGAGGCAGAGGGGGGTGAGGGATCGGTTTCCACTACTTCCCAGTCAGTGTCTCTTCTCCCAGACTTTCCCTCAAGGCATCTATCGTAGTTGATTAGGCCAAAGTGGCTGCTTGTGCATATTCTTTCCTGTTGCTCCTTCCCTCTGTTCCTTGCTCATGTCATCAGAAGATGGCAGCAGAGATTGCTTTCCTCCTGGTGCTCACTGAAGATCCTCCATCTCCTATCTGCCCAGCAGGAGACAAATGATCACCAGTGAATGCAAGGAAAAGTCCTTTACAAAAATACATTGATTTCATTCAAGGGAGATAAATTCATAAACTGTACAACTGTATTCATCAGTTCATTTCAGGGGAAGGTGATATAGGAGTTGGGCAAAAATAAAATTCCCAGTAGCAGGCATCATCTGTATCTCTTCTGTATGTGAAGACTGTAATGCTCACAGGAGGGAGAGTTGCTGCTGAAGCTGACAGCTGCCTTTCTGCATGTCCTTGTTTAACCCATATCCATGGTGTGGAGCCAATGCAGGGCTCCTACTCAGACTCTGTCATGGAAACCATGCAGTGCAAACTTCCTGCGACTGGCCTGAAAAGACTGAAAAGACTGCCTAGGTGCTGTGCACATCTCCCAGTTCATTCTTTTCATTCCAGCTCCAGACTTTTCTTGTGTCATGGTCTTGAAGCTAAAGGAACCCATTCTTGCCATTTTCTGCCTAGACACTGGGGCGTGTTTTGTGTGTGTGTGTGTGTGTGTGTGTGTGTGTGTGTGAGAGAGAGAGAGAGAGAGAGAGAGAGATGGATATGGTGTTGTGACCTAATATTCTTTCTATTACCTGGGAAAAGAGATTCATCCTGAATTTTTTGTTTTGTTTTTCTTCTCCTCTGCTCTTCCAGTCCCATATCTATTTTTACAATAGCATTGAAATTATGCAAAGCTGCTATCAATAAGTTTGTAGAAAGCCCTCATGACAAGGAAATAGGAGATGTAAAATGTTATTTTACAATTGGAATAATTTCAACAGCAACAGAATACCTGAATAAATTATTTCACAGGTTGGAGTTACGCTGCATACAAGAGAGGGACAGTTGTAAGCTTGGTTAATGCAGCAGATCAGTGGTATCTGGGCTCTGGCCAACTTTCACCTGCCATTTTTTCTTTCTTTTCATGCCTGTAAGATGGCTGCTATAGCTTCAATCATCACCATTTTACACGGTGTGGGCCAAAGACAAATATACAGTTCTCTGTTTATCATGTCTCACTATCAGAAGAGGAGATCTTTTCCTAAAAGATTAGATTTTTTGTTTGGCTAGAACTGGGTTACATGATCATTCTTAAATCCACCACTAGCATACAGGAGTGGATTTACCTGAATGGATTTACAGCAATCGTGATTCTTACTCTGGAGTTGGGTCCAATCTCCTTGAATATACTGCTGTTAATATCTGAATGACATTAGTTTCTTTTGCCAAAAAAGAGTATTCAATGGCTGGTGGATAAACAACCAACACTGTGTTCTAGTACTACTCCAAAGTGGAAGGCCGTAAAATTAAAATTCTACTCAGGAGTACCCCTAAAGAATCACATAAAAGGGAAGTTCTCCCAGTGGGCATGACTGAACCATGGACCTGATTACTAGCTTTGCTTGGAAAGAGAAATGGTCACTAGTGTACTACCACACTGATTCCTGACAGTGCATGATGATTTGCTTAGTGGTCAGGAACTTAGAGCAAACAAGGTGACAGTGAGGTGTGAGGAAGAGATGGGTGGAAGGACTTCTCAGAACAGACAGAGCGTACATGTGTCTGCCTGGATGAGTGCTAAAGTGAAGAAAGACTAGGAAGAAAAGGTATTCAACAATCAGATGACTGTTGAATCATAGCTCTAAAGAAATCCATCTAATCTAATAATAGGATAGCCAGTTGAATACTTGGTTATAACACTGGTGGGTAAAAATACATATACTAGATGAGGGAGTATGTCCTAAAATGCAGAATATACTTGGAAACAATGTGTAATAATATGTAATTCCCTTTCTTTAAGGGCAGAAAAGATGGATCCAAGTGCCAGAAGGAAAACGTGATAATAGCTTCTGTCATTGTTCCCCCAAAAGATCCAACAATGAAGTTTTGTTTCCATTCCTGCAACTAGAAATTTGCAGCTTTGAAAGTCTTATTTGCCCTAAAGAAGTCCCCCTTTTTCAGAGCTACAATAAGAATTTCATTGAACCCCACACTGGGAATGACACTTGGCTCTTTGAGCTACTCATGCCAATGAAGTAACATGCAAAGGAAGGATTGCTACCCTGAACTAAGATCCTCAATACTAAGTGGAATTTAGGTTGCCATTATGTAATGGAAACAGGAAGTTGTATAGTTGGGGATTCTCTGAGAGTACATTTTAGCGCTCTCATCCTCAGTGTTAAAAGTTAATGGCCTACTATGGCAACCTAGTACAAACACAGATCCTTCAGGATTGGAGGTTTGAGCCACATTGGCAAGTAAAGCACCATGAGTAGCTCATGCATTGAGTGAGAATAAAGGGAATATGGAATGGGCAATGAAAGAAATAAATTTCAAAACCCAACTATGAGTATGTGATCAGTTGTAGAAACCAAACTCTTGAGACTCAGAGTGCTTCAAGCTGAGGTTGCGTGAAGTGATCAAGTGCACAAACAAGGACTAGGGTAGGTACATATTTTCTTAGTTTCTTGATACTTGCTTTTATGAATTTGTATTTAGTAAATAAATCTTATCAGCTTTTTCCTGTTGCTTTTCCATTGGACATGATGTGTCATAGCTGTAATTAAACATCCACATGTTGGTGTTTAAGATATGAAACATCAGAAGGAGTGAAAAGACATCAAAAAGTGAAAACATCAAAAAGATTGAACTAAAAAAGAAATAAAATCTACTTACAGATAGATAAATCTACACATAAGATATGTCTCCTTTCAGGGAATAGAGTGCATGCATCTTTAACTTTACAAAGAGTAGCTGCAAAGCAGAAGCATGATATTGTTATCGCCTTTATTAAATATGGATAAAGTGTGTACGTAGAGGCTGACAAAACAATAGGGAGGCCAGTATTTCAATATATTGTGTCAGCTCCACTTCTACCTCTTCTGGTCTCTCTTGTGTATCAGAGAAGAGAAGCTTGGAACTAAATTTCTATTCTATTGTAGCTCCAGGTGGGAGTTCTCCAGTGCAACCAAGTCATGCAAGCTATTTTAGGCAGAATATAAGGAAACGTTGTTTTGCTTCTGTTGTGGCTGCTGTCCAAATAAGTGGGAATTTGTAGGAGCTCAGCAGCAAGCCCTTGAGAACAACTCTTTTTGCTGCTGCAGACTGAGAGCATTGGTGGGAGCTTCTGGAAGATGTGGAGAATCCTGAAAGCTTTTCACTGAGCCCTTGAGACCTTGGGTGCTTCAAGCTAAGGTCGCCTGAGGTAGCTCCCAGAGGTGCTGCACTCCCTAAGCTCCTCCAGCCGTTTGATGAGTCCCTGATTCCCTCTGTGAAAACCTTTAATTTGTGGAATAGACAAAATGGTTTCCTGATGTAATTTTGGTTTATTTAAAGGTCTGTAGAGGTATAATCGCTCTGTCTAGGAACAAGGCTACCTTGTATTTTGTGTGTGCATGTGCACATATGCACCTGAGTATGCATGAGATGGCAAGAGAGATGCCATCATTACAAATTCTAAAACGAATGTGTTGTCAATATGAAAATGAATAATATAGAAATACAGAAAAATAAGTCTCTCCCACTACCTTTTTCTTTTGCCCATCACTTTCAGTTTTAGCACTGTTAATGTGTTATAATGGTTGTTTTGTAGTCTCCTCTATTTTCTATATGGAGAATACTCTCTACTTTTTTTAAGAAAACAAAAAATGTTATTATATTGCATTTTTTCTAAGGGTTGTTTTTATGGATGCAACAATTCTTCATAGCCATCCTTCCATACATGTGGCATGTGTTTGCGGACAAAGCCACGTATTTCTTTTTTAGTGTCTCTCCAAGTGGATGACCATCACTTATTTAGCAATATTTACCACTAGTGGACATTCATATTATCTCCAAGTTTTTCTTGTTGCACGTAATACTGTAATGAATATTCTTATGTCTGTATATTTCCATACTTACACGAGTATTTAGAAGAAGGATACTTAGATGTGGACTTACTTGGTCAGATGGCTTGCACATACTACATTATAAGCATATTAACCACCTGAAGGAAATCTCAACTTGATTAGCAAAGATAATTGGAATCTTATGAGTAATTCTCAAATCATACATCAGTATGATTCCTACCCAAAGCAAAAAGAGGTTTTCGAGTTTGACACCTAATATTTGACACCTATCACCTAACACTAACAGAGCACCTCTTTAGCTGTGAGTATATATGAAAGGAGAATGAAACGGGAGGGTTACATTTCAAAGGGGCACTCATATTTCTGTGAGCCTCCAGGAGGAATAAGAATGAGGCTGGCTCTGCCCTCTGCTCACCCACATTTGTTCAGTGGTTTCTGCCCGGGGACCACACTCTCAATCATGTTCCAGAATGAATTGCAGAGTGTGACTGTGCGTGTTTGCCTCCATATTCTTGTTTTTGCTTACACTGAACATTTTTGAGACCTGTACCCCTCAAAAGGCCTTTGGAGTTCTCAGCTGCTTAATGCGGAAGTGGCCTGAATATGTAAGTATGGAAACTTATTAGTAGCAACTGGGCAGAGCTCAGTTCAGGTACTGCGGGAAAGCCCATCTGAACTCACCAGATCCCTTGGGGATAGAAAAAATGGGCCAGGAATCTCATTAGAACAATATTTTCTCATTAGAGAGTTGTGGAAATCTGGCTAGTTCCAAAGAACGATTCTGCAGGCTTGAAATTAAGGGGAGTTTCAATTTGAATGAGTGAGAACTGGCAATTACTGAATGCTTATGATGGGTCAGAGTTTATATAATAGAGTGTCTAAACTGATTGCAACAATCACCCTGTGAGGTGGTTGACTATATTCTCATTTTTTTCCCCAAAAGGGAAAAAAGTAGGATAAATAAATTGACCAGTGACATCAAACCAGTCACTGTTCAATTGGGATTGAATGTCAGGCTTTTCACCAGAACCTACACGTTCCCCTCACTCACCTTGAATCCTTCTGCCCTGCTCCAACTGCTGTGTGACCTATGGGAAAGAGAAGAACTAGACACAGTAATGGCAGTAATGTTGTCACAGTTTACATTTTCACCATCTCTATTGTCCCAGTAAAGCACTACCTTCTAAAGGTGAATTACCTTAATATTTAAAAAGATATCTATAGGGCAGGGGATTCAGCTCAGTGGCACCATACCTGCCTCGCAAGTGCAAGGTCCTGAGTTTGATCCCCAGTACCAAAAAAGAAAAAAGAAAAAAAAGAAAAAGATAGCTATAATCAATTTGCTGGATGCTAGAAATCCATTCACCCACACACTGATATTTATTTAAAGCGGGATTTCTTAAACTCCAAAACTACTGACATTTTGGGCTGGATAAGGTTTTGTTGTGGGGGGCATGCTGTGTCCCATAAAAGGTTTACTGGCTCTTCTAACTGCTACCCACTAGATGCCAGTAGCATTCCCCAAAGATGTAGCAATCAAAAATGTTTCCATGCATTGGTCCCATTTGGGAACCACTAGATCAAAATAAGGGTAGACCAGGAGAGAAAAAGATAGGGACTACTGACTCCCCACGCACTTGCTACCAAAGAGAAGTGAAATCTATAAATACTTGGCAACAAGTTCCTAGAATCCAGTGTATGTATCTAAGAATATTAGGGAATGGGGGGTGCTTCCAGCATGCTGTGGAGAAAAATCATCTTGTATTCTCTTGCTGAGCATAAACCAAAAAGATGTATATGCAATTAGCAAAAATGTAAAAGTGTGTTCATATGAGGACTATAGATAGGTATTAAGCTTCAGCTTTCTCAAGTCTGTGTCATAATTGCTCAGAGAAGTAAAACTAGGTAAATAATTTGAATTTATAATTATTGAGCTATTTAAAAAAATCTGGCAAGGTGACACAGACTTACAGATACGCATAATTATATCAATGTGACCCATTGGGTCAACCACTAGAATTTAAAGCTGTTTTATGCCAGGCCTCCTGGGGGCACAGAAATATGTGGCCCTTTGTGATTGGTAGCTTTTAAGAAGGCAGCAGAGTGGGAAAAACATAGGATTGGAAGTCCAGAGATCTGAATTGTGGCCTCCAGCTGCCCTCATGAAATTGTGTGCCCTGGGCCTGATTTGTGGATTACTACAAGTTTGATTATGTAAGAGGGAAAAATCCGAAGTCAGAAACTGATCATACTTTCTCATGCCTAGATGAAGGCAGGCAAAATTGATTGCATTAATGACCCCATTCTCCTTGTTCTCTTTGACACGTGTCTTAGTCACCTTCTCATTCCTGGGACATAATTCCCCAAACCCACAACTTAAAGGAAGAGAAGTTTATTTTGGCTCACATTTCAGCAGGCTCAGTCCTTGTGTGGTCAGAGGGCTTTAGGGAGAAGCATGGCGGAAGGGCCTGGCCAAGGAGGGCTGCACCTCTCATTGGGACCAGAAAGCAGAAATAGAAAGGAGGAGCCAGGGAGGGAGCTCTGCCTTTCTGGTCACACCCCAGGGACCAGGCTCTAGCCAGACCCCACTTCCTAAGAGCAAACCATTTCTGCAAAGCTCCCATAATCCAATTGCCTCTGACCACATGAAACTCTTGGGGGACACTGGATGTAAACCATAACAGCACTGTTTCCCATGTCATTTTGTAGTCCCCACTCTGGGATTCTGAGATCAGCCATGTAGCTTGCTTTGGCCAATGGGATATTAGCAGTCTTGAAACAATGCTCATGTGTCTTTGCTTATGCTTTCCCTCTGCCTTTGTCACCAGAAGAGGGCCACAGAGATTCCCCAGAGTGGAGATGGGGGATCCTCAACTCACTCCATGCACAGAATAAATTGTAGGTTCTCTGATTTCCATCATGTAAGGGGAATTTTCAAGATGCAAGATGCATCAGTGAGAGGCATATAGAGGTTTATTCAGCAGTATTTCGAAGGTTCACACTCAGCATAGAGTGTGGGCTCTCAAGAGAAAGGCACATTATGGGCTGGGGCTGGGGATTTTTTATGTGATCTTAGGGTGTCCTTAAGGTGAGTGTTCTAGGGCACACCTGTAAAACCAGGACTCGGGGAGGATGATGCAAAAGGATCACAAGTTATAGGCCAGCCTGGGCAACTGGGGGATTTAGTGAGGCTGTCTCAAAAATTAAAAAATGAAACAGAGCTGAGGATGTAGCTCAGTGGGAAGGCCCAGGGTTCCATTTTCAGTACCACACACACATAAAAGATGGCTGACCTAGGATATGTATTCCTACCATCTATCTTGTTACTCATCCGGTGGGACTATGTTAGAATGCAAAGCTTTTACATGTGTTTGAAGTTGAGATACAGTATATTGCCTACTTTCTGTGGGAAGAAGTATAGTTTACAGGTGAAAAAAACTAGCCCAGGGTTATCTTTGTTAAGACTCGTAGGAAAAAAAAGATTTGTTTACTGAAAGGGAAAAATGGCCTGAGTAACTTTTGTGTCCTGAAACTGAAGTTTCTCTTAAAAGTAGTACAATTTTAAAATTACAATTTTCTGTGTCTCCTTTCTAGTTCTCTTTATTTTTTATTTTATTTTATTTTTTTGGTACTGGGGATCAAACTCATGACCTTGTGGTTGTGAGGCAGGTGCGGTGCCACTGAGGTAAATCCAGGCTCTCTCTTTATTTCATTTATCTATCCTGCCTTCACTATGACAAAGGTGCATATGCCCCATCCCAGGAAGGAGAGAAGAGACTCAAGTCAAGTGGCCCCATCATCCTGGAAGTCCATCCTAGAATCCCAGATACAGGAGCAGCCTGGGCCAAAATCAGCACAACCCCCTTGAGCACTGAGCCACATGAGCAAAAGATGCTTGTTTTCCTGGAGATTCGGTGCTTGGTTGCTGCACGGCACCATGGTGACTGTGGACAACCCATGAGGTGTGGGAGATCATCATCCCAAGGAAGTAGGTGTTTATTTAGGGAAAGGCTTCAGTGGGTTTCCCTGAGTGTGAAAGTTGAGTGACCCTCCATCCTATGGTAGAACCTAGAAAGAGAGAGTGAGAGAGTTGAGTCTAAAAACGGAGGCAGGGTAGGGGCAGGATTCTGAGTTTCTTAGGAGGGCTTCAGAGAAAGGAGATGGGAGGTTAGAGAAGTGGGCAGGGAGAAGGAGGGGGGTGGAAGAGAAAAGACACAATGGAGGCTGAACTAGGGAGGATGCAGGTCAGCCATAGAGGTAGTGTGCTTCTCAGAAAGGCTGGGGAACTTTTCAGGCATAAGGACAAGAATCTGCTCTCCATACTCCATTTCTTTGTTTCAATATCATCATCCAACATTAAGCCAAACCTCAAGTCAAAGTCAGGGACTTTTACTTTCACTGCGCGCTCCCCGCCAGTAACCAGACAGATCTTTAAAAGATAAAAGAATCAGCTCAAGGCCTGGCTGTTTAGAGCCTTTCCTGATTGCACCCGTCCCCTGGATTTCCTTTCTTGTTGTGCCCTAGTCACAGGGGCCATTTTCAGTCCTCAAACTCCCTCACCCCTGCACACTCCTGAACAGAATTTGCCTGGGTGGTTCTTGCTTAGTCTTTAGATCTCAGCCTAAGTGGCAGCTCTCCAGGGAGACTCTCTTTAATCACCCAGCTCAGAGAGGCCCCTGGTTACACTGTCTTTTCTTAGCTCTTACAATCATTTGTAATTGCATGAATATTCTTAGTGCAGTTACTTGCTTGTGGGTTTCTCCTACCATTCAGCTGTGAACTCCAGGAAGATAGAAGTGCTGACTGTGTTGCTTCTCCTTGTACACCTCACCCCCAGCCCAGAGTCAGACACCCCTGGGGACCAGAGTTGTATTTAGCAAGTCAATGAATATGCAAACAGCTGCACCTCAATAGTTCTTTGGCAATGGGAGGAAAGAGGCTGTGGTCTACAATGAGCTTAATATAGGGAAGAAGCAGGGTGTCTGTAGGAGGAGAAACCCAAATCACACTGCTTTGCATGACGACTGAAAGTCAGCGTCAACACTTCCAGAGAAATAGCTGAATCTAGGGGAGAATATTGGGCAGACTGACTGCTTCCTCAAAGAGGAGCAGATAATTTTGATCTAAATATTGCACAAACAGGTAAACCTAAATGCTGGCAGAACGGGGGATGTCCCAGTGGCAGACATGGGCATGTCCTAGGGTTTGCATTTGAGGAATATGGTCCTTGAGGCTCAGGGAAGGTGATTGGCAACATCCTTTGTGGTCACTACTAAAGACTGAAGGGAAGAGAGAGAGGTGAGCATAGGTGAGAGGGAGATTTTTAAGGACTGAGGGTAGGTTTGAGGGAGCCAAGTGGGGAACTCAGTCCTCATTCCTTGGGATGGTGGGTGCCCTGGGCAGATGTTTGGTCTCAAGCTGATCTTTCCCTCTGCAGGGGTCCCACTGACCAATAAACTGCCTGTTTTATTTTCCTGGTGCTCAGTGATTCCCTTTGTAAATGAAAGGAAATTCAATGTGTGCTAAATGGTGGGAATGCATTTGTAGCTTAAATATGTGATATTTAACTGTGATGAATTACCCGGGCTAAGGAAAGGTTGACAAACCTCAGCCGTGCGTCACATGCTCTGAAATGAAATAGAAATCAATGAAGCAGCTAAATGCCCCTTAAATGCCAATCCCCTTTTCAGCCTAAGCCCCCTTCTAATTCTTTCATGGAAATAAATGGAAGGATTCTTCATTACATATTCATTTTCTGAATCCATTTTGCTCATTAGGTTGAAAGAAGGGGTAGGTGAGGGTTTATTAGGGAGTAAGCATATCTGATAAGCATTAAATTACTTCTGATGGCTTTATGTATTTAACAGAGTTGGCAAATTAGCTCAGTCTTTGATCTAATGGAGCTGATGTTGATGAGGACTGTGAATTTAACCCTGCATTAAACAGAACACTGGCCTGGGGAGCTGGGTGGGGTGGCTAAAGAGTTTACCCTTGCTCTCTGCTCTTGTCCTTGCAAGCATTTGCCTTGTCCCTGCTCTCATTAATGCCTCCATGTCGGTGACTCCTGGATATTGCCCAGTCCTGTCTCTGGGAATGGCAGGCTAGGAGTCCAAATGCCTCCTGCATGGTGACTCCTGACTGCATGCACCATGTTTCACAACATCAAATCTGACTTATCTGTATTCTACCAGACACTTCAATTTCTGTCTCTTGTTCTAGCATCCTCCTCATGACTTAGATTCAAAATCTCCTGTCATATGGCTCTTTCCATGTTGTGATTATTTTCATTTTGTTTCTTTCTCTCTCTCTTTCTTTTCTCCACTACTGAGGATTTAACCCAGAGCCTTCCCCAGCCCTCATTATTTCTTATTTTGAGACAATTTCTCACTGTCTCTAATTTGCCCAGGCTGTGCTCAAACTTGCAATGCTCCTACCTCAGGTTAGCAGAATGCTGAGATTACAGGCATGTGTACCCATGCTTGGTTTGTAGCTGTTTTTCTTTTAGTTCTGTCTTATGCCTCACTGCAGCACTGCTTTGTAACCTCAGAGAGGAGTGTGTCTAACTCTGGGCTATGTGCTATGGACACAAGACTGAGGCAGACTTCACACATTGCAGAATCATACAGGCAAGGCAGAAGCCAAAGATGTGAACAGGTAATTATCATGTAATATGAGTGAATTACACAGGAAAGTCCATCTAAGGGTAGGAATAAATAATGAGCGAAGACTTGCAAGATGAGGTGATACTCCATTTGTCCTGGAAGATGAGGTATCATAAACCAGGCATCAATGTTGAGGTAGTAGAAAGGTGCTAGGTCTGTTACTAATTACTTCCGTGCTTTTCATCATCCCTTTATCACTGTGAACATAGAAGATGCTCTCTCTGTGGCTTGCACCTTGACTGGAGCCTCTTGAATGTAGGGATGCAATGCCAAGTTCTCCCCTCTCCAGGCCTAATGGGAATGATAGGCTCACAAATCCCATGCAGGATATACCAGTGTTCTGGCAGGAAGTGGACATTTCTGAAGAGACTTTCTAACCAAGAGAATATTTATAGAAGAGAAAGTAGGATTTAGGAACCATCAAGGAATAAAGGCCAGTGTATAGCAATAGCAAGGAGCTCTTATCACCTCTGGTCTAAAAGAGCAATCAGTGGAAACAAGGTCTAAGGAGGCCAGTTGATTATGTCATAGGTGCAGCTACTACCAAAACTTCACCTAACCAAGAAAAGGTCTTTATACCCCCCTCTTTTCTACTGTCCTTTAATCTCTTTTGTGTATCGCATCGGCCTAACCCAACCAGAAGCCAGCATGCAAAGGGGCTGGGTCATGCTGCTCACAGAAGTCAGCTCTACAGGGCCCAGAGCAGGCAGATGGGTGGGGGTGGAAGGGACGATGACCAATAAACACTCAAAGGATTCCTTTCCTGGTGGTAAATGAGTCCCACCTTCAACGCTAGCTTGGTTATAATCTCTTGGGAGGCAGTTCTCATTTGTAATTTGTAAGAATAAAACAGTATAGAAAGAAGACTGGAAGAAACGGAGTTGTGTGTAGTAGTCCAAACCATAAAGAGGAGTTTCACAGGACTCGGTTGCCTTTAGCTTCTAAGAATAGACAGAGCACGTCAAAAGCAGGGCTGGGAGTGCAGCCAAGTGGTAACGTACATGGCCAGTGTGTGGAAGGCACTGTATTTGATCTCTAGCATCACAAAAAATTAGCCTTTTTAAATGCATATGGCAGAGATACTGGTTGACTATTGTATAACTGTTCTCAGTTTTTCCTTAGGATATCCTGATTTTATTTAACGAGGCAGTGTCTCAGGTATAGGACAGTGTTTCTGTCTCTTTTACCAATAAACTGTAAGTAGGAGTCATTGCATGGGCTTCCAAGAAGTCCTTTAAGGGGTTCACTCAGCAAGAGGGCAATTTCCTTTTCCACTGGACTCTTCCTTTTCTTCCCACCTTAAATCATGGCCATGTCCATCTTGTGTTCTTGATGATGAAATTTATGCCCTATGGAGGGAGGCACTCAGTTCATTGCAATTCACTCTGTTTCTCTCCATCAGACAGATTTTAGTAGATATACACATTTATGTGAGCCAGGTACTCTTATAACCTCTTGATAGATATGGGATAGGGCAGCAGAGTGAGCATGTGAGATCTTTGATTGCTTTTGCACACAGGAGGTGCTTGATTTTTATAGGTTGCTTATTCTAACAATAATTTCTTCTGTATCACATCACTTATTGATGGAGTGGCAAGTGCATTTTCTGAACTAAAACCCAGGATTCTTCTGGCAACCATAAGCATACTTAGAGAAAAAAAGAACTAATATTTGAAGTTAGGACTATACCAGACACAGAATGGGCATCCAAAGCTATTCTAAGCTCATTCCTCAAAATAGAGATTGTGTCTTTTCAGAGTCCTAGTGTATTTCTTTGTGCCCACAGTATATTCTGGTATATTTCTTGGTGTCCTAGTATATTCCAGGTGTCCACAAACTACTGGCCTGAAACCTACATCCAGCATGTTTTTTTTTTTGGTAAGTGAGATTTTACTAGAATGTATCTATGTGCAATCATTTTTTCTTTATCTCTAGCTACTTCTGTGCTCGAGTTGCAGAGTTTCACAGTTGCTATTGAGGCTATTATATGCCCTCCATCTTGCCTAAGGGGTGTAGCAGAACATTGCAAATCAAGCAGCAAGTGTTGACAATGTCATAAGGAGTTACTGCAGCCATAATTAGGAATCCTTTATAAGCACATTTTGGAGATTTTTGAAAAATGGATTATTTGGACAGGATTAGTGTATGCAGTTGCTCTGAGGCAATATATTCAAAGATTGTCATTTTCTATAAATGTGAAGATCTATGACAGACTCACTTGGAGTACTGAGGGAGGAGAGACACAGTGGACCTCGGGGTAAAAGATTCTGTGCAGTAGTGAGCACATAGAACACCGAACCATCCTTAATTCATTCTAATTTACCACCAATAGAAATGACAAAGCACTAAATTTTGATATGACCCAGATTCTACCTGTTGGCTGTAAAGCATTCCAATCTCTTGACTAACCAATAAAATCTGATTCCAACTTGTAATAGTTGTGTTACCTCAGGCAAGTTATTGATCTTACCTGTGGCTCTTTTATTTTTTTAAATTTGCATATGAAAAAATAATACTTCTCTATTAGGATTATTGGGAAGATCAAGTAAGTTGCCAAGCATATATATATATTATATATATATATATATTATATATATGGACAGAATTTGACATATTCTAAGTGCTTGATAACTGTTAGCTGTTATTATTTGAAACAATCTCCTTTTTAAGGTCCTCAGTTCCTCAGTTTCTTTAGTTGCTCATAAAGCCAGCCTGCTAACAGCCAATGTGAGATATTTTATTAGGCAATATGGAATATTTTCATATGTTATTTATTTTAGCATTAGAAACAAATTGATAGACTATCAATCAAGACTATCATGCAAAGTGAAGTCATGTTCTGGGTATCCCCTCCCCATTAAAAAAATACAGCTGTGTGTTTATAAAATTACATGTATTCATTAAATGAACCTACAGTTTCAGTTAAATTGGGGAATAGAATATTGATTTAAACTATACTTTAGGAGGCTTATCTATCACTCTGAGCAAATAAAAACTTATATGAGATTGGATTTCATTGCATAAGACAGAAAAAAACATACTCTGCTAAATACAACTAGTTGTTGTAAGGCCAAGTTCTAGAGGTGTCATCAATATATCAGGTTCCTGATTTCACTTTTTAATGATTTCTATTAACTCTGATAAGGATACACTCACTTTCATTGAAGTAGAATTTATGCTATCCCCCAGTTTTTTTTTCGACATACTGACTGTACCTTCAGGCTGTCACTATCCCAGAATTGACATAGCTACCTTCAAATTTGTTAGTGTTAGAGAATCAATATCTTTAAGAAATTCTGTCTTTCTTTGGTTGTAGAATTTGGTTTTCTTTGTGTGGAGTTTGACTCATTTCCTGCCACTTGCAGAGAGAGGAAAGGACTGTAAATTGCAAATCCTGAGTTCATAGACACCATCTTCCTCTGTCTCCTTTTCTCAGCTTGGAGGCGTATAGGTCATATTAGTCAGATTTGGTTGCTGGAACAAAATACCTCATATGCAATCTAAAGGAAAAAAGATTTACTTTGGCTCATGGTTTCAGAGGTTTCAGTCTATGGTCGGCAGGTTCCAAGACACAAGCATCATGGCAGAAGTGCATGGTGAAGGGAAGCTGTCCACCTCATGGAAGCCAGAAAGAGGAAGAAAAGGGAAAGAGCCAGAGAGGCAGGGGCCAGGGACCAGATGTAGCTCCAAGCTTGTGTCCCCATGACGCACTCCGACTTGTTCAGAAATATGCTTTACTAATCTTGTAGGACTCTCTGAAGACATTCAAATTGACAATCATGATTAGCCACTGTAGAGAGTGGAGTGAAAAGTTTTCTTAAATTTATCCAGTTTTAGATTCAACCAGTGTTTTGGAGACTTTAATTACCTCTAATATTGTTGTTTCCATTCCTTCTTCAGAAATAAAATTCCAGAATCCATGCTCATGTAGCTAAAGACTCTAGTTTCCTATCATCCTTCAAAATTGAGGGTTGCCACATGGATTATTTCTAGTTTATTGGGGGAAAGGGGATGAAGAGAAGTGATAACAATTTTATGTTCTATTCCCCAATTAAGATCACATCCTTTTGTACCTTTCCCTTTCCTGGTGGCTGAAATACAGCAGCCAATGGAGCAGCAACATTAAGCCACAGTGCGGGAGTGCCTCGTTGAGAATGGGAGACAAGTAGACAGAAGGAGCCTGGATCCCCAGTGGTGCAGAACTGATAGAACACTTGGTCCATGTAAGCTCAGATTGTTGCCTAAGAGAACCAAGCCATTTTGTTTAATCCACTGTTATTTTAGATCTTGGTAGAACAGTGAATAGGTATCTTCAGTCTTAGTCATTTTTTCACTACTGGGACACAATACCTGATACCCACAACTTAAAGGAAGAGAGGTTTATTTGGGCTCATAGTTCAGTTCCTGATCTTCCATGTCCAAGGCAGAAATGTGGAAGAGTCTGGTAATGAAAAGCTGCTCACATTATGGTGCTCAGGAAATAGAAAAAGAAGGGAGGAGCGGGGAAGGGAAGCATATTGTCCCACTCACACAGTGACTCCCTCCTGTGGCCAGACTCCACCTCCTAACAGCATGTTTAGCCCATTAGGGGATGATGAGTCCCTGATGAGTCCACTGATGAGTATGGTGTTCCCAAGGTTCAATCACCTTTGAAACACATGAAGCTTTGGGGGGGACACCACAGATGTTTAAGCCATAACATTTTACCCCTTGTCCTCCCAAAACACATGCTCATTTCTTTGTACAAAACACATTTAGTTTATCTGTAAGAATAGCCAATGTTTTAACAGTTCCAGCATTCCTAAAATGTGTATGTCCAAAGTTTCCTCCAGGACTCAAGGCCAACTCTAAGCTGTGAGCCTTTGTAAAAACAGAAAAGAAAGTTAAATACTTCCAACATATAATGGTATGAAGAGGGGTAAATATTCCCATTCCAAAAGGAGAAATAGGCAGAGAGAAAAAAACATCAGACCAAAGCAAGATGAAAACCCAGCAGGGCAAACATTAAGTGCCATAGTTCCATGGCTCTGTTCACTGTGTTTGGCTTTGCCAGGTATGTCACATTCCTGGCATCTTCCTCCACTTTTGGCTACACTCTCACAGCTTTATGCACTGCCCTCTCAGGGGCACAGTGCTGGGCCTCCCAGGTCTTCTTCTGAGTGGGAAATCTGAGTGGAAGCCTCCTTGACTGCATAATTCCCTTGCAGTCAGCAACCCTGTAAAAACAGCACTGTATGAATGATGCCAAGGTCTGCTGCCATGTCAGGCAGTAGCTAAGTCCGCTTCGTCATGGCTCCAGCAGGATCTGAGTGCCTGGAAGGCTGAACACTGTGAACTGAATTCTGGGGAACCAATTCCCTATGTGATTTTTCTCAAGCAAGGTGCTCTGGGACTCCCCTCAAATCAAAGACTTTCATTTTTGCATCATTGAGCCTGCAAAGGGTAGGGTCTTGCTGATTCCTGAGATCCCATCAAAGCATCTTCTCTGCTGACCTGATACAAAATACTTGGTATCTTTTTATTGCTAATCTTTTCAACAACTGTTTTCTTTTGCCCCAAATTGTAGGTGGCTCAGACTTTGGAGAAAACTGTGTAACACCCACAGTCACTGAATATGAGCTGCATGCAGAATGGACACAACTTTAGGTGGTCTTATTGTCACTTTTGGAAATAATCGAAGAATGCTACATGTCTGGAAGGAAGGTATGTGTCCAAATTTGGTTAGGAGGAGGCTGACATTAGAGAATGCTGATTTCCTTAAGTAGCTCTTGGTTTTGTTTCTTCTTCTTCTAGTAATGGAAATTTTAAGATTTATCCAGGCTCCCCTTGATAAAGAGTACATATCCTAACCTCTCATGTGACCCTTTTGAATAAGTTCTGCCTGATGATGTGAATGGGAGATCTTAGTGCTAATTTTTTTTTGCTAAGGCCTTATGAGAAGATACATTTTTCTCTGCTGTCTGGAATATAAAGATAATGCAAGAAGCAGGAGCAGCCATTGTGAACCATGATTTAGAATCTGCCTGATGAAGGTGCTAATGTACCAAATGTAAGATGCCTGTTTCCTGCCACCATGGAGCCTTATGCAGCCTTGGACAGCTCTGTATAGATTGTTTTCTGTGAGGAAAATTAGTTATCTTGTTAAAGTCACTCTTATCTTGGCTTCTCTTTCAGCAGCCAACATGGTACCCTAACCAGAGCAACAGGACACTGTGTCTTCTGAAGTGGAGATCTGAATTGCTGACAGTGCTTCCTTCTGATTGGAATGGTGGGAACATTAATTGTGAGTTCAGGGATTCTCTTGTCTGCTCCTGTTTGCTGCACAGTGAGTTCTGCAGTGACTATACAGTAACCCAGCCTCAGGGCCTGCTGAGGTGGCAGCACATCTGGGGGTGTTATTGTGTGGCCTTGTCATGGGGAGGTGATAAAAGCCTGAGTGTAGCTGCTCAAAGAATCCTGCCCAGAGCAGGCACCTTCTGTCTGAACCGCAGTCGTAGCCAGGGCTGGCAGGGCTGGGATGATCTAATTGAAAAGAGGGCTATGACCTCCGTCTCCCACTCGGCAACCCTGTGTGGATTCTGTGTCCCTGCCAGCTGAAGAGGTCTGCCTCTCACTGCCATGCCCTGCCTCAGATCACCCAGTCCCCAGGTCTCCAGTACAGCTTGGATACAAGCAGCCAGCTGCTCACTGGCATTTCTCTCTGTCCACTCACTGGGAAGAGACAAAAATGCCTTCAGTCTTAGCCAGGACAACTGTATTAAATTCTGCAGTCTCATCCATGGATTTCAGCTTGACATATTGAAGGGAAGGTCTTGGAAAGACTGCAAGATTTGATGTGAAAGATTTACATTCTCTTCTGCCAGATACATATGCTAATGGAGAATACTGGGCTTCAGAATCAATTAGCGTTGAGTACAAGTTTTGGCTCAGCACTGTGTGACCTCGGACAAGTTATTTGTGCTCTCTAATCATAAGCCTTAATTACATCATCTGCAAAATGGGGATTTTTGTGGTGAGTAACACTCACTTAGCTTACTGCCTGGTTTACACGGATGCTCAGTAAGTTTTGGATATTATTGATGTAGTTTTATTACTGTATCTCATCAGATATGTGACTCATCATAAAAGTCTATCTGTTACTC
This sequence comes from Heterocephalus glaber, assembly GCF_000247695.1. Next base: position 14,663,425 of record NW_004624734.1, read on the forward strand.
AAACTCTTAGAACCCCAGCAATTCTAGATGAAGATGATGAATGATTGATGATAGACTCAATTCAATGCAGAACAATAAATAAACAAGTTGGAGACCATTACCTGAGAGAAAAATGATAGAAAAGAAGTCCATATTAAGACAATGAGTAATTATTAAATACTGACTCTTGGCTAGGCTTTGCTCAGGATAGAAAAAAATAACAAAGGGCCTGTTTAACAGGGACTCCTATTCTGGTGGGGAAAGCCATTCAATAAAGTATTACTTTTGGTTAACTAACTTGCTCAAATTCACATGGCTTACTAGTAGAGGGGTCAGATTCCAGATTTGAATGTTAGTGTTTGAATGATTTATGCTTTTCCGTCTATTAAGCTGTATAAATTGTAGATGAATCCCCAGCTCAGCCTCTGCAAACTATATGACCTTGGACAAGCTAATACAACCTCTCCAAGGTCAAATTTTCACATCAAGGCAAAATGCAAGGTCATGGTACTGACTTTGGAAGGTGTTGGACTCATTATTTTACTGGCTCTATATAGTAAACAGCTCAAATGCACTTAAGAAGTAGGGTGGGAAAGGCATTTAGCTGGTGGAGAAGTCTCTTTTGGAGAGTGTTCCTGGGCTTGGAGGCAGGGGCAGGGCACAAACTGCAATTGCTGTGGAGGAAAAAGCAGCCTTCCAAGACAGCTAAGAGGCCAAAAGGAGCAAATTCAGAAAGCAGGGTAGCATTCAGTAAAAAGGCTTGGAAAACGGATAGGGATTAAAAAGCTATTAAATGGATGGAAGGTTAATAAAAATACTCTTTTGAAATAAATGGAAGATCATTCAGACAGTGAAGGCGATAATTAGACCAGGATGAGATATAATAGCAGGTAGAGTTGGGAAGAGCAGACTAATGGAAGTGCTGTCAGATTCGAGTCCTCGCCTGTGCTCAATCTCACCCATGGATGAGCAGAGCTGGGCAGGGATACCAGCTGATTAGAGCTCGAGCCTGCAAGATAGGCCCGAGTATTCTTATCCAGATTTGCAATTATGCAGTTTGGGCTTAAGGCTTAATTTTTCTGGGTTCAGATGTTAATATCCAAGTCCACTTGGTCATGCTCACCTGCATGGTTGAATGAAGGTTTGCTAAGCTCTCTCTTCATCTAATGTAACAGTGCTTTATTTTGCATGATGTACTAGCCTGAAAGCTACTCAAATTCAACCCCAGTTCTCTGAAATGTATTAAATGATGGTCGTTTATGAGACAGAATAGAGAGAGGGGGGATGGATTCTGTGCCTGATAGACCTGGATTCCAGCCTTGGCTGTGTGACAGAGCAGCTATATGAATTTGGGAGAGACATGCAATCTGAGTTTCTCTATCTCCTAGGCTACATACTATCTACTTTATTATGTGAGTTTGTTATGTGAGGGTTTGAGATTATAAATGCTTAGTTCAGTCTCAGTTTATAACAGGCACTTAATAAACAGCAATTATCTTTTATTTTAATTGATTATATAAGGCAAAATGAGTAATGTTTTTAGGATCTATTTATTCTTTTCAGCTTTAAATATTTCTTATTTAATATCTTAAAGTGAAAACACCAGTAGTTATGCTGTGAGTCCAACGAGGTGCAGAATTTGTTGAATTTCCTTATTTCCTTTATACCTCTCTTTCACTTTTAAGTAAACAATGCATTTTTAGACATCAACAGGACTTGTAAGTCTAAGGTAAAAAGTAGAATTAATCTCAAAAATTTTTTTTCCAAGCAATTTCAGCTAAAAGTTTATCTGAAGATTTTGGGGCGACCTTGATGCTTTGGCCACTCATAGAGTCACAGTGGAATTCACAAACATGTACTCTCCTCCACCTTGATTTCCCCATTTATTACTTTTGTAGCCATCACAGACATTGTAAGTGACAGTTTCAGACTAAGACACTGTGAGGTGTTCAGAGACCGACACTAGTCCGATTTTTAAAGGTACTGGTTAAGTGGTTGGAAAAAGGTTTCTCTGAGCAACGTGTCGTTAGATTAAACTTCTTTTCTCATCTAGTACTGTCAACACTTACTATGCTCAGAGTGCAGGGATGAACAATGACACACATGTCTCATTCAATGCAAACACCCATGCCGAATGATCCCTGAACCTGAAGAGGCTCTGGGTCTTTCCTAAGGCTGCTGAGCTGCCAAGGGGTGTAGTAGAGCCACCCACAGGCAACCTGGCCTGTAGGCATCAGAGGAGGACAGATCCACATTTAAACTCTCCTGTCTACGACATGGTTAAGAACCACAGCTCAGCCAGATGAGTGTCCTTCATTGTTAAACATGTTTGGAAACTGCCTTTTACAGCAATATCCTTATTTTCCACAAAGCAAGAGGCTGTGGGCATCACAATCAAAATGAGGCAACAGGGGCAGGTGGAATAATACAAGCTCCCATTTCTATTCTGATCTGTGAGGAAGAGACCGTCCCTTCTTCCCATGGTGCTGATTGCTATACACACTATCTGTGGAGGATAATGAATCCATCTTGGCTGTCTATTCCCGTGACAGCCAGCCAATCATTTGAGGGTGATCACGCCCCATCTGCCCATCTGTCCACATATCTCTGTCTCCCTTCCCTTCCTCTGTGGGAGAAAGAAGACCCGGAGAGAAAGCCTCTGGCCTTTAAGTGTTTGCACAGGATGCCTGCATGGAGTGAGGCAGTGAGATAAGGGGTATTTCAGGCTATTTCTTCTGCTTGTGTGAATAGCACATGATTGATTTCAGAAAAGGAAATTTATTTCCCTGCAGACATATTTTTATCATTTGCTTGAATTCCTCGATGCCTTACTCACCATATGTATAGAAGAGCCAAGTCTCCTTCAGTGGGGGATGGAAGGGAATGTGGATAACACTTTAAACCTGAAAAAAGTATATAAAAGGCACTGCCAGATAAAATGTTCTGTGACCTATAAGCTTTGGAATGGGTCAGAGGGATCATACGAAGGTTGACATTTAGAAATGATGAGATCTGTTGGCTGCTGCATTTGCATGTAGCATGCCAAAATACCTTCCAGAACTCCCCTTCTGGGGGAAACTCCACTGGAGCCTCTATTGAATAGCAGGCACTTTAACCTGAGGGGTGAGGGGCAGACTTAGAGGGTCACTTTGCACTAACTTTTACTGGGTGAGACAACTTTATTGAAAGAGAAACATTCGATTTAGTTAGACTTCTAAACTTAAGTACTCTTAAAAAGGAAGGCTTAGTTTAAGCTAACATATATGGAAATTGTTTTAGAAAGAATAGTGGGAGGAAGGGAGGTGGTGGTGGTTGTAGGGGTAGGAGGAGTGGGTAGACAAACAGGAATTTGAATACAGTGTTTCTTGGGTATACTTTTTTTTGTTTTTGTTTAACATTCAGGTGTATATCAGATTTCTGGGTGGGATGGGATAGTTCTGAGAGATGTGGCAGTTTCGGGAATTTTCAGGGCTGCTCTGTTACCTGGTGTTGGGTGGTGTTTTGGTAACACAGCCAGAGGGATGCAAAGCCCCTTGGCCTCGACCCTTTGAACAGGGATGTAATATAGGCAGTTTTCAGGCAATAGTTGTCCACAGCGATTTGCACATGTGCACTCTGAGCAGCTGTGGAGCAGAAAATCCCTACACCAGGGCTGGTTTGGGGAGGGCTTTTTTGCACTTATGTGTGAACACCAGGGAGGCTGATATTTTGGGAAAGTACTTCAAAGCAAAGAGCCCCAAGAGGCAGGCCTGACTCTGGAAGGATATGGAGCCGTGTCATTTCCCAGGTCACTCTTTCTTCAAAAGTTGGCTGCTTCTTGGTTCTCAGAATAAAGTGTTTGGGACTGACCCAGGGCTCATCCTCTCTCAGACTTCAGCATCCAGGGGACTGGGGAGTTATTTCGAGGGTTGGTCTACACAAGATGTAAACAGAAAACAGTATGGACACTGAAAACTAAACAGATTAAGGGAGTAATTGAGAAGTCAGTAGTCAATCACAGTGAAGGCAACCTTGTTCAGTGAAGAGGGTTTATTTTTTACTTTAATTTATTAGTACATGTGTGTGGCACATCATGTTTATGATATGGGGTTGGTTCTTGTTCCTTGTGTGGAGTTGGTACCTGTACATAACACATCCCAGTTAAAGGGAGGGGGATTAAAAAATTGGGGGAGGGTAAAATATACACAGTCCAATTTAACTGTTTAACGTGCTGTTTAACCTGACCATGACTTTATTTCAAAAGAGTTGGTTTTGAATCTTTGACTTTATCAGAAATTCATATCTGTATGTATTTCTCTTATTTATTTATAGCTTTAGCTCTCTTCTTTATCTCTTTAGCTATATTTAGCACATTTTCTCATTTTCTCTCATCTCCTGCATCAAGTTCTAGAGAACCCACTCGTTATGGCTTGCATTTGAGGACTGTCCCTTTCTTTGTCTTAGTTACTTGTCCCTTTTCTGGGACAAAATACTCAACACTCACAGGTTAAAGGAGGAAAGGTTTATTTCACCTCACAGTTTATAGAGATTTAAGTCCATGGTCAGCTGGCTCCAAGCCAGGGAGGGAAGGCAGAGGAGAAACAGTTCATGATATGGCAAGCAGCAGGCAGCAGAAGCAAGTAGCAGCAGCAAACCTGCCTGCCTTTCCCTTTTATGGCATCCAGGCTATACCCTTTTGGATGGTGTCATCCACACTTGATCCATTGAGCCACACCCAGAATATGCTAATTCCAGTCAGTAGACTAATTTAGTGCCACACCCCTTAATCTCAGTATCACACACCCTAGATCCCAGCCAGCTCTGAAAAGCACCACCTATGAGCACATGAGGCTTTGGGAGGACATCTAGATACAAGCCATAACAGCCTTATAGTGGATGATGCTTTGATTTCTCTTGGATTCTGTCCTACACACCTTTTCCCTTTGCTAATTTACTCCACATTCTCCCACTACTATACACCTTAATTATAAGTATAAAGCTTTTATAAGCCCTATGAGTCTTTCAAGCCAATCATCCACACTGAGGGTGATCGTGGGGACCCCAGCACAAGAGTGTACACAGTTCTAGTTCTAGACTGTACACAGCTCCCCTTGTATTACAGACCCCACATTTAATCCAAACAGTCAACTTTACCCAATCCATTTGTTGAACAGTCTGTTCTTTGCTCATTGACTTGTTATGGTTCTATCTTTAGTTCTTATGTACATAGGCCTATGTCAAAGATGGACCACACACAAAAACGTAAGATTATAATGAAACTGAAAGCTTCCTGTTACCTAGCAACACGGTAGCTTCTGTAATGTCATAATGGAGTGTGTTACCCACATATGGTTGTGATGCTGGGTGCAGACACCTACTTTGCTGTCAGTCATATAAATGTATAGTACATATAATTTTAAGTAGTATATAATCTCTGATAATGATAATAAATGACTGCATTACTGGTTCATGTATTTACTGTTATATTCTGTTATCATTATTTTATTTTTTTAAAATTAATTTTATTGGTACATTGTAGGTATACAGTATAATGATATTCATCACTAGAAATTTGCACCTGTACATAATCTCTCTTGGTTCTTATTTTTTCCGCATTAGTCTGGCCTCCGTTCAACCCCTCCATCCCTCCATATTTACAAAGACTTTGTTTCCATTATTTCATTTTTCATATCAATTCCATTCCCTTCTTTCCTTTCCCCAGCCTTCCCACTTCTCCTTCCCCTTTGCTCCTTTTCTTCCTATTTTACATTATCTATTATACCTTTTAGTTCTTATTTACACTTTCAGTTTCTCATACTAGAGAAACTATTCAGTATTTACACATGTCTGTCCTATTTATTTCACTTAAGAGTATAGCCTCAAGGTGCATCAATTTAGCTATAAATGACTCTCCTGTCTCATTTTTTTATGGCTGAGTAGTACCCCATTTTATTAAAAAAACCCCACATTTTCTTTATCCAGTCTCCAGTTGATGGGCAATTGGGCTACTTCCAATTTTTAGCTACTACAAATTTTGCTGCTATGAAAATGGGTTCACATATACCATTGTGGTATGATTCTTTTAATTCTTTGGGAAGATACCCAGGAGGGGAATAGCTGGGTCAAATGGGACTTCCAGTCCTAGTCCGTTAGGTATCTCCATACTGATTTCCACAGTGGTTGCACCAGTCTACACTCCCACCACCAGCAGGGTTCCTCTTTCCCCACAGCCTTGCCAGCATTTGTTTTTGGTTGATTTCATGATAGCAGCCATTCTTTCTGGGGTGAGGTAAAATCTCAGTGTTGTTTTAATTTGCATCTCTCCAATGACTAGTGAAGTTGAACACTTTTTCATATGTTTATTTTCTATTTCTACTTCTTTGTCTGAGAAATGTCTGTTCATTTCAGATGCCCATTTTCAGATTGGGTCTTTAAATTTGGGA